>JARHVA010000159.1:0-1200000 GCA_037957365.1 Torreya grandis | reverse complement strand
ATAACCACCAAATTTTAACAAGACTTTCTCTAACCTTTAGTAAAAACTTGTATTTGAGCCAAGCCTCAATAAAATATTATTGATTAGGGCCAAGTTTACATGGTTGTAAACCACAATAGAGCTAATGTATTTTGGATCAACGTATGTGAATACATTAAATGACTAAGTCAAGATTTACTTTGCTAACCACAGTACCTTATTTTGTAGAGCTTAAATATCCTATTCAAGGGAATGTGAGGTAGGTGATGTAGATGATGTAATAGGTGTAGTCATAAAAGGATGGGAATGGGTCTCTTGCATAGGAATAGGCATGGAATTTTATGGCAAGCCTTGTGTTTCCCCCACACCTTAGGTGGATTTCACATATGTAACTAGAGGTGTACATGTAGGAACATTATTAATAATAAATAGATAGTATTCCTTAGATATGACAACCTTAACTTGGTGATTGGTTGTGGAATCTAGGATTAGCTTGAAGACCCTATCTAAATCATGAGGGTTTCATATGATGAGGCTTTGGAATTGAGATAAGGCTTGAAGTTTCTTAAGATCTACCGCATTAAGGTCATTAGGATTAATTATATCTTGGCAATCTTGGTTATCATTATTATCTTATAACCTTGATTATCTTGATTATCTTGATTGTTTTATCTTGGTAAACTTGGTAATACTCATTGTCTTGGTTATCATATCCAACTCTTAAATCAATCCAAACTCCATTTAAACATTTATTTAATCATTTTTCCTTTCAAATATCCCCTAAATAATCAAATATCATATTTTCCTACTTATTTATTTAATTCAACCCTATTATAAAATATTAAGTGTACATTACAAAACTAAGTTGGCCTAGCTAACTTTGTTTGAGGCCTAAGGGTAATTTTTTCTAACAAATCGGATTACATTGGATGTTATTTTTAGCTGAAATTCTATAACGGTTAAGGCTTATCCATTGTTATAAATAAAAATCTCATTTTAATCCAATATAAAGGAGTATTTATTTTCACATCATTATAGTTCATAATTATGCTAAATCTATATTTTAAAGAGCCATAATTATGCTAAATTTATCTTCTTGTATAATTTCAAATTGCTTTAGCATCTATGTGGTGTGCACTTGTTTCATCTCGTGTGATCACGTCTCCATTGCATTCACATTATCCAGATTCTGGCAACAACTCTAATATGGTATCAAAGCTACCCCGGTAATCGTGTGTCTGGTTATGCTATTAGTTTATTCTGAAATTCTTACTTTGCTTTCTTATGTTAGGACTTGTTCCAAAGTCTTAACGTTAGGTTAGATTTTTGGTAGGTAATTAATAATTGTAAATGGGGTATGCATCTTTTAGTAAAGACACCCCCACAAAATAAACTTACTTAGTTTAATTATTAGGTAGTTTTAATGTTTTAGAATTGCTTTATGGGTTGTTTTCCCGTATTTAGTTGGTTATAGGATTAGTTGTTTTTACCGGTCATTGGTAAAAACTATATAAATCCATGTTTGCATTGTAAAAAGTGTTAACGGAGTAAAGGCACCCTTATGTACTTGATTTTTTGAATTATTAATAAAATACTTGTGCACTCGCACTAAGCGGGGAAAAGGTTCAACCTGTTTTGATTCTGGAGTTATCCGTGGTATCAGAGCATGGTTATTTTGGGAGCACGGTGAATTCGAAGGAGCAAGTTGAAAAATCAATTCACGTGATATTTTTTGGCATGAAATAAGGTATGCCATATAGTCTTGGTTTAAATATTTTGAAAAATTATTAAATTATTTTAATTTTTCAAATATTATTTATATTTAAACCTGTATACATCTATATACCACAGTCTAATCTTTTTTTATCATTCATACTCCATTTTTCCTCTGTTAAGCCTCCTCATTTGGCATAAAAAATGAATTTTAGCATTTAATGTTATTAAATTCATTGTTTTTTTGGCCAAAATCATATTTGTACAGCCTATTTTCTATTGAAAACCTCTGAAAATTTCCATACATGGCTGCCTTTGTTATTTCCATTCATTCTCAGGCTTCTTAATATCCAAATCATTTGCAAATGGTATTAAACTCCTATTTTTGCATCCAAATTGAAAATCTGGAATTTTTTTGCATTTGTACGGCCTGTTGTATGGCCTTCCAATGCCCAGCTTCATTTTAAACTCATTCTCTGCATAAAATAGTTTGAAACTTTACTAAAACTCAGTCAAAATCTATTTTAGCATGCCTGTACGGATTTGTACGGCCTGTAGGTGAGAGAACAGGTGAAAAGAAATCTCCAGCAGTAGCCATGGTGTCCCATGCAAGCATGGCGCAGGTATAATACAAGATTTTTTTTTTTGGCTATTTCTAAAATTTTGTTTCAAATATTTGTTGCGGCTGGGTCCCACGGGAGAAGATTGAAAGAGAGGCTGTAAACAAAGGGAAATTTTTGAATTTATTTACTCATATGTAATTTTTTTTTCCCTCATACACAAAATTTGGAATAAGTATAAATTTCTGAGTGTATTGTTTTGCAAATGCTCTTAGAGCAATTGGTTAAGCTTATTTTGTTAGAAGCTTGTAAAGGAGGAGGTCAAGGGTTCAAATCCCTTCTTTTTGAAGAAAGTTTCTTTTTGCTTTAGAATATGATTTTTTGAAAAAAGAATATTTCCTTTTAAATCTGAATATTGTAAAACACATACTTATTGTATTGTGTTATTTAATTTTTTGAAAAAGGGGTGGAATTCAATCATATTTATTTTGCATTATTGTGGTGAGATAAGGGTGTAATTGGTGAAATAAGGTTGTAATTTGGTGAAATAAGGGTGTAATCATTGTTTTTTGGTGTGGTTAAGTGCAAAACCCATCAAAAATACTTATTTTTTCTTTTACGCTCTACGTGGAGGTTAAGTGCAAAACCCCGTAGAAGCAGTGTTTTGTGCAGTGAGTGTGATATTTGTTTCATTTCTTTTGCATTTTGTCACACATTTCTCTACTGCACTTGCTTTCATTTCAAAATGCCAAAAATTTAGAATTTGCTTTCAGATGGTGATAGATTAACAATTTCCAATTATTTAGATTGGAAATGATTGATGGAGGCTTCACTAGTGTTTAATGAATTATGGGATATTGTTAAGAATGAAAATCCCACATTGCCAATAGAGTAGGCTAAATTAGATATTTTCAATTTACATGATTCTAAGGCCTTAGCTATCATTAAATGTTGTACTCGTGATACGTATGTTCATATTGAAAATTCTCCTCATAGTTACACTACATGGAAAACATTGTCAGATTTGTATGATAAGAAACCTAAGCATAAGAAGATAGATATTCATATGCAGTTGTTTACTTTGTCATTAGATGAGGATGGAGATATGGGAGAATATATCTCTAAGTTGAAAAATATCACTACTGAGTACACTAAGGCTGGTTTTGGAAAACTAGATGATGACCTCATAGTTACTGTTGCTTTGAAAGGACTACCAGGGTCCTATAGGAATTTTGTTGAAATGTTGCATGTCTCTAACAAGATCACAGGCATCACCTTTGATAAGTTGGCTGAGTTTCTCATCCAACATGACCTCTCTCTACCCAAGAAATCCAAGAAAACTGAAGAAGCCCATGTTTTAGAGTCAAAGCCTTGTTCATCTTCATTTAGGCATCAAAACAATAGAGGAAACAGTTCTAGAGGGGGTCAAGGTTACAAAAGAGGCAGATATCAAAACAGAGGTAGGGGTCATTCAAATAATCAACAATCTAATCAATCACATTCACATGAAACAAGTGATCAAGGACATGGTCACAATTCATATAGGGGTAGAGGTCGAGGTAGATCAGACATTTAGTGTCATAGATGTGGAAAATTTGGTCACATTGCCTCACAATGTAGGATTCCTTTTGATAAAATTTAGGAGGCCACAAAAAGTGACTAAGACTAACTCTGCTCAGTATGCCAATCATGACTATGATGAATCTAGTAATGTTGCCCATGAATTTGCATTCACTACTTTGGGGCACATTGATTATATTGAATATGAGGCTAGAGATGAGCTCAGAGATGTATGGGTTTTAGACATAGGAGCAACCAAACACATGACATTTAGGAGAGATTTCTTTTGGTCTTATAACGAAGCTTCTCTCTCTCTAGTTGCCTTAGCAGATAAGTCTATGCATACACCACTAGGACTTGGTTTTATTCGAATTCTTCTTCCTAATGGGTCTATAAAATACTTGGAGGATGTTTGGTATGTTCCCACATTAAAGAAACACTTTCTTTGGTAACTATTCAAAAGAAAGGTTATCAAATTGTGCTTGAAAATGGGCTCATTTACATCAATTCAGTGAAGGATGATTATAAAACTATGTATACAGGATATGAAGATGGAAACTTGGTTAGATTGCATTGTAAGGTGCTTCCTCCCAATATAGAACTTGCAGCAGTTGTTGACTCAGGTACAGGTACTATGTCTACACAGCGGTTATGGCATCTCTGTTATGGACATTTGAGTATCCACTCTTTAGTGGATTTGCAGAGATATGGTATGGTGAATGGGTTGCCCACTTTTCACAAAGATAGTATTCTTTGTGAGTCATGTGTTTTAGGCAAACAAAATCAGGAAAAATTTCCTAAACAATCATCTTAGAGAGCTAACAGATGTTTACAGTTAGTTCATAGTGATGTATGTGACATGAAAAAGTCATCCATTGGTGGGTGTAGATACTTTGTCTTGTTTATTGATGACTTTTCTAGGATGACTTGGGTATTCTTTATGAAAAATAAATCTAAAGTTTTCGCTAAGTTTGTTGATTGGTTACACTTAGTCGAAAAAGAAACAGGTTCACATTTGGCCACTCTTCATTCAGATAATGGAGGTAAGTATACCTCAAATGAATTTTTAGACTATTGTCGAGAACATGGAATTCATCGACAATATAGTAATGCTTATACTCCACAACAAAATGGAGTATTTGAACGATTGAATAGAACTTTAGAGGGCACAACACGTGCCATGTTGCACTATAAATAGCTTGATGATAAATTTTGGGCTGAAGCTATTGGTACTGCAGTGTATTTGAGAAATAGGTCCCCCACAGTTGCACTTTTGGGACAAACTCCATATGAGACATGGTATGGGTTTAAACCCAAAGTTAAACACTTGAAAGTGTTTGGATGTGTTTGTTTTGCTTTGGTTCCTATTAAACATAGAACTAAGTTGGAACCACGAAGTCAAAAATGCATCTTTCTTAGTTATTTTAAAGATAAAAAGGGGTTTTATTTGCTTGCATAGGATTTAGGCAAATTCATAGTGAGTTGAGATGTAATATTTGATGAGTTTGGGACTATGAACACTACAGAGATTGATTCTCAACTTGATAGATTAGAGAGGAAAAATACAAAAAGAAATAAGGGTTTGAATAATGGGGATAACTCTTCAAAGTTATGGTATGAAACTCAAATTCCTTCACTTTCCTCTCCTTCATCTACAAGTTCACAAGTTGATGACTAAGAAATTGTTGAAAATTCTCTAAGTCCCTCTTCGAATGATGCACCTAATGAGAATTTTGGAGTCCCTGATTTGAATAATTTGTCTAAGTATCCAAAATGGGCTCAAAGTACTTTTTTTGACTTGATAGCAGATGAAGTTGGTTTAACAGGGCCTAGGAATTCTCAAAAATAGGTGAACTATGCTATGGTTGTTACTACTTCTTCCACTGAGCCATCCACTTTTGAGGAGGCATCTAGTGAACATGTTTGGCAATAGGCAATGAAATGTGAGTATGATTCCATACTTAACAATAATACATGGGTTTTAGTTGATCCTCCTCCACATTTTAAACCCATCGGATGTAAATGGGTTTATAGGACTAAGTATAAATCAGATGGCTCCATTGATAAATATAAGGCACGATTTGTTGCCAAAGGTTATGCGCAACAAGAAGGTATTGATTATGAGGAAACATTTGCACCAACTACCAAATGGCACACTATTTGTATGGTACTTGCCTTAGCAGCTCAAAATGGTTAGAAAGTACATCAATTGGATGTTAAAAGTGCTTTTTTAAATGGTGATTTATAAGAAGTCTATATGAAACAACCTCAGGGTTTTGAACAAGTGGGTGCTGAACACAAAGTGTGTAAATTGACAAAAGCTTTATATGGGCTCAAACAGGCACCCAGGGCTTGGTATGAGAAAATGGATTCATACTTGAAATCCATTGGTTTTCATCGCAGTGAATTAGATGATACTCTCTATTTTCGAGTGCAGGGTAAGAAAATGGTGATACTAGTTCTCTATGTTGATGACTTGTTTATTACAGGTAATGATGAAAATCATAACAAGTCTGTGAAGAAGGAATTAAAAGATGGGTTTGAGATGATAGATCTTGGAATTCTTCACTACTATCTAGGCATAGAGGTAACTCAGAAAGAGCATAGTATTTTCATTTCACAAACTAAGTATATTTCTGAGTTATTAGAGAGGTTTCGCATGAGTGATTGCAAACCTACCCTCACTCCCATGGAAAGTAACTTGAAATTGTCTAAGGATGATAGCAATGCCTTTTTTGATGGCACCACATATAGACAATTGGTGGGAGGTTTGATATACTTAATGACTACCAGGCCTGATATTTCATTTTTAGTTGAAATTCATTGGCATGCAACAAAATGAGTACTTCGTTACCTTTAGGGAATGAAAACATATGGCCTTGAATATTGCCGCAACAAGAACTTCAAACTTGTTGGATATTGTGATGCAGATTTTGGCAGATGTGTGGATGATAGAGTGTCAACCACAGGATACACTATGCATATGGGTTCAGCTGCCATTGCCTGGTGTTGTAAGAAGCAGGATACAGTGGTAAATTCATCAGTAGAATCAGAGTATATTGCAGCATGGGATGCTTCTAGAGAAATTGTTTACCTTCATCATATTCTTGAAGATCTTCAAGTTTCTCAGTTTGCTCCTACACAGTTATACATTGATAATCAAAGTGCAATTAAGATGTCCAAGAATCCAATGTTTGATGCCAAAACAAAACATATGGATGTCAAATACCATTATCCACAAATGATGGTGGCAAAGAAAACTCTTGATCCAATATATTGCCCAACTACTGATCAGACAACTGATATCTTCACAAAACCCCTTGACAGAATCAAATTTGAAAAATTTAGAAAAATGCTTGGTATGTGTCCAAACACCTGACTTTGGATCATAGGGGGGTTTGTTAGGACTTGTTCCAAAGTCTAAACGTTAGGTTAGATTTTTGGTAGGTAATTAATAATTGTAAATGGGGCATGCATATTTTAGTAAAGACACCCCCATAAAATAAACTTAGTTTAATTATTAGGTAGTTTTAATGTTTTATATTTATTAATTAGAATTGTTTTACGAGTTGTTTTCTCGTATTCAGTTGGTTATAGGATTAGTTGTTTTTACCGATCATTGGTAAAAACTATATAAATCCATGTTTGCATTGTAAAAAGTGTTAACAGAGTAAAGGCACACTTATGTACTTGATTTTTTGAATTATTAATAAAATACTTATGCACTCGCACTAAGCGGGGACAAGGTTCAACCTATTTTGATTCTGGGGTTATCATTTTAGTAGTTTTTTTTAACTCGATTGCATTTGAGAGTTTTGGTAGAGTTTCTTGAAAACTCATACAAATCCATACGAAAATATGTTAAAAAAATTACTTTTGTTGAGTTTCATTCTGATCTACCCTTTAGATATCTACATTGGAGGAGGTAAACCTGCGTTGGACTAGTTTTTCCTCCATTTCAAATCTAAAGGCATTGACTTCTACATTGAATTTGTACAGATTATACGAATTGACTTCTCCATTTCAAAGCTAGTGAGCAGTCTACCTACTTCCATTCAAATCTTACCATTGGGTCTCATGGGTGCCTAGGTGTCAAGAATGTTGAACGACCACTAGTAGATAAAGTTGTTTGCAGATAAAGATCTACGGGCTTGATGCACTCGGGCGTCGTTGTTGTGTGCAAGGAACGAGGAGAGGGAGGAGCAGCGCTTATAGGAGACCACTCCATTGGAAGAACCACAGTAGATGTGCATTCTCTCCATCCTTTCTTGTGTCCTTCAGCAATGCCATGCAGATAGTCATGGCTAGGCTTTTGGTCACAAATCTGAACGTTGCAACCATGTGGAGGGTGGAGAAAAGAACATAGAAGTCCATGGCGACTTAAATTGGGGTGATGGTAATTGCTTTTTATATGTTTTCTAAATTTAATGACTTTATAGTGTCATTTAGTATGCTGGAAAACAAGTAAGTTGAAAATATTTTTAAAAAAGAGCAATTTAGAGGTTTTTTAAATAACTTGTATCTTCGACCTATGAAGACGAAGGGTGAGACCAGGGTTGGCAGGAGGCCAATTCCCCCTCACAAAGACCTCCTTTGGATTCCTCACTCTGTGCTGAGTCCAATGAGTGGTTGGAAGGCCACTTTCTCTCTCAAAATAGGTATTTTTTAATGTTTTAGTGCTATTTTTTGCAAAAACACTAGTTTACGAGAAATTGAACCTTTAATATCTTGCAAACGGTAGCTCAGATTTGGGTGCCATTTTTTGTAAAAGTGTTTTTAATTCAATTCTCCATAGTGTAGGCTTGCTATTTGTCAAAAACAGACTAGTTTATAAAGTGCCTAAAATTTGGGTCTCCTGAGACGCATTTTCGGCTAAGTTCAACATCCTGTTTGCTTAAAGTCTTGCACTGATTGCTCTAAGACGCATTCTCAGCTGAGCCTAACATCTTTTGAGCATGCACTTGAATATTTTTGGGGCTTAACATTTCGTGGGGGTGTGATTACTTTGCACAACTTGCAAATCTTTGTTTTCATTCTCCTTTCTGCATAATTTCACAACTTGCAATCAACACAACTTCACCTAAATTCAAATTAAAATGGATTATTTTCAACTTAAACCCATAACACCCTTCAAATATCATTAATGGAAGGTTAAAATGTCAATCATTCTTAGAAGCAAAGGGTTGTATAGGATCACCATGGGTACTGAAGTAGGACCCAGCACTGATGCTGAAAAGGTCAAGTGGTACAACCGTAGTGATGAAGCCTATGGATTACTGAGCTTGTCCATGTCTCCAAAACTTCTCTTCCATTTAGAAACCTCCAAGACTCCCAAAGACATATGGGACACCTTAGAACTCTTATTTGGGAAGCTTGATGAGATGAGAGGTAATGAGCTCGAAAATAAACTCATAAGTCTAAGTCCTAGCAACTTTGACACCCTATAGGACTTCTTCACTAAGTTTAAGGCCCTTAGATTGAAATTGAAAGAATACGAGATAGAAAAGAAAGATTATCAACTCATCCTTTCTATTCTCGCAAAGTTATGTCCAAATTATTCAGTCTTTGTCTCCACTTTTCATGCCACAAAAAGTGCCCTTGGCACTACATGGAAAATGCCTTCTTTGGATTCATTCATTGTCGACTTGACTAGGGAGCAAGATAAGCTAATTCAAATGGGTACAATGAAGTCTACTCAACCCCAAGCTTTGATAGCTAGAAATGGTAAGGATAACACTTCAACAAAGGAGAAGAAAAAAAAACAAGGACTAGGAGAAGAAGAAAGAAAACAATAATCCTGCCAAAAACAACACTGATTCTTCATCCTCCAATGCTAAACCTAAGAAGGAGAAGGTCAAGTGTGCCTATTGTAAAAAGATAGGGCATGATGAACACAAATGCATGAAGAAACAAATAGATCACCTAACTCATCTTCTAGAGAAGCACAACATAAGTGTTCCTAAGTCCATCAAGCAAAATTCATCTACCCAAGATTCTACCAAGGCAAAAGGCAAGGGTAAGGAGAAAGAAAAGGGCAAGGCCCTTGTAGCAACTACAGATTCTACAACATCATGGATCATTGATTCAGGTGCTTCTCACCATATGGGCTCTTCACTAGTTGAGTTTTCATCTTTAGAGCCTTGTAGCATGACTTCAATTAGTTTGGGTGATGACACATCAGTTTCTATTGTAAGGAGAGGGTCAGTTGAAATGGAAGGAGGAACATTCAATAATGTTTTAAGTGTTGCTTCTCTTTCAACCAATCTCCTATCAGTGTACCAAATCACTCACATTGGTCAGGGCATGAGAGTTGAGTTTTCACCAGATTCAGTGGCTATCAGGGAGTTGCTTAATGATACTACAGTGGCAGTGGGTAGGGTAGATACCAAGAAAGGTTATACACCTCACATTTTACACCTGATTCTTCTCCAACAGCATTGCTGACTCAATCAAATGGAGTTAGTAAATTATGCCATGAGTGGTTTGGCCACCTTAACTACCGCTACCTTGAATAACTTTGCAAAAATGACATGGTCATTGGCTTGCCTCGTGTCTAATTCTCAAAAGGACTTTGCGAAGGGTGCTCCCTTGGAAAGCATCCCAAAGCAAAATTTGACAAAGGAAAAGCTTGGAGGGTTTCACAACCTTTGGAGTTATTCCACAGTGATGTATTGGGACCCTTTTCCAAACCATCTTTCACAAGGGCCAAGTACATCCTCACTTTCATTGATGATTTCTCTAGGTACACTTGGATATATTTTCTCAAACAAAAGTCTAAAGTGTTTGAAAATTTCCTAGACTTTAAGGCTCTTGTTGAGAAATAGGGTGAGAAATCAATCAAGGTTCTTCAAACTGATAATGGAGGGGAGTATGTCAGCATCAGGTTTGAGTAGTTTTGCACCACATAGGGGATTGATTTGTAGTGCACAATCACTTATAGTCCTTCATATAATGGGGTTGCAAAATGCAAAAATAGGTTCATGAAAGAGATGGGTAGCTGTATGATTCACTCCAAATCCTTAGCACCACAGTACTGGGCCAAAGCCATCAATTGTGCTTGGTACATTCAAAACAGGGTTCCTAACAAATCTTTGAAAGGGATAACACCCTTTGAAGCTTGGCATAAAAGGAAACATCATGTTGAGCACCTTAGGGTTTTTATATCCCTAGCCATGGCCCACATTCTAAAGAAGAAATGCAAAGCTATGGAACATCAATCCAAGCCTTGCATCTTTGTAGGATATCTAGATGGTATTAAGGGGTATCGCCTTCTAGATCCAGTCACTCATGAGTTGTTCATCGAGAAAAGTGTCCATTTTCAGGAGAGTCTTAGAGACTCAACACTTGACACTTCTTCTCCCTCATCAGATCTACTTTTTCATGATGATTCCTCATCAAATTTAGATTAGCCACAACAGGTTCTCGAGCTAGAGACATCTTCTTCTTCTTCAAGTTCAGATAGTGAGGATAGTGATGCAGAGTCATCCACCTCTAGTTAGTCAGAGGATGAGGAGTTAGCACCTGACTCGCCCACTTCTGGGCCACTTTGGGCCAGACAGACACTTGAGAGTGCTGGCACTTGGGTAGGAGATCCTGCAGATGAAAAACGTACTAGGGGGATTTTTAGAGAGATCCACATGCCTTCTTTGCTTCAGTTTTAGATCCACAGACGTTTTGAGAGGCATCAGGGGTACCTGAGTGGGATAGTGCTATGGAGGAAGAATATTCTTCCTTAATCAAAAATCACACTTGGGATATGACTTTACTTCCTAAGGGAAGAAAGATGGTTTGATGTAGGTGGATATATCAGACCAAGTTTGTAGCAGATGGGTCAGTTGATAAGTACAAAGCACGATTGGTCACCAAGGGTTTCTCACAGGTGGCAGGCATTGACTACTCAAAGACCTTTGCACCCATTGCAAAGATGACTTCTATCTAACTCACCTTGGCTATTGTAACAGCACATGGTTGGGATGTGCACCAAATGGATGTGAAGAGTGTCTTTCTTCATAGAGACCTTGAGGAGGAGATCTACATGGAGCAGCTGCCAAGATTTGTTCAAGATTCTTCCTTAGTATGCAGACTTAGGAAATCTATCTATGGCCTCAAACAGGCCCCTCGGGCATGGTACACCAAGATGGATTCCTTCTCACAGTGGGTTTCACTAGGTGCCATTCTGACCCCAATGTCTACTTATGGCAGGATGATTGGCTCCTAATTTTGGTTCTATATGTTGATGACCTTTTGATCACCAGGAGTTCTTCATCAGCTATTACAGTGGTGAAGGCATCTCTCCAAGATAGATTTGACATGACAGACTTGGGTTTGTTGCACTACTTCCTTGGCATTGAGATCTCATAGTTAGATTCAGGGATTTCTCTTGCACAGCCTAAGTATGCTCTTGATTTATTAGCTCAGTTTCACATGGCTGATTACAAGCCATCTCTGACTCCCTTTCTATCAGGAGTCAAGCTTGAGGCTAATTGTTCTTCACCATTGTTTAATTCCACTCAGTATCAATAACGTATTGGTAGTCTCATCTACTTGACTCACACCAGGCCTGACATATCATATACAGTGGGACTTGTCTCTAGATTTATGTAGGAACCTCATGAGTTGCATTGGAAAGAAGCTAAGAGGATCTTGCATTACATATAGGGTTCACATAGATACAGGATTCATTACAGATTTGACATAGAGGTTGACATAGTTGGATATACAAATTCAGACTAGGCTGGCGATTCACAAACTCGTAAGTCCACTTTTGGTTACAGTTTCTCTCTAGGTTCCGATCCTATCAGTTGGTCTAGCAAGAAACAGAATGCTATTGCTATATCATCCACAGAGGTAGAGTACAGGGGAGCTGTTGATGCAGCTACTGAGGCTATTTGGCTTTGGGGGATACTTTTTGAGTTTGGCATTCCTATTAGGTAGCCCACCATCATTTATTGTGACAACCAGAGTACCATTCAGATTTGCAGGAATCCAGTTCAGCACCAATGGACCAAGCACATAGAGATTCACATGCATTTCATTCGGGAGCTTATTCATAGTTAGGTCATTGACTTGATATTTTACTAGTCTTAGACATCTTCACCAAACCTTTCACTAAGAGCAAGTTCATTCATCTACGAGCTCTTCTTGGGGTGTGGTCCACATCTGCAATAACATCATCTTCGGGGGGGCACTAGTCTCTTCATTTCTTTTATGTCTCTCTTTTGGGGGGGAGTTTTTACCTATGGGTTTTCTCCTTTTCTCTATCTTATGGGAGATTGCATTTGTACATGGGTACCTCATCAGGCCTAGTTGCCGAGACCCATTTTATATTTCCACATTGCCCACCTAAGCTACGTTTATGGGGGGTATTAGTGTAGATTTTTATTTTTCTCTATTATTTAATTAGGGAAATTATATTTGTGCATACATGGAGTTTTCCTACATTTGTGGGATAGGCTAGCTTATGTGGAGATGTGTGTCATAGATGTGTCATAGGTGTCATAAAAATGTCATAAGTAACTCCCTTGATGGGAGTTACTTCTCTATTCTTAGCACCTTGTCACCACCTTTCATTGAGGAGTTACAGTCTATTCTGTGGGTGCCTTGACCACCTTTTGTGGAGGAGTTACTTACATGCTCTCCTATATGTATTCTTCACTTTGGCCATCTCATGTTAATCATATATTGAGTTTTCTCCTATTTTGTCTTGTGTAATTTATCTTCTTGCATAATTTCAAATTGCTTTAGCATCTATGTGGTGTGCACTTGCTTCATCTCGTGTGATCACATCTCCATTGCATTCACATTATCCAGATTCTAGCAACAACTCTGATATACATAATATAAATCATGGGACAACACACAAAGGGTAAGGTGTGTGATATGGAGAAAAACACCTACAAACATAGAAATAACACAAACTCGACAAGATTAACATGTAAAATCACATAATAGCATATAAGGCCAAGGGATTGCATACAAGGGACTTAAATATGTTTCTAATGAGTAAGGATAAGGATCAAAAAATAAGGGGAAGCAAATTCCACAACAAACAAGGCTAAGCAACCAAAAAAAGGGGCAACAAGTGTCATACCAAACAAAGCTAAAGATCCATAAACAAGGGGGGAAAAATGCCAAAATAAAGAATGTTGAAGAACCACAAACAAAACCAAGGGGCCACACGAAATAAAAAATAATAATTATCCTATCATGAAAAATCAATAGCATCAAAGAAGCATAGAATAACTTAAAACTAATCTACACTATCCATAAATTTCAATAGCACATCATAGTAAAATAGAATATCCAATGTAGTAATGTGTAGTAAATGATTAACTATCAAGGCATGTGTAAGTAATATATGTAAATCAACATGTTAAAATTTCCAAATAAATATATAACACATGATAATGTAATTTATGGAAGTATATTCCCCCAATATTGGCATGGCCCCTAGGTAAAGGAAAAGTCCAACATCTATGTATCCATGTATAATCTATATGTCTTACATCACATTAATATACCTCTTGAAATGCATGTGTATATGATAATAATTTTCCATCTGCCAAACAAGTGATAAATAACATATGTAAATAATTTAATCTAGTAACTCAGGACCTCATTTCTTAATTTTTTAAAATATTTGATTATTTTAATATTTTATTGATTTTTTATTTTTTATATATTTTTCAATGTCAGGGGATCTGTAGCTCTACCAATCAGAGCACAATTGATTACTTTCTCATATGCAATTAAACATGAAATTATACCAGAATGATAAAGTAGCTAAAAAATTGAGACAACAAGGAATTTGAGAGACAATACACACTCTTGTATTAAATACTACTAGAAGAAAATACAATAAAGAAGATGCCACTTCTTCCTCCACCTCAAAGGCTTGCCACACCTCAAGACCTTCTTCCCTCTCTCTCTTGCTCAACACAACTCTAAAGCCTGAGTTGTTATCCCTCCTTGAATGCTTCAATTGATCTCCTTGACCTTACACCTGTAGATCTCCTTGACCTTGCTAGCTTCAATGCTTTTACTTGCCTTAGAATTATTACAATACATGCCTTATGGGTCTTTAAATAGAATCCCATGCTTACAAAAATAGAACTCTAACTACTAAAATTAGACACACAGCCCGTGACTTAAATTAGCCCCTTAGCATGCAAACACTCGATTCAACTAACTGTTCGTGCAACGAACAGTTCTGGACCACACAGGCGACCGACTCCGGTCCCTGTTAGTCTGGTGCTACCAACGTCAGCCGACTCCCTACCGTCGCTGGTTTCCTTCTCCACTATCTGTGACCGACGTTGGTCATGCTGCCGACACTGGTTCCTCTGGTTCTTCAACATCCTTCCTTCTAGTGTCTGCAAACAGTTGAAGCTTTTAGCTCCACACCACAATAATCTCCCACTTGGAGATAAACAGCTGCAACTTGTACCTGTACTTGTACACCATCTATTTTGTTCCTTAGGCTTTGTATCCCTCTTCAATGTCACTCTTGAAGACCAACCACCACGCAAACCTATGCAATACCTGTCTCTTATGCCACAAGAATTTTGCTGCTCCCAAATTCTCCATGACATACTTCTGAACCAACTCTACCCTTAGCTCAGAAAACTCCCTGTATATGAAACCCTGCAACAAGTAACACAATACAGTAACAGGATAATGTAGCTAATATTATCCAACCTGGTAAAGATAAAATACAATGGTCAAACCTCCATTGTTCTGCAGCATAATCAAGACCATATACCATAGCCTTCTGTCTCATGTATCCATCCACTCTCTTCTCTAAAATGAGAATCCATCCCTCTATCCAGTGCTTTCTTCCAGCCGACAACACTACCAACAAATACATGTTTGGTTCTCCAAGGACTCACACTCCTCATCCATGCCAAGCTCCCACTATTTCTGGATTCTACCTGCATTGCTTCTTCCATCTTCCTAGTTCATGACTATCAGTAAGCAATATAAAGAAGGTGAACAACGAATATGAGGTTCTACCTTTCCTGACCTCCACATGGGTGTTTGAGACTTAGTAATTCAACCAACATCCGTTCCAGTGACCGATCTAGGCCATCTCCCAGCCTGCTCCTGACCGATGTCGGTTCCCTGCACTGATCCTGACTGTCGACGTTATTTTCCTGGCTGACGTCGGTGTCCCTCCTGCTGACGTCGGTCCTTATGACCGACGTCAGACTTCTCCTATCTGACCTACCGACCCTGCTAACATGACCGATGTTGGTATCTGGATGACTGACGTCGGTGCCAAGCTATCGACATCAGTGTCTGTGTGTTCCTGTAAGTGATGAAATTTTCATCTGCGAGCTCTTCTTGGATCAAACCTCTGTCTATGCTACCCTGCTTAGATTTATTCAGCCCCTGTGACTGATCTCTGTCCTTCATCTCCTCCAAAAACACCAAGGCTTCTTTGTTCCTGTCAAAAGCATCAAATTTCCTCTTTTTGCAATGAACTGTATTTATGCTTTCCAAATTTGAACACATACCTTTTGAATCAAGAACTTCCATTCCCTTCCTGTTCTTGTGACCAAGCCTATTAGGCCACATCTTCGAATCTACACCAGAAGTGGAATCAGTAATACAAGTAGACAGATAAAGAGTATCTACTTTCTTACCTCTTGTTAGAACAAGTGCTCCCTTGGTAACCTTCTAAGAATCTGTTGTGAGGGTTATTGTGCATCCCTCATCTCCCAACCTTCCTACAGAAATCAGACTCTGCTTTAGAATTGGAACATGCATGACCTCTTTCAACACCCACGTGTTGTCAATCTACAATCTCAGCTGCACTTTCCCTTTGCCAACTATCTGACAAGGCGTACCATCCCCTAAATAAAGAACTCCAAAGTCTCTCTATTCATACTCGTAGAACAAATCTATGTTTGGGGATGCATGAAAAGATGAACCAGAATCTAAAATCCATGATCCTACCTGACTATCTGAAGAAAGTATGAGAGCATCCTGCATCACAATATTTGCATCCTTTGCTTCTTCCATACCTGCATGTTGATTCTCTTTATCTCTCAACCAACACTCCTTCTTTGTATGTCCTTTCTTTCCATAAAACCAGCCTTTGGACTCGGATCTCCTTCCCGACCTTGATTTCCCTTGCTCAACCTTCTCCCTTTGCCTTTCCCTGCTTTTTGCACTTAGAGCATTCCCTGATGATTCACCTGTGCTTCTCCTACGTATTTCTTCATTCAAGATCACACTACAACACTAACTTTTAAGATTTTAGAAGTAGATGCAGAATACCCATAACCATACCATCCCAACTTTTAGGCAAAGAACATAAAATCAAGAGAGCCTTTACCTCATCATCAAAAACAATATTGACTGAAGCTAGTTGATTTACCAAACCATGGAAATCACTGAGATTAGTATGTACCGATCCACCTTCCTACATTTGCAAAGTAAATAGCTATAAGATATACCTTATTAGAAGCAGAGGGATTTTCATATAAGTTTGCCAAGGACTTTATCAACTCTTCCGTTGTCTTGCACTGTGATAAGCTGGAAATCACAGACGATGCAAGGCTCAACCTTATGGAACCGAGAGCCTTCCGATCAAGAACGTTCCATTCTTCATCCTTCATATCTGTGGGCTTGCATGCATTATAGATCCTTCTGATACAGATAGTCCTCAATCTGCATCCTCCAGTGTTGATAATTCTTGCTGTTAAACTTCTCCATTCGTAGCCTGCTTTCTTCTGCCATTGCTGAACTCCCACTCAATCAAAAAACCCTGTGAATGAAATCAAAAACAATACCCTGCTTCTTGCAAACCATAGCTTTGATACCACTTGTCAGGGGATCTATAGCTCTACCAATTAGAGCACAATTGATTACTTTCTTATATGTAATTAAACACAGAATTATACCAGAATGATAAAGTAGCTATAAACTTGAGACAACAAGGAATTTGAGAGACAATACACACTCTTGTATTAAATACTACTAGAAGAAAATACAATAAGGAAGATGCCACTTCTTCCTCCACCTCAAAGGCTTGCCACACCTCAAGACCTTCTTCCCTCTCTCTCTTGCTCAACACAACTCTAAAGCCTGAGTTGCTATCCCTCCTTGAATGCTTCAGCTGATCTCCTTGACCTTACACCTGTAGATCTCCTTGACCTTGATAGCTTCAATGCTTTTACTTGCCTTAGAATTAATTACAATACATGCCTTATGGGTCTTTAAATAGAATCCCATGCTTACAAAAATAGAACTCTAACTACTAAAATTAGACACACAACCCACGACTTAAATTAGCCCCTTAGCATGTAAACACTCGGTTCAACTAACTAACTGTTCGTGCAACGAACAGTTCTGGACCGCACAGGCGATCGACGCCGGTCCCTGTTTGTCTGGTGCTGCCGACGTCAGTCGACTCCCTGTCGTCACCGGTTTCCTTCTCCGCTGTCTGTGACCGACGTCGGTCATGCTGTCGACGCCGGTTCCTCTGGTTCTTCAGCATCCTTCCTCTTGTGTCTGCAAACAGTTGAAGCTTTTAGCTCCACACCACAACATTCAATTTATTTTTAATATGTGCAAAGGTGCTAACAAATTATCCCATAAATGGGATATTCATAAGAGGTGCATGTATCATATGGTGCAATGGTTATATTTCATGAATGAAAATTAACAAGTGTAGGTATATTAGAATTCAAAAAAGAATCAGGGGTTTTAATGTAACCATCACATCACTACTAGAAAAATATTGTATATAATGTACAACTCTTGAAGGCCTAGGAATTTGTGGGGTCTGATGATATTAGGAGAATAAAATCATGCCTATGTTCACTATAGAACACTTTTATATATCAATGGGACTAACTTAATATGTGGTATGCTAGAAAAATCTCTAGTAATCTTGAATATCTTTTTGATGTGATTGATTTTTTGAAACTAGCTTACGAGGAGAATCAACTACCCTCCTTTAAACCAAATGTATAGCTAAATCTTAGATAGGTGTAATAAATACCTTTAAATAATGGTCATAAATATGGGTATAAACTACCTCTACATAATTATCTTAGATAGGATTAATAACCAACCATGGTGGTGTGGAGGTGGAGAAGGAGATAACACTAGCTAAGGAGGGTACCCATATCAAATGCCTAAAACTATAACTACCCTATTATAACACATATACTTGACACATCGATACATTTTATATGTTACTACACTAAGCTTTTTAATTTAAGGGTATCCCAACAACAAGTCAAATACCCCATTACTCAGTATAACTTCCAATAAAGAAGCCAATATGGTAAGACCTACCTGAATAGTTTTCACAACACATGTGAGGGTGTCTTGTGTATTTCCAATTAACACTTTGAACCCTATTATACCATTACCCTTTTTATGTATCAAAAATATTTGAGAAGTCTCATGGTGCAAACATTTTTGTTTGAACCTTTATCAACCATAACACTATGTACAAGGTGTTCATTAATGTGAGTTCATATGAATAATGCATGGAAGTATGAGTCATAATCAAAAATACATTTATCATTTAATGTAATTAAAGGTGATTTTGGTAATTTTCTTGTAATTATACCTATAATCCCATTGATTGGATGATTATATGTCTTGGAAAGAATATACACATGGTATGTATGATGTACTTCAAAAGTATCCTTAGTTTATGTTTCCTCAGACTTTGTAAATGGGGCATTCAATCTAGAATTGTCTATGTGTGTGATTAATATAATGGTGTTTTCATCGATAAGTTCTTGTATTTTATGAGTTGAATTGAAGCATATGTTTATAGAATGTCTAACATATGAGTGATAACCTCAATAATTATTTTGATCATGTCCACTAGGTAAAGGTTTACTTGTATCAACCACTAGTTGTGGAGAAAGAGATATAATGTTGCACTCAAGTAACTTTTGGAACAATTTTTTTTTAGGTTAAGGTAAGTGTGAAAAATTCCTCTTCTACAAATCAGGTAAGAGAAGCCTATTTGTAGTTGTGATACTACATTAACTAATTTTGACTTCATTCTTATTGTAATATGATTTTCCCTTATAATTTTGCTTGATTAAGTAGTAGTAGTGGTGTACTTAAGCTTATTGATTGCAAGGAGATTGACTTCATGACCTATCATTATATTACATAACTCTTCAAAATGTTTGAATTTATTGAATAATATGTACTCATTAAGTGATGCAAACAAAATTTGATTAAATATCTCTTGTATCTCATTATCTACCATAGGATTAGTCATATTAGCTAGCATGGTTTTGTATTGAAGTACATATTCACTTATTGGGTCATCATACCTTTACTTAAGTTTATAAACTTGTACGTAAGAGATCTTCTCATCAATTTTAATAAATAAATGTGGTTGAAAATGGTTGGCCAGAGGAAATAAGGCCCTTAATAACTATGGTGGAAGGTTATATAAATATCTCAAAGCATAGTATTTGAGACTCCTTATAAATAACATGGTCAATTAATAGTTTTTGGTTGCATAATCTAAGCATGTTACATAAAAGGATCTAAGATGTTGTTCAAGATCACGTTTTCCATCATATATTGGGATATTTTCATCTAATGGATTATTTTTTATTTGATTAGGGTAAAAATGATTTTGAAACTAAATATATGAACCATAAAATAAAAAGATTTTAAACAGTGATTTTGCAACTAAGAATAGAAAAATGAGTGAAATCTGAAACCAGTGGAAGGAAGGAATAAATAAATAAAAACAACTAGCACCAAAGAGATTCCAAAAGGAAAAAAAAGAGGGTTTGATAGGCTCCCCCAACCTGAGCATAACACTATAATATTATAATTAGAGAATAAGAAAAGAAAAATTGCATAGAGAATGTTGCACAAAAGGATTCATCCAAGAAGGATCCCAAATAACCACCAAATTTAAATAAGAATTACTCTAAACTTCAATAAAAAATTGTATTTGAGCCAAGATTCAATAAAATGTTGTTGATTAGGGCCAAGTTTACATGGTTGTAAACCACAGTATAGCTAATGGATTTTGGATCGATGTATGCGAATACATTAAATGATTAAGTCAAGATTTAATTTGTTGTAACCACAATAACTTATTTTGTAGAGCTGAAATATCATGTTCAAGGGAATGTGAGGTAGGTGATGTAGATGATGTAATATGTGTAGTCATAAAAGGATGGGAATGGGTCTCTTGCATAAGAATAGGCAAGGAATTTTGTGGGAAGCCTTGTGTTTCCCCCACACCTTAGGTGGATGTCACATATGTAACTGGAGGTTTATATGTAGTAATAGTATTAATAACAAATTGATATTGCTCCTTTCATACGACAACCTTAGCGTGGCGATTGGTTGTGGAATATAGGATTAGCTTGAAGACTCTATCCAAATCATGAGGTTTTCAGATGATGAGGCTTTGGAATTGAGATAAGGCTTGAACTTATTTAAGATCTACCCCATTAAGGTCGTTAGGAGTAATTCTATCTTGGCAATCTTGGTTATCTTGATTATTTTGTTTATCATGTTTTATATTAGGCATGTGAACATTATCATCCATTTGCACATATTCATTAATAATTTCATCAAAATAAGATGAAGAAGAAGGCATATTCTTTGTATTTTCATTAGCAATTTTAGATGAATTTATGGGAATCTAATTGTGTTTAATTTTCAAATGACTTAGCCTATAAATTTGCCTCAGAGGAAAAGGACACTAGCCTTCTTAATTGGCATAGGATATAAACATGCAAGTATAAATAAGGCTAGGGCCAAAGGATGAATTTTACTTAGTGTTAAATAATCAAGAATCAGATTTGACAATCAAGCTTGAAATCAAACCCTAAGGCAAAAAAATTTAAACTCTAGAAGGAACAATGAAGTCCTAAGGGAAACTTAAGAGTTTGGAATGTTCAATCAATGTATAGGTTCACCAATATTTTTTTTTGTATTTTTTTAAAAATGTCAGTCACAATAAGATAAACTAAAACACTCAATTCTAATTAATATGTATGGAAATCAAGCATAAATCTAAATTTACAATACTAGAATTTACTTGATAATTGGATTTTATACTTATGAAAAGTACAACAAAGGATAAGATACTAAGATTCACATTTTATAGGTTGACTGTGACTATGTTCTAATAGTGAAAATAAATTGGAAGCAATCATGTGATCCATCTAAATTTTGAATTTTTTCTGTACACTCAAGGTTAGTATCATTAGGATTGGGGAAAATTCATCAAACATAGGTGTTTTGGGGTTGTTTTTACTATCTTAGGATGTTTTTCTTCTTTGTGACCATACAATTCAATGCACCTGCATTATATGTCTCTATATGTGAAATCTTTTTCCCTTGACTATGTGTGCAACTCCATAAATCAACTTCCTTCTCCTTGAAACCCTATGTCCACTTATGAAGGATAAAACCTATAAAATTTAGGGAAAAGTAATTGGGTTGCTCTAAATTCAACCACCCCTTGATGATAAATTGTTACCTACATATCAAATAATCTAAAGAGTGAATTCAAGTCACACATAGTTCTTCTCCTTAGTAGGATTGTGTAAGTGTGTTCTTTAACCATATGAATGCACCTAAAAATATAGATTTGATCTTAATAATGTTGAATCTTGACCTAGATCAGTGGCTTTAGGCTTGGCTGATAACTACTCCTAGTGATTGATTTTTAATTTGGTGAGAATAGGATAGTGTATGCACCCAAATCTGGTGAAGCAAACAAAAGTACTATGTCTTTTGTAGCTCCTATATCTAGAAGCTCTTAATGTTGAATCAAAATCTTATTCACATGTATCACCTTGTTTGTTTATCTTTGTTTATCACTCATTATTATTATTATTATTATTATTACATGGAAAAACCAAAACTATGAGAAGATTATATATATATATATATATATATATATATATATATATATATATATATATATATATATATATATATATATATATATAATCTTCTCATAGTCTTGGTTTTTCCATGTTAGTCCTTGATAGAGTTATAGGGGTCCCTAGCCATTCTTATGTGTCATTCTTCTATTTTATTGATTATAGATATGAACATTTCTTTGTAGAGGAGCACATTTCTCTAGTTTCCTTCCTAGCATTGTTGTCTAATGCATGTTTTAGAGAGTTTTTTGGGTCCCTTTTATTTTCTAACTCTTCTTATGACCATTTTAACCTTGATTAAATTAGTATTCACGTGAATATGTTTTTAAAATTCAAAATTAGGAGTCTTCTATTTAAGGGGTTTTCTAAATCATTTTACATATATCACTTGTATTTTATCACTAGCTAATAAAATAATACCAATACACATCTAACTCAGTCTTTACATATTTATGAAGTATTTACATACCACACCTAGATTGCATGTTTGGACCAAGAGGAGAGCATATGTAAAAATAATTTTAAATATGCATCATACTTAGTTGATTATACACATTCCCTAAAGGAAAATTACATCAGCCTAAGGTCCCTGTCATTTGGGTCATGTAGGCAACACTCAAGATAATAGGGGTTTTAAGGATAGCTCAGATATATCCCACCTTCTCCTATTTCCCCCCTTTTTCATTTTATCTTGTGTGTAAGACTCTATTAGGTTTTTGTAAAGAAGGTAAAATACAGGTCTAATTTTTTCAACACATCTATGATAGAATAACCCATAGTTACAAAAAGTTTTCTCAAACTTTAAAATCTTAGTATAAGATTGAAACACAAGTGTACAATATCACTATGAAGGATAGGAGTACACCACTCTAGTGTATTATCTTGATCTAGTGTCCATAAGAAAACAATTAGATACAACAGTGGGGTAGTCATCCTATAGGTCAAACATGGTCAAATACATCTCTTAAGATCTAGAAAGATAAGTTTCTCACCCTTTTATATGTTTTCCTCTCAAAACCCTATTTACTAATATCAATTTGTATGAAAGTGAAATGTATGATTAAATATTGATTTGATTAGCCATTTCTCTTTACATAGTTTCTTATTTGATTATGGTTAATTATATTTAATCACAAAATTAATAAAAACATATTGGTGAACCCATTTTATTTTTTGAATATTGCTTCAAACCCTAGCTTGCCACTAGGTTTCCTTCTATTTTTGTGTGCATAATTAGTGTTTCAAATTTATTATTTTTCCTACATTTTCTATACATGGCCATCCCATAACTGATCCTAATCATCTATATCTTAGGGTTTCTTTGATTTAAAATTTATTCTTTCCTAAAATCCCTCCAAACCCTAGAATCTAACCCTAATGCCTTCATTCCAAAATTTTATCCCCCTAGGATTTTAGATCAAATTCTAATTTTTATGTTACATAGGGCTGTATACTAGCATAATTACAAATTATTATTTCAAGTTGTACTTCTTTTACCACCTATTTGTTTTTTTCTTATAATTCTCCTACTTTTTTGTGGAAATTTCAAGATGACCACTAGGGAACCTCTTCCCCCTCACCTAATTGATCAATTCATCGACATTTCTCATAATTATAATAATGAATGCACAAATTTTTAGAATTATACATTATCAAATAATGATGAGCATGATTTTATTTACAATGATGATGACTATTGTTGCAATGATGGTTATGATGACTATTGTGAATGTGATGATCAAAGAGACAATGATGGTAGTATAAATGTTTGTTTTTCTCCTACTCCTTCTCTTTCTCTTCCCATACAAGAAAAATATCTTAACAAGCTAAGTCTAGATGAACCTCTCATGGGTGATGCATTGTTTGATATTGCTCCTAGCTTGTCAATAAATTTTTCTACATCTCTATTAAAATTTGCAATATATAATTCAAATAGATTCAAAATTCCATTGCATGATATAAATAATAATGTTACATCTAAACAAGTGTATCCAACTTATAATATTTTCATACACTAATAATGTTCATAAAGTAGAAAATGAAAATGCATCTTTTACCCCTTTCTCATTTCAATTCAAAAATACATATGAGCATGATATTATTCCTTCATTTGGTATGTATCTAAAAAAGTATAATATATTCCACTTCCTCCTTTATTTACTTTTTCATCTCAAAAATGATATAAGGAAAATTACAAATAATTCAAATGAATATCGCGTTCATATTACATGTGATAATATGTCAAACAAGGGTGAAAATGTGATTGTTGCCTCTTCTTCCCTTTCTCCAATCATAGATGATAAATCAAAAATGTGTATTTTACCTACATGTGATGATACTTTTCATAGTATTGAAAAATTAAAATCTTCTCTTACTCCTTTTAGTGAGCATGAAAGTGTAATTACTTAAACTCTTGAGTCCAAAACTAAAAATTATTCTAATTTTGATGAAAATTAGAATGATAATGATTATTATTCATATAATGACAAAGAAAATACATCTAATTGATTTATCCCTATCTATTATTTACGCACTCTTAATGTCAATAATGATTTCATGTCAAATGATAATGTACCTAGTACATAAATTATTTTAACATATAATGATGTTCCTAGTTTTATTTGTAAAATGAAAGTAGGTGCACATGTTCATTCAAATCAGTTATTATTTCAATTCCAGTATAATGTGATAGCTCTTTACAATATAACAATACAATAAAAAATAATGAATCACCCACGACCACCCTTACTAAAGTAGAACATCTTAATCTCCATTAGGGTGATAACCAATTTCCCTCTAACTAGGTCCAAGTTATCACCTCTTTGAGGAGTCAGATGACCCAACCCACCATGCCTAATTAAGTTAATTGAAATAGTGTACCAATGGCCTAGGTTAACAAAAAAATCAACCCTTAAATGAACCCCTTAATTATTTAAATATGCCTTCATAATAATTTATTTCTTTGATACATGTTGTGGGTGATTTATAGCATAAAGTACATAACCTTACATTGGAAAGTAAGGATTATTACTCTTGGGTTGATTTGAATGATATTCATGGAAACCCCATCCTATGTAAGATATTTAATGAACCATTACAAAATAAGTTTTAGATACAAACATTTCCTAAGTTTAATGGACATGGAGATACTTACTTACATCTCAAAGCTTATAGGAAAGCTTAGATACAAACATTTCCTAAGTTTAAGAGGCATGGAGGGCATCATGGAAGGCATTGATGAGGCATGGGAGGCATAAATCCTAATATTTGTGGCATTTATGGCCTAGAGATGCCTTCGCAATAAATGAGGTCACTTGATGATGCAGATATTTAATATTCATTTCCAAAACAAAGTATTCAACAAGTTTCTATGGAATTTTTTATTAGGCCTTGATTTGGGTTAATTATCTCTTAAGCATGATTAAGCACTTTATGCACAAATTACCTAAATTGATCATAATGCCTTGTTATTAGTCCTAAATTTGATTGGATTAGAATTGGAAGTCTACATTAGATGTGTTGGATGCATATTCCCATTTAGGATGTTGCCAAGAAAAAATAACAAAGGCATGAGTCTTATACAAAAGATTGAATAGGAAAGAGCAATCCAAAGCATGTAGGTGCAAATTTGGCATTTTAACTTGAAATGGACTGATCAAAGTTAGTTGGCCCATAAATTGTATTTCCCCATTCAGGGATACCCTAGCCAAAATTGGCACTTGAATATGTCAGTTTCATATCATTTTATGTGTTTTAGTGTTTTTAATCAAAATTGTGCATTTTGGGTAGAAATTGGTCAAAAACCTGATTGGAGGTTATTGGTGGCTAGTTTTAGGTGTCTACATTTTTACCCTTTTTGGGAAGATATTTCAAACCATAGGCAAAGTAATGTCTTCTCAAAGAATGAGAGATGGCATGTATGCTAAAAAGAAGAAATATCTAAATGGTTTTGGGAAGCCTATAATGATGCCCTTTCGAGGGAGTGGCTATCACATTTGTTGATGGATGGTCCCTTGAAAAGAAACAAAAAGAAAGGTGGAATTAACCCATGGTTTAGATTAATCCAAATGAGAAAACGCTTGCATGCATTGATTTAAAAAGGAGGTTGATTTTCCCAAAGGCAATTATCATTAGGAATAAAAGTCAAATAATGATTTTCCCATAAGTAGTTATAATCATGAAGATGACCTAGATTGGATAAAATTTATGGTGCCTTAGTTAGGGTTGATTAGCAAGCATAACTCAAGGATATAACCTAGAATATAGATTAAAGATGAACGGGTACAAAGTAACGAAATAGATGAATAGAAGAATAAGATTGATCAGTAGAATGATTTAGTTATCCCTACCAATGAGGATATGCTCATCTTGATTAAAAATGATACAAATAGAATGGTCAAATGAGTTAATTTGATCAAGGGTGGATGGGAGGATCTGCCAAGGTGCCAAGGAGAAACTTTTATGGCTCCATTGATTGTAAACCTTCTTGAAGTTGATTTTTACTATAGCATGTGATGGTAGGGATCATGATATAACACCATAAAGAGTTGGCTAAAATATTATAAGGACTGACTCTCAATCCAATAAACACTCAAAAAATAATGCACCAATGATAAAAAACCATGATGGCAATGTTAATGGATGAATATGGATGGACTCAAGAATAATGTGCACAAGGAATCACCTAATGAACACATATAAACTGAGTCAAGGCAACAGTGATAAAATCAAAAAAATAACCAAGTGAACAAACAAACAAACAACCTAAAATAAACAAATAAACAAAAAGCCTAAAATTAAAAGCAAAAGAAAGCATCCTAATAATGACAATGCCCTAGTAAAGCGGATCGATGATAATTGACTAGGCTTAAATAGGATAAATATTTCTAGATTTTTTGAAATGTTATGAAAGTTTTTGGAATTTTGAGGTATCTTAACTTGTTAGAGAATGAAAGGATACCTACTCACAAAATGGTGAGAGTATTTGGCTTAGGTTGCTTATAAAATAATGAGAGTGTTTGGAAAGGAGGACTGAGGTGACCTCAACATGAATTGAGCATGACCTACATGGTATTGAAATGACCTCAAATCATAGTAATTCCATCCACACAAAAGGTGAGGAAAAACCAATTAGGTCTCAACAAGTACTCAAATCTATCAAATGGCTAGTCAAATGAAAATAGTGATGGCAAAGTGATGCAAAAATGCATGATAAACAAGTGTTGCCCCTAGTTTTCCCATAGGTGATTATAAATAGGATACAATAGCATAGGTCAATGATACTAATTTCCCCATAGGCATTAATTATTAGTATCAAGACTGGTGAAACACTAATTTGCCCATAGGTAGATATAAGTAGGTTTACATAAAAAATTTTATAGGATGAAAGGTATCTTGCCAAATCAACTGTCACACTACTTTCATAGACTATCATTGTAGACATGGATTGGATTGATTATTAAAAGTTCATTGAAATCCCCTCACAAAAAGTGTGGGAAGAACCAAATGAACCAAGATCAAAATAGGATTGGGTAAGATGACTAAAAATAGGCTTTAGTCTAGATAGGAATGGGATGATAGGATGGTATGGTCTTGCTTAGGATAATGATGGTTTTTGATAGATTGGATAAAATAGTAAGAGGATTTACCCCAAGTGATGGGTTAAATCACTGGGTACTTTGAAAATGGAAAATGGATATGTAACAATGGTAATGGTATGGCAATGTAATAGTATGGTACATGTTTTTGCCCTGAGTGTAATTTTTGATTCTATTATTCCTATTGATGGGGAGATGCACATCCTAATCTACAAATGATATAAATAGAATACTTTATCATGTTAATTGATATCCCACACCTCATTAGAATAAATTCTCTATCAAGAATGGCCTGTAGATTTGTTGCTAATAATGCTTTTGTGATTTTCATTGATCATTGATTCTGATTCCTTTAAATGTCAAGGTATCTTTATAGCCACTACAAAGGAAAGTGCAACCATGGATGGTAAATAGGGACAAATAATGGATGGTAGGTTTGACTATGAAATAGTGATAAATAAAATGTATAATGGTGGGGAAACAAATAAATATCAAGACTTTCAATCACACATAATGTTGTTGATGTTAGATTCGACATAATTTTGGTTGTGACAGGGCTGAAGACTTATTCTCTCGATAGGACCATCATATTTTTTGTTTTTTGGGCATGAGAGTAGCTACCATCTAATTAGGCTATAGATAAGAAGATATTTTGATTTGATCTTTGATTTTGTCTTCATCATGCAGTGAAAAAAATTTGTGTTCAACTATTGGTACCTCAATGAGGTTTTCACCAATGAAGTTGTCTTGATTATCCCATAGCACCTTCAAGAAGGTTTCGCTAAGGAATGTGGACTTTTGACTTTGATTGTCTTCTTGTGCTTTTGAAAAAGTGTCACTATAAGATTTTGAGTTATTAATTTGATTATCCCCCAGCGCCTTCAAAAAAATTTCACTAGGAGAGTGTTCTTCTACTACATGAATGTTGTCTTGGCCTCCTTGCTCTCCTTCAACTACTATGTCACCATGGATGCAGTTTAACAAAGTGTGATTCTATCAGTCCTAATTGACACTTGTGGGAGATGAAATGTCAATAATATGGCTATTTTGGTTGATGGTAATGGCCTATGGAATGGTAATGAAATGGGGAGAGGCTACACAATCCTTGTATAAGATACTAAGATAACTTGCATCAAAGTTAAAGTACTCATCTTCAAAAATCATAAACAGATCAAAAATATATTCAAATTGATCTATGAGGCATGTGTAACCAATGTCATAACATCCATGAACATATTATTCATCTTCATCTAATTCTAACTCAAAGGACTCTCAATTCAATGTTAAGACTGATGTTGATTTAGATTTTGATTTTAATGCTAAATCTGATGTCAGTCCAAGAGTAAAACCTGAATCTAATTTTGATTCTTTACTTGATGTGTACTCTACTAAAATGATGTCTTGTTGAATGCTTGGTATTAGACAAGTAATAGCCTATGATGGCACAATGGACTCCAAAAAAATTGGTTTATCAAATTTGGACTCCTTGTTAGGTTGTGGAGCTAAAAGCTTCACTGATGCAAACGTAGAGGTTGCTGAGTGTCACAGTAACCGACATCGGTCAGGCCAACCGATGTCAGTTAGAAGTAGACTAGAAGATGCCGACATCGGTCAGAATCAGCTGACATCGGTCATCTCTAGACAGACAAGAACCGACATCGGTTGCCTATGCGGTTCTAGAACTGTGAGTTAAATGAACAGTTAGTTTATCAAACTGCTTGTTTGCATGTAAAGACTAATTTTAGTCTTGAGTCTATGTTTCTAATTATTGTTTGGTTTGGGATCTATTTAATAGACCCATGGGGTTGTATTGTAATGTGGAGGATATAAGGAATTGCAAAGGCAAGAACAAGATCCTTTCAAGTGTGTAAGATCAGTTGATCTACAGGTTGTGCAAGATCAGGGAGATCTACATGGTAAGTAAGATTAGTTAGATATGTAGGTGTGTGTGTGTGCAAGGTCAAAGAAGATCTATGGGGTAGAAAGATCAAGGAGATCAGAAACACAACAAGGAGCAAGATCAGGGAGATCTATTTGGAGTACTTTGAGTACTTGGTGGACTGGCAGTAGGCAACAACAACCATTGGGTTAATTATCACTGACTGGTGGAAACAACAACTCAATTATTGAGTTGATTGTGTTTGTAATTGAGAGAGATAAATCTTGAGGGAGAATTATTATACGCCCAAGAGGTGTGGGAAGAGTGTGATTTCTTCAATGTATTTCCTTCTAAAAGAGTGTTAATACAAGATTGTATTGTCTCTCATATTTTGTCTTGTTTTTGAATTCTAGTTACATATTACTTCTAGTTTAATTCCATGTTTAGTTGCTTATACAAAGGTAATCAATTTTGCTCTTAAGGAGTAGGATTCTAACAAGTGGTATCAGAGCTTTGTGCTCCTAGATCCTGACACTCCTCTAGGATGGAAAAAAGGTCAAGAGATAATTCCTCAGAGACTGGTTTATCAACAGAAGGCTCTTGAAAAATAAGCATATGGTCAAGGTAATGATTTTCCCAAAGGTAGTTATAATCATTAAGAAGTGACTCAGCAAATACTGGCTCATTAGAGTGAGACTCTTTGACAACTAGTATAGGATCAATAAGCAATTTATCACAGGCTAACTTATCATAAATGGTTGATTCAATAAAAACATCTCAGAGTGGTTGGTTCTCTTAGCCTTGGTTTCTAATGAGTTATAAAATACCAGTTTTGAACACAACTTGGTCTTTGAATGATTGGATCAGTTAAGGTTTGGTTGGGATTGGTAGTGGACAAGGAATGACTTATGGTTGGATAATGGTAGGGCCTTAGGGAGCATGATTTCTCACATGAGCCAAAGGACAAAGTTCTAAGATGGTAATGAAAGGGCATTGTGGGGCTTGATTTTTCATACAAGCCAAAGGACTAAGTCTTGGAATGATGAAGGGGTGTTGTGGAGCTTGATTACTCATACAAACCAAAGGATGAGGTCCTAGTATGATAATGGTATTCCTTGGATATTGTAGAGCTTGATAGCTCGTATAATCCAAAGGAGGGTTAAGGGTAGCCGATGATTGGATAGAAAAAGGATTTCATGAAACTTGCTTGCTTACACAAATAAAAGCATCCAAGTCTTCCTCATAAACCATATCATCCCAATCATGTGTTGGATCATAAGCTAGTTCTTGACTATGTTTCATGTACTAATTTTTGAAAAGAGGGTATGGATTCGTATCCCAAACAAAATTATTTGTAGTTGGGTATTAAAATTACTCTTCACAAGCCTCTTCATACCAGTCAAGGTCTTGAGTTGGATCATAAGTTATTTCGTGACTTTTTTCCCATGAATGATTAATATGAGGTGGATAGAAATATGTCTCATAAACCAAATTAACATCATCATCATTGGGGTCTTGACAAAAGCCATAAAAGTCATTTTGTGTAGCCATTCTATCATAAGTTGGATTTTAAGTGACTCCACCATAAGTTTAGTTAGACATATCAATGTAAATGATGAAAGCTCCTAAACAAAAAGGCTTAGAGTTCTACAAACTCTAAAAAACTGTCCAAAGGATAAATGGTTCAAACTTGGTCTAACTTGGTTGAAGGGGTGGAGTTTTATCTCCAATATGGTTTGAAATAAGAGTTGTATCTCCAAAATGATTTGTGCTAAGACTTGGCATAAAACATCTTAATATCAAATGTCATACACACAAAAGGTCAAGTGTCTGAATAAAAACTGGCATGCCAAAGGTCTAAGTCAAAGTGTTCCAAACAAGGTCTAAACTAGGAAAGGGAAAATTTGAGTTGTTATGTCTTTTTTTGAAACACAGATTCAAAATCTAGGCTCAAAAAAATAGGCATGTGCTAGGACTCTTGGCTAAACAGCATCCAAATCTAGACTTGAAACAAAGGCTAATGTGATTTGATTTAATCTAACAAGTTTGGAAACAACTTTGAAATAAACTTGACACATGGAATCAAACATAAACATGATCAGTTGGCATAAGGCATAAGATAAAAGGATCTTTAAAAAATGTTGTGTTCTCCCAAATAAAGCCATAAATAATGATGAGGATAGGCATTAAACAAATAAACCATGAATAGTTTTCAAATTTGGTTAATCAATTAACTGAATTTATGCAACCCAAAATAGAAATATCTATGTATCAACCCCATGAATTGAGGCCTAAACAAAATTCAATCAATGTTTGGATCTAAACATGACAAGGCTAATTGAAAACTCAATGATGAAAACTAGGATTGGACCAAACAGGGTAGACAAGATTGGATAGCATAATGGCACAAGACAAAGGTCTAAATGGTATACACAAAATGGTTTGAAACAAATGGTTTTAATACAATTGTAAACAAGTCTTGAAACAAATTGAGCATCCTAACGACATAAGCATGCTTGAATGATGTGGTCAATGTTATGTTTTAAAAAAGTCTCAAAATGGTTTGACATGATTTAGGTAGCATAACGCTACCCTCTGCAACTCAAATGACACACACACACACAAACAAGTTTTAGAAAAATTTCAAGGCACAAGTGTGGTGTAAAATGGACATCATAACACCTCTTTAGACAAAAGAGTGACATATAGACAAATTGGTTTTGACATGGCTTATACACAAACAAACAAGTTTTAGTCTCAAAAACATACCAAATGAGAAAATGATCAAAATACACTAAGTATAATCATCCAAAATCATAGAAAGGGTATGGAAAAATGGGGTTGACTAAACTATCAAGTTTTGAATGTTCTAGGGGAATCAATTTCATAATGATTTTCATGCCAAACAATGCAAAAGAAAAGCAAAAATTTTGGGTCTATATCACTTAGCTTGTTTCAAAAAGGTCTAGTCCTTTTTTCAACCACTACATCCTATTGTTCACTTAGTGTAGTGCGATTTCTAAAGTGCCACTACATTCCGTGTGTAACTCTAAAGGAGCCAAATGAATTCAATGCTAGGAGATGAAATCCTAGGTCAAAGCTTCCCTAAAGAACTTCCAGGAGGTGACGAATTCCCCCTCACAAGCCAAGATGAATTAAAAAAATAAAGCATGAAAGTAGAAAGACTTTAGAGTCATTTTTAAGGTCACCCAAACTTCGATGAGTTTTTGGGGATTGCTTTAGATGAATTTCTTTCTAAGCCTTGGACTAGGCTACTTGTAATAGGAATGATGCTTTTGATTCCAAGGGTTCCCTATAGGGGACAAATGGAAGAGCATATACGCAACATTCCTCTTTTTTCCAAACAAGATTTGATTAAACAACTATTGCAAATAAAAATTGACAAGTGTGTTCAATTTTAATCCCAAATAAAAAATTTGGTGGTATTCATTTGACCCCTTGGTCTTAGTTATAAACTTTTAAAAAACATTCACCAAAAACATCTAAAAATTCTTTGTTAAACACCAAAACAAAGTTCCTAATCAAATTTTAAGCATGCAAAAGTGATTTAAATATGTTTTGATAAAAAAAATCCTGCTTGGTCCTGTAGCAAAATTTTTAGCATGTCCTTTAGCTTTGAATCCCTTTTGAGTTTGAAATAACAAACTTTTAAAAAGGTCTCAAGTTTATGACTTTGGAAAACATAGTGATTAATGTCAGTCAATACCATCGATGTTAGTTACGGCCAACTGAGATCTGACCAATGTCAGTTATACTGACTGACATCAGTTAAGCCAAGTAATTGATGTCGATATTTCTATCGATGTCGGTTACTATGTAAAAACTATGGCAACCAAAAATGGCAAAACAAAGTTAGAAAATCAATTTGTAAGAGTTTTAATGATCCAAATGAATTTTTTAAAGTTGAAAAAGTATATCCTTCAGGTGTAGGATGCATCCCATCCCATTGGGCATGCCATTATGTGATTTAGGAATTTGACTCAAGAGAAGATAGTTAGTATGGTGTTAGTTCTAAAATGAAAGAAACACACAAATAGCATAACATCTCTAGGCCTAGACACTAGGAAGAGATTAGTTAACAAAAGCAAATGACAAACACAACTAAAAAGAAAGGAATTATAACAAAAGAGTTCATTCACCTTCCTTGGATGATCCAAATGCCTTTGTAGTAGTGGCTTGCTTAGCTTGTGCTCATGAAGTCTTCATCAAAGGAGACTTGGCTATCTCCTCTTCTCCTTGGCACCTTTGGCTTATGGATTTTCTTGGATTGGAATCAATTTAGAATTATAACACTAGTTTCTTGAAGCTTTTGGAACCAATCCTGCATAATAACTTTGCATAAATTAATCTTGGAAATGATGTGATGCCTCCTATTTATAGATTTTTGGATTTGATCAGAATCAACCTCAACTGTCCATCTCAAGATTGAGATGTGTGGTTGATAATTAATTCAATTTTTAGAATTAAATTTTTAATTATCCTCATCATGACATTGGAAAAAGGGGCAATTAAGGGGCATGGAGGGCATCATGGAAGGCATTGATGAGGCAGGGATGCATGAATCTTGATATTTATGGCATTTATGGCCTAGGGATGCCTTCCCAAGAAATTAGGTCACTTGATGATGTAGATATTCAATATTCATTTTCAAAACAAAGTATTCAACAAGTTTTTATGGAATTTTTGATTAGTCCTTGATTTGGGTTAATTATCTCTTAAGCATGATTAAGCACTTTATGTACAAATCACCCAAATTGATCAAAATGCCTTGTTATTGGTCCTAAATTTGATTAGATTGGAATTGGAAGTCCACGTTAGATGTTTTGGATGCATATTCCCTTTTAGGATGCTACCAACAACAAATAACAAAAGCATGAGTCTTGTGTAAAAGATTTGATAGAAAAGAGTAGTCTAGAGCACGTACATGCAAATTTGGCATTTTGACTTAAAATAGACTGATCAAAGTTAGCTAGCCTATAAATTTCATTGCCCCATTTAGAGATACCTTGGCCAAAATCAGCACTTGAATATGTCAGTTTCATATCATTTTACGTGTTTTAGTGTTTTTATGCCAAATTTGCATTTTGGGTAGAAATTTGTCAAAATCCTAATTGGAGGTTATCAATGGTCAGTTTTAGGTGTCTACAGATTACTATTTAGAGTTACCATCACTAGGGTTATCTAACTTGATTCAAGCACCTAATCCACCTCTTCAAGAGGAAAAAGTGAAACAAAAATCATAAGTAAAAGTACTCAACAAATGGAAAGAATCAGTTTACAAACCAACTCCTACAGTGAGCAGAGCACATTATACTTAAGAGAGATCCTATATAGTTTGATTCACTTAAAGATAGGCCTTATGATTTTTTATTTACACATTGGATAGGATGATGGTCACACTTCCTCACAATCATTATAATGCATCACACCATTTGGAAAAATCTAGGAATCAACCATATTGCAACTATCATCACATCAATGGTCATTGAGATAATTATTTTTGTGCATTCATAGATCATATCGAGTAGTATATTGGTAGAGGCATTATCGAAGGGGACATCCAAATATCCTTCTCCTAATTATTCTAGATCCCATTATTATATTACTAGGTTATCCAAGGACATTATTTCTAGGGAACTAATGGCTACTCATCATGTGCATAAAGAGGTTTATAGAGCACCTAACTTTGGGAAATCTAATACACTATAAAGTTAGCAAAAATGAAACCTAGTATAGAGAATTAGACTAACTTATAGCAATGTTGTGACACTACAAAAGTTAACTCAATTGATAATCATAGTGTGAAATACAATTAATTTTTTTTCAACCAACCATACATAAACTCCTATGATAACCATTCCCAGAGTAGTGTCATCACCAATGTACAACCATCTAGTTACACAATATGCACAATATGGTTAACAGTTTCTTCTTTCTTCAAGGTGAATGAATGATTTTTCTCGGTTTAGTTAGTTTATACATAATTTCCAAATGAGCCATTATATAGTTATATTACTAAAATTATACTATAAGTAATTAACAACATCAAATTACATAAAATTTTAAACATTTACAATGCTATAATAAAATGCAATCATCAATATACAAATATGTCAAAAATATCTCATATCAATATATATTGAAAAGTTTATATATAATGTTATAATAAGTACATCACTCTATAATAGGAGTGTGGTCTCCAAGACCTCCATCCTCACTATCATATATGTCACTAGCCACACAAGACCTAGAACTTAAAGCTCTAAAATTACCTTAAAACTTAGAGTATGACTTATGTCTTTTATTTCGATCCTCATACACCACTAGTCATGCCATCTCATTGGCATGATATTGTTGCAATCATATATATTCATATAATATCCAAGGACATCATATGCATATCAAATCAAGTGGGGGCATATATTATCTACCTATCTCTACTATTAGATCATCTCTCTTTATGGTCATTTGCACATACATCATAGTAGCAATCATTGCTCAATCGAACAAGGGTGTATTCATACTAGAAATAGCCATATCTCACTCAATCAATCTTTTATCCATGACATCATCAAGAATGTTCCATGTCAACTCACATAATGTGGACTCAATCATCACCATACAGTACTTCTTATCACCTACACTAACATAAAAACCAAATAAGCATTAGTCATTACTCGACAAATATCGATCAACTAATGACAAGCATATAAATATTAAAGATAACCTAATATGATTTATACCTCCAACTTCCCTGAGTGACTCAAGATATAATACATAATCACCTATCACTCCACTTAGGAATAGTGGAGCCTATTTATGGCATCTCCACCATGATATGTATGTATCTATAGATCTTATATCATAAAAACCTATAATCTCTATCTCTATATCCATCTCATCTACTGGAATCAGTGCTAGATCCATTGTTGATGGCTTCCCTCTATTGCTCAATCTCACTAGATTCTGTGCAGTCCTTATCTACACCCATGGAGTTGTGGGCACATCCTGAATCACCCCAAATTGTCTCATCACTTGTTCATACTATATTTACTCATAAATTTTCATCCACTGATCATGTATCTAATAACTCATACAAACATGATGCATTGGTAAATCCTCTAGCCATACATAAAATCCTCTATATTGTCTCTAGATAATATCCCTAGCAGTCGCCTAATCTAGTATTTATTAACACCACATGATGTTATGATCTTATATTTGTGTATTACTATTCCACCTCTAGATAAATACATATGGATGTGCACGCTCAGGAAGTGGCATTCCCACCAGTCATGTAACTTCTATGTGCTCATAAGTACAATAGTGAAATAATGTCATTAAACCAATACCACCACCAAATGACTCCTATGTAAACTTATATAGATCATGATACAAGTGAGTCAGCATGGTCTTTCCCCATGAGGACATACTAACATGATCCTCTAGATGCTAGACAAACTTGTGCATCTATATGATATGGATACACCAGTCCCATCAATGAATATAAATGATGCTAATAACACAACCAATAAATTTCATAATCATGGAACATCTAATAAAATAATCACTGATAATAGTACATCTGACTCACTCCCTATATGATGCATAACATCTATGCTACCAGTAAAATATATATATAGGAATTGTACATATCCATAATCCCCAAACATCCTAAACTAGTTTTCTCTTTCTAGTCACTAGCAGTCGTAATATCTTCCACACATCCTCTAAGGTTATGATCATCTCTCTAGTAGGCAACTAGAATGTGAGAGTATCAACATCCCACCACTCATCCAATGTGGTCATCATGTGAGCATCCCATGACATGAACATTAGCTAACCTACATACCCTAATCCATCTCTCTCAATAATTTACCTCTCCTCATTTTTACAAGGGCAACCCATAGATAGCCTCCATCATCTGGCCTCCCCTGAACTCTCTACTATGTATATCCAATTAAAAAATAAGAAAATAGATAAATAATAGTAGTCAGTAATAAAACGCCTAACATTTAAACTATACAAAAAAATCAAGGTACATAATCTTAACATATCCATTATTACTACTATCTTGAGGACTAAAACACCCTCTATAGGACTATAGTGTTGTATAAGAATGTTATCACTAGACATCAGTACTACAACAGGGACACTAGTGCCATAGGCAGGACACAAATATTATGGATTTAAAAACACACTAAAAATCACATAATTCCTCAAAACCTATGATTAATGCAGTTTTCACTATAATCCATTAAATTAGTTTCAATTATTTACCAACCTCACCTTCTCATTAGCCTAGATAAGAGCCTCTACCTCCTTGTACTGTGTGCAAGTGATCATTATCCTTCGTGGCATATTTGACAGACTCAAATCTTAAAATTCCATTTCTCAAAATGTTATAAATGAGTTAGCCTATTCTAAAACAAAACATATGGATAGTTTTTGTCTATGCCACACTATTAAAGTGTTAACCCCACATTATTAATCATGTATACCTATTAATTGAATCTACAATATCTTACAAACCATAGCTCTGATCTTTGAACTATTTCTTTTGTGTGGAATCAAATTTTGACACCTTATATAATGTATAATTTTCATTCTCATACCTATTCATTCTCCACCGCAATAACCTATACTTTATGCCTCTTATAAATTATCTTATTGTTGAAGAGATTATCTCAATATCAAACCATAATCAATTTATTACCACTAATCATTAAATCAATTATAATCATATTATCATATATACTTCATTACTATATTCCATGATGTTAGTCATCACTTCTAACTCGAACTCCTTATGATAATTCATCTCTCTCACTAAAATGGGGCATATGTATGCACTATTCATAGCTAGCTCAAATATATAGTTACTTAGATTTACATAGTGATTTAGATTAACTTAGTTACTCAGACACACTATTACTCAAATAACAGTTGCTTAGATTTGGCTTAGATTCTCAAATATGCATAGGACATTGGTTTTAGTTTCTCACAATCATCACAGTTCACTATAGTATTTAGCAAGTTTACGTATATACTTTTATATGTTTTTGACATATGATCAATGAAAATAAGGTATGTGCATGGTACATGCTAACACATTTTATGTAATTTGGTTCAATTTTTACACATATTATGTTAATCAGAATATTCCCACAGTGCAAGCCCACATGGGCATAGTTTTATTACTCATATTATATGAATTAGTTTCCTAGTTATCAGATCAGGGGCATGTTACATGGCACTAATATCCTAGTTTTTACATGAGATTATAAAAATGAAATGACAAAACCATGTCATTATTTATGTTATTACACTAGGCTCGGTATAAAATAATACCTACACCAATTTTTGCACTAGTTTTATGTTATTTTTTCACCAGAATAAATATTATAGCTATCTATAATGGTTGATTCATAATTTTTGCACTAGTACCCACTGTATTCAAGTTATGTGGGGTTACAATTAAACAAATTTTTGACTTATCATCACATCTATACCTATATATCAAAGTGGGGGCAAACATAGCTTGTTCCTCACATCATAGTTATTTACTCAGATTCAATGCATGGACATCCACATTATGGATCCTTATTCATAGGCATCAGTGAAAATCTTTTTAAAATTTATAAACAAGAAGAGGACAAGACTAGATCTCATCTTCTCTCCATGTGGGTTGATCACATCAAACACATGAAAATTCTAATTGTAAGAAAGCACATGTTACACAACTAAGTATAGGTATGCACTTTCTCTTTTACTCTAGTACTTTCATTTTATTACATTATTAGATTAAAAGAGGGGAAAATGTATACACCCAAATTTGGTCAAGCAAACATAAGTAGTATGCATTTTGTATCTCTTATATCTAAAATATATTAATGTTGAATTAAAATCTTGTCTTCATGTGTCTCCTTGGCCTTTTATCTCTCTTTGTCATATTTTATACTTATATTTCTCTCTTTTCATAATATCAATTCTTCCTTATTGGTCCTCGACAAAATCACAGTGGTCCCTAGCCATTCTTATGTGTTATTCTTATATTTTCTTAATTTTGGATAGGACCACTATATTGGAAAGGAGCACACTACTCTAGTGTCCTTCCCAACGTTATTGTCTAATACATGTTTCAGAGAGTTTTTTGGGTCCATTTTATTTTGGTCTCTTCTTATGACTATTTTAACCTTATTTAAATTGGTCACCACATAAATAATTTAGATTAACTCAGTTACCCAGACACACTATTACTCAAAGAATAGTTATTTAGATTTGGCTTAGATTCTCATATATACATAGGACAGTAGTTTTAATTTCTCATAATCGTCACAATTCACTATAGTATTTAGCAAGTTTATGTATATACTTTTATATAGTTTTGACATATGGTCGATGAAAACAAGGTATGGACATGGTACATGATAACACATTTTATGTAATTTGGTTCAGTTTTTACACATTATGTTAATGGGGGCATTTCCACAGTGTAAGCCCACATGGGCATAGTTTTATTACTCATATTATATGACTTAGTTACCTAGTTATCACATCAGGGGCATGTTACATAACACTAATATCCTAGTTTTTACATGAGATTATAGAAATGAAATGATAAAACCATGTCATTATTTATGTTATTACACCATACTCAGTATAAAATAATACCTACACCAATTTTTGCACTAGTTTTATGTTATTTTTTCACCAAAATAAATATTATGATGTCTATAATGGTTGATTCATAATTTTTGCACTAGTACCCACTTTATTCAAGTTATGTGGGGTTACAATTAAACAAATTTTTGACTTATCATCACATCTATACCTATATATCAAAGTGGGGGCAAACATAGCTTGTTCCTCACATCATAGTTATTTACTCAGATTCAATGCATGGACATCCACATTATGGATCCTTATTCATAGGCATCACTCAAAATATTTTTAAAATTTATAAACAAGAAGAGGAAAAGACTAGATCTCATCTTCTCTCCATGTGGGTTGATCACATCAAACACATGAAAATTCTAATTGTAAGAAAGCACATGTTACACAACTAAGTATAGGTATGCACTTCCTCTTTTACTTTAGTACTTTCATTTTATTGCATTATTAGATTAAAAGAGGGGAAAATGTATACACCCAAATTTGGTCAAGCAAACATATGTAGTATGCATTTTGTATCTCTTATATCTAAAATATATTAATGTTGAATTAAAATCTTGTCTTCATGTGTCGCCTTGGCCTTTTATCTCTCTTTGTCATATTTTATACTTATATTTCTCTCTTTTCATAATATCAATTTTTCCTTATTGGTCCTCGACAAAATCACAGTGGTCCCTAGCCATTCTTATGTGTCATTCTTATATTTTCTTAATTTTGGATAGGACCACTATATTGGAAAGGAGCACACTACTCTAGTGTCCTTCCCAACGTTATTGTCTAATACATGTTTCAAAGAGTTTTTTGGGTCCATTTTATTTTGGGTCTCTTCTTATGACTATTTTAACCTTATTTAAATTGGTCACCACATAAATAATTTAGATTAACTCAGTTACCCAGACACACTATTACTCAAAGAATAGTTATTTAGATTTGGCTTAGATTCTCATATATACATAGGACAGTAGTTTTAATTTCTCATAATCGTCACAATTCACTATAGTATTTAGCAAGTTTATGTATATACTTTTATATAGTTTTGACATATGGTCGATGAAAACAAGGTATGGACATGGTACATGATAACACATTTTATGTAATTTGGTTCATTTTTTACACATTATGTTAATGGGGGCATTTCCACAGTGTAAGCCCACATGGGCATAGTTTTATTACTCATATTATATGACTTAGTTACCTAGTTATCACATCAGGGGCATGTTACATAACACTAATATCCTAGTTTTTACATGAGATTATAGAAATGAAATGATAAAACCATGTCATTATTTATGTTATTACACCATAATCAGTATAAAATAATACCTACACCAATTTTTGCACTAGTTTTATGTTATTTTTGCACCAAAATGAATCTTATAGTTGTCTGCAATGGTTGATTCATAATTTTTGCACTAGTAACCATTGTATTCAAGTTATGTGGGGTTAAATTTTAAAAAAAAATTGACTTATAGGCACATCTCTACCTATATATCAAAGTGGGGGAAAACATAGCTTATTCCTCACATCATAGTTATTTACTCAGATTCAACGCATGGACATCCACATTGTGGATCTTTATTTATAGGCATCACTCAAACTCTTTTTCAAATTTATATATAAGAAGAGGAAAAGACTATATCTCATTTTCTCTCCACATGGGTTGATCACATCAAACACATGGAAATTCCAATTGTAAGAAAGCACATGCTACACAACTAAGTATAGGTATGCACTTTCTCTTTTACTCTAGTACTTTCATTTTATTGCATTACTATATTAAAAGAGGGGGAAATTTATACGCCCAAATTTGGCCAAGAAAACACAAGTAGTATGAATTTTATATCTCTTATATCTATAATCTATTAATGTTGAATTAAAATTTTATCTGCATGTGTCACCTTGGCCTTTTATCTCTATTTGTCAATATTTTATGCTTATATTTATCTCTTTTCACAATATCAATTCTTCCTTATTGGTCCTTGATAAATTCACAATAGTACTTGGCCATTATTATGTATCATTATTATATTTTCTAAATTTTTTATAGGAGTGTTAAATTGGAGAGGAGCATACTATTGTAGTGTCCTTCCCAACGTTATTGTCCAATGCATGTTTCAAATAGTTTTTTGTGTCCCTTTTCTTTTTGGTCTCTTCTTATGACTATTTTAACCTTGTTTAAATTGGTCACCATGTAAATTTTTTTTTCAAATTCAAAATTAGGAATCTTCTATTAAATGGGTTTTCTAAGGCATTTTACATCTAACACTATCTTTTGGCACTAGCTAATAAAATAATACCAATACACATCTAGATTAATCTCTATATATTTATAAATTAATTACATACCATAAATATATTTCATGCTTAGACCAAGAGGAGGTCATAGCTGAAAATAATTTTAGATACACATTGTTCTTGGTTGATTATGCACATTCCCTAAAGGATAACCACATTGGCCTGAGGTCCCTATCATTAGGGATATTTAGGCAGCACTCATGACAATAGGGGTTCTGAGGATAGCTCAACCATATCCCACCTTCCCCCATTATTTCCCTTTTCATATTTGATCTTTATGGTCTTCTTGTATACATGACTCTATTAGGGTTTTGGAGAGAAGAAGTCAAAATGCAAGTCTAATCTCATGAACACAGGGTTGTGATAGAAGATCCCATAGCTTAAAAAAATAGACTTGTAGATCTTAGTAAAATATTAAAATACCAGTGGATAGCAGTGTTGTGAAGGATAGGAATGCATATCTCTAGTGTCCTATCCCATTCTAGTGTCCAAATCTAAAATGACAAGCAAACATTTAGATCTTGTTAGTGTAGGATGTTTATTTTCTTTATATTTTATTATTTGGATTATTCATACACACATGGATTATTATTACACTTGTAGAGTTATTTTTCTTAGGTGTGCTTATATATATGGAGTTAATCTTGTCCATCATCATTAGTTAGTGTATGTTACTCTTTAGTTTGTTATTCCAAGGTATGGGAGTTACATGCCTATTCTAAGCTCTTTGTGGTTGTTCATGGAGGAATTACATATTTACTCCTATTTTTAAATCTTTATATGTGATATATTGACATTAAGTGTGTATTGGATTGAATCTAATATTTTACAATATTCTCATATTTTTTTGCTCATAGAAAAGCTTATGCATTTGCTTGTCTCTTACTTGCAAACTCGTGCATTTTATTAATCTAGATATCCTAGAAAATACTCTGATATGGTATCGTAGCACCATTATAGTATATGAATGTCATTTTATTCATAAAAATTGAGTTTATTATGTTTTTAAATTACATGGAAGCATTCAATCTCATGTTTTGAAGTCCAGGCCTTGATCTGTGACTTCCATTAGTAGTTTGTGTTTGGATTGTTTCAGTGTGTGGCCTATGAAATGGCACTTCATTATTTTCCTCGGGTGTATCATAAACATATATAAATATCTAAAATATTCTATTCATAATCTATATCTTCAATAAAGGGTACAAATATTTCATTGGTGCAGAGGGTCTCTAATGTGTTTTCTTCTTCTAAGTGTGACTACTCTCAAGGTTGGCATCTGGTCTTGTTATAAGCAAGCCATTCAAACTTACAAGTTATGTATTTAGAGATTTATATAATATCAAAACATGAAGCTTCAACTTATCCTCAATCTCTCCAAATGCCTTGCAATCTCTACCTTAGCTTCCACATGGCCTACTACATTGTTTTAAGACCCCCACACCATTTTGAGCTCCATCACTTCTTGGTTCAGCATGGTCATGACCTAAAAAGGTTATGTTGAGCCTCTTCCATGGATTGTACAATATTTACATGAATTTCACCTCTCATATGGCTTGCTCAAAGATTTTGGCATCTAAACTAGTTTGGCTTTGCTAAAAAATGTGATCCATAGGCTTGTTCTCTCTGTAATGGCACCCAGTTTCCTTTTCTCCAAATATAATTCAAAATAAACATATATCTTCCATAAAAAAATTTAAATCTTGCATATTTAATTATTTTGTAAAATGTCTTGATTCAAAATAGGTCAAATATGTTTTATTTATTTATAATACACACGTAAATGCATAGGAGGATTAGTTAAGACTTGAAAATTGCTTTGTAAAAGTCATTGATTCAATTCCATCCCTGTATGTAAGTCTATATCTATTTTTTATCCATTAGTGAATTTAAATTTTGTGTTTTTAATTAAAATAGGCCATTAAAGATGAGAAAATGATATATTTTATAACTTTTTATCAATAACTCACAATTGAGTACCATTTTGTTTAAAAGTGCATGTTTTTTGTCTCCCATCCATTGGTCTCATCTATTTTTTAAAACACACTATAATTATAAAGTGCTAAAATGGGGGGGATTTGATTGAATTTAATTTTGTGGGGGTGTTGTGTTGTGGTGCATCTTCCTTCTTTTTATTTTTGGAACATTAATATTTTGTACTATGGATCCTAATTTTATAAGTCCACATATGACATTTAATTATCACAAATGAAAATATAAATTCAAATCATTCTAAGGAGTAAGGATTGACATCGCATTACAATGGGCATTGAGACTAACCCTAATGTAGAATCAATCAAATTTAAATGGTTTAACCATTATGATGAAGCCTTTGGATTATTGTGTTTTTCCATGTTTCCTAATCTACTTTTTTATGTTAAATCTAAAAAAAAACTAATGAAGTTTAGACCACACTAAAAAATCTCTTTGGGAAGCTAGATGTAATGAGAGGTCATGAAATGGAGAATGGCTTATTATTTTGAGTCATAGCAGTTTTGACACCCTATAATAGTTATTCACTAAGTTTAAGTCTTTGAGATTGCAGTTAAAAGAATGTAGAATAGATAAGAAGGATGATCACCTAGTTCTTTCTATACTCTTTAACTAGGTCCGGATTACTTTGTATTCATCTTTACTTTCCATGTACCAAAAGTTCTCTCGGAGTCACATGGAAAATTCATCTTTAGATAATTTTGTTGTTGACTAGACTAGGGAATAAGATAAGTTAATACATATGGTTAAATTAAAACCCTCAAAACCACAAACCCTAATTATTTGAAATGAGAAATAGAATGCTTCAAATAATAAATATAATAAAAAGGATCAAGAGGAAATAGATCAAAATTCTCTCATCCCAAAATCAAACAGTGACAACTCCTCTTCCAATGTTAAGCCTAAGAAAGAAAGGATCAAATGTGGGTATTGCTCGGGAAAGCATGATGAAAGAAAATGTTTGAAAAATCATATTGACCACCTAACCATCCTTATTGAGAAAAATAATATAGGTGTTCTTGAGTCTATTAAACCAAGTTCATCAACCCTAGAATCCTCCAAGGTAAATGGAAAGGGTAAAGATAAGGGGAAAAAGTAAAAGGTAGGGCCCTAGTTGCATTTTTATCTCTAAATCCTACATGGGTTATTCACTCTAGTGTATCACATCATATGGATTCTTCATAGATATATTTCACTTTCTTGGAAACATGTGACATGTCCACTATTCAGTTAGGTGATGACACTTCTACATAGATTTTTAGGAGAGGGTTTGTTTAAGTGAGTGGTGGAACATTTAATAATTTTATAAGTTTTCCCTCACTTCTAACTAATCTCTTATCAATTTACCATAATACTCACCTTGGTTTGGGCATTTGAGCTGATTTCATTCCATATTTAGTGTATATCAAAGAGTTGCACAATGGTACTATAGTAGCAATGGGAATAGTTGATCATCAAACTCAACTATATATTTTATCACACTTTGTCCCTAAATCTCCTTCATATTCTTCTTCATTAGACTTGTTGGGTGAATATTTTGTTGACCAGCTAACTAGTGAGCAAAATAGGTCTCTTCAACCATAGCATAGGGAGATAGGTCAGCCAAAGTTGTAGGTTTACCACATCCAAATGGGACAAATCTCTCCTCTCATCAAGGGGAGGTTCCCTATAACTATAAGGAAGCTATATACTATATATATAAGCAAAAAATAACACTCAGGGGTAGGATAAGCCATCCATCTCTCTTTTTTTAGAGATGATGTTAACAAATAGAGGAGAAAATCCTAGTGAAAACACTGAAGGCACTTCTCTTCTTTCATAAGTGTTCTTACAAGAAATAGTGAGAGTTCTTTCAGGTAGTAAAAGTAACTGGTAACCAAGAGCATAGTAACCAGCAGCCTAAGATGTAGCACAAAGTCTCCACCTCGACTGCCCAAGAGTGAGATACGAAGGACAATGAGGGCACAAAGTCATCCCAAGGTCCTTTACATAGAAACAGAATATTAAGGATAACAAGGGCTCAAAGTTGTCCCTAGATCCTTTACACAAGAACAAAAAGAAAACACTCTAAAGGCAATTATGGGGGCACAAAGTCTCTCCATAGTTGGCTTCAAGACACCTTCCTGATTACTTCCACTAGTTCTACTTGTTAAATCAAATAAACAAGAATGCTCTTAGGAAACAGACATAAGAAAAATTTCCTAAAATAGCACAAGCTATAACAGCACAAAGTCTGCAAGTAACTTGCTTTCTCATTTAATCAAAGAAATATGAACAACAATCTGAGCTCAAAGTCTCAGTAATGCCTTTCAATTTGGGTAGAGTTTTGCTTCTGGTAACGTGAATATCTCTTTTAGAATGATACAAGAGATTACAATATATAATAGCCAAGAAAGACTTGGCACTTTTTTCCATAGAATGGCCCATGCTATGCATTCAATGCCTTGAATGCATTTTTGGTTATGTCAGGGAACCATGCTGGATCAGGGTGACTTTCTTAACTATGGCATGTCGATTCATCTCAAGTGTCTACTCCTAGGTCTAGATCATCTGGTGTCTAAACTGCTATCCATTTTGTCTTTACTCCCACGAGGACAAATAATTTGTGTCTTCAATGTTTAAGGGCTCAAGAATCCACCTTGCAGACTATTCCACCTACTGAAATAACTACTACGTAGATATTTTTGATCTTCCCCCTTTCCTACTATAATTTGAGCCCTCAAGCTATCTTTTCCCCTTTCTGGTTCTTTTGGTTCTTCCTATCAGTGGTTCTTCCTTTCGACCTTAGCCTTAAGGCCTTCAAATACATTTAGGTCTGTATTTAAGCCTGCAAAGCTCAACAGACACTTTATTGCTTCAAATTTTATGTCTACAGGTCCCTCATCATTTGAAAGCTAACAGCTAGTTGGTCATCCTAAATTTGACGTCTACGGGCCTGTCATCCTCCTTAGCAATTATTTCATGTCTTTCCCACTTGCTCTAGCCACTTTCCACTGTGAAACAAGTGAGGACACGTGGTAGCATCCACTGGTCTTTGAGAGAAGCTTATCAAAAAAATATTTCAAACTTACTAAAAACCTGAAACACAGATGCAGATACTGAGTTAGAATGGGACACGTGGCACGTTTTACTACTTTGAAACTTACTAGAAACTGTGTCTCGATAGATGACACTTGGAAACATCCACTTAACTTTCTAAGGGACACGTGATGGCTTCCACTACACTTTGAGGCTTGATCTTTCTCAGAGGGAACTTGCCCTTCAGGGTCTTAAAAGATAGTTCATTTTTTGAGTATCAACTATCACCTGCAAGGGTACCTACCCTTCAAGATCTTCTGGGTGGCCTTCGGGCTTTAATTCCTTCAGAGGACTATTGTTTCTTTATTTCCTTTAGACAATTTGTTTGAAGGAAATCTTTCCTTGGCTCTATGTCTTTGACACATGGCACATTCTATTGCCTTGAAACTTATTAGAAACTTACAAAAAATGGCACCCACAACACTTTTTGCTTGAGTAGCTTTAAAAGGGGAATGCAAATGTAGACACTTGTCCCTCTCCACTAAGTTATAATGGGACACGTGGCATGTTCTGCTTAACTCATTGAAGCTTTTGATACCTTTGAGAGTCTTGTGGAAGATGACACATGCTGGCTTTTACTGAGCTTTCAAAAACACTACAGAAACATTCGAGACTATTTAGATTCATGTAGATGATGATACTTGGCACACTCCACTTGCTTATAAAGGACACGTGGCAAGTTCCACTAATTTGAGAAGCAAATCATAATGTGTCTTGATAGATGACACTTGGCAGCTTCTGCTCATTTTAGTAATTCACCCAGGGCCCACCATAGTCTTTACTCAAATAATGAAACCAAAGGAAGACACAGTGGCCATTGACACTTGGCAGATTCCACCAAGCTTTTTAAGGGATATGCGGTAGCTTCTGCTACACTTTGAAACTTATTAGAAACTAAGCCCTGGCAAATGACACTTGGTAGCTTTCGCTGCACTTTAACAACTTACCCAAGGCCCACCATGGTCCTTACTCAAATAATTGAAACAAAAGGAAGGAACTATGGAGTTTGACACTTGGCAGCCTCCACTGAGCTTTGCAGATGACACGTGGCATGTTTCACTGCTTTGAGAAAAAGATATTGAAACCTTCTATAGTTGCCACTTTTCACCCTCTTCAGATCTCTACAAGGGACACGTGGCATGTTCTACTCTTTGGTCTTTTTCTTTCAGGTGCTCCTTTGAACTGTTTGATTGAATTGACCGATTGAACCAACCCTAGAAATGTCTAACTATTGGAAACTTGCTCTTTCAAAGGAATTTACCTATTAAATCCATTGAACACTTTGAACCTGTTAATTTCAAGCATGTTGAGTTCATAGATTTCTTCTTGTGAAGTCCGTAGAAACTGAGTTCGTATAATCCCGCTTGTAGAGTCTATAGAATCAAGCCCGTAAAGTCCATAAAATTTTGAGAAGCTTGAAAAATGAGGAATTTGAATGTTCAGAACAAATTTTGAAAAGGGAAGAGACAATTTTGATCTTGCAGGGCCCAAAATAGTTCATAGGTTATCCCAAAAATGAGTGACATTTTTTGGGGACAACAAGACTCACCTAGACTTGATGACTTTTTTGAGCCTAACACATCTTTGATTATGAAGACTCATATTCTAGCACAAATGACTACAGTAGGGATGGGATCACACTTCCACCATCTCTTTGTCACCTTCTATATATTGAGGAGTTATTTCTTAATCCACCTAATTTTGGTCCACTTTAGACACTGTATGAACTAGGTACATGGATTGACTCATTTGATATCAAGTAATCTAGTACATAATTACATGACATTCTACATTCTTTCTATGTTTATGCATCTGATACACCATCATTACATGAAACATTTGGCCCATCTAATATGCATGAGGAACACATTTATTTGTATAGGAACCACACCTTGGTTGGATGTCAATCAAGCAATTGGCAAACACATTCATTTTTCTAGGGAGATTCACTCTTCATTACATCTAATTTTGATCCACGGTCACTCTAAAGAGCTCCTTTGTAGGATATAAGGAGGCTACAATTAGTTGTAGCTTTTAATGGGGATTTTTATCTCTCTCTTCTTCATTTATATCTTTTATGGGGAGTATTTTCCTATAGGCTTTCTCCTTGTCTCCACTTTATGAGAGTTATTTTATACATGGGTAATTCATTAAGATTTTTTCCTAGGACTTATTTCTTCTACCCACCTAAGTTGTGCTTAAAGGGGGGAGTTAGTGTAGGATATTTATTTTATTTTTTATTTTATTTATTTGGATTATTCCTACATACATGGATTATTCCTACACTTTTGGAGTTAGCTTGCTTAGGTGTACTTAGACATACAAAGTTACTCTTGTCCATCATTGTTAGTTAGTGTATGTTACTCTTTGGTTGGTTATTCCAAACTATGGGAGTTACATACCTATATTAGGCTCTTTATGGATATTCATAGAGGAGTTGCACATTCACTCTCCTATTTGTACATCTTGATTTGTGAGATATTGACAGGAAGTGTGTGGTGGATTGAATCTAATTTTTTCCATTATTCTCATATTTTTTCTCATAGTAAATTTTATGAAATTTTTGTCTCTTGCTTGCAATCCCATCCATTATATTGATCCATAGAACCTATAAAATACTCTAATAGATCTAATATTGGGTTAGTCATCCTATGTGTCAAATGCAACTCTAGAAAAGATAAGTTCCTCACCCTTTTACATGCTTTCCTCTCAAAACCCTAGTTACCAATATAAATTTATATGCAAGTGAAATGTAAGATATTGATTTTATTATCCATTTATATTTATAATTGTTGTCATTGATGTCAAGGTACATCTGGTGAAGATGCATAGTGAGTGGTTTGTGAGATATGAGCCATGTGATAAGAGAAAATTTGAAGGAAACCTAATAAGAATTTGAGTAGTTTTTGAGCATGAAAGAGGTTTATTTAGTTTGTATATGAGGTGTTGAGATCTTAGATAGTGGCTGGAAGGTTAGTTTCAAGGCCTAATGTGACTAGTAGGTTAAGCCCTAGAGAGTAAAGAGAAAATGGCCTAATGGGGTATGAGGCTCTATTTCCAAGGATAATATGGAAAAGTGAGTGTTTTAAAAGTTATGATATGTTTTTTTAAGAATTTTCACAAAGTTTGAAGTCATGGTTTGCAATAAAAAGTATGAAAATTTATTTTGAGGTCTCTCAAGTGCACATAATAAATGATTCTCAACCCGAGAAGAACATTCAAGTGTTCATTGACATGCGTAAAATTTTCATGGTAACCTAATATATTCATGGTAGTGTAAGGGTTCTAGCTCAAAATTTCATGCATTATTTTTTGGAATGATGGGCTAAGATTTATAAATGATCGTTAAGACTAGAAGATGGTTTAAACCCTCAAAGAACCCTAATAGTGACCTGATGTAAAATATTTTATTATAAAGTTATTATAATGGTTTTTTATTGATATTTAAGTGATTTTAGGTTTTATTAAACTCTCCCGAGCATCTCCAAGTGTGATTGGTTTGTCAAGTGAGTGAGTGGAATTTATAAGAAAGGCCTTATCTCTTAGAGATTTGTTGTAGTAGTCATAGTTGACCAAATCAAAGTTGATAAATGGATGGATTAAAAAGTTTTATACTTATATTTTATGTCTATTATGGTTTTCTATTATTTCATATCCCTCAAATGTGATAAACTAGTCATACAAGTTGACCAATCGCTAACATGCCTAATGATGCAAACAGTGAGAAACCCAGGCAAAAGTGAGAAGATGAATAAGGATGTATTATCATGGAATAGGGGTAAATACAAGTGTATGGATACATTTTTCAAAACTTTTAATACACTTTCATGTTGGATAAAAAATTTTGGAGGTCAATAGATATGATGAAAATGTTGTTCATAAGTTAACCTATTTGATTTAGATGAGACAGTGAGGTACAAGAATATGAGATTGGTATACAAGGCCAATATTTCCATTTAAACATAATATATTTATATCTAAGAGTTACCTTGTTGAAGGTCAAAATCACAATGATTGGTCTTCAAAGTAAATTGGCAGTTTTAAGTAAGCAGGTTACAACAATAAGTTTGAAGCTTTATGCCCTGAGTTAAAGCATATAATTTACATGATGTTTATACTTAGGAATTTTATGTCCTATAAATTTTTTTAATAATCTTTGAATTCATTGTAAGATTTTTAAACATTGAATCCAAAATGGCTTGTTTGGTTGAGTGAGGTCTAAGAGAGAGAAGGTCAACAAATTGGTTTGCAAGACCAATAGTTTCTATTACAAATTATGATTTTTTTGTTGGACATTGTTTTTAAAATGTTTTAATATCATTTTAATTCATTTTAATTACTTTATTTTGTTATTTTAGGTGTCATAAGTTTAAGTTTCCATGATTGTGTTTTGAGGTAAGTTGACAGTTCTAATTGAGCGACTTGCAAAGAAGGGTTTGATAATAAATCACATGGTGATGATAATAAATTCATTTATATATATATATATATATATATGTTATTTTTTTCAATTTTTATTTTTATATTTTTTTTTACCTTTAGTAGTTCAAAATAGACTTTTTGGGTATGCATAACCCTGATTGTGAATAATACAAATGGTATGCTTTAAGTAGTGGTTGAAGCTAAAATGTGTTATGGAGTATAGATAATCTTATAATGGGTATGTTTTAGTGACATATTATTTTTTACTATTGTAGGATGTATTTTAATGTATCTCAAAAAATTCTAAGTGTAATGTGTCCTAAGTAAACCTAATGGGATTAAGTTTTCATGAGACCTAAAGATGAGATAAGTCCTATTTCAAATAGGCCAGACCTAAAGGGACACAAATAAATTTTGATCCATGTTTATGATATGTAATAATATCTATTCCATGGATGACCTGAGAGGGTAAGGGTGTTTTCCTGACCAAGAAGGATATGAACAAGAGACTTATTTAAGAACAAGATAGTTTTAGGCCTCTATGTGTGTGTGTAGATTGTGAGGCAAATAGAGTAACATATTGTAAAGTATAAGGAGGTCCTAGAAACCATAATAATATATGACAAGATTAGTTATGAATATTTTATATAGTTTTGTATATAATTATCAATCTCATATGACCTAATCAATCTTGAAGAGACCTAGTTGAGCAAAGGAGCCTAGAAGGTAGTTTGAGAGGGTTAAGAGTGTGAAGAGTTGAAGAGGTGTTCATCATCAATTGGTTGAGAAAAAAGGTTTCCTAAAGGTGATAAAATCAATCAAGTGGTTAAGTTGGTCCTAAGTCATCTAGGGGGGTTGGCGCCTCCTTGCAAGTGAGTGCTTATTGAATCCGAGTCAATTGGGTGCTTGGATAGTTGGGGTTGGTGCTCCATATGAAGTTGATGATTCACTAAATATTTATGTTTGTATTATAGGAATATATTCCATTTGAAAATATTAGTGGGTTTTCTTCCACTTGAGGGTTTCCCACATATATGGTGTGTTAATTTATGCAATCTTATTTCATGCTTGTATATGTTGATGTGATAGTCCATGATTGCTTAAGTTGAATTAATAAGATTTATTTTTAATATTGATTCACACCCTCCCCTCTCATTCATTTTGATTCCAACATTTTTTATCAGATCCTAGTCCTTTGAATTAGGTCTAAAATCCTAAAGGAGATCCTAAAAATAAGAATGGCTAGTCAGCAAGCTCAAGGTGGTTTCTCTACCAATACGGCTCCATTATTAAATGGATCTAATTATTCCTATTGAAACATCAAGATGAAGATATATTTGATGTCTCGAGGTCATGATATTTGGTAGTTAGTTTTGGATGGCTATAGTGTTACTCCAATTCCACCAATTGATGCAGCATGTAACAAGGCTAGTGAAATAACTCCAAGGAAAATAATGCCATTCTTTATGACTTATCATAGGAAGAAATTATAAAGGTGATGCACTATGTATCAGCCAAAGAGATATGGGACAAATTGAAGACTATATATGAAGGAGACACTAAGGTGAAGATGGCCAAGTTGCAGACCCACCGAAGATAGTTTAAAGATGAGTGAAGATGAAACAATTACATATTACCTGTTGAAGGTTGATGAAGTTTTTAATGTAATCATAGGATTAAGAGAAGAAGTGAAAGAGTATATAGTTTTTCAAAAGGTATTGATATCCCTAAATCCTAAGTTTGATTCTAAGGTATATGTAATAGAAGAGATGCAAGATTTTGACAAGCTAGAGATGAATGGGCTTCATGGTAACTTGCCTATGAGATGAGAAAAAATGGAAGGCCTCCCAAGAAGGAAGCAGCTTTCAAAGTTGATAATAAGTTACAAGCCAAGAAATTCAAGGATGAGAAATGTTCAGAATTTGATGATGATCAACTGATAGCCATATTTTCAACGAAGTTGAGGTTTAGATCTAGTAACTACAAGGTTAAGTTACCATTCAAATGTTTCAACTATGGTAAGATTGGTCACTTTACATTTAAGTGTCCTGACAAGGTCAAGACTGAGCATGATGAAGAACATGATGAACATCATGAAGATGATATGAAAGTATATAATCCTAAAATAATAAGGATTTTATAAAGTATGAAGGTAAGAAAGGGTAAATCAAGAACAAGAAAATTTTCTATATTGAATAAGATAACTCATCTGATGTAAGTGTCTCAAGTACATTTGATAGTGATGATGGAAGTAATGAACCTGAACATGACAACAATGAAACCTTATTCATGGCCATAGAATCAGATAATGAAGGTTACTCAAATAGGAAAGGACTTATGGTTGATATATAATTAGATGAAGAAGAAGCTAAAGTGAACCTTAAGGTATAATTGGTAAGTGCCCTAGAGGAGTTGAAGTTCCAAATAATAAAGAATCACAAACTAAGAACATTAGTTAAGGAATATGAGGAGAAAAATGGATTTTTGAGGAAACATTGAGGAACACTTCCAAGGAGTGTGATGAGATCATCAATCATATTGAATTATATATGGAGATAGTCAATGCAAACCTAAAAGCTAAAGAGGAAGAATGCACCAAGTATGAAACTGAAGTAGAATCCTTTAAAGCTGAGTTAGATAAAGCATCTAGTAAGGTGAGGACTTTTTAAAGTTTGAAAATATCACTGAGGATCTAGATGACATCTTGAATAGTCAAAAGTATACAAGTGACAAGATAGGTTTTAGTTTCAAAGAAGACCAAAAAGAGGTAACTCAAGTCAAGGAGAAAGCTATTGAAGACAATAAATTCAACATGAATAGAAAAATAAGATAGCCTAATGTTATAAGGTATGCTAATTCATTTAATGGTTACTTTTTCGTATATAGTCAGTTTGGTCATAGAATAAGAGAGTGTAAAATACCCTCTAAGAATGAGTACTCATGGGACTATAGAAGGAGTCACAGTTCACATCAATCAAATAGTATGTATAAGGTGGTTTGCTACAACTATTATAATATAGGACACATTACAATATTTTGTCCTAACATAGTTAGAATCTCATCAAGTCAAAACAAGAGGTTTGAATCCCCTAAAGTGAAATAAATAAGGTAAATGAAAGTATAGAATCCAAAGATAGTAAAGATGAGTCATCATCAGTCTACAAGCTCAAATGGATTGCTTGTTATGGTAGAACATTCTTTAGATGTGAAATCAAGCAGGAATGGCTATTATCAACTCATATTGATGTTCAAAGGGTTGATAAAGAGTTCAAGCCTATAGTGACAATCAATCCTAAAAGTATACTAAAGGATATTCAATCTTATGAGAGCATACAGATTTGGGATTATCCTTAACTTTTGTTGTTTTAGTTCCCTATGGAAAGGGGTTGCTACGTTATGCTTCATGGAGACACACTTCAAGTTAGTAGAAGCATGGTGGATGTTTGGTTTGAGGGGGATATATTTAGTTTGTTGACTAACATTGATCTATGTTCTGAGTTCATTTGAAATAGGTATGCATGGAGTAAGGGGTAGAATTTTCCTATGATGCTTCATAACTTGTGTTGCAATAATATGTGGTTCCATATGATAGTTGTGGAAGACCTTTGTCATAAATGTCAAAGGGGGAGAAATTTCAAGAAGGGAGATAAGAGTGTTTAGATTGAACAATGTTTTACCATCAATGATAAAAAGGAATTTTTTTATAAGTTTTTCATTGATGTTAAGGTTGATGTCATTTAATGTCAAGGTTGATGTCATTGATGTCAAGGTGCATCTAGTGAAGATGCATGGTGAGTGGTATGTGAGATATGAGCCATATGACAAAAGATAATTTGAAGTTAACCTAATATCTCTCTATTGAGACATAATTTTAAGCCAACTTAATGATTCTTATGAGGCTTATTTCAATATTAAGGCTAAGGTAAGCATGTTTTGAGTACTAGTCTTTGAGTACAAGGTATCTTGAGGAACCTATCATAACAAGCATAGTCATATCATGAACATGTGCATGATTAAAATGAAGATGTATATTTAGAGGTATGACATCATTTTATTATCATTAAATTCATGTTATTAAGGTGTATAAGCATCAAAACATGTTTCAAGATCAATTTTCAAGCTTCAAGTGCTTGAGAAGCCTATTCATGGCAGTAGTCATAGCATGAAAAGACCTTATCAGAAGGTATGGGCTTGGTGGCTTGGTAAGATGGATGAATAAAGGCATAAAAGGTTTTATAAGGTTTTTTGAGCATGCATATGAGGCACTGGATCACTCAGGAGAGTTTCAAGGTGAGCTTATAAGGGTAAGATCTTAAGTCCAAGTCTACAATTAGACTAGTTCCAGACCTTGTCTGATCTAATGAGGTATAATAAGGTGTTTTCAAGGCCTATGAAGGATTTAAATTAATTTTTGATAATGAGAGAGGTTTATTAATTTTTTATATGAGGTTTTGATATCTTGGATAGTGGTTATAATGTCAGTTTCAATGCCTAATGTGACTTGCAAGTCAAGGCCTAAAGAGTAAAGAGAGTGAGCATGGCCTAATGGGGTATGAGGTTCTATTTATAACGTTAGGATGGAAAATTGAGTATTTTCAAAGGTATTATATTTTTTTAAAGAATTTTCACAAATTTTTAAGTCATGGTTTTTAGTAAAAGGCATGAAAAGGGGTTTTGAGATCTCTCGAGTGCACAGAATGAAGGGTAATCAACCCGAGAAGGAATTTTAAGTATTCACTAGTAGGTGTAACCTCTGCATGGGAACTTAAGATATTAATTATATATTTTTAAGGGTCCTAGATCAAATTTAAAGGCATTGGTTTCTATAATAAGGGGATAAGCTCTATGAATGATCATTAAGACTGGAAGATGGTTCAAACCCTCAAAGAACCCTAATAGTGACCTGATGTGAGATATTTTGTTCTAAAGTGATTAGAATGGTTTTTTATGGATATTTAAGTGATTTTATGTTGTATTAAACTCTCCCAAGCATCTCTAGGTGTGATTGGTTTGTCCAGTGAGTGAGTGAAACCTATAAGAAAGGCCTTATTTCTCATAGATTTAATGTAGCAGTCAAAGTTGACCAAATCAAAGTTGAAAAATAGATGGAGGAAAAAGTTTGAGACTTATATTTTATGTCTATAATGTTTTTTTATTAGTTTATATCCCTCAAGTATGATAAAATTATCATACAAGTTGACCAGTTACTAATAGGCCTAATGATGCAAACAATGAAAAACCTGGGTAGACTGAGAAAATGATTAGGGATGTGTTACCATGTAATAAGGATGAATCCAAATGCATGGATACATTTTTAAAAAAATTTAATACATTTTCATCCTGGATATAATTTTTGGAGTTTAATGGATATGATGAAAATGTTGTTCATAAGTTAACCTATCTGGTTCAAATGAGACACTAAGGTAAAAGACTATGATATTGGTCTACAAGACCAATATTTCCATTTGAATTTGATATATTTATATCTGATAATTACCTAATTATCTAATAATATCATCTAAATTCATTTTAAGTCTTTTAAAGTGATCATACAAGTGTTGAAGGTCAAAATCACAATGACTATCTTTAAGGTAAATTGGCAGTTCTAAGTAAGCAAGTTACAATGATGAGTTTGAAGCTCTATGCCTTGAGTTGAAGCATATAATTTATATGGTGTTTATAATTATTAATTTTATATCCTATGTATTATTTTTATAATCTTTTAAGTTAGTGTAAGAGGTTTAAACATTGAATCCAAAATGGCTTGTTTGCTTGAGTGAAGTCTGAGAGATAGATGGTCAACAAATTGGTTTGTAAGACCAATATTTATTATTAAAAATTATAATATTTTTGTTGGATGTTGTTTTAATAATATTTTAATACATTTTAATTCATTTTAATTCCTTTTATTTTATTTTAGGTGTCATAATTTCAAGTTTTCATGATTGTGTTTTGAGGTTAGTTGGCAGTTCTAAGTGGGTTACTTATAGAGAAGGATTTGAGTACTTTTTCCCTATATTGTAAAGTATAAATTACATGGTGATGATCCTAATTTCATTAATATTATGTATATATTATTTTTTCCCATGGTTATTTGTAAAAATTATGTTTTACCTTCAATATTTCAAGACAGACTTTTTGGGTATGCACAAGCCTAATTGTGAACAGTACAAATGGTGTTCTTCAATTAGTGGTTGAAACTAAAATGTGTTATGGAGCTTAGATAATATTATAAGTGATATATTTTAATTTAATATTATATTTTCTTAATGTAATATGTGTTTGAATATATCCTAATAAAGGCTAAGTGTAATGTGTCCAAAGTAGACCTAATGGGATTAGGTCTCCATGAGACCTAAAGATGAGATAAGGCATATTTGAGGTAATCCAAACCTAAAAGGAATCAAATCACATTTTATCCATGTTTATGACATGTATTAATATATATTCCATGTCCAACCTAAGATTTTTAGGGTGTATAGCTGACCAAGAAGGATATGAACAAGAGACTTGTATAAATACAAGGCAATTTTAGGACTATGTATGTGTGTAAATTGCAAGCGAATATAATAACATATTTTATAAAATAATGAGGTATTGTATAAAATAATAATATTTAATAGGATAATTTATGAATATTTTACATAGGTTTTATGTATGAGGTTTAAGGTCATATGACCTAATCAGTCTTGAAGAGACCTAGTTAAGTGAAGGAGCCTAAAAGGCAGTTTGAGAGGACTAAGAGTGTGAAAAGATAAAGAGGTGGTAATAATAAATTGGTTGAGAAATAATGTTTCCTGAAGGTGATAAAATAAATTATTTGTTTGATTTATTTTTTATTCATATAGGGAGGTTGGTACCTCCTTGCAAGTGGGTGCTTGTTAAAGCCTAGTTAAGTGGATGCTTGGCTAGTTGGGGTTGGTTCTCCATGTGAAGTTGATGATTCACTAAATATTGATGTTTATCTTATATAAATTTATTCAATTTGAAAATATCATTTATTTTTCTTCCTCTTGAGTTTTTCCCACATATATGGTGTGTTGACTTGTGTAATCTTATTTCTTGCTTGTATAGTTGATTGCTTATGCATTGATTAATCTATATGTTGATGTGATGGTTCATGATTGATTAAGTTGAATTTATAATAAAGTTTTTGAATACTAATTCACCTCCTCCCCCTCTCATTAATTTTGATTCCAACATTTGGTATCAGAACCTATTCCTTTGAAGCAGGTCTAAAAGCCTAAAAGAGATCCTAGAAGCAAGAATAGCTAGTCAGCAAGCTCAACATGGTTTCTCTATCAGTAAGCCTCTATTATTAAATGGATCTAATTATGTATTTTGGAATATTAATATTAAGATATATTTGATGTCTCAATATCATTATTTGATAATTAGTTGTGGATGGATATAATGTTACTCTAATTCCATCAACTGATGTAGCAGGTAAGAAGGCTAATGAAAATAAACCTAAGGCCATGAATGCCATTATTTATGGATTATTAGAAGTAGAGACTATAAATTTTATGCACTATGTATCATAAAAATATATATGGTATAAATTGAATACTATCTATGAAGGAGACACCAAGGTGAAAATGGCCAAGTTACAGACCCACTGAAGATAGTTTGAAGATGAGTGAAGATGAAACAATTGCATCTTGATTATTGAAGGTTGATGAATTTATCAATGTAATGAAGTGATTGGGATAAGAATTGAAAGAGTATATAATTTTTAAAAACATATTGAGATGACTAACTACTAAGTTTGACTCTAAGATATCTATAGTAGAAGAGATGCAATATTTGGACAAGTTAGAGATGGATGGGCTTCATGGCATCTTGATTGCCTATGAGATGAGTAAAAATGAAGGAAGACCTCTCAAGAAGGAATCAACTTTAAAATTTTATAAAAAATCAAAATCCAAGAAGGTCAAGGATGAGGAATGTTTAAATGTTGATGATGATCAACTGATAGCCATGTTTGTAATGAAGTTGAGGTTTGGATCTGGTAAGTATAAGGGTAAGTTTCCATTCAAATGTTTAATATATGGTAAGATTGGTCACTTTGCATGTAAGTTTCCTTAAAATGTTAATATTGATCATGATAAATAACATTATTAACATCATGGAGATGATAGGAAAGTTTATAAGCCTGACAAGAACAAGAAGTATTTTAGAAAGTATGAAGGTAAGAAAGGGTCATTCAAGCACAAGAAAAGTTTATATACCAAAGAAGAACTTCAAATAAGATAACTCATCTGATGTAAGTGACTCAAGTACACATGATAGTGATGATATCATTAATAAACCTAAACATGACAAGAATGAAACCTTATTCATGGACATAGAATCAGACAATGAGTGTTGCTCAAATGGGAAAAGCCTTATGGTTGATATAGAACCATATGAAGAAAAAGTTAAATTGAACCTTGAGGTATAATTGATAAGTGCCCTAGAGGAGTTTAAGTTTCAAAGAAGAAAAAATCACAACTAAGAACATTAGTTAATGACTATGAGGATTAGATTGGCTTGTTTGAAGAGAGATTGAGTAACACTTCCAAGGAGTATGATGAGATCATCAATATGATTGAAGCACATATGGAGATAGTCAATGCAAACCTAAAGGCTAAAGAGGAAGAATGCACCAGGTATGAAACTAAATTAAAATCCTTGAAATTTGAGTTAGATCAAGCATCTAAAAGGGTAAGGACCTTTGTGAAGTTTAAAAAGAGCATTGAGGCTCTAGATGGCATTTTAAGTAGTCAAAATTTTGTAAGTAATAAGACAAATATTGGTTTCAAAGAAGACTGAAAAGAGGTATCTCAAGTCAAGGAGAATGTTATCAAAGACAATAAAGTCAACATGAAGAGACAAATAAGATAGCCTAATGCTATGAGATGTGCTAATCTATTCAATGGTTATTATTTTGTATATAGTCAGTTTGGTCATAAATCAATAGAGTGTAAAAGACCTTCCAAGAATGAGTAATCATAGGACTATGAATGGAGTCATAGTTCACATCAATCAAATAGTATGTATAAGGTGGTTTGCTACAATTTTTATAATATAGGACACATTTCAAGATTTTATCCTAACAGAGTTATAAGGTCATCAAGTCAAAATAGGAGGTTTGAATCCCCTAGAGTGAAAAAAATAAGGCAAACGAATGTATGAAAACCAAATATAGTAAATATTAATCATGATTAATATACAGGCTCAAATGGACTATTTGTTATGGTAGAATATGCTTCAAATGTGAAATCAAGTAAGGAATGTCTATTATCAACTCATATTGATGTTCAAATGGTTGATGAAGAGGTCAAGCCTATAGTGTCAATCAAGCCTAAAAGGATATTGAAAGATATTCAATCTTATGATAGCATGGAGATCTAGGAATATCTTGAACTTGTGTTATTTTAGTGCCCTATGGAAAGGGGTGACTCCATTATGCTTCATGGAGACACACTTTAAGTTATCAAAAGCATGGTGGATGCTTGGTTTGATGAAGAGCTATTCAAGTTGTTGACTGAGCTTGATCTATGTTTTGATTTCATTTGAAAGAGGTATACATGGAGTAAGGGGGTTCATGTTCCTGTGATGATTCATAACCTATGTTTTAAGAAGATGTGGTTCTAGATGATAGTTTTAGAAGACATTTGTTATTAATGTCACAGGGGGATAAAGTTAAAAAATGGAGATAAGAGTATTCAGATTGAAGAATGTTTTGCCATCAATGACATATTAGTAAAACTAGAATTACATAGAGAGCCAAACACATAGATGATAGAAAAAGTGATAATATTAAACTGCACACTCTGTATATTCTTCTACTACTCTCTTACATTGACCCTTAGGTAGATACTAATATATAGGCAAATAATAGCCTATAAATGGGGATACTATAATCCCTATAAAAACTCACACTAATAAATTGACTATAAACAAATATATTATTACCATAATATATTTGAATAACCAAATAATAACTAAAGCAACAATATACCATTTACATCTTGGTAAATATCAAATGTAAATACTCATGTAGAAGCAATTTCCTAACATTCCCCCCCTTAGTTTTTACGTGGTGCAAAAACATTCACACTCTCACCTACAATATGCTCACCCTTGTGGCATGCCTTATTTAGCTCATGACGTTGATACAAAGAAAGGCTCACTCCTTCCATGGTTTTAAATAGGTTTACCACAAACCTTGACTTGAACAAGAACCATCAACTATTCACCTCTGGTGGTTTTTTGGATCTATCACAAACCTTTTCAAGATCCATGAATTGAATTAAATTGGTGCTTTTTGTCCTTTCACTATGTTTTCACATCAAGAAATTATGTTTGGAATTTCATACAAATTACATTACTTGAATAGACATGTACTTTTATTCTTATTCAAATATACAGTTGAACTAATGAAAAATCACACCACATAATATATCACCAAATCTTCTGGGGCCTCGTCATTAGTGACTAATGAGAGGCTCTGAAACATCCATCCGTTGTTCCCTCCATCCTTCAATTGGTGAAGCTTTTCACTCATCAAAATTGTCGATGTAGTTCAAATGAATGTCACTTTGAAGGTAATAAACTCCCCCCCCAACAAGATTGATACTATTGACATTTGACTTAGGATGTCGAGGTTGCCCGAAAATGCATTTGTAAGCCAATTTTTTTTATTTTTACAATTTTATTTTATTTTTGAGACTTTATGACAATAACGAATCACTAAAAATACATAAAAGACTTTTTTAAAATGATGACATTATTTTATAACATACAATAATCATTATTTTATTTTGAAAAAATAATATGACTATAACTATAACACAACTCACCATATTATTAAAACAACTCAAAACATTTTTCAAGATCACTAATCCTAATAATGGACTCAAGACTACCCATACGAATATACTATTTCTAAAGAAATTTTGACTTTTTATAAAGTGTAAAATAAATAACTTATAACTAAACTAAAATCATATAATAAACAAAGACTCTCTAAAACTTTGAACAACTAGGTTATTTGCATAAGACATATGGCAAAGTCTGCATGCATGAAGAGTGAAATATTAATACATCTAGATGTTGACGTAGCAGACATTTAGAACATATATCATGGTAGGATACATCTTGAAACAATAGAATAAATGAGTTTTAGGTGATGACGAAGAGTTTTTATTTCATTGTTATCAAATGCTTCATACATAATGCAAAAGAGATGGTCATCGATCTGGTGAGATGGTTAGTAATGAAAAATAGTCTGCATATAACAAATCCATGTTTTCATAGGTAAGATGGGGATAACTCAAGATTCAAGCTCAACCAAATCTATAATATCTAATTAATGACACATCCACTCAAATGTAGGTCTATAATATGTTTGCATCACATGTAGAAGCCAATGTCTGAGTTTGATGCTTTGATCAATATGTTGTGTGCTCTTTGAAATAGTTATGTCCTATTTTACTTGCTCATTTACTGCCTTGATGAATGAAATTCAATATCAAGTTGGATCTAATATAGGCATATGTATGTAATTATATTCTAATTTAGGCCATTATCAAAACACATTCAATGCAATTTTGACATGGAACTCAAAGTAAGTCGATGCCTAAGTTGGTGAAAAATGCTAAGTGTGCAAGAAGCTTTCAACATAGAGCACATGGTAAGCAAAGAGATAATAGAAGGCCGAGTAGATGCAAATAATTATAACCTATTAAATTACATGTGATCTAAGATACATCACCATCAAGATAAGAGTACAGTCTAGAATAAAACTATAAAGAAATTGAGCATAGCATTATGGATATATGTAATGCAATGCACGATCTCACTTATTTATACTACACAAACACTCTTACTAAAAAAAATCTACAAAAATCTTATCACTTATAAAATACCATAAATAGGGGAAATGAACCATATAATAACCCCTATCAAATTATTAGGCTTCCATGGATTTCATGAGCCTACTCTGATACCAAATATTGGTAAAATTAGAGTTACATAGAGAGTCAAACACATAAATGATAATAAAAAAGTGATAATATTAAACTACACACTCTATATAATATTATTCTACTCTCTTACATTTAATCATAGTTAGAGACTAATATATAGGAAAATAATATCCTACAAATAGGGATATTTTAAAAACTCACACAAAAAAATTGACTATAAAAAAATATATTGTTACCAGAATATATTCAAATAACCAAATAATAACTAACTCAACAGTATAATATTTACCTATTGATAAATATCAAATGTAAATACTCATGTAAAATCTAATTCCTAACATGACAAAGGGGATTTTTTTTATAATTGTTGTCATTGACGTCAAGTTTCATGTCATTTGATGTCAAGGTTGATGTCATTGATGTCATGGTGTAATTGGTGAAGATGCATAGTGAGTGGTCTATGAGATATGATCCATGTGATAAGAGATAATTTTAAGGTAACCTAATGTCTATTTATTGAGAGAGAATTTTAAAGAAACCTAATTATTATTTTGAGGTTGATGTCAAGATTCAGGTTAAGGTAAGAATGTTTTGAGTACTAGTCCTTGAGTACAAGGTATATTGAGGATCCTAGTCATAACAAGCATAGTCATATCATGAGCATGTGCATGATGACAATGAATAGGTATGTGAAAAGGTATGACATCATTTTAGGATCATTAAATTCATGTGATCAAGGTCTAGAAACATCAAAATGTGTTTCAAGATCAGTTATCAAGCTTCAAGTCCTTGAGAAGCCTAGTCATGGCACTAGTCATAGCATGAAGAGACCTTATGAGAAGGTATGATCTTGGTGGCATATTGAAATGAATTAAAAAAGGAATAATAGATTTTATAAGGCTGTTTTATCATTCATATGAGGCATTATATCACTTATGAGAGTTTTAAGGTGAGCCTATATGGGTAATACCTTATGTCCAAGCCTGTAACTAGACTAATTCTAAACCTTGCTTGACCTAATAAGGTGTCATGAGATATTTTCAAGGCATATTAAGGATTTAAATCAATTTTTTAGCATTATATAGGTTTATTTAGTTTGTATATGAGGTTTTGAGAGCTTGGATAGTCACTGAAAGTTCAATTTCAAGGCCTAATGTGACTTATAGGTCAAGGCCTAGAGAGTAAAGAGAGAGAGCATGGCCTAATGGGTATGAGGTTATATTTATAAGGATATTATGGAAAATTTTGTGTGTTAAAATTTATTATATATTTTTTAAATCATGTTCACAAATGTTGAAGCCATAGTTTACAATAAAAGGCATGAAAAAGTGTTTTCAAGTCTCTTGAGTTCATAGAATGAAGGGTTCTCAACCCAAGAAAGACTTTAAAGTGTTCATTAGCACATGTAACCTATACATGGGAACATAATATATTAATTTTAAATGGGTAATTGTCATAGATAAAATTTATAGGCATTGGTTTTTAGAATTAAGTGTTAACCTTTATGAATGGTCGTTAAGACTAGAAGATGGTTTAAACCCTCAAAGAACCCTAATAGTGACCTGATGTGAAATATTTTATTCTAAAGTTCCCAAAATGTTTTGGTATGGATATTTAAGTGATTTTATTTTGTACTAAACTCTCTCAGGCATCTCCAAGTGTGATTGGTCTGTCAAGTGAGTGAGTGGAACCTATAGGAAAGGCCTTATTTCTCAAAGATTTATTGTAACAATCAGAGTTGACCAAGTCAAAGTTTTTGAATGGATGGAGGAAAAATATGAGACTTATATTTGATTTAAATGGTGGTTTTTTAGTATTTTTATCCCTTAGGTGTACTAACTGGTCATATAAGTTGACTAGTCATTAACAAACCTAATGTTGCAAACAATGAGAAACCCAAGTAGAAGTGAGAATATGATTAAGGATGTGTTATCATGGAATAGGGATGAATCAAAGTGTATGGAGACATTTTAAAAAAAAATTAAGACATTTTCATGTTGGATGTAAGTTTTTTAGGTTAATGGATATGATGAAAATGTTGCTCATAAGTTCACTTTTCTGGTTCAGATGAGATAGTGAGGTACAAGACTATGATATTGGTATAAAAAACCCATACTACCATTTGAACATGATATATTTATATCTGAGAGTTACCTAATTATCTCATAATATCATATAAATTCAATGTAAATCTCTAAAATCATTAATATAGGTGTTGAAGGTCAAACTCATTATGACCAATCTTTAAGGTACACTGGTAGTTCTAGGTAATCAGGTTACAGTGATGAGTTTGAAGCTTTATGCCCTTATTTGAATCATATAATGTACATTATGTTTATAATTATGAATTTTATGTCCTATCCATTATTTTCATAATCTTATAATTTAGTGTAAGAGGTTGAAACACTGAATCCAAAATGGCTTGTCTAGCTGAGTGAGGTCCAAGAAAGAGAAGGTCAAAAAATTGGTCTGCAAGACCAATAGTTGATATTATAACTTTTTTTTTTTATATAAGTTTTTATTATAATGTTTTAATATCATTTTCATGAATTTTAAGTCCTTTATTTTGTTCTTTTAGGTATCAAAGTTCAAGTTTTCATGACTGTGTTTTGAGGCTAGTTGGTAATTCTGAGTGGGTTACTTGTAGAGAAGGATTTTAATACTTTTAGCCTATATTGTGAAGTATAAATCACATGGTGATGATCCTAAGGTCATTTATATTTTTTATATGTTATTTTTTTCCATGTTTATTTTTAAAAATTGTGTTTTTACCTTCAGTAGTTTAAGACAGACTTTTTTGGGTATGTACGGGCCTAATTGTGAATAATACAAATGGTATGCTCCAAGTAGTGGTTGAAGGTAAAATATGTTATGGAGACTAGATAATATTATAATGGGTATATTTTATTATCATATTATGTGTTCCTACCATATGATTCATTTTAATATATCCCAAGAAAGGCTAAGTGTAGTGTGTCCTAAGTAGACCTAATGGGATTAGGTCTCCATGAGACCTAAAGATGAGATAAGGCCTATTTGAGGTAGGCCAGACCTAAAGGGAATCAAATCACATTTAATATATGTTTATTATATGTTATAATATCTATTCTATGGTCTAACTAATATATTAAGGGTGTTTGGCCGACCAAGAAGGATATAAACAAGAGACTTGTATAAATATAAGGCAATTTTAGGCCTCTGTGTGTGTAAATTGTAAGTGAATAGAATAACATATTGTAGAGAAAAATGAGGTATTATATACCATAAAAATAGTATATAGTATCAATTATAAATATTTGACATAGGTTATGTGTATGAGGATCAAGGTCATATGACCTAATCATTCTTGAAGGGACCTAGTTGAGTGAAGGAGTCTAGAAGGCAATTTGAGAGGGCTGAGTGTGAAGAGATGAAGAGGTGTTCATCATCAGTTGGTTGAGAAACAAGGTGTAATAAAAGTGATAAATCAATTAGGTGGATGATTTGGTACTGATTCATCTATGGGGGTTAGTGCCTCCTTGTAAGTGAGTGCTTGTTAAAGCCTAGTCAAATGAGTGCTTGGCTAGTTGGGGTTGGTGTTCCATATGAAGTTGATGCTTCACTAAATCTTGATGTTTTCCTTATAGGACTGTAGTGTATTTGAAAAAATTAGTGGGTTTTCTTCCCCTTGAGGTTTTCCCACATATATGGTGTGTTTACTTGTGCAATCTTGTTTCATGCTTGTATATTTGATTGATTATGCATTGCTTGATCTATATGTTGATGTGATGGTTCATGATTGCTTAAGTTGAATTGATAAGAAATTTTTTGAAGATTGATTCACCCATCTTCTCATTCCTATTGTTTATAACAATTTATATTTACTTAGGTATTTATTTGATTAGAGTTAATTCCATTTAATCAAAAAATCAATAAAATAGGGTGATTTATTCAATATGCAATAGTATATATATGTTTGATAGATAAGTTCCAAATGATAAATAATATTGACCTTGATTTGTATTTATATTCACTCAATTGGGTTATTTCCCACACCACCAACATGATAGGTGAATGGGTTGGCCTAAGGAAATGATTTGATTTTGTAAAAAAGAGTAACCTCAACCTTTGGATAGTAATATTGATGTTATTCTCTGAATCTGACATTAATATCTAGAAGATAAGAATGCAAATGTGGTGATCTAGAAATGTCTGAGTAGGATATTTAACTAACTTAACATAGACTAACAAATTATTGTATCTGAATAATAGCAACTTAGGATAGATCGGGGTAAGTGTATGGAGTTTATGGACTCTTTCATGGACATTTTCATGATTTCACAAGAAACACATATGCAATATTAAAATAACATATACACATTATTTGAATTCAGCTCAATAAATACTAAGCCTACAATGCATATGTGTTATATTTCTTATGTTATAAAATTTATGAATTTATAAATCTATGAGATTTTTAAGTGGCTTTCGCTTGTAACACGTCAGCATTTCATACATGTGCTAAAGCTACACACTATAATGTGTATGCTTTATTGCACATGTATTCAAGTTTTTTATGTGTTATAAACTAAAGAACTAGAACAACTAAAAGGTAGGGGCACTTTACTAAAATAAATGTTACATTTACATTATTACATTCATATTTATTATAGTTTAAATTTATTTTAGTAAATATAAGAAATAAGGGTCATTCTGCATCTTTTAGAATAGGTCTCATAATGCCTTGAGATATGATTTAGAAGATAGTTTTTCAAAATCTAATTTGGTCAATACCTAATCATTTTTAAGATTTCAATATTGAACTTCACAATTTTAGGGCATAAATTTTGTAATTAGTGTCAATTTTTTATGTTTTAGGGCCTTACGGATTGCTTGTTGACATTTATAGGAGTTTTAATTTGTCAAAATTAAATTTAGGCACATTTGTGAGCATTCACCCCAAATTTATTTGAATTCATATCAAATTGGTGTGCATGTGGTAACATAGGTCTCAATGGTGATCCATGCATACCCAACAACCCATTTATGCCAATTCTTATTTACAATTAGGTCCTTTATAGGCCAAAAATGATACAAAAACACCATATCCACTTATGACCAAGGTAAATGCAAATAATTTCGGGCACATTTGTTCACAAGCACCACATTTTTATTTGAATTTATAAAAAAGGTATGATTTTTACAAGTCACATTATGACCCTTGTGCATCCAACCACCAATTTATGTTGATTTCACCACTATATCCACTTTAAAAAAATGAAATGCAAACAATTCAAACAAATTTTTGCATGATCACCTAAATTCACTTCAAATTCAAGCCAAATTAGTGTCAATGGGGAAACCTTAGTTGATTTCACACACCCAACCACCCCTATATGTTGATTTCACTTGTGATTAATACCCTCATATGCTAAAATCCACACCATGCCATATTTACTTGTGACTAGGACAAATGCAGATGATTTGGGGCATATATATGTGTAATCACCCAAATTGAGTTTGAAATCAAGGCAAATCAGTATGATTGGGGTAATGTGGGTTGTATTGGTGACCCATGCATAGCCAACCACACCTTTTTATCATTTTTACTTGAGATTATGGGTATTATAGGGCTAAAAACAACACAACAACACTATATTGATTCTTATTTAAACTATGGGGACATGATATTTACAAAGTCTACCTCATAAATCAACATGAGACATCGGCCCCCTATATCTATATGGTGTTAAACTATAGGTAGTATGCCCCCATCATGTCATGTGCAACCTTTATTTTATCACATGCATATATGAGATACACACACATGAGATGTGTTGTCTATGAGTCATGATCCATGGTTTTTATCTCAACACAAGAGACATCCAGTTGGTTTTTTTTAGGTATTAGGATAGCCTTGTTTTTATGTGAATTTCAACACTAGTGTCTTGGTATAGAAGTGACTTGTGTTGATTGATATTGGCAAACCAAGCCCCTTAGTTATCCAATAGATATGGTTAATTTTGATCACTAGTTAGATGGATGGTCCAATTGAATCATATTAATAAATTCAATAGGGATGGGCACACTAGTATGTGGGCCACCCATACTACCACACTAGGCCATATATCTTTATTCAATGGCATCATAGTATTTAACGAGCCCACCACACTAACATAACCCATATTAACAAAACCCATTCAATGATGTCAATCAATAAAAACTAACTATTGTATCAATATGGAAATCATTATACATCACATCATGTTATCCACACCCATTCAAAGAAGCAACAAACTTGGGATGAAATATTACCTTTCATTCAATGCAACTATGACATATCTTTGCATAAGTTTAAATTACATAAGCCATTTCAAGTTTTATTGAGTTTATAACATATGGCACGCATTGATGTATCTTATCCTATTTGACCATTGATAAAAACAATCCCTTTAACTCAAAAATAATTTTAAAAAGCTATTCAATTCATTGAGCACATTCATAAATAAGTGCAGATCAATCTACATCATGCTAATGCTAAGTACAAGTAGTACCATGATAAGCATTAGAAAATGTACACCTTTCAGGTTAATGGTCAAGTTTAGATACACTTGTGGGATAAAATACTAATAAAACCATATGGCAATCTTCATCCACTTTTGTACTAGCCTTACACCATCACCCAAAAAATTAGGATAAAGCTTTTGATCTCAATCATCTTTCTTACATTGGGTTACATTTAGTCTTCAAAATAGAACTCTCACACCATTAATTTACACCTCTTTTAGATATGTTAGATGTTATCGAGACTCTTTAGTATATAAATAAAAATCTATAATGTAGTGACCCAAAATATTTGGCTCAAGTAGTTGGCACCTAGGTTAAACAAACACCTCAATAAGAGGTCCCTCTCTTTATCCTTAAAGTAGGTTAAGTGACTTCCTCTGAAAAACTATTCAAAAAAGTGTAGGCTTACCATCTTTCCACATGTTTTACCATAGTTTCATGCAATGGGGACCATTACTTTTCATGGAGAATAAAATGATCTAGGAACATCTAGGTCACTAGGTCTTATTATTATTGATTCTCAAGCTCTACACTTACATCAATTTATTTGGCATTAAGTTAAACACCACATTTAAGTATGAAAGATCTAACTCTCCTTAAACTACCATATATATTCTATAGTGTTAGTACTTTAGTTCAATTTTATCAGTAACTTCAATTAGTGATGTCACCACACTCATCAATTATGAAGTGGTTGTTACCAATCCATGTAACCTTACAACTAAAATTTAATATCCCTCCTTTGTTTATCAAAGTACACTTTTATTATTTGTTTGAATACAAGTTAGACAAGAATGATGTTAGGGATTATCTATACATCATACATCTGATATATGAGATATTGTATAGAACTTAGAATAATCATAAAACTTTTCTATTATACTTATACATCAGTTGTAAATTTTCTTATTTAATTTCCTTGTTCATTTTCTCTCTTTAATTTTCATATCATTTATCATTTATAATTTTCTTCCACATATAACTCCTTAAATCAATTTAATTAGGTTGCCCACTGAATATTCTCTTATGCTATGGATCATGTGCATTGTTTCTCATTTATGCAAAGGGATACATGTAGAAAAAAATCATTATAAATCATCTACACACAACACTAAAATTTTAAGATTAATCAATGAAGCACAAGAATGATAGGCATAATAAGAGACTACGATGCCTTTAAGCCAAGAGTAAGGTATTTATGGTGGTGAGCCCTCCTATAAAAGAAGACATGGTTGAGGATGAGGTGGATGAAAATTCCCCTTATACAACTAATATGTGTGCGGCTTGCTAGATAATTATCAAAGGGATTACAAAAAATTGCCTAGTTGTGGATATTGTCAAAGGGAGCATAAAATTGAAGATTACCCTAACCTTTATACAAATATTACTCAAAATAATAAATTTAAAAAGGGCACAGGGATTATCCAGATATAATAACTAGGAAATTGATTGATGCCCAATAAGGCTAAACATATATTCCTACATAATACTAAGGTTAATATCAATATGTGCAATGGTGCCACAACTTAGAAATGAAAAACATAAGCAAAAAGATAGAAATTCCAATGCACATAACCCTCTTTGGTCAGTGATTATCTTGATGTCATCACCCAAAGGTTAATATTATAGGAGGAAATGGATGTAATAAGGAATATATAAGTTGAGATCCAACATTCTTGGGATATGGAATCCAAGGCAAGGGAGGATATCTAGAAGGAACCTAGTACAAGATAGGTTCATGACCTCTATAAGATCATTACTCTATTACTCTTGTAAGGAATTGTATCACTTCTTAAGAATTGGTTAGAGAATAAAATTTAAAGTGCAATTGAAGAATAGATAGTATGGGTGCACAAAGTCAAAACCATGTGAAATACCACTTATGATCAATATTTGTTAATTTATGCCACATTTTATGGGTAGGCCTTATGTGACATCAGTTTATATTGGATAAAAGGTGAATATTTTGGCCAAGGAGGCATGGTTCAAAATGGATAGGTAAAATTGAAAATTTATTCTCATGTCCTACTTATGACCATTGATACGTACATTGAGCCCCTATATATTTTTAGTAATGTCTATGTTGACACTATAGAGGTAAAAGTTAGTGCTAATTTTGAAGTGATTGATATTTCCAAAGAAAATAATTATATTACCTTACTTGGGAAACTTTAATGTTATACTAATAATTATGATATGTGTTTTAATAAGCATTATATAAGGTTCAATAATGTAAAATAGTGTGTGGTGGTCCCATTGTAAAATAATCATGGCCCTGCATATATAGAATGTGTTGACATGGATGAGAAAATCAACCACATATAAAACTCAAACCACTTGAATACAAAAACCTATTCTAGAGAGTGAAAAAATTTAGACATGCAAAATACATAAACAAGTATAAAAATGTTCCCATTAAAAGTAAGAAGGTCAATATAGGTACCAAAGAACCAAAAAACATTGAAATCTTGAAAATAAGTAAGTACTAACCAGATTGGAATTTGAAAAACTGTCTTTCAAATTGTAACTCATGGAATTGTGAGATAAATATTAAAATATGAAGAGTGACACTAATTTATTATATTTACTAGAATAAATTTATATTAATGTCAACATATACTTAATATTTATTTTAGTTAATTTCCATTTTGACTTTTGATGGTTATAGTTCTTCTAGTTCTTCAGTATTTATCACATAAAGATTGTATACATGTAGTAACACATATGCATTATAGAATGCATGTCTTATAATGCATATGTTTTTTTTAATATCAAATTTAAAAATCATTCTTGCAAGCTCAAAAATGGCTTGGATTCCCAAGTTTAGGACCTAAACTTGAAAACACATAGTTGAATATATGTTTTTGACTAAAAATAACAAAACCCACATTTCAACATCATAAAGACTATAAAATTCATCAATACATTTCATAAAAACATAACCATGATGTCAAGTACACTCTCCTCTTTCAAAATATATGAGTTTTTTAATTTTTTGACTATTTTAAGGTTTGCATCTATATTGATTTATAAGTATGTATTTTTAAATATTTTACCACTATATGTGTTTATATTTATTTATGTATATTTTTTTGGATAATCTAAATGTAAAAATAATTATTTGGTTGCAAACTATGCCTAATTATATCACATTGAAAAAAAACTAATTTTTGTTATGTTTTTAGGTAGTTAGGGGGTGCACGTCTGTCTATCCATGTATATCAATTTTCAAGGTCTATTTACTTTTAAAATTAATTTAAAAAATAAATATTCATTAATAAATATTGAAAAAATAGGTTGAAAAATATATGATCTTATCTAACTTTACACAAAATTGTTTCAAACAATACTAAATGATGCACCAAAAATGAGGGGACGCACAGTCAACTATCTACTTTATTTTTCTGGAAAAATAGGAGCCCCTCTTCGAATTTCAGATGTTTGATCTACTTATAATCAATCATTTTCAAAAAAAAATAGTATTTTATAACTTACACTCTAAATTATATAATTGATGTTCTTATTACATCTTCAAATTTTAAGTACAAACATCTCAAATAATCTATACAAATTGAGATTTCTCATTTTTCAAGAAAAAAAATCCATAGGTAACCCACTTTTTGCCCACCAATTCCATGTACATAACCATCAAGCTCATAACTAGCATGTGAATATGTGGTAATGGTGAATAAGAGATGTTTGGAGATGGACAATTCATTTAGGATAAGTGTAGGTCAAGATTGAGATTTTCAAGTGTCAAATACTATATTTTAGTATCTATGCATTCATTAGTATCTTCTCATTACTAAGATCCATGTATTTGTTATCTTGTACTTTTAAAATGTGTGTTTCTAAGATAATAGTTAAGGGCCCATTTCCTTTCATACTATGTTACATCTTTGTTACTACCTATGTGTGTGTGGGTTAATTTGGTTAAGTGTTGACCATACTCACATTTTACACATATATGTTGGTTGAAGATTATACAATAAGCATAATATGTTTCCCTTTATGTATTTATTGGGAAATCACATTTTATATGATTTGCCTCCCCTCACAAATAGAATAAAATTGACTGACTTGTTTTTCTTGGTACCTATCTACAAGATTAGCACCCTGCTTGGTATTCACCTTGTCTTTGTGAAGGTCACATCGATGTTGATGATTTTGATATACCCCATATTTTATTTGAGGTTCGGGAGGTTCCAAATTAATTTGATATTTTTTGGATTGTGGATTCCATTATTTTTTATGTTTACAGGATAGTCTATCCCATCTCTATTGATGCCCAGGAAAGGGAGGTGCCCATCCTCCTTTTCTAAGCATCTCAATATCTTGCAATGCATATTATTTTTGTTGAGTAGTAATTGTGAATACATTCCTCATGATATCTTCCTTAAAATCTTGTAGTGTTATAAAATTATTATCATCATGATTAGTGGATTATCAAAAATTAAAAATCATAAGTGCGACTTCTCTCATATAATTCCTTTCCAGTGCATGGGCACTCATTATGATGGTGGCCTCATGTCCACATTTTGTTCACCATGTTGAGAGTTTTTAGTTCTTTTATTCCTTAATTTTATCCATTATATGTATCAACACCTCTATCTTAACATCCATTTTAAAACTTACTAACAAGTTATCCCCATAATAATCAATTTGGTCTACCTTTACAACAATTATGATTTCTTATACTTTATTTGAGAATTGTATTTGTGTTATTACAAACCATAACCTACTTTGCAACCCTTCCAAAAACTAGGTTTCCTTGTCTTTTTCCTAAAATATGAAATTCATCTTGTTCATAACATTTAAAAATCTTTGATCATATTCTAAAACTGATTCTCTTGGGATTTTTTTAATTTATTTTAAGTCCAAATAGTTTGGATTACAAATTTATGCCTTTTGAATTATGTGATCAATTTAATATGAACACCTCCAAAATCTAATTTGGTATAACCATACTTATAAATAAATTTTAATCTTAGCCAATTAATACTCTTATGAGTCTGCACCATCTGGTCTCATTCCTTTAACCTCCAACTTAATGTCACATGTTAATAGGTATTGTTGTGAATAAGTAGACCAATCATACAAATGTAATGTGACAAAAGGTCTTGTAGGATACGCCATATTTCATGCAATAGGAATGTTAATGATTGTTTTTCTTAGTGATATGATTTTTATACTACTAGCAATGATATTTGTTCCATGAACTACTTGATTGTTGTTAGTATCCAATATGATTCATTATGTGTTGGATTTTCATCTTCCTCTTTCTAGCCTTACTCTGATGTCTATGAACCATTATCTATATTGTAAGATATTGTTATTAAATTCTATATTACTTATTTCTAACTCACGATCTAATTATAATGGCATGGGGATAGGTATCTTAAGGTCATTGAAGTATCTCTACCCCTTGATTATACATCTCTATATATATCTCATTATAAATATGTTTCTCTTCATTTTCAATCCAAAAATTAGAAGATCAAAATACCTTTGAGTTATCACTAAATTACTTTATCTCCTTATCAATTTATATTCGTATGTTTATCTAATCAATCTCAAATTCCCATTATGAGATGAGCTCCTCTCCTAAGTTCCCTTATGTGATCTCTCCTTATTCATCAAGATCCCTTTGATTCTCTAAAGGGACCACTTTCAATGGAGGTCTATTACCTTTTGATCTCTATGATATCCCTCTTACACTTATACTTGTACCCTTCTCTAGATGTTATACCTCACTAAAATTTAGTTTTCCTAATCTCTTGTATTACTTCAAATATCATCAAATCCTGATTATCTTCTTTTCAATTTATACTTTATTTTATCTTTTACCTCCTTTTTGATGGACTTCCTCTTTGTCTAGTCACAATCATTCACCTACCTTTGATTTTCCTCCCATAAAATCACTTCCCCATGCCACCCTATAAACTACTTGATGTCAATTGGAATCAACACCATAGCCTTTCCTAGAACCAAATTTTTTCCTAGGATAGGGAGATTTTGAATAAATATGCCTCTAATAACCAAATCATAAGAAATATCAAAAGTAATGTATCCTTGAATAATAAATTTAGATACACACCTACTAATAGTAGTCTTCACTTAATTATCAATTGCTCTTATGTACTTAGTATCTAACTCTCATAACTTCTTAAGTTTATTTCCATTCTGTTCAAAGTTATATGTTATACAAGTTCATAAACAATAGCATTCGTCAAGTCTTAATAGTGATGCCACTAACAATTCAAGGAATTTTCACCAAAACACTTTATATATTTCACCATCTAGGTGTTTTTTCATTATATCTTGCATAAGATCCTCAGAAAACTTGCTTATATTTTCCTCTAGCCTTCTCTCTGTGTCTATGGTCGATAATGGGACCATTATTAGTAGCAAACCCTAATAACTATCATCAGGGCATGCTAATTTTTTAGTCTATTGCATTTAAATCATTCTTCGAAGGAAAGTAAATGCAAAAATCACATATTTGAAAGAAATGTAGTCCAATCCAAACACTTAACACATATTCATCATTTAATATAAGATAAGACCAAACTAAGACATATGAAAGGTAAATATACTTACTCTAAAGATAATACACAAATAATATATTTTGAAATATCTTTATATATTTCAAAGCAAAGTATATAGGCTAGGGAAATATCTCATATCATCAATACTAATGAACAACCTATCTTTGTGCAACCTTTATAATATTTATAGTTTTCATGACTCTTGACTTTATTATTCATTTGTTTCCTACATTTATCTTATCTTTTGTAATTTATATTTTACAATATATATATATATATATATATATATATATATATATATATATATACAATAGGGATGTTTCAAAATACTTGTGAATTATCAATCATATTATCTTGTGACATTTATTCAATATGGTGTAATCAACTATAGGTTACTCAAGGGATCCTCGAAGATTCTATTATATTTTAATCAACTGCCAATAACTTGAGGGATTTCCATATATATATATTGAATTATATCAAATTAAAAAATATATACAAATCCTAAAAAATAATGATATAAATATTCTTTTATTTAACATATTTCAATTAAATGATCTTTTTATGTATATGAAATCAATTATATTTGAACCAAAAATGACAAAGGAGTTACAAAAGTTGGGGTCAAGGAGGAGAAATCGCTCTACTAGGGTTTCATGGTTTCTTTTTTTTTGCTTACATCCTTTGCCCATCTTATTCATACCCTTGTGCCTATGGGATTTTTTAGGGTTACAATGCATTAACTACACTAAATACATTGCATTTTGGGTAGGTATGAGCTATATTTATGGCTTCTCCATGCTCTACTACATTTTTTGATGCAGGAGTCAGAGCTAATGACATCCAAGCAAGATCAGAAGTTTGTTTTGAAAGTATATGATGAGGTAATTCTTTAGTCCCCCTCTATTTTAGAGTAAATTATTCCTAATGTTTCTATTGAATAATGTTGCAAGTGGTATGAAAATTGCTTAGTCATTTCTTATTTCATTAGTCATATCCCCTCGAATGATTACATCCATAAATAACTTTGTAACCATTGGGATCCGTTGGGCTTCTGTGACTTTGGAATTTGAAACCTTACTAAAGGTTTTTTCTTATTTACCTTTAAGGAGCCCTTTGAGACATAGTTGATTCTTTTAAATTCCAATGCTTGGTTCCTTTGTAACCAGCTTATGATTTTGTCTACCTGGTCCTATGATTTTAAAAAATTTGACAATGTCACCCTTTGTGTCCCTGTCTGGGTTGAGTTTCTCAATCTTCTAGTTCAACTCTAGGACTTTATATCCCAAATCATCACTCCCATAAGACACATGGTTATGATTAAACCAGATAGGTGGCTCTCCCCTTGCCTTAACAAGTGAATTTTTGTGGAGGTTGACCTCTCCAAAGAGCTGAAGGATTTCATCAAAGTCCAAGTTAGGGAGACCTAGTGGTTACAAAAGATTGTTTATTTCAACCTTCCCACCACTTACTTCCATTATTAGGCTTAAAACCACCACATCAAGGATTATCCTTATATGGGTTATCCTAAGCCTCCTAAGCCACCTCCTTAGATTGAGAAGCCAAAATATATAGATTAAGGTGATAACTAGACCATAATTCCCCCTAAATGATCATCAAGCCCTAAGCCACAAAGCACACCCTAGTCGATACCTCAGGATGATTCTCCTCCAGTTATCATATCCTCTCAAGGGACTTTTCTACCACCCCCTACCACCCCTATTCTTTTTAACCCAAAAATCATTTATTTGCCCTCCCAAAATATCAAGATGCCTATGGTTGAGGTTCTCTCAACTAATGACTCATTTTCCTGGTGGTCTCGTACCCCACTTCATGGGGGTGCAGACTCTCCTTAGGAGGAGCATGATGTCAAATGCCACTTCATTAAATCGATAGAATATCATGACCTCATCAATATAACAATTTTATAGCATTGGTGGATTTTGAGGCCAGGAAAGGGGAGCTTCAAATGGATGACCCTTCCCTATGAATGTAATATCATGAAATGTTAGGGATCTTACAGAGTCTACCCATAAATACTCTATGTGAGATACTTGTTAATAGATTAGTTTTCCAAATATTATCTATCTATAGGAGGTTAAAGTATCTATTTTTCTCTTTCAGACATCCTTATCAAGCATTTAGCCTGATGCCAACTAGTCATAACCTTACATGAGGTGGGACGTGGTGGTGCTTATTTTTTAGTTACTCCTAAGGCTCTCCTGACATCATTACCATGGGTGAGGACCATTTACATCAAAAAATATATATTATTCTTGACATTTATGACCATTTATTTTCCATTCTCAACATTTATGTTCCTAATGATGGCCTTGACCACTCCCTGCTTTGGCGATGTTTGGCAAACAAATTACCTACTACCATGTGTTTTGTGTGTGGTGAATTCAATATGATTAAATAGATCCAAGATAAGGTTGGGGACCTCCATATGCATTGGTGTGTTGGTGAATGTGATGCTTGGTATTATTTCAAAAATAAATTTGGGTTAGTAGACTCTGTCCTTTGATAATGAACAATTAAACCCACATCTTAGCTTATATGGTCCAACTACCAATTTGAGGATCACTGCATGCTCAAATGGCTCAACTATTTTATGATGTTAGAGAAAATTTATTTCCTTTTCCAACATTGATGGCCACCCTATCAACATCCACTCAGGTATTATTTTATTAGACCACTCACCCATTTCCTATAAAGTCAAATGGACCTTTGGGAAATATAATGTGCCACGTAATCAATTTATTCTCAATACTTCACTGATGATTCATGTTAGTACCATTCAACTCATCCAATATATATAGACCCTAGACATATGGCCCTCATACATTGCCATCTAGATTTTGTGGTGGAATGAGGCCATTCTATGCACCACCTCTTTCCTCTACCACCATGGCAAACATGTCACCTAGATTTTCAAGCACTTAGAGGAGGCCACATTCAATGAGTTTAAATAGGTCTATGGCTCCCATGAGACTAATCCTTTCAATGTGAAGTTGTAGAGGTCAGTTGCCTCCCTCAAACACCACCTCAAGGTGGTGGATAGCCATGCAGCTAGAGGCACCCAGCTTTGTGCTCAGATATATTGGATTAAAATTGTTGATAATGCCTCTAAGGATTTATTCAAAGCATTGAAATCCAAGTAAGCTTGTAGGTAAATTAAGGGCATTAATGTGGCTCAATCCTACCTTACTTCCTAGTCTGATATCTCCTTGAAATTTATTGAGAATTACAAGATGGTTTTCCAATCCCAACCTTTAATGACTGAGTGGTACAAGCTCTTTAGAATTATCTTGATGTGGTGCCTTTCAAACTCAATCCAACTAACCAGTGGCTTTATGATGCCTCATTCACCTTGTAGAATCTTATTGTTAGGAATAAAGTCTTGATACCACATGTTATATCAATGAACTATATCCTACATTACAAGAAAATAAATGCAAAATACAAGTTACACAAAATATAGACAAGAAAGAAGACACATTACATAGAGATTACATGGAAACCTTATAATGTGTAAGGAAAAACCATGGAAAAAATGGTAGAATATAAAATTCATTAATAAACTTAGCATCACTCTCTTCTACAATAGCTCATCCATAGCAACTCATTTAGTGCTTCCATAAAAAGCACTCAATACTTCCACTTGAAGTATTTAGGTTGTGAACCAAGTTAAACTAGCCTACAAGATCCAACCTCAAAGCATGCAAGCCAAAGGTTTCCATGAATCCTATAATATGATGAATTACAAAGGATATTTAATGCATATTTATGCATTTTACAACATGAGAGAGAGGGGGGAGAGACAACGAATAGTGGCACCAAATAAATTTGCCACATTCCATGTGGGGTGAACAATGATCATCAATCCAATATAGACAAGATCCAATCCACTTTCATATGGCTCAAAACATTATCTTCCACTCTACAAGTGAGGATAAACAACAATAGTAACTTTCTTGTCTTCATTTTCCATGTGACCATATGAGTCTAAAAGATGTTTACAATCATATTTTGACTATCTCCATATATGGGAATCATGAAGTCCCTTAGAAATTTGACCTACACCAACCCTTTTGTCTTTTGCACCATATGACACCACCCCAAGTGACTACTAAGGACAAACCCATGTGCTTTGGTGGAGTGTTATGCCCCATTCCCATCACATTAACCTGATCACTCATGGGACACCCTATATGGGTCCCTGCCACATCACTCACAATCCACATCACTAACCATCCACATCACCATTGGGCCATGTCATCATGAATAGTGACCATGAATAGTGCCTATGAATAGTGATTTGTGAGTGTGATTATGAATAGTGACTTCACATCCTAACATTCTCCCACTTGAAGTCAATATACATAGGTTTTTACCACACTTGAGTACTCTCCAATCAGCTACTCACCAATGCCCTTTGCTAACCTTACACAAACCTAGTAGAAGTTTTCTTGCACTACTAAAACTTCTCTACCCTGATTAACTTTACCAACATCTACTCCTTCATAGCAGATTCTAGCACTAGAGTGACTCTCCACTTCTCCATAGACCAATCCTCTAATCAAGATTCTACCATGAACCATCTCACAACTCCCACTACTTGGGAATATCCAGTCTACTACTCACCATGGCATCACAAGGCTTCCTACTCTTGAATAATATAATACACAAGACAAGATCATGTCTTTTCCTCCTTTAAGACACTCCTAAGAAGACAACTCAAAAAATGTAAGAAGTGGGGTACTTACTTGCTATCCCATCCTTTGCATCTCCATCCTTAGTTTTATCCTCCTATCAATTTCATTTCATGTGTCTCTAATGAGCCATAAAAATAATTATCATATTGGGTCTTATTTTCAACATGTCACAACACATAGGCTCTTATGAAGGTACTAAAATTCATGTACTACATGTGTGGTACCAGCACCAACCCATATAGTGATTTCAATGCAAACCAATAACTCTTTGCCTCAACTCTTTTTATGTATCTCTCCTTAAGAGAGATCACCATGTAGGCATCACACTACTCCAACTCCTTAAATAGCAACAAGTTCACATAGCACTCTTGATAGTAGTGAAGAAATAAGATGAAATAGAAGCCAATATCAGACTTTCCTCATAGCCTCTAGCTATCATCATGATACAAGTAGACCAATCATAGCTCTAGGGAAGTCATCATGCTACTAAATGCATCACTAAACCTACAAAGTTTTTGAGCCTCAATAATTAATCATGATCTACCAAATGTTTCTAAAACACCAACTCATATGCCTACAATGTTAGTCTATACATCAGTTTACTTGGCCAATTGCCACAACTATATACACAATACTCTAGCACCCTCAGTCATATGGTCAACACTAGCCTTCTAATTTTAGGAAAACCATATCTCACTTGTTCATCTACATCTTCATCTTCCTCTTCTTTAGCCACTTCAAAAAATGTACAATTTCAGGTTTGTTTGTACCTCCTTTTACACGAATTTTTTCTTCTATAACATCTCAACTAACAACATGTGGTCAGTAGGATACCACATCAACACCCCTTATGTTTATTTCCAAAAACCACAAGGTCATACATTATTCTCCACCTCCTCCAAAGGAGTCCAACTTGATCCTTAATCTATATAGTTGTTTCTTCATCAACAAGAACATTGTGTAGGCTACTAACTTGTCTAGAAAAGCTTTTTCAGCTTTCTCTTCCAATTCTCCTTTAGGATTCTCCTCATCAACATGAAGAGATCAATATATTCACAAAGATATCCACCATCTTGATCTATATAGATATACCTAACAAAAACAAACCCTTCTTTTTTTCTTCTTTAATCTCTAATTCTCTCCTCCTATCACAATAGCTTCATCTTGCACACAATCAGCCAACAACAGAAAACACTCACACACATGGAGTTTTTAAACATAGCTCTAATACCAAATGTTAGGAATAAATTCTTGATATTACATGTTAGATCAATGAAATATATCTTATAGTGTAAATAAATAAATGTAGAATACAAGCTTCATAAAACATAGACAAGCAAGAGGAAACATTACACAGAGATTACATGGAAACCTTGAAATGTGCAAGGAAAAAACATAAGAAAAATGATTCCAAAAGTCATTAATAAACTTAGCATCACTCTCTTCTACAAAATCTCTTCCATGAAAATCACTCAATGCTTCCACCTGAAGCATTCAGGTTGTGAATCAAGCTAAACTAGCCTACAGGATCCAACCTCCAAGCATGCAATCCCAAGGCTTACATGGATCCTCTAACAGGATGAATAAAAAAGGAGATAAATTGCATATTTATGCATTTTACAACATGAAAGATGGGGGAGAGAGAATGGATAGTGGTACTAAAAAAATTCACCATATTCCATGTGGGGTGAACAATGATCCCATGTCATCATGAATAGTCACCATGAATAGTGCCTTTGAATAGTGATTCATGAATAGTGACTATAAATAGTGACTTCACATCCTAACACTTATAGAGGTTTTGAACTATATTAGCAATGATAAATCCCCCAACCTCGATGGCTTCCCTTATGAATTTTACAAATCCACTTTGGAGTTTATTGATCCTGACTTGTTGTAAGTCTACAAAGAAGCTTTGTAGAATCAGTCTCTTAGACCCATGATCAATTAAGTAAATATCAAATTAATTCCCAAATTTAGAGATCCTAAGCTTCTTACCAGTTAGAGGCTGATAACCTTGCTCAATTTCTCTTACAAGATTATTGTCAAAGCACTCACCAACCACATTCTAATCATCAAACCTGCATTGTTAGACCAAAGCAAACAATATTTATTAGAGGATGATATATTTTGGATAATATTATTGTGGTCTAGGAGGGCATGGTTTTGGCTTTCTCCTATATTCAAAGAACTAATTTTTTAAAACTGGACCTTGAAAAGGCTTATGACAAGATCGAGTGGCATTTATTCTTTCCATGCTCAAGGATATTGGCTTTGGCACCTATTTCTTTTATGTAGTGTAGACTTTATGATGCCTTAGCCTACCTCACTATTAATGGGAATCAAATAATGAGGATAGAGCTCCAATGATCTATTTTCCAAGGTTGTCTACTTGTTTCAATGCTTTATGTTTTAGCCATTAAAGCCCTTGGATACCTCTTGGATTATATGGCTTCTCAAGGGCTCATTCAAGGCATTGTTTTGCCCAAATGTACCTCTCAGTTAATAAATGGCCACTTTCCAAATGATACCTTCCTCATGCTTGAAGAGTAAGAGGCCACTTTTCATGAAGCTATTCAATGCCTAGACATCTTTTGTCTAGATTTTGGCTACAACATTCAATGGAGGAATACCTAGTGTTATTGTCAAAGCATGATGTCTATGCCTAAGTGGCTTAGGAATTTTAATTGGTAGTGGATGATTAGGGAGAATAATTTAAGTTGTTAGGCATCCCCTTCATGTTTGATAGCTCATCAACTGAGCTTTAGCAATATGTCCTCAATAGGATTGAAAGGAAGATAGCGTATTGGATCACCAAGCCCCTATCTCTAGTGGGTAAGTTCCATGTTTGCACCAAGATATTGGCTACCATGCATGTTTACTATTCCTCTTATTGGGCCCCCTCTAAAGCCTCTTATGATAGTTTGGCTAAACTTTGTATAGATTTCCTATGGGCCAATTCTAACAAGGCTCAAGGATTTCATAGAGTGACTTGGGGCATTTTTTGCCTCCCTTGTGATAAAGGTGGCATGGGCATGATTGACACCTATCATTAAACTATGGTCATGTGTGCTAATGGGTTATTTGGTATATTTAGGGCAATGAGTCTTGTAAAATTCTTCTCCAACATTGTATCTCTTCAGGCTCATTCTATAATTAAACTAGTTGGTAGAATATTGGCTTTCAATCCCTCCTCATCACTACTATGCATATTAAGATTACTAACTCCTTTATAGCCAAAAATATATGAAAATATTTCAAAGTAATCAAACACCACTTGAATTGGGTAGGGGATGGTTTTTGCATAGGTTTGTCTTTTAATAACCATAACTTATGGTGGTCTCTTATTCTCACTAATTCTTCCATTCCCATGGCTAAATTACCTAGTATTAAATCTCTACAATTATTCCACAAAATGATTTGCACTATCCATGATTTAGTTATCTCTAGAGACTAGATCCCTTGGACTAATCTAAAATATGTGGACTTATATTCTATCCTTCACATTTAGGAATTAATACCTGATGTTATGCTACATAAGCTTGGCCTATAGCCTCCTAGGTCCTAGTGGAAAGATTGGAGGTTGAACTTTGATCCACACTTTAAAAACTATTTTCCTAGGCTTCTTTATTAAGTGATGAGTCCATTCTCTCCATCCCTTTATAAGCTCAACAAGAAATGGGGCCTCTAGTCCTCTCTCAAGACTTGGCTTGCCCATCTAGATCGTGTGTGGCACAATGGCCTGGAGACCAAGCTAGATCATTTCTTATGGTGTTTAATTTACTAGGGAGTCCCCCTTAGTGAGAGGTTTCTCCACCTCTACATTCCCAAACCCTTTTGTTTAGCTTACAAGCATCCAAAATATTTTAAACATCTATTTTGATTTTATCCTAAAGCTCAGTCTGCCTGGTGATGGATTCATTCATTTTTCTAACCTTATCATCTTGAGCCTTTCTCTTGGCATCAGGAACTTTTGGGGGATTTGTCTAATTGGCCAACCTTTATTACCTTTCTATGATAATTATTTCATGTATCATCCTCTTTTAGCTTTGGAAAGCTAAAAATAATGTTATTTTTAATCATGAGGCTTGTGGAATTTCATTTTCTCTTAATGAAAAGGTTGTTATTTCATTAGTTTACTTACATATTCAAGCACAATTTGATAATATGGTGCTAAACCTCTCCCACCTACAAGAGCTCCTTGACCACTAGGGAAGTGCCCCTTACACTATGAGTAGAGTTTCACAAAATGGTCTATCTCATGGTCCACTACCACCTCCTCCTAGGGGCATAGAAGTAAATGCTAGTCCTGAAGTAGGGGTCACTTCTCACCTTACCCTCCCCTAGCGGGTGGTTGAATTTCTCATGGAAGGTTTGATGTTAGTCCTTTAAATTGATCTCTAATGAGTGTTATTATTCCTACACATCCTTATGATGGTTGGCGTATCACTATTCATGATGACCCCTAGATGGATGTAATGTTCCAAAGATTCTTGATGTGGAATCGTCTGCTTGGTCAGTGCTTCCTAAGGATGACCCTCCACCTCTACCTCTTGAGGTGGTAGCTTATGCTTAATTTTCTAATGGTTGGTTCTTTGTAGTTATTTTGGCCATGCTTTGACCGACTATTTTTTGATGTTTGGAGCTGGTTTTATCCTGTGGCATGGAGTTTGAGTCATGATTTATCTAAATAAATTACTTTATAACCTTATGTAATTATATTTTTTGTTTAATATAATATGAAGTGTTACGGAAGTAAAATCAATTTTATTTAATTAAAAAATAAAAATTGTGGTCGAGGAATCTTAAGAAAATTGGCAACTATTGAAACCACTTAAAATGGTTGGTGGCCCTTGATCCTCCTTCCATTAAATCTTCTTCTTGGAGTGTATCTCGAACTAAGGATGATTTATCTCCTCCATCTTCTGAGGTTATACCCCATGATTATTATTTTTATATCTTATCACTTTGAAGTTGATTTTGTATTACCATAAGTAATCAATAGTTTTATTTAGAACCTTGAAAAACCTTGATTTTCATCTTAATATAGTTATATCATGATTGGAAACATACTAAATCTACCTACATACCTATATGAAGATCTTGAGATTCAAAAACACATTTTTTATGTCTTGTAACCCTTTATTCCCTACCTATATTCTACATGAAGGCCTTTATCTTTGTATACTTGCATACAGACCTTTTTTAGAAAGTCATGAGACCTTCATAACCTTGGTCTAGCATTATACTCACCATGGGAAATTTGAAAATAGCTGTAGACTTGTAGGTTATTTGATGATGCTCTAAAACCTTTTATGATCATCACAAGCCTGGCAATGTTCCCTTTCTAAGGTTTTCCTACTCTATAAACTTGCAAACTTGACATTGCCTTGTTTTTTTTTCTTAAATCATTGGAAACATGTTTTTAAATTTACTCTAAAACCCTAAATAACCTTGGAAACATGTCTAAAAAACTATAAACTTGCTATGTTATCTCTATAATCCTAAAAACCATCAAAATATGTCCTCGTCGGTTTATGGTTTTAGTGATTTTTAAGACTATCTATTGGGTTCATTTTTCCCCTAACCTATAGTGCATCCAGGGGTATGTGTGGCCAACCTATGGCTTACACACCTTCTATGTAGAGTATATATAGGAGGTAGTGGTTAGTATTTTATCATCATATTTTGAATTTTGTTCTTATTGCATTGTTGTGGAGGTTTCCCCCTCTAAGTGGCTCAGTCATAATAATAAATTATTATGTTCTTTCACCAATTATACTTGTAGCCTTCTCTAGATGTTCTACCTCACCAAGATTCAATTTTATTAATCTCTTTTATTACTTCAAATATCATCAAAGCCTAATTATATTCTTTTCAGTTTCTACCTATTTTTTTATTTTACCTCCTTCTTGATGGACTTCTTCTTTATCCAGTCATAATGGTTCACCTACCCTTTGTTTTCCTCCTATAAAATCAATTCCCTATGCCAGCCTATAAACTACTTGATGTCAGTTGGAATCAACACCATATACTTTTCCACAACTAAAATGTTTCCTAGGATAGGGAGATTTTGAATAAATATGCCTCTAATAACCAAATCATAAGAAATATTAAAAGCATTGTATCCTTGAACAATAAATTTAGATATAAACCCATCAATAGCAGTCTTCACTCAATGATCAATCGCTCTTATGTACTAAGTATCTAATTTTCATAACTTCTCAAGTTTATTTCCATTCCATTCAAAGTTATATGTTCTACAATTTCATAAATAATAGCATTCCAATATTGATAGTGATGCCACTAATAATTTAATGAATTTGCACCAAAACACTTTATATATATCATGATATAGTTGTTTTTTCATTATCTTTTAGAAAGATCCTCAAAAAACTCGATTATCTTTTCCTTTAGCCATCTCTCTATGTCTTTGGTCTGATAATGAGACCATTTTTAGTAACAATCCCTAGTAACTCTCATCAAGGCATGTTAACGTTGTAGTATTTAATTTAAATCATTCTTTGAATGAAAGTAAATACAAATATTACATATTTTAAAGAAATGTAGTACAATCCAAACACTTAACACATATTCATCATTTAATATAAGATAAGACTAAACTGAGACATATGAAAGGTAAATATACTTACTCTAAAGAGTATACACAAATAATAGATTGTGAACTATCTTTATAGATTTCAAATCAAAGTATATAGGCTAGGGAAATATCTCATTTCCTCAATACTAATGAACTATTAGGAATGGTAAAAACATTCCATGAGGCCAAGATGAAGAGTTCACTATTAGGACTTGTTCCAAAGTCTTAACATTAGGTTAGATTTTTGGTAGATAATAAATAATTATTGTAAATGAGGCATGCATCTTTTATTAAAGACACCCCCATAAAATAAACTTACTTAGATTAATTTTTATGTAGTTTTCATGTTTTATATTTATTAATTAGAACTACCTTACGGGTTGTTTTCTCGTATTTAGTTGGTTATAGGATTAGTTGTTTTTACCGGTCATTGGTAAAAACTATATAGATCCATGTTTGCATTGTAAAAGGGTTAACGGAGTAAAGGCACCCTTATGTACTTGATTTTTTTAATTTAATAAAATACTTTTGCACTCGCACTAAGCGGGGACAAGGTTCAACCTATTTTGGTTCAGGAGTTATCAGTGGTATCAGAGTATGGTTATTTTGGGAGCTTGGTGAATTCGAAGGAGCAAGGTGAAAAATCAATTCACGTGATATCATTTGGCATGAAATAAGGTATGCCATATAAAATAAAAATAATTATTGGTTTAAATGTTTGAAAAATTATTAAATCATTTTAATTTCTCAAATATTATTTACACTTAAACCTGTATTTTCTATATACCACAGTCTGGGCTTTTTGATCATTCATACTCCACTAAAATTGTGTTCAAACCTCCTCATCTGGCATAAAAATAAATTTTTTAGCATTTAAATCTTATTAAATTCATTATTTTTTGAAAAACCCAGATTTGTTTGGCCTGTTTTCTGTTGAAAACCTCTGAAATTTTCCATTCATGGATGCCATTGTTATTTGCATTCATTTCAGCGCTTTTTAAATCCAAAACATCAGTCAATCTTGATCAAATGGCACCCCTATTTTTGCATCCTAAATGAAAATTCTAGAAAAATCTGAGTTGTACGGCCTTCTAATGCCCTGAGTTCATTTTGAATCCATTCCTTGCAAAAAAATACCTTGAAATTTTACTAGAACTCAGTTAAAATTTGTTTTATCATCCCTATACAGATTTGTACGGCCTGTAAGAAAGAGAACAGGTGAAGAAAAAATTACCAAGAGCAGCCATGGCGTCACAGGCAAACATGGCACTGCAATAAAACTCAGAAATTTATTTTTGTTGTTTCTAAAGTTTTTTTGATATAAAAATTTGCCTTAGTGGGTCCCACGGGAGAAGCTTGGAAGAGAACGCTGAAAAAGGAAAAAACTTGAATTTATTTACTCATATGTAATTTTTTTTTTCCCTCATACACAAAATCTGGAATAAGTAAAAATTTCTAAGTGTAATATCTTGAAAATGCTCTTAGAGCAATTGGTTAAGCCTATTTTGTAAGAAGTTTGCAAAGGAGGAGGTCAAGGATTCAAATCCCTTTTTTTTGGAGAAATTTCTTTTTGCTTTGGAATATGCTTTTTTGAAAAAGAAATATTTTTTTTTAAATCTGAATATTTTAAAACACATACTTATTATATTGTGTTATTTTAAAAATCAAAAAAGGGGGAATTTAATCATATTTCTTTTGCATTGTTGTGGTGAGATAAGGGTGTAATTGGTGGAATAAGGTTGTAATTTGGTGAAATAAGGGTGTAATCATTGATTTTTGGTGAGGTTAAGTGCAAAACCCATCAAAAATACTTGTTTTTCTTTTGTGCTCTACATGGAGGTTAAGTGCAAAACCCCGTAGAAGCAGTGTCTTGTGCAGCGAGTGTGATATTTGTTTCATTTCTTTTGCATTTTGTTGCATGTTTCTCTACTGCACTTGCTTTCATTTCAAGATGCTGAAAATTAAAAATTTGCTTTCAGATGGTGATAGATTAATAATTTCCAATTATTTAGATTGGAAACGATTGATGGAGGCTTCACTAGTTTTTAATGAGTTATGGGATATTGTTAAGAATGAAAATCCCACATTACCAATAGAGCAGGCTAAATTAGATATATTTGATTTGCATGATTCTAAGGCCTTATCTCTCATTACATGTTGTTGTACTCATGATACTTATGTTCATATTGAAAATTCTCCTCATAGTTACACTGCATGGAAAACATTGTCAGATTTGTATGATAAGAAACCTAGGTATAAGAAGATAGATATTCATATCTAGTTGTTTACTTTGTCATTAGATGAAGATGAAGATATGGGAGAATATATGTCTAAGTTGAAAAATATCACTATTGAGTACACTATGGCTAGTTTTGGAAAACTAGATGATGACCTCATAGTTACTGCTACTTTGAAAGGACTACTAGGGTCCTATAGGAATTTTGTTGAAATGTTGCATGTCTCTGACAAGATCACAGGCATCACCTTTGATAAGTTGGCTGAGTTGCTCATCCAACATGATCTCTCTCTACCCAAGAAATCCAAGAAAATTGAATAAGCCCATGTTTTAGAGTCAAAGCCTAGTTCATCTTAATCTGGGCATCAAAACAGTAGAGGAAATAGTTATAGAGGGGGTCAAGGTTACAAGGGAGGTAGATATCAAAATAGAGGTAGGGGTCATTCAAATAATCAACAATCTAATCAATCACATTCACATGAAACAAGTGATCAAGGACATGGTCACAACTTATATAGGGGCCGAGGTTGAGGTAGATCAGACATTCAATGTCATAGACATGGAAAATTTGGTCACATTGCCTCATAATGTAGGATTCCTTTTGATAAAATTCAAAGGCCACAAAAATGACTAAGTCTAACTCTGCTTAGTATGCTGATCATGACTATGATGAATCTAGTAATGTTGCCCATGAATTTGCATTCACTAATTTGGGGCACATTGATTATATTGAATATGAGGCTAGAGATGAGCTCACAGATGTATGGGTTTTAGACATAGGAGCAACCAAACACATGAATTTTAAGAGAGATTTTTTTGGGTCTTATAAGGAAGCTTCTCTCTCTCCAGTTGCCTTAGCAGATAAGTCTATGCATATACCACGAGGACTTGGATCTATCCGGATTCTTCTTCCTAATGGGTCTATAAAATACTTGGAGGATGTTTGGTATGTTCCCACATTGAAGAAACACTTACTTTCTTTGGTAACTATTCGAAAGAAAGGTTATCAAATTGTGCTTGAAAATGGGCTCATTTACATCAATTTAGTGAAGGATGATTATAAAATAATGTATATAGGATATGAAGATGGAAACTTGGTTAGATTGCATTGTAAGGTGCTTCCTCCCAATATAGAACTTGCGGCAGTTGTTGACATAGGTACAGGTACTATGTCTACACAGCGGTTATGGTATCTCTATTATGGACATTTGAATATCCACTCTTTAGTGGATTTGTAGGGATATGGTATGGTGAATGGGTTGCCCACTTTACACAAAGATAGTATTCTTTGTGAGTCATGTGTTTTGGGCAAACAAAATCAGGAAAATTTTCCTAAACAATCATCTTGGAGAGCTAACAAATGTTTACAGTTAGTTCATAGTGATGTATGTGACCTGAAAAAGCCATCCATTGGTGGGTATAGATACTTTGTGTTGTTTATTGATGACTTTTCTAGGATGACTTGGGTATTCTTTATGAAAAAAATCTGAAGTTTTCGCTAAGTTTGTTGATTGGTTACACTTAGTCGAAAAAGAAACAGGTTCACATTTGGCCACTATTCGTTCAGATAATGGAGGTGAGTATACCTCTAATGAATTTTTTGACTATTGTTGAGAACATGGCATTAATTGACAATATAGTAATGCTTATACTCCACAACAAAATGGAATATCTGAAAGGATGAATAGAACTTTAGAGGGCACAACACGTGCCGTGTTGCACTATAAACAACTTGATGATAAGTTTTGGGTCAAAGCCATTGGTACTACAATGTATTTGAGAAATAGGTCCCCCACAGTTGCACTTTTGGGACAAACTCCATATGAGGCATGGTATGGATTTAAACCAAAAGTTAAACACTTGAAAGTGTTTGGATGTCTTTGTTTTGCTTTGGTTCCTACTAAGCATAGAACTAAGTTGGAACCACGAAGTCAAAAATGCATCTTTCTTGGTTATTCTAAAGATAAAAAGGGGTTTTGTTTGCTTTCATAGGATTCAGGCAAATTCATAGTGAGTCGAGATGTAATATTTGATGAGTTTGGGACTATGAACACTGCAAAAATTGATTCTCAACTTGATAGATTAGAGAGGAAAAATACAAAAAATGATAAGGGTTTCAATAATGGGGATAACTCTTCAAAGTTATGGTATGAAACTCAAATTCCTTCACTTTCCTCTCCTTCATCTACAATTTCACAAGTTGATGACTAAGAAATTGTTGAAAATTCTCTAAGTCCCCCTTCGAATGATGCACATGATGAGAATTCTAGAGTCCCTGATTTGAATAATTTGTCTAAGTATCCAAACTGGGCTCAAAGTACTTTTTTTGACTTGAAATCAGATGAAGTTGGTTTAATAGGGCCCAAGAATTCTTGAAAATAGGTGAACTATGCTATGGTTGTTACTACTTCTTCCACTGAGCCATCCACTTTTGAGGAGGCATCTACTAAACATGTTTGGCAACAGGCAATGAAATGTGAGTATGATTCCATACTTAACAATAATACATGGGTTTTAGTTGATCCTCCTCCACATGTTAAACCCATCAGATGTAAATGGGTTTATAGGACTAAGTATAAATCAGATGGCTCCATTGATAAACATAAGGCATGACTTGTTGCAAAAGGATATGCGCAACAAGAAGGTATTGACTATGAGGAAACATTTGCACCAACTGCCAAATGGCACACTATTCGTATGGTACTTACCTTAGCAGCACAAAATAGTTGGAAAGTACATCAATTGGATGTTAAAAGTGCCTTTTTAAATGGTGATTTATAGGAATAAGTCTATATGAAACAACCTCAGGGTTTTGAACAGGCAGGTGCTGAACACAAAGTGTGTAAATTGACAAAAGCTTTGTATGGGCTCAAACAGGCACCTAGGGCTTGGTATGAGAAAATGGATTCATACTTGAAATCTATTGGTTTTCATCACAGTGAATCTAATGATACTCTCTATTTTTGAGTGTAGGGTAAGAAAATGGTGATACTTGTTCTCTATGTAGATGATTTGTTTATTACAGGTAATGATGAAAACCATAACAAGTCTGTGAAGAAGGAATTAAAATATGGGTTTGAGATGACAAATCTTGGACTTCTTCACTACTATCTAGGCATAGAGGTAACTCAGAAAGAGCATAGTATTTTCATTTCACAAACTAAGTATATTTTTGAGTTACTAGAGAGGTTTCGCATGAGTGATTGCAAACCTACCCTCACTCCCATGGAAAGTAACTCTAAATTGTCCAAGGATGATAGCAGTGCCTTTTTTGATGGCACCACATATAGACAATTGGTGGGAGGTTTGATATACTTGATGACTACCAGGCCTGATATTTCATTTTCAGATGGAATTTTATCTAGGTTTATGCATGAGCCTAGATAAATTCATTGGCATGCAGCAAAATGTGTACTGTGTTACCTTTAGGGAATGAAAACATATGGCCTTGAATACCACCGCAATAAGAACTTCAAACTTGTTGGATATTGTGATGCAGATTTTGGTAGATGTGTGGATGATAGAGTGTCAACCACAGGATACATTATGCATATGGGTTGAGCTGCCATTACTTGGTGTTGTAAGAAGCAAAAAATAGTGGCAAATTCATCAGCAAAATCAAAGTATATTGCAGCATGGGATGCTTCCAGATAAATTATTTACCTTCGTTGTATTCTTGAAGATCTTTAGGTTTCTCAGTTTGCTCCTACATAGTTATACATTGATAATCAGAGTGCAATCAAGATGTCCAAGAATCTAGTGTTTCATGCCAAAACAAAACATATGGATGTCAAATACCATTATCTGTAAATTTTGGTGGCAAAGAAAACTCTTGATCCAATATATTGCCCAACTGCCGATCAGACAGCTGATATCTTCACAAAACCCCTTGACAAAATCAAATTTGAAAAATTTAGAAAAATGCTTGGTATGTGTCCAAAGACCTGACTTTGGATCATAGGGGGGTTTTTTAGGACTTGTTCCAAAGTCTTAACATTAGGTTAGATTTTTGGTAGATAATAAATAATTATTGTAAATGGGGCATGCATCTTTTAGTAAAGACACTCCCATAAAATAAACTTACTTAGATTAATTTTTAGGTAGTTTTCATGTTTTATATTTATTAATTAGGACTACCTTACAAGTTGTTTTCCCGTATTTAGTTGGTTATAGGATTAGTTGTTTTTACCGATCATTGGTAAAAACTATATAAATCCATGTTTGCATTGTAAAAGGGTTAACGGAGTAAAGGCACCCTTATGTACTTGATTTTTTTTATTTAATAAAATACTTGTGCACTCGCACTAAGCGGGGACAAGGTTCAACCTATTTTGGTTCAGGAGTTATCATTCACAACAAGAACATCACAATAATTGAAGACAAATGAAATGCAACACAAAGCAAAACCAAATACTTATTTAGAATATGATAATGATATATGAAGATAGTACAAATCACTTGCTTATATAGGTAATACAAAATAAAAACCTAGCTAATCTAACCAATGTGGGATAGAATAATAACCCACTACAAGACAAAATATCTAGCAAGACACTAGCAAACATGAGTAAACACATTAAATACTCTAACACCCCCCCCCTCAAGTGAAGTTAGGGGCTAATAAAAGCTAAAAAAGTGGCATATCCATAAAATGAGTCCCTACAATAAGGCCCAATAAGGTACTCATGTACAATATGTATCTATGAAATGAACATGGAAGATCTCCTCGTGAACACCCTCTAAGGACAACTTCTAAAACCTAAGCATGCTACACAACTCAAGAAAATGAGGAGATGCAAAAGGATTTGTAAAGATGTTTATAACCTGTTATTGAGTTGGAATATACTCCAAGCTAAGAACACTATCCTAAATGTGTTGATGAATGAAGTGCATATATACTTTAATGTGTTTGGTCTACTAATGTTCAACTGGGTTGCAAGATAGATGAATTACACTCTGGTTTTTACACCAAATTACAATGGGTGAATCCTGCATGAAGCCAAACTCTATCAAAAAATAATGAAGCCAAAAAACCTACTAACTCACTATAATTAATACCCTGTACTCAACCTTTATAGATGATAGTGTAATAGTTTATTACTTCTTACATAACCAAGCAATAGGTGAAGAACTAAGACAAAATATGTAGCCAGAAGTGGAATGCTTGTCATTAAGAGAACCTACCCAATCTAAATCACTATAGCCAACCAACTAAGTAGAACCCCTAGTGTAATGTAATCCAAAATGAGTAGTGCCTCGTAGATATCTCAAAATTTTCTTGGTAGCCTACCAATGACTGTCATGAGGGTCATGTGCAAACCTAGATATAAGCCCAACTGCAAATGAAATGCCAAGACGAGTATGGGTCAAATACATAAGAATCCCAACCAAACTACCTATAAAATGTAGGATCACAAAGTAGAGTAGTACAAGAGGCAATGAGAGTCACTCCAAACTAAAAAGGAGAAGGACATGGCTTGCAATCAGTCATGCCAAAATACTGAAGAAGATCAAGGGTGTACTTTTGCTAACTCAAATAGATCCATGTATCTAATTGTGAAATATTTAGACCAAGGAAGAAGTGTAGAAGGTCAAGATCTATCATATCAAATTATGGTAAAAGTGCATGTTAAATAGTCTAAATATATGATGAGTATCTACCTGTGAGAATCAAATCAACACATAATACCAAAATAATAATGTCATCCCTAATATGTTGAATATAGACTCTCGGATTAGAGTGATAATGAACAAATCTAGTAGAGAGAAGAAATGAATCCATATTCTCATACTAAGACTGAGGGGCCTGTATGAGACCATAAAGAGACCTCTTAAGTCAAAAAACAAGAGAATAATCATGAACAAACCTGGCAAGCTACCCCATATTTATTTCCTCATGCAAGTCTCTATACAAGAAAACACTCTTCACATCCATCTGATATGTTGGCCAACCTTGTGATGCAGTAAGATAAAGTACAAGGTAAACTAAATTAATCATATATATGGGCACAAAAGTCTTAAATTAATCAATACCTTTGACTTTCAAGAATCCATTTACAATAATACATGCCTTATACTTATCAATAGACCCATCAGCTACATACTTGGTGCGCTAAATCCATTTTCATTTGACCAACTTTCTTCCCTTAGGAAGAGTGACCAAATCCCAAGTGTGATTCTTCATCAATGAAGAATACTCATCTATCATCATATCATCCCACTCCTATATCCCATGAGCCTATGAAAGAGACTATGGATCCCCAGAGAATGTTTGACACAAAAGTCTAGTACCTATAGAATGTGCATGATGATGTCAAGTATGTGGAAGATCCTATATGAATGGTTCTACCTCATCAATTATAGTATGATCCCACCTAGGCATAGTGACAACATTAGTGTGAACAAGGTCTTTATCCTCTATAACCTCCTCAAGAATCTCCTAAATTGGCTCCTCAAAGAATGAGTCCTTAAGAGGAGGTGAATCATGGAAAGATGAAGTAGTCATGGAAGAAGATAAAGAGTCATGAGATGTGAAATGCTCATCAAACTATACATGTGTTCAAAAATGAACATCATGAGTATTAGGGTCTACAACATGATAAGCTCTCGTGTCCTCACAATAACAAATAATAAAAAATGTTTGTTCTTCTTATCCAATGCTTTTATTTTCTTGTTTGGTATGAATGCCCAAGCAAGGCTCCGAAAGACTCAAAAAAATAAAACATCGGGCTTGGATTCAAACCAAGCCTCTTTCAAAGTCATATACTCAAGTGTTTAATGTGGTGGGTGATTTTAAATATAGTTCACATAATTAACTTCCTATGCCCAATAGATAGGAGGTAAATCTCATGAATGCATCATGTAGTTAGCTATCTCCTTCAAAGTTTTGTTCTTCCTCTCTACTAAGCCATTATGATGTGGAGTATGTGCAATAATTTTTTGGTGAACAATACTATGGGTTGCTATAAAATCAATTAATTATTTACTAAAGTACACCCCCCCCCCATTATTTGTATGAATTTTCTTGATGCAACTTGATGATTGTTTCTCGACCAAAGCCTTAAAGACTTTGAGGTGATAAAATACATTACTCTTGTACTTGAATAAATAAACCCAAGTATGCCTTAAGAAATTTTTAATGAAGGTAAGTGCAAACTTAGGTCCATAGAATGAAGGATTAGGAAAGACCATCAAATCATTATGCGTAAGCTCAAATGGTGAAGAAGCTCTCGTGGACATCCCCTTATGAAATGGATATTAGTGTTGTTTCCCCAATGCACAATTGGGGTAGACTCCAAGACATGAAACTATAAGAAGACCCTCTACCATACTGTGAGTGCTCAACTCCTTCAAATATTTGTAGTTAAGGTGTCCAAATCTCTCATGCTAAAGCTGACTCTCAAAATCTGCAACTAAACATGTCCCTAAAAGATAAATATTATCAAAACCCTCAAAATAGTAAAGTCGAGAACTATGATCAACAACACCCTGTGTAATGAGTGTATGTGATGCTAATAAATTTTGAACTTTAGCACCCTATGGTGTGAAATTCAGTATCTTACCCTAACCAAAATGGTAAATCTGATTCACTGAAAGCAAATTGGTGGCAATGTATAGAACATATAAGGCATCATTGATGTGGCCACCATCTAGTTGTATGCCACCCTTCCCCTTAACAAAAATGAAGGAAGAATCTCCAACCTCAATGTTGGAAGTGGAACTCAAACCAAAAGATACAAATGACTCCTTAGAAGAAGTCATATAGTGTAAAGCACCAAAACCTAGAACCCAATTATCTAAAATAGGTGACTATGATCTCCTAATAACATTAAGTGCTTTCCCATGCTCATGATATGGAGGAGATGAGATAGAGATCTTATGTTTTATAACGGCATCCTCTAAGGTTTACATTTTATTGAAATGACTAGACTCTTCATGATTAGTCCTCCCACAATAGGAGCAAGATAAGTTATACTTACGCTTAGATTTAGAAGATTGTTTGGGTTTAGATGTAGAAGTGTTGTTAGGCTTAGGTGCATTGGTGTTGATGGTCTTGGATGCATTTAGAGGTGGAGAAGTGTTTTTCTTTTTACCCTCATTTTTCCCTTAGACATAGGATTTGAGGCCACTAATGCTTTTTAAGAGGTGGAAGACTCAAGGTGAGACAATTTGGATTCCTCCCTTGTGAGTCTCTCACAAAACAAATCTAAATCTAACATTTTGCATTTGGTACCTAAGGCATCCATACTAAATAAAAATGTAGAGGCTAAGATTTAGAAAGGGCCATTCAACTTAGACAATATTAAGTAGACACACTCTTCATATTTTTTATCTTAACCACACCCCTTCAACTATGTTAACAAATGCTTGAATTTAGTGAGGTAGTCTACTATAGAAGCAAAATCATGTGGATTAAGTGAAGTAAGTTCCACTTCAAGTTGCATTGCTCTCAAGTGGCCTACTTTCCCAAAACAACCTTTGTACTTAGTCCATATTTTAAATGGAGTATCACACCCATCAAAGTGAAACAAAAGACTATCACTCACATAATTCCTAATTAAGCCCATACATTCTTCAAACTTACACTGATGTTAAAAATTTTCAAATTCTCATGTGAATTGTGGTTGTATTTCATTTATTAGGGAGCATAATCCTTTGTGCTTAATAATTGTCTCTATTCTAGGTCTCCATCTGTGGTAATTGTGTGTCATTAAAGGCTCATAATGATCAATGCCAGATGTAGATGCCATGCCAATGAATCACCAAGAGCATAAAGAATATAAAGGGTGCACAAAAATTAGCACTAAGACAATCCCCCCAAAAGATGTATTATATGACCCCCCCCCCCAAATTGGCACTTTATAAAAGTAGTGCATTTTTATAATTCGATAACACTAAATGATAGAGAATCAAAAAATACACACTTTTGAAAAAAATGGAACTCAAAATTGAGTTATGGTTCAAAAATTATAAGCTTTTCAATTTCTCGTAAAAATGGGTCAAAACAATTAAAATTCACTACAAATTAATTTTAGAGGCCAAATCAAAAATAAACATTGGTGTGCAACCACTTGTTGGAACCAAAATTTCACCACAGACTTAAAAAATTCATTGAAAGTGAAAAAAAGTTTTCCAGATTACCTCAGGATGCATTCAATAAAGTTTTACTTCCTTTTTAAAGATATATTTATAGCTTATTACAAAAAATAATGGAATGTATAGTTGTTAAAGAGAATAGAAAGAGAATCAATGTTGGTGTTGTCACTTTAATAGGGCTAGGCACTGTCTAGGAACCTCCAAATCATATCAGAAGCACCAGAATCTTTTCCACAATCTTTCAATGCCTCTCAAGATGGAAAGTAGGTGTTTTCCAGCAAGCAAAAAACTCTAATTAGCTTAGGTTAAAACCCAAATCTATGCAACTCAAATCCTTTAGTTTTTTTGGAAGATCTTAAATAAGAAATCAAGACAGAATGTAAATCTTTCTTCTTTCCACTACAATGCTAAAAAGATCTTAGATAAGGATGCCAAGGTGGATGTTAGCAGATAAAGATCAAAAGAATGCCAAACTTCAGAAAGAAAAACACCAAGATCAGATCTGAAGGATGTGAGAAATGATGCCAACTTGAAAATCTTTGTCTTCAACATTAAAACTCTTCTTCTCAACACAACCAACTATGTGCATTTCCAACTCAACATCTCTGCAACAGATTTCTTTCAGCAAAAAACATATTTTTCACTCCTTCCATGCAGTAGGTCGATATGCCTGTCAACAATCAGATCTAATAGATTTTTGGAGACTCTTTTATGCCAAAGTTACAACAGATCCTCTTTCAAAGCTGCAACACCAAATCTGAGACCATACCTATGCAACAAGTTAGGAAATGACACCAAAGATAGAAAACTAAATACCAAAGTGTGAAAGAGATCTCTTAGCACCAAACTGATATTCCAACACTAAACTTGGCAACTCTAACACACATTTTTTTGTTTTTGAATGCTCAAAAAAAAATATGACACCAATCTTCAAAAGCAAAATTTTCTTAAATCAGAGACAAGAAAAAAATACCTTGCATTGAAATTTTAGGTTAAATATAGCAGATATGTTAGGTAGATGTAGGGGAAAAAATACAAGTAATATTTATAACAGAATCTCCAACATCTAGCAATACTCAAAAAAAAAATTCACCAGATCTTCTAAACTAAAACTCCTTTCACAGATTTAAAATAAGAAAACAAGAAAAATGCCTTGGAAAAGATTGAAAAAACATCTTTAACAGATCTTTTTCAAATCTGAGCTAAAAATTTCCAATGCTTTCTTCTAGATCTCAAATGAAACACTCCTCTCCTCTCCTCAACTTCTTTCACTGCTTTAGAAGTAACAAATGCTTCAAAAAAATAATAATAAATATCAAAATCTTGAAATAACTTTGAAAACTCTAAAGGAGACACCAAAATCCTCTCTCTGAATTACAAGCTAAGGATGGTTGGAACTTCTTCAAGGCTCTAGTACCATGTTAGGAATGGAAAAAATATTCCATAAGGCCAAGATTAGAAGAGTTCACAACAAGAACATCAAAATAGTTGAACATAAATGGAATATAACTCAAAACAAAACCAAATGCTTATTCAAAATATGAGAATGATATACGAAGCTAGTACAAAGCACTTGCTTATATAGGCAAGGCAAAAGAGAAACCTAGCTAATCTAACCAATGTGGGATAGAACAATAACCCACTACAAGATGAAATAGCTAGTAGGACACTAGCAAACATGAGTAAACACATGAAATACTCTAACATGAATAACCTATATTTATGAAATCTTTACAATATTTATACATTCCATGACTTTTGACTTTAGTGTTCATTTGTTTCCTACATTTATCTTATCCATTTGTAATTTATATTTTACAATATATAAATATATTACAACAGGGATGTTACAAAATACTTGTGAATTATCAATTTATTGCCCTGTGATCACTTATTCAATATGGTGTAATCAACTATTGGTTACTAAATGGATCCTTGAACATTCTAATATATTTTAATCAACTACCAACAACTCAAGGGATTTCTATTTTTTTTTTCAATATCTATATAAAATCAATTGTATCAAATTAAAATATATATACAAATCCCAAAAATAATGATATAAATATTCTTTTATATAACATATTGTAATTAAATGATCTTAGAATGTTTATAAAATCAATTGTATTTGAACCAACAATGAAAAAAGAATTATAAAATTTGGGGTGAGGGAGGAGAAATCGCTCTACTAGGGTATCATGGTTTGTGTTTTTCTACTTATGTCCTTTGCCCATCTTGCTCATACCATTAGGCCCACAAGTTTTTTTAGGGATACAATGCATTAACTACACTCAATGCATTTCCCTTTGGGTGGGTAGGCCCTATGTTTATAGCTTCTCCATAATCTACTGCATTTGTTGATGTAGGATTCAAAGGTAATGGTGTCCAATCAAGCTTAGAAGTTTATTTTGAAAGTATACGACAAGGTAATTCCTCAGCCCCTCTATTTCAGAGGTAAGTATTCCTATTGTTGCTATTGAATAATGTGTCAAGTGGTTTGAAAATTTCTTAGTTATTAATTATTTCATTAGTCATATCCCATCAGAGGATTACATCCATAACTAGCTTTACAACCATTGGGAGCCGCTGGGTGTCCATGTTTTTGGAATCTAAAACCTTACTAAAGGTTTTTTCTTGTTTACCCTTAAGATGCCCTTCAAAACATAGCTGATTCTTGTGAAGTCCAATGTTTGGTTCTTTTTTAACCATCTTATGATTTGTCTACCCGATCTTATGATTTTAAAGTTTATGAGAATGTTGCTCTTCATGTCCTTATTTGGGTTGAGCTTCCCAGTTTGTTATTTCACCTCTAGGCTTTTATACCCAAAATCATCACTCCTATAGGATGCAATTTTATGATTAAACTAGATATATGGTTCTCCCCTCGCCTTAATAAGAAAGTTTGTGTGGAGTTTGACCTCTCTAAGGAGCTAAAAGAGTTCATCAAAATCCAAGTTGGGGAGACCTAATGGTCACAAAAGGTTATTTATTTCAACCTTCCTAACACTTGCTTTTGGTGTCAAGATTAGGACCACCGCATCAAGGATTATTCTCATATGGGTCATCTGAAACCTCCTCAACCATCTCTATAGACTGAGAAGACCAAACTAATAGACCAAGGTGATGGCTAGACCACAATGCTCCCTAAATGATCATTAGGCCTTAAGCCACAAAGCACACCCTAGTCACTACCTTGGGAGGATTCTCCTCTAACTATCATGTCCTCTCAAGGGACTTCTATATCTCCCCCTACCACCCCTATTCTTTCCAATCCATAAAGCATTTCTTTGGCTTCCTAGAATATCAGGATGCCTATGGCTGAGGTTCTCTTAACCACTAGCTCATTCTCTTGATGGTCTTGCATCCCACCTCACAGGGGCATAGACACTCCTTAAGAGGAGCATGATGTCAAACACTACTTCATTATAGTTGATAGAATTTAATGCCCTCATAAACATAACAACTTCATAATGTTGGCAGATTCTAAGGATATGCAAGGGGAGTTTTAAATGGATGACCCTTCCCTATGAATATAATATCACGGAATGTTAGGGTTCTTACAGAGTCTACCCATAAATACTCTATGTGAGCTTCTTGTCAGAAAATTAGTTTTCCAAATATTCTCTATCTTTAGGGAGATAAAATATCTGGTTTTCTCCTCCAAACATCCTTGCGAAGCATTTGGCCTTACGCCAACTAGATCACCATCTTGCATGAGTCGGGATGTGGCAGACTTGTATTTTAGTTACTCATAAGGTCTTCCCTGGCATCATTGTGTTAAGCATGAAATATACTGAGAGGGGGGTGAATTAGTATATTATTTCTTTTCTTTAACCACTTAATCACACATTCAAGATATGAAATAAAATTGAAACAATAACATGCACCACACAGGAGAGACACTAGATTTTTACGTGAAAACCCAAAGTGAAAAAAATCATGGAGAACAATCTCAAGTATATGAATAAACACCAACTCAAATTATAAAGTTCACAAGCACCAACTTGTAAGAGCATCAACCCTTTTGTCGAGCACCAACATAGTAACTATTTGTGAGCACTAACCCACAAGAGCACCAATTGATCTATAAATTGAAAATACAAGTGTAGTAAATTCGAAAATCACTTGTTCACGTTTAAGAGATCCTTCAATTTCTCATTTTTTTGCTTAATTTTGTATAAATAAATTAAAACTAGATATAAAATGAAGATCAAAACAAAATAAAAATTAGAGAAAATTCAAAGAATTCACCAGCAAATTGATAACGGAGTTCGGCTTCAATAGCCTACATCTCCCGATCTGTTCGAAGTGAGGACCATTCTCATTAATTTTGTGCAACAAATGGCTTCCAAAATCAGTACAAGTCTTCAATTCACCTTTTATGATCTTTGTTTGCCTGTAAAAATATCTCTCAAACCTGAAAATAATGGCCCAAGGCTGTACAAAGCAATAACAAGTCTCTAACCTTCTTATATCTCTTTACACAGTCTACTTTTCATGTCTATTCAAGTATAAATTAGTCCCTTTTATAACACTTCGACCCCTATGGCTGAAGTGATCAAGGCATTAATCTTTTAGATGACAGGTCAGGGGTTAAAAACCTCCTCCCACCTTTCTAGGCGCCTTGGCATGAGGAAGGGTGCGCTCAGCATGGAATTTGAAATGATTTCCCTCCTTTTTTGGCACCTATGGACTTGGTTTAGTCCCACATTTGTTGGGAATTCAGTTTCCAAGGCTTTAAATAGACATGTTTGACCCCTCTTCAAATGCCTAAGATAAAGGCGCCCACTTAGGCCGCTGATTTGACTTGGTTCATGCTTGGTTGGTGGGAAGGGTGATGGGGCACTTTCTTTGGCATCTTTGTTTCAAAGTTTGAAATTTTCAAATAATATGTGAATAAAAACAACAAACCAACATTTTTTTTGCACTGAGTTATCTTTCCACGTGTCAAGTGGCTATTGTTCCACTTGGCATGTTTTCAACAGTGCCACGTCACTTTTGACACCCCTTGTTGCAAGATTTCTTCAACTAGCCATATCTTGAGCATCGAGACTCCATTTTTCGAACTGTGAAAAGCGCTTGAAAGCTCTCAACGAGTACTAAAATTTGAAAATGATTTGAATAGAATTTGAAGACTTTTTAAAAATAGAATGGTACATTGATCCACCTAGATCATTCCTCCCCACTGGGAACTTTTGGACCTCCAAAAGTTGAAATTAATTGGTAATGAGGTGAGGGTATTTTTCCCTCACCTTTCCAACTTCCATCCATCTGGCCTTACTTGGGTGCATCCCTTAGAGACCAACACGAAGATATTCAACATTACCTCTTCACGAAGTCTGCATATTCCTGTCAAGTATAATATCTTCCTGTTATTTTGTTAGATATTCAGGAGAAAAATCATCAACAGAAGGAATGGATACACTTTCATCATGATCAATTATCATTGGAGGCTCATACAATTTCAAATTTTCCACATTTACAACTAAATAAATTTGCATGTAAGATCGTAAATCTAATCAGAAAGTATTTATGTCAATTTTTTCCCTTATCTGAAAAGGACCATACCGGATTGGTTTCAAATTTTTACCTTCACCTGTCAGTCTTTCCTTACTAATGTGAAGCCATATCATATCACCTACAACAAATTGGTGATCAATACGATGTTTGTCATGCCTGGATTTGTACTTGGCTTGACTTTTCTCCAATTGAGTATGAACAGTCTGATGAATGAGTTATATTTGTTCAATGAACTTCTTGGCTCGAATGGCTTCTTTTGGTTCACCAATAGTTGTATCCTGTCCATAGCAAACATCTAGAGGAGATTTAGGCAAGTATCCATAACAAACTTCAAATGGATATTTCATAGTAGAAGAATGAAGTGCCTGATTATATGCATGTTGTATGTAACACAATTGTTCATCCCATAACTTTGGATGTTTATTGCTATAACCCCTAAGAAAATATACCACAGTGCGGTTCACCACCTTTGTTTGTCCATTGGTTTGTGGATGAAATGCAATGCTCTTTTTTCATTTAGTGTCCATTAGTCCCCACAAAGTTGACCAAAACTTCCCAATAAATCAAGAATCCTGATTAGAAATAATTGAAGTAGGCAAACCAAAATGAACCCATACATGTTCAAAGAACAAGTGTACAGTACCTTCCCCAGTAATTTGCTTAGTGCAAGGAATCATAACACACATCTTGCTAAATCTATCCACAACCACATATAAATAGTCATGTTTTCTTTGTGTCATAGGCAAACCCCCCACAAAATCCATGGAGATACTTTCCCATGGGCGAGTAGGAACAAGCAAAGGGTGTAAAGTCCTAGTTTCCTGTTACTAGGTTTGCTTGTGGCACAAAGAATACATCCCTTAATATATTTAGCAACATTTTCTTGCATACGAGGCCAATAACAATACATCTTCAAATGTGCAATGATTTTAGCAACTCCAAAATGACCAGAAATAAGAGAAGTATGTGCTTCTCTAATCATGTGCACCCTCTCATTTTGAGGAATACATAGTTTACCCAAATGATACAAAAGATCATTGTGTACATGATAGTCCAATTCTTCTACTTGTCTACTACTCATCAAGTCTTTATAAACATCCTAAAAATCAAGATCATTCACATATTGTTCTTTATAACTTTTATGAGACAAAGAACCATGTTGTAAGAGAATAGATGCAACAACCATAGGAGGCCTAGATAGCATATATTCAACCTTATTCTGAATTCTTTTTTTATACTTGATCACAAGATGAAATTGTTGTAAGAAACCCATCCAACAAAAATGTCTAGACTGTTGTAGCTTAGTTTGTGATTGGACATATTGTAAGGGCTGATGATCTGTATGTATTATTGTTTCTTTGCCCATTAAGTAATGTTTCCATTTTTTTACACTTTGAACCAATGCATACAATTCCTTATCGTAAGTTGGATATTTTCTTACTGCACTTGTAAAGGTTTCAGAATGATAACAAACCGGTTTCTTACCTTGCATTTAAATAGCTCCCATAACATACTCACTTGCATCCATCTTGATCTCAAATGGTTGTTGTATATCAGGAAGTGCCAAGACCGGAGCAATACTTATCTTTTCTTTCAAAGTGTCAAAGGTTTTTTGATGTTTGCCTCCCCACTGAAAGACCTATTTCACACTTGTCAAAGAATGCAAAGGTGATGCAATATATGAAAATTGAGCAATAAACTTTCACCAAAACTGTACTGCACCAAGAAAACTTCTAACCTCAATTGTGTTAGTGGGTGTAGGCCAATTAACAATGACTGCCACTTTTGCAGGATCAATTTTCAATTTACCATGTCCTACAATGTAACCCAAGTATATCAAAGAGGTATTGCCAAATTCACATTTTGACATTTTTAAAAAAAGTTTTTCCTTCTTAATGCATCCATGACTTTCTTAATGTGGATCACATGCTCTTCCCATGACTTGCTAAAAATCAATATATCATCTAATTAAACTATAACAAAATCATCAAGGAACTGTCTAAAAACATCATTCATCAATCTCATGAATGTTGCTAGGGCATTACACAACCCGAAAGGCATAACAAGCCATTCAAACAATCCTTGTTTTGTCTTAAAGGTAGTTTTCCACACATCACCTTTATTAATTCTTACTTGATGATATCCACTTCTCAAATCCAGCTTAGTGAAATAAATAGCATGTTTTAATTGATCCAGCAAATCATCAATACGAGGAAGAGGGTAACGATTCTTAATAGTAATTTTGTTTAAGGCACAAAAATCAACACACATTCACCAAGTGCCATCTTTCTTTGTTACCAAAATAATTGGCGAACCAACAAGAGAGGAACTTGGATGAATAACACCTCTATCCAATAGATCCATTACCTATTTTTTGATTCCTCATTTTCCACCACAAATAACCTGTACGTGCCAATGTTAGGGAGAGGAGAATCCTGCAATAGCTGAATTTCATGTTGAACTCCCCTTTTAGGGGGTAAGACCTTAGGATCCTAAAATACATCATCGTAAGTAGAAATGATTTCAATCAATTCATTCTTGTGTCTAGGATCACACTTTTCCAAATCTTAAGAATATTCTTTTTCCTTAGACTTAATCAACATGAGACAAAAAGTCTTGCTTGAATTAACTAGTCTTTTCATTTGCCCTGTTGTAACCAAGGAAAGACTTGTTCTAATGTGATGTGCTCTAAATATATATTCAATGCCATCCTTAACAAGCAAGTACTTATTTTCCTCTCTATAGAAGATTGCTTTTCTATCATAAAGATATGGGCTTCCCAAAACAATCCCACATATGTCCAATGGAACAACATCCAACTCAACCTCATTTACGAACTTGGATGTGATGGCAAACCTTAGCCTACAAGTTTGTGAGACTTGTAGCTTCACATTGTCACACACCCAACCTAGTGGATAAGGCTTCGGATAGGGATTAGTTTGTAAGCCTAGATTCTTAACAACCTCTTCAGAAATTAAATTTGCTTGTGAACCCCTATCAAATAGAGTGTTAATCTTAGTATGCTTTGAAACAACTCTAATGTGGAACAATTCATTTCTTTTCTTATCAACATGTACATAATTCTGTTTAGAAGAAGATGCAGTATTACTGCTAGAAATTGAAAGAGAAAAATCATTATGTAATCCCATAGCTGTAATCTTAGTTTCATCACCTGAATCTGAACATAAGTCCTAAACCATAGCATTAGCCTTCTTTTCTTTCTTTTGATACCTCTTAGGCCTTAACTCAGGATGTAGTTTCCAACACTTAGACTCATCATGATTTTTCTTGCAATGATTACAAAATAGTTTTCCTTATTTTTTAACAATATATGTGGATTTTTGTTTACCCTTTCCTGATGAACTTTCCCCTTTGGATTGCTTAACATTAGATTGCTTACTTTTTACTTTAGGAAAAGATTCTTTTGATTATTTTCCTCTAGCCTCTAAATGAGTGGCTTGAACACATACTGCATCTAAATTAGTGGGATTGAACATAAGAATCATATGTCTTAAGTAACTATGAAACCCACCTATATATTTTAGCAGTGTTTCTTGTGTGTATAGAGGAACATTCAAAAGTAAAGCTTTTTTCCTAAAATCTTGTGTATAATCTTGAACACTTTGGCCTTTTCCTTGTCTAAAACTTTGCCAATCCATCATGGCTTGTTGCATATAGCCTAAAGGATAGAATTGCTTTCTGAGTTCTTCACTAAATTCATTTCAAGTAGAAATCGAGTTACCTTTTTGAAGCTCGATTTCCTTCAACTTACTCTCCCAGCAGATGAGAGTTGTGCCTCCCATACGAAGAGTAGCCAAATGAATTTTTGACTCATCCCCTGCAATCTTTTAGACCCTGTAATAAACTTCAATCTGCTTGACCCAATTATCCAATTTTTTGGCATTAACTTCACCATTAAACATTGGTAATTCAAACTTAATATCCAATTTTAGTGAAGGGAGAGATTCCACAGTTTTTTTACCATCATCTGTTGGAGAAGGTTTTTCGGTTTCTTTACCTTTTAATTCTCGTGAATCATCTTTTTCATTCTAGAATTTCCTTTGTTTGTCACGGTATAGTTCCTCTACCATGCTTCTCATGTCCATGAAGGCTCGGTGGCAAGCTTGTTCGGATTCCATCTCTTCTTCGGCCATCCTTGAAGCACACCTCGAACCAATCTCTGGATTATACTCAATGAGTTTTCTTTCACCCTTTTGGGATTTAGACCTTGTCAACATACACTAGCAATCACTGTTAAATAACAACTGCTCTGATACCAAAATCTGATTTGTAAATTGAAAATACAAGTGTAGTATATTCGAAAATCACTTGTTCATGTTTAAGAGATCCTTCAATTTCTCACTTTTTTTGCTTAATTTTGTATAAAGAAATTAAAATTAGATATAAAATGAAGATCAAAAATAAATAAAAATCAGATAAAATTCAAAGAATTCACCAGCAAATTGATAACAGAGTTTGGCTTCAATAGCCTACGTCTCTGGGTCCGTTCGAAGTGAGGACCGTTCTCATTAATTTTGTGCAAAAATAGCTTCCAAAATCAATACAAGTCTTCAATTCACCTTCTCTGATCTTTTTTTGCCTGTAAAAATATCTCTTAGACCTGAAAATAATGGCCCAACGCTGTACAAAGCAATAACAAGTCTCTAACCTTCTTAAATCTCTTTACACAGTCTACTTTTTGTGTCTGTTCAAGTATAAATTAGTCCCTTTTATAACAGTTTGACCCCCATGGCTGAAGTGGTCAAGGCATTAATCTTTTAAATGATAGGTCAGGGGTTCAAAACCTCCTCCCACCTTTCTAGGTGCCTTGGCATGAGGAAGGGTGCGATCAGCATGGAATTTGAAATGATTTCCCTCCTTTTTTGGCACCTATGGACTTGGTTTAGTCCCACATTTGCTGGGAATTCAGTTTCCAAGGCTTTAAATAGACATGTTTGACCCCTCTTCAAATGCCTAAGACAAAGGTGCCCACTTAGGCCGCTGATTTGACTTGGTTCATGCTTGGTTGGTGGGATGGGTGACGTGGCACTTTCTTTGGCGCCTTTGTTTCAAAGTTTAAAAATTTCAAATAATATGTGAATAAAAACAACAAACCAACATTTTTTTTGCACCAAATTATCTTGCCACGTGTCAAGTGGTTATTGGTCCACTTGGCATGTTTTCAACAATGCCACGTCACTTTCAATACCCCCTGTCGCAAGATTTTTTCAATTAACCATATCTTGAGCATCGGGACTCCATTTTTTGAACCGCAAAAAGTGATAGAAAGCTCTCGATGAGTACTACAATGTGAAAATGATTTGAATAGAATTTGAAGACTTTTTAAAAATAGAATGGTACATGGATCCACCTAGATCACTAACCCCTTGCAAAGATTTGTGAGCACCAATCAATAGGAGCACCAACCCCTCTTGTGTATAAAACACAACTATCTCTCAATGTTGCTTACTGAACAAATGATAGAACTCTAGAATCTCACATGCTTTTCTCTCCTCTTTTATTATATAAAATAATTACAAAACCATGTACTCTCTTGCATATTAAAAATGGCTTCTCAAGCCTTTATTTATAGTTTTCCAAATGACCTTTGGCATTCACCCTTTGTGACCCTTCAATACTCATAAAAAATGGCATCAAACTTGCATGACCCTTCATATCCTTGCATTTAAAAATTCACATGGTGACCCTTCATAAGAAAATGCATCCTTTCCTCTTTTGTATTTATCTTGGTGACTTTTTGTATTCCTCAAAGTGTCCCTTCATGGAAAAATGCATCATACCCTCTTTTGTCTTCACATGATGACTCTTAAAATTCCTCAAGATGACTTTTCATGAGAAAATGTGTCCCATTCCTCTTTTATCTTTACCCTGTGATTCTTTGACTTCTCCATGGGCCCTCTTTTAACTTATATACAACCAAAAATATATTCATTAATATTAAATAAATATTAACACACATTAGTCAAGATATGAATATTAAAAACATCATTAAATGCAATGGGGCCTTTATCACCAATGCTAGACCTTTGACATCAATGATAATATTTCCAACAATCTACCTTTTTGTCATTGATGGTAACCTCAAACTGAAACTACCACATCTTAAAACTTGTACTGCACATGTCAACATGCACATACTATCATTTAAAAAATATACAATAACTCCCCCTTATTGTAGCAACTTGTACCCATTTTTGCACATGTTTCTGCACTTGTACCTATTTTTTTTATTCTCCCCCTTTGACATCAATGGCAAAGGGTCTATTCTGGAGCTAACACTTAGCTCCCCATCAACTGATGTTGATCCTCAATGGAAAGAAGTAAAATAAATTAATCCCAACTTCTCTCGTAGACACTCAAATGTGTCTTTTGGTAGTGCCTTTATGAAAATATCTACAATCTGCTCTGTAGTACTAATATATTCTATCTTAACATGTTGATCTGCAACCTATTCTCTCAAGAAGTGATATCTAATAGGAATATGTTTTGTTCTTGAATGAATCACTATATTCTTAGAAATATTAATAGCACTTGTGTTGTCACAAAAAATAAAAATAGGTTCATCATATTTTACCTTGATATCTTCCAGAGTTTTCTTCATCCAAAGCACTTGAGTACAATACAATATCATTGTAATATATTTTATTTCATCTATAGAAAGTGATACTGGGATCTAATTTTTGCTTAGCCATGATACTAAGCTATCATCAAGGAAAAAATCTCCTCTAATTATACTCAATTTGTCATCTACGCAACCTACCCAATCTGAATCTTTATAACCAATTAAAGTGAAATCTCTGCCTGTGGGATACCATAATCTGTAATCTAATGTCCCCTTGATATATCTAAATATTCTCTTCACCAACTGAACATGACTATCTTTTAAAATTGACTGATATCTTACAACAATAACTACAACATGCATGATGTCTGGCCTCGATACTGTCAAAAATAAAAGACTACCAATCATAGATCTATACAAAGATTGATCTACAATAGGTGAATCTTTATCCCTGCTCACCTTATTTCTTGTACTCATTACTGTGTCAACTGGTGCACAATTCTTAAAACCAAATTTTTTCAATATTTTCTTCGCATATTTACTTTGAGTTATGAAAATTCCTTTATTTGACTAAAATATTTTCAATCCTAAGAAAAATGACAATTCTCCAAGCATAGACATCTCAAATTATTTTTGCATATTATCAAAAAAAAATTGCCATTTTTTTAATGTTTCCTCTAAAAATGATGTCATTAACATATACCACAATAATCAATTGATGCTCACCTTCAATTTTTATGTAAATATTATTGTCAACAAATCCTCTCTTGAAACCCTAATCTTGCAGGTATTTATCAAGTCTTGCATACAAAGCTCTGGGAGCTTGTTTCAATCTATACAGTGTTTTTTTCAATCTGCATATATGGATACTATCATTTGATGGAATAAATCCCTCATGCTACTCAGTGTAGCCCTCTTCTTCTAGATTTTCATTTAGGAAGGTAGATTTGACATCCATCTAAAACAATTTTAAATTTTTAAATACTACATATGCAAGAAACATTCTAATAGCCTCTAGCCTTGCTACTAGTGTAAAAGTTTCTTCAAAATCTATTCCCTCAATCTGAGCATATTCTTTACATACTAATCTTGCTTTATTCCTGGTCACTTCTGTATTTTTATTCAACTTATTTTTGTAAACCTATTTTATTCTTATCACATTATGATCTTTTGGTCTAGGCACTTATTCCCAAGTATCATTCATTTCTATCTAATTTAATTCTTCATTCATTGTCTTAACCCAATTCTTATCATGTCTAGCTCTGAAAATGTTTTAGGCTGAATTTTGAATAACAAAGAGAAATTAACTTGCTTAGATTCACTTACCATCATTTTTCTGGTGTGAATTCCTTCATTTATGTCTATGATGATGTCACTTTCATTATGATTTCTCTGGACATATAATGGATGGGGTTTTGGTGTCCTTTTTCTCCCTCATCTCATTTTTATATGATTCTTCAAAATCTTCCTCTTCAATGATTTCAGGAATGTCTACTAGATCATTGATTCTTTGTGCTCCATCTTCTTCTATCCTAACACTTGCACTTTCAACTATTTTATTAGTTCTTTAGTTATAACATTTATAAGCTTTAGATTTTCAAGAATAACCAAAAAATATACCTTCCTCTGATCTAGATTCAAACTTACCAAATTTTTCATCAGATCTCTTTATAAAGCATCTACTGCTGAAAAATTTGAAATAATCAACTATAGCTGGTTTGTCTTTCCATAGCTCATAAAGATTCTTATCACTATTAACTCTCAATAATGTTCTATTCTAGATATGCACTGCTATACCAACTACCTCTCTCCAATATTTATCTGGTATCTTAGATTCATTTGGCATTATCTTCACCATCTCCTAGACTGTTCTATTTTTTGTTTAATTACTCTATTTTGTTTTGAACTTCTGGCTATTGAATAAACTAATCTGACATGAGTTCTCCTCCTTAATATGATCTTAGGCACTTAATATTTAAACAAATTTCATTCTCAACCAATGCTTTGAATGCTTTAAAATGTCTGAAAGCTTCTTATTTTTTATTTAAAAACATCACCCAAGTCATACGTAAAAAATTATCAATAAGCAACATCAAATATTTCTCACCTTGAGTACTTTAAGTTCTCATAGGTCCACACAAATCAAATTGATCAAGCTCTAACATCTGAGTGGTTGAGTACTTTTTTATTTTAAACTGCCTTCTGGCTTGCTTCCAATGCTAACAAGGTTCACAAAGCGTGTTGGATGGCTTTGTAATCTTTAAAAAAAATGTGACTGCTTGCTTCTTGTTGATGTTGGCAAGATTATCAAAATTTATGTGTCCCATTTTCCTGTGCCATAGCCAACTTTTTTCAATCTGACTCAAATAATAGTTTTGACCTTTGATGTCTGATAACATATATAAATTATTGTCTATTTTCTGAGCATCTACAACCAACACATCTAAATTTTTTCTCTTAATTTCATAACCTTCTGCATAAAATTTTAGTGTGTGTCCTTGATCATACATTTGATTTACACTCAAAAGATTATGCTTAAGACCTTCTACATACAGAATATTTTCAATCTTAGTTCTACCATTATCTAAACTTAGTGTACCTTTTTTAGTAATTTTGGTAGTAATATTATCTCCAAATTTCATTGTGCCACCATTGATCTTCAAAGTTATAAACTTGCTCTTGTCTCTAATCATGTGCCTCGAACATCTGCTATCAATGAACCATGGCTTTTCTTCATTTCTTGTATGTAAAGATGTTTGGACCAACATAGACTTTTCAAGTTGTTTTTTCTACCATGAACCTATCTAAACTTTCTTCTTGATGAATGGAGCCTTGAAACTCTGGTCCTTCTTTACTAACTCGAACACGCTTCTACAATACCGGGCTATGTGTCTGAAGTTATTGCACTTGTAACATATTATGGCCTCTTCATTAAATCCTGATAGAGAAGTTAAAGAGTTGTGGCTTCTGCTTGACTCTGCATGAGTTTTCTTCTCCTTATTTTTGAAATTATTATCCATTTTTCAACATTCTATTTTCTTATGACCATATCTATTACAATAAAAATAGTAACCATAAAAATCGAATTTGTTTATCTCTAACTTGATTTCCTTTTGTAGCTCTATTCCTTTTAGTCTTCTTTGTTTGAGATGTCCTCTATATTCTTAACTTCTCTCCTTTTTATTTTCTCTTTTATAAGAGCTTTAGCATAGCTCTTTCCTTTTTTTATGTTAACCTTATCGTAAAAGTAGTTGCCTCCCCTTTCTCCTTTTAAAATATAATACCTAGCTTATCTGACATTGATCTTTGACTTTCTAATATTTTATTCAACATATTAGTGTTATTCTCAAATTTTGAATAATTGACTGCTCTATCATTGATTGCTTTATTTGTTTTCTCAAGATCTGTTTTTAAAGAATCAATTTCAATAACATACCTTTTACATTCTTCACTCACTTTTTGAAACTGTGTCGTTAGATCTTTTTCAATCTTTTTGGCTTCTTCAAAGTGTGTTTTTAGATCTTCAATTATTTTCTTTGACTCCTTTTCATTTTTCTCGATATGGAGCTTCAATCTTCAATTCTTCTTCTCAAGAGCTTTTAACTCTTTTAAGGAACAAATGAGTTCTCCTTCTAGATTCACTTCGTCTTCATCCTATTCTTCTTCTTGATCATCTGTACTTTTCCTTATAGAGACATCTTCATGTATGGCCATGAATAGAATCTTTTTTTCTTTTGAAGCACTGACTCCACTATCTTTGGCTAAGCTAGCATCTTTAGAATACAAACTCTTCTTCTCAAATCCCTTTTTGAATTTTCTTTTAAAAATTTTCTTTTATGTAGACTTTTCTTCATTATCACAATTACCCTTATTTGGGCACTTAGCTGCAAAATGTCCAATCTTTCCACAATTAAAACATTTAAAAGATAATTTTCCCTGATTTTTATATGTGCCCTTTTTTGGCTTACAAATGAATAGAGCATTTTTATCATCTTTATCATCGTTAGAACTGTCACTTGATTCTTAAATCTTAGCCTTCTCTTTCTTTGATGTCTTGAAAGTAGTGTCTCTCTTTGAAGATTTTTCTTATTTTGTCTGCATCTCATATGTCATAAAACTACCATGTAGCTCATCCATCATTAGCTTGGTTAAATTTTTTATCTCTTCAATTACCAAAACTTTTGCATCATATCTCAATGGTAGAGATCTCAAAACCTTTTATACCATGATTGATTCTTCTAACTTTTCTCCAAGACCTTGAATATGATTAATTATTTGATCAACCTGTAAAAATTAACTTGCTATATTTCTTTCTCTTCCATCTTCAAACTCTCAAACTATCTTCTAAAAGTCTGAAGCTTAGCTTACTGAACCTTTCCATCACTTTTGTAAATATTTTCAAGCTTTACCCAAGTTTCATGAGTAGATTTACATTGCATAACTTTAACAAACTCTAATTCACATAAACAACATAAAATAGTATTTAAAGCTTTAGCATTATTTTCACTTGCCTTCTTTTCCATTGGAGTAGTTACAACTGTTTGTAGCTCTTCATATTCTTCCATCACTGCTTGCCAAATGTTAAATCCAAGAGCCATCAAATAAGTCATCATCTTTATGCTCTAAAAAGCATAATTTATCCCATCAAACAAAGGTGCCTTATTTATATAAAAACCTTCATGTGATCCATCCATCATGCTTTCCCCAATCTAGCTTCAAGCTGTAAAACTTTTTCAAAAGGAACCTGCTCTGATACTAATTGTTAAGCATCAAATGTACTGAGAGGGGGGCTGAATCAGTATATTATATATCTTTTACTTAATCTGATTTCTTTTTTTAACCACTTAATCACACATTCAAGATATGCAATAAAATTAAAACAATAACATGCACCACACGAGAGAGCGAGCGAGAGAGAGAGAGAGAGACCAGATTTTTATGTGGAAACCCAAAGTGAGAAAAACCATGAAGAACAATTTCAAGTATATGAATGAGCATCAACTCAAATTACAAAGTTTACAAGCACCAAATTATAGGAGAACCAACCCTTTTACTAAGCACCAACACAACAACTATTTGTGACCACCAACCAATAGGAGAACCAACTCCTCTTGTGTATAAAACACAAGTATCTCTCAATGTTGCTTACTCAACAAATGATAGAACTCTACAATTTCTTATACTTTTCTCTCCATTTTTCTTATATAAAACAATTACAAAACCATGCACTCTCTTGCATATTAAAAATGGCTTCTCAAGCCTCTATTTATAGATTTCCAAATGACCTTTGGCATTCACCCTTTGTGACCTTTTAATCTTCATGAAAAATGGCACCAAACCTGCATGACCCTCCATATCTTTGCATTTGAAAAGTCACATGGTGACCCTTCATAAACAAATGCATCCTTTCCTCTTTGTCTTTATCTTGGTGAATTTTTATATTTCATAAATTGTCACTTTATGGAAAAATGTGCCATACCCTCTTTTGTCTTTACATGGTGACTCTTGGAATTCCTTAAGATGACTCTTCATGACAAAATGCGTCCCATTACTCTTTTGTCTGTACCCCGTGACTCTTTGACTTCTCCATGTGCCCTCTTTTGACTTATATGTAACCAAAAATATAGTCGTTAATATTAAATAAATATTAACACACATTAGCCAAGATATGAATATTAAAAACACCATTAAATGCAATGGGGCCTTTATCACCAATGCTAGACCTTTGACATCAATGACAATATTTCTAACACATTTATATGGGGGAGGACCCATCACATAAGATAATATGGATTATTATTAAAATTGATGGCCATCTATTTGACATTCTTAACATCTATGCTCCTAATGATGTCCCTGATCACTCCCTTCTTTAATGATATTTGGTATATGGAATATCTATTGCCATGTGGCTTGTGTGCAGTGACTTCAATATGATTAAACACCCCCAAGACAAGGTTGGGGACCTCCCTATGCATTTTTGTGTTGGTGAATGCAAGGCTTGATATTACTTCAAAAATAAATTAGGGGTTGACAGACCCTCTCCTTTGGTAGTGGACAATTAACCCCACGTCTTGTTTTACATGGTCCAACTACCAATCTAGGGATCATCGCATGTTCAAATAGCTCGACCATTTTATGATGTTAGAGAAAAATCTTTTTTTCTTTTCTAACATTGATGGCCACCCTATCAACATCCACTCAAGTATTATTTTTTCAAACCACTCATTCATTTCTTACAAACTAGAATGGACCTTTGGGAAGTATAATGTGCCATGTAATCAATTTATTCTCAATAATTCCATGATGAGTCATGTTGGTACCATCTAACTCATCCAATAGATCTGAAACTTGGCCTCGCAACCACCATACATTATCAGCTAGATTGAGTGGTAGAATGACTCCATTCTATGCACTAGTTGATACAAAACTTAGAAGTTTTGGTTGAAAAATATTTCAAGAACAAAAAAATAACACATTAACAATGAATTCTCTAAGAGATGTTTATTACTCAAGATCATAATACAACTATATGTTTATCTCTAGGAAGAGATGTTTGCTTTTTATTTCAGGTTACATCTTCATTTATATATATTTTGAAAGTAGGGGGAGGATGTGGAAGGTCACCAATATTGAGGGAGATGAATTGGTTTTACTTCCATGATTTAAAACAATATAGAATTTGAGGAATTACTAGTTTTAGAAACTTACTATTTTTAGACTACATTACTAAAATTGAAATTTGGGGCACTTCCATTGATTTTTTGGGGATCAAAATCCATTGAGTAGATCTCAATGTCATCTCACTGTTCTCTCCTCATTCTTACATTTCCAACGCTTCAAACGATGAGTCAATTAGAGCTATGGTGTAAAAGTTATGGCTCCCAAAAGTTCCATCATCAATTGGGGTGGAACTGTCACCTAAATTGTCACCTAAGTTATTACCCGGATCATTCCTCCCTCTTTGAGAATCAATGGTCTCCATTGTATTAATGTTACTCATCAATTTTGGTAGTTGTGTCTTGATTTGATTCTCTGTGAGCCACTCACCTTGGTGGCTAAACTAGCCCCTTTTGACCACCTGATAAAGTGGAATAGAGCGTCCTCTTGTTGTCTTCATCCAGGTATCCACAATATGATCCTCCTCCACTGGAGAAAAACTCTATGGATTAAGCTCATCAATGTCCAGCTATTATGCTATGACTGAAGTGTCCAACAGAGGTGGATGATATGGTTTGAGGAGCTCCACGTTGAATATTGGATACAAACCAAGGTAGGCTGGTAGATTCAACTCAAAAGCATTTTCTCCAAAATTTTTGATGATGGTGTAGGGACCATATCACAAAGGCTAAATTTTTATGTGTGGGCCTACAAGTCATTCCTTCTAAAGCTGCAACCAAATCTTGTCACCCACAATAAAATGGTGTGCAATCCTATGTTTTTCATGGCATTACTTATACTTTTGATTCATCTTCTCCAATATGTCATGAACTTGCTACTGAATGTGTTGCATTTATTCAATAAACTTTTTTGCTTTTGTTGCCTCAGATATTCCATGAGGTGTGTGTTCCATGGTAAAGAATGGAACAATTATGAAAATTAGTGCCATGGGTTAGAACTTGAAGCATACTTGGAATGGACTATGCTTGATCGAGTTGTACAGGGCCTGATTGTATCCATGTTGTATGAAAAGAAGCCTCTCATCCCATGTGCATGAATGTTTAGAGTGATACATTCGAATCATGTGAATAATAAAGCAGTTCACCACCTCTGTCTAACTATCAGTTTGTGAATGGAATATTGTGGACTTCATCAGCTTGGTATCCATCATCTTACATAGAGTGGACCAGAAGATGCTCAGGAACCTACTATCTCGATCTGAGACAATGGACTTGGGGAAACTAAAATGGAGCCATACATGACTAAAATATATTTGAGCAGTTTTTTTAGTAGATATATTTTTATTACAAGAAATCATGATAGTTATTTTTGAAAAATGATTAGCTACAATAAAAATATAATCCTTGCCATGTTTTGAAGTGGGCAAACCTGAGAGAAAATCCATTGAGACAGATTCCCAAGGCCTGGTTAGTTCTGGCAATGGCATGTACAATCCTTGTTTCTTATTTGTTGGCTTGGCTATCGCACATGGGGTGAAATATTTGAGAGATATTTTCACATCCTTTCACATATGGGGCTAGTAGATGTGTTTCTGAAGAACTACCAATGTCTTTTCTACACCAAAGTGTCTAGTTGTCCTACTAAAATATGCTTCCCATATCATCTTCTGTTACTCTGCAACTAGAACATAGATATGTCCCATATGATAGAGGACATTATCTTGCAAATATAAATTAGAAACATGTTTACATTTTTGAATCACCTGATATGTATCAGTAAAGTCAAGATCTTCTTCATACAGAGCACCCCAAGTGGCAGTCTCATGTCTGCACAGGTCAAGAACTGTTGTGAGAGCAGTAATTGGTGGGTGGCTCAAACAATCTATAGTTGTATTTGATTTCCCCTTTTTGTGTTTGATTATCAGATGGAATTGTTGAAGATATGTGGCCCACTTTTGGTGCCTCTCATTTCATAGTTTGCTCTATATTTGGATGAATTATAATGGTCTGTGGTCAATGTGGATGACCATCTCTTTCCCCAAGATGTAGTTTTTTCATTATTTGCAAGCATGCACAATGGCATAGAGCTCCTTATCATATGTCAGATATTTTTTGATTGTATCAGTTAAAGTTTCACTATGATATGCAATAGAATGGCCATGTTGCATGATGACAGCTCACATAACATATTCAAAGCATCTGTCATCAACTCAAAAGGTTGATGCAAATCTAGCAAGGCAAGAACAAGGGCTGAGCAAAGTCTATTCTTACATTTCTCAAATTCCCTTTGTTTTATTTCACCCCATTAAAATGTAGCTTTACCTCCTCCTTTAGTCACATGGGTTAGTGACCAAGTAACATGTGAAAATCCAAGAACAAACATGTGATAGAAATTTGTAAGACCTAAGAAGCTATAAAGTTCTGTGAGGGTCCTTGGTGTAGGCCATTCTTGAATACCCTCAATCTTTTTTGGATCAACATGGACCCCTTCTTCATTCACAACCTACCCAAAGTAATGAATTGTTATCATCCTAAATGTGCATTTGTCAAGATTTGCATACAACTTGTGCTCCCAAAGAGTCTGAAGCACCTTACGAACATGTTGCAGATGTTCCTCCCATGTTTTATTGTAGATGATTATGTCATCTAGGTAGACAACCATGAATGAGTTGGTGAAGGGTCGCAGGATGTCATCCATCATTTTCATGAAAGTTGCAGGTATGTTAGTTAAGCCAAAAGACATAACCAACCATTTGAAGAGCCCCTCTTTAGATTTGAATGCAGTCTTCTAGACATCGGTGGGATTGATGGGAATTTGGTGATAGCCAAATTTGAGATTAATTTTGGTGAAGAACTTCACACCACGGAGTTGGTCCAGTAGGTCATCAATCCTAGGGAAAGGGTACCAATTCTTCACAATGATTTTATTTAGGGCTCGATAGTCAATGCAAAGCCTCCATGTTCCATCTTTCTTTGGTGCCAGGGTAATTGGGTTGCCACAGGGTGAAGAGCTTGGCTTGATGTGACCCTTTTGGATCAATTCTTGAATCTATCTTTTTATCTCATCATTCTCCAAAATTGATCTATGATACACAGGACTGTTAGGCAAAGCTGACCCTGGGATCAAATCAATAGAATGTTTTACTTAGCAATGTAGTGAAACTCCTGTGGGTGACTTGAATAAGTCATCATATTCTCCTATGATTTATCCCATTTTCTTTTGTTGTTATGTTGATTGTGTAGTTAGGACTGCAATATTGGCCTTCTTGAATTTCTATGGTTTGACCACCATGAGAACGAATTGCTTTATCTTTTCCACCAATCTCTTACATTGCTTGGCACTGATCAGGGAGATAGATGTGGGAGGTGGCACCTCTAGTACCTTATAGCGTCATGTTTCAAGAGTGAGGGTGATTATTTGGGTTCGTGATTCATAGATTCCATGTCAATCATACATGAACGGTTGACCAAGGATTACATCACAAACATCTAAATTGACAACATCACACAAGACTTCATCTTGGAAAGGTTTCTTGCATATAAAAAAAGACACTGATGGGTGACACAGAGGTCTCTCCCTGGGTTCAACCATCCAATATTGTATGGCTTTAGGTGAGGCTTCATGGATAGATTCAGACTTTTCACAACTTTAGCAGAGATTAAATTCTTTTGACTCCCACTATCAAGAATGAAATGCAGAGGCTTGCCTTTTACCCATAATTTGGAGTGGAACAATATTTCCTTGTCATCTGGCCTTTCCTCACAGGTCTGTGATGAAGTGATGATGGTGTCCAGCTCAACATCTACAATCTCTTCTTCATCCTCTTCGACTATAGGTTGAGTATGAGATAGAGTAGTAGATGTTGAGTATTGTGACTCAGAAAGCAGTGACTTGATGCCTCGACATTCTTCTTTGGAGTGAGTTCCAATTTTGTGGTAATCACACCATTTTCTATCCTTTCCCTTCTAGGGTTTCTTATCTTGAAACTCCTTTTGCTTCTAATTTTGGCCTTGTGTTTGACCTTCCTTGTCACTTTTCCATTTTGAGGTTTGACTCTTTGTATTCTTTCTGCCATGCTTCTGCTCAATCTTTACTATGAATTTGTATGCCTCACCGAGGGTTTCTAAATTGAAGAGTTCTATTTTCCCCTGTATGTACAATTGTAGTCCACCATGATATTTGAGAGTCTTATGTTTCTCACTTTCTTGGATGCCCAATCTTGCAGACAAAGAATGAAAAATTTTTGTGTAATCTTGAACAGATTGGTCCTTACCTTGGTGAAGTTGTTGCCACTGTATGTATAGATCATCATATGATATAATGGGATAGTATTCTTCTATTACTGCTTCTACAAAATCATCCCAAGTAGGTTTCACCTCAAGGCCAATGTCATCTATTCTGAAACTCTTCTTGTACACTTCCCACCAATTTTTCACGGGCAATGATGCTTTCAAAAGAGCAAAAGTGATCTTTTCTCCATTGGTGAACTTATTTATAGAGAAGTAGGAAGACAATTGATCTAACCAATTTTCCACTACGTCAGCATTTATTTTTCCTTCAAATGTAGGAATATCAAATTTTACCTGAACCTTAAAGGGTGTTGGGGCATTGAAAGGATGATCCATGGATGAGGAGCCAAGAAGTGCAGATGAGAAGCTAGAATTTTCCATTGGGAGTTGTTGGAGAATTTGGGCAAATTATTGCAGCATCTGTGCTTATTTCCATTAGAGGGCTTCATTCATCATTTCCTTGAAAGGATCAGATCTCTCGGTGTCATCTACCATTTGAAGTTGTTTGGAGCGAATAGGTGGATAGTTTGGAAGCTCTATTGTTTTCCACCCACGCTTCTTATAGCCTGACCTCATCCTCGGGATCATACACTCTCAAGACAAACCGATTTGATACCACTGATCCAAAACTCAAAATTTTTGGTTGACAAATATTTCAAGAATACAAAAATAACATAGTAATAATGAATTCTCTGAGAAGAGATGTTTTATTACTCAAGATCACAATATAATTATATGCTTATCTCTGTGAAGAGATGTCTACTTTCTATTTCAGGTTACATCTTCATTTATACACATTTTGAAAGTAGAGGGAGGATGTGGAAGGTCACCAATATTGAGGGAGATGAATTGGTTTGACTTCCACGATTTAAAACAATACAAAATTTGAAGAATTACTATTTTTAGAAACTTATTATTTTTAGACTATACTACTAAAATTGAAATTTGGGGCACTTCCATTGGGTTTTCAAGAGTCAAAATCCATTGATCAAAGATCCATGACATCTCACTATGTTATCCTCGTTCTTAGCTTTCCAATGGTTCAAATGGCGATTCAATTGGAGCTACAATGCAAAAGTTATGGCTCTCGAAAGTTTCATCATCATTTGGAGTGGAACCTGTTGGGTGAATATTTTGTCACCAGCTAACTGATGGAAAAAATAGGTTGTTTCAACCACAGCATAAGGAGATTGATCGGCCAAATGTGCAGGTCTACCACATCAAAAGGGGACAAATCTCTCCTCTCATCAAGGGGAGGTTCCCTATAACTATAAGGTACTATATATATATATATATATATATATATATATATATATATATATATATATATATATATATATATATAAGCTGAAAATAACACTCAGGGGTAGGATAACACCATCCATCTCTCTTTTTTCAGAGATGATGTTCACAAATCAAAGGAGAAATCCTGGTGAAATGATAGAAGGCACTTCTCTTCTTTCAGAAGTGTTGTTCAGCAAACAACAGGAATATTTCTGGTAGTGACAAGTAAATGTAACAGGGCACAATAACCAGCAGAATGAGGTGTAGCACAAAGTCTCCACCTCAACTGCCAAAGAGTGAAATACAAAGGACAATGAGGGCACAAAGTCATCCCAAGATCCTTTACACAGAAACAGAAAATAGACAAACTAAAGATAATTGTCACAGCACAAAGTCTCTCCACAGTCAGCTTTAGGACACCTTCCTGATTACTTCCACTAGTTCTTCTTATTTAATTAAATGGACAAGAACACATTCAGAGAAACAAGCATAAGAACAATTTCCTCAACAACACAAGCTATTCCAGCACAAAGTCTGAAAAGTCACTTGTTTTCTCATTCAAATAACGAAATATGATTAACAATCTGAGCTCAAAGTCTCAGTAATGCCTTTCAATTTGGGCAGAGTTTTGCTTCTAATAACAAAAAGATATCCTTTGCATAAAATAAGAGATTACAATATATAGCACTCCCAAAAAGACTTGGGTGCTTTGTTTCATGGAATGACCCATGCTACATTCAATGCCTTGAATGCATTTTCAGTCATGTGAAGGAGCCATGCTAGAACAGGGCATCGGCCTTAACTTTGGTGTATAGAATCATCTCGAATGTCTTCTCCTTAGCATGGGTCGTCTAGTCTGTTTCTAGATATGTACGCGGCTGTCCACTTGCTTTTATTTAAAGGGAGAAAAATAGGCCACGCTTTTGAATGTTTGCACGCTCAGATGTCTACTTGGTGGGCTATTCCACCTACTAGAATAACTCCCCTGTAGATATTTCAGTATCTCTTGTAGATTCCCCTCTTTCTTATTACAATTTGAGCTCTCGGGCTATCTTCTTACCTTCAGCAGGCTCTTTCGGCTTCCTCTTCAGTTCTTTGCTGAGTTTGTTCTTCAGGTTCCGTGCCATATTTGAAAATAAACGAGCATTTCATTACCCTGAATTTGACATTTGTGGGGACGTCATTATTCACTTGAACCACGTCCAACCTTTGAACCATGAGAGTTCATTGGTTCAATGGTTCAACGGTTTTGGTGGTCCTATTGGCTCCTTGGTTCAATCGGTTCCTCAATTCAATCCGCTGAACCATCTCTTCGAACTTGTCTCTGGAATCTTCCGCTTCCTTCCTTTGCTCAAAGCTTCCTTTCAAACTTTGAAATTCCTTGAACCTTTGAACTTGTTGAACCATTTTGGTTCAAAGTTCAACGGTTCATTTTCTTTCTCGAAATCCTTTGGTCCTTTGAAGTTTTTGGATCCTTTTCTCTTCTGTTGAACTCGTTGAACCTTTGAACTTTGAACCTTCCGATGTTCAAGGTTCAACGGTTCATCCTTTCTTTCTTAGCTCTTTGAATCCTTTATTCTTCTAAGTCTTTTGAACTTTATTGAACCTTTGAACCTTGAACCATTTTGGTTCAAAGTTCAACGGTTCATTCTCTTTCTTTTAATCCTTTGGTCATTCGAAGTTTCTCGAACTTTATTGAACTCATTGAACTTTTGAACTTTGAACTCTTTTAGTTCAAAGTTCAACGGTTCAATGGTTCAATCTTTTTTCTTCGAAGTCTTCTTTCATTTAAGTCTGCCGATGAACCTTTCTGTTGAACCTCAACGTTGAACCAACCTTGAATTTGCCAAAGTGTTTGGAACTTGTTCCTTTGTGAGAGCTCACCTATTGAAGTTGTTGAACATGTTGAACTTGCGAGTCCCTTAACTAAAAATGCTTGAATAATTGAAGAACTTGGATGCTCAAGACATTTTTTGAGAAGGGAAGAGAGAATTTTGGTCTGTAGGACCAAAATAGTTGATATGTTGTCCCAAAAACCAGTGACAGATTTTGGGAACAATAGAACCGTCACCTGAATTGTTGCCTAGATCACCACCTCTTTCTTCCACCACCATGGCAAACATGTCACCTAGATTCACAAGAACTCAGAGGAGGACACACTCAATGAGTTTAAATAGGCCTTTGGATCCCTTGAGATTGATCCTTTCAATGTGCAGTTGCAGAGGTTGGTTGCCTCCCTCAAACACCACCTCAATGGTGGATAGCCATTCAACTAGAGGTGCCCAACTTTGTGCTCGATTGCACTGGCTCAAAATTGGTGACAAAGCCTTCAAGAATCTCTTCAAAGCATTAAAATCTAAGCAAGCTCATAGGCAAATTAAGGCCATTCAAGTGGCTCAATCCAAGCTTACCTTTCAGTCTGATATCTCCTCAACATTTTTTGAGCATTACAAGTTGGTTATCCAAGCCCAACATTTCAAGACTGAGTGGTCCCAAGCTCTTCAAAATTATCTCAATGTGGTGCCTCTCAAACTCAATCTAGCTAACTAGTGGCTTTGTGATGCCTCGCTCACATTGTAGGAGCTTACAGAGGCTTTAAACTGTATGATCAATGATAAATCCCCCAGCATTGATGGTTTCCCTTGCAAATTTTACAAAGTCACTTGGGAGTTTACTGGCCCTGACTTGCTACAAGTCTACAAAGAAGCCTTGTGGAATATGTCTCTTGGACCCATGATCAATCAAGAAAATATCAAATTCATTCCCAAAGTCAGATATCTTGAGCTTCTTACTAGTTGGAAGTTGATAACCCTTCTCAATGTCTCTTACAAGATTCTTGCCAAAGCCCTCACCAACCGCATTTGGTTTGTCATACCTGCCATTGTAAGACCAAAGCAAACGAGATTTATTAGAGGGTGATATATGTTAGATAATCTTATTTTGGTTTGGGAGGGTATGGCTTGGGCCTACTCCTCTCTTCAGAGAACTATTTTTTTTAAATTAGACTTTGAAAAGGCTTATGTCAAGATCTCATGGCATAAGGCTCTCAGCTTTGGCCCCTATTTAATTTATATAGTGCAAACTTTGCTTCATGATGCCTCACTATTAATGGACATCAAACCATGAGGATCGAGCTCTAGTAATATATTCGCCAAGGTTGTCCCCTTGATCCAACACTTTATGTTTTAGTCACTAAAGCCCTGGGTTACCTCTTAGATTCTAAGGATTCTCAATGGCTCATTTGTGGCATTGTTTTGCCCGACTGCACCTCTCAGCTCATCAATGGCCACTTTATAAATGGTACCTTCCTCATGCTTGAAGAGCAAGATGCCACTTTTCATGGAGCTATTTAATGCCTAGACATCTTTTATCTGGATTATGGCTCTAGCCTTCAATGTAGGAAAACCCAGTATTTTTGTCAAAGCATGATGCTTATGCCTGAGTGACTTAGGAAATTTAATTGGAAGTGGATTGCTCGGGCGGAAAAATTTAAGTTATTGGGCATCCCCTTCACTTTTGACAGCGCATCCGCTGAGCTTTGGCAATATGTCCTCAATAGGATTGAAAAAAAGATTGTGGATTGGATCACCAAACCCCTATCTCTAGCGAGCAAGTTCCAGATTTGCATTAAGATCTTGGTTGCCACACATGATTACTATGCCGCCTATTGGGCCCCCTCCAAAGCCTCTTATGATGGTTTGACCAAGCTTCTCAGATATTTCCATTGGGCCAATTCTAACAGGGCTTAGGGATTTCATCGAGTGACTTGGGACATTTTTTGTCTCCCTCATGATAAAGGTGGCATGGGCATCATTGACACCTATCAGCAAAGTATGCCCTTGTGTGATAAGTGGGTCATTTGGGCTATTGTGGGTAATGAGTCTTGAAAAATTCTTTTCCGACATTGTATCTGTTCAGGCTCACCCTATGGTAAAACTAGTTGGCAAAATATTGGCTTTCAATCCCTCCTCATCACTACTATGCATATTAAGATTACTAACTCCTTTGTAGTCAAAAGTATATGGAAGTATTTCGAAGCAGTCAAACCCCATTTGAAGTGGTAGGGGATGGTTTTTGCACAAGTTTATCTTTTAATAATCATAACTTATGGTGGTCTCTTATTCTCACTAATTCTTCCATTCCCCCAACTGAATTATTTGGTATTAAAGCTCTGTGATTACTCTGCAAAGGGATTCACACTATCTGTGATTTGGTTACCTCTAGAGACTAGATCCCTTGGCCTAATCTAAAAATGAAGTTTTAATTAAATAATGCAGACTTACCTTCCATCCTTCACATTTAGGAATTACACCCTGATGTTATGCTACATAAGCTTGCCCTGTAGCCTCCTAGGTCCTGGTGGAAAGAATAGAGGTGGAACTGTGATACACACTTTAAAAACTACTTTCTCGAGCTTATTTATTAGGTGATGAGTCCGTTCTCTCTGGCTCTCGACAAGCTCAACGAGCAATGGGGCCTCTAGTCCTCTCTGAGGTCTTGGCTCACCCATCTGGATTGTGTGTGGCACCCTGGCCTGGAGCCCAAGTTGGCTCATTTCTTGTGGTGTTTAATTTACCAGGGACTGCCCATCGATGAGAGGCTCTTCCACCTCTACATTCCCCAGCCCTTTTGTCCAGTTTGCAAGTATCTAGAATATTTTAAACATCTATTTTGGTTTTGTCCTAAAGCTTAGTTTGCTTGGTGATGGATTCATTTATTATTCTAACCTTATCATCTTGAGCCTTTCTCCTTGTGTCAGGGATTTTTTAAGGATTTTTCTAATTGGCCAGCCTCTATTGCCTTTCTCTGACAATGTTTTTGTGTTATCATCCTCTTTCAACTTTGAAAAGCTAAAATATTTTTAAATTAACATAAGAATCATATTTTTATATCGACATAAAATCATATTTTTATATTGATATAAAATCATATTTTTATATTGACATAAAAATCGCATAATAAATACGAACCCGACAATATTTTTGTTATAACCATCTATATATATATAATTTTTCTTTCATTAAGATGAGTTCCAATTAAAATAGTCCCTCCAAAAACGGATCACATGTAGAGATCCCGCTTCGTAGAAACCACGAACTCATACGTACAAACGTATATTTACAAAACCACGTCTACATACCGTAGGCCGCACAAGCAAGCTTCCTTCGTAGGCCGTGTAGTTGACGGTGAAGTTAAGTTTGTCAGTGACTGCAGTTTTGACGGTTTTTTTTTCCTTTTTTAAACATTTTTTCTTATTTAACAACCAACAACCTGCAATTGTAGCTGACGCCATTTCACGCCTTGTCCCTTTCTCCAACGTGTCAAACTTATTTATGCACTTCAACCATACAATGTCAAGAAGTATTCAAATATTTAATATCAATTTTTTCAATAGATAAATTAAAAAATACCACGACCATGATATATTTGTAAAGTATTTATGGGGATTGTGAGAGGCATGTGAGATGTTGGGCCACACTGCCCTAATCCCAGACACACCTAGAGGCCAACCTTGTTTATATCAATAGAAAAGGGCCAAAGGCTTTCTAGTGTCTTTTTTGAAGTGAGGGGGGCACAATGGTCAAATTTGTCAGGAACAAAATGTATGGTCTATTTGGCACTAGCCCTCTGTTGTTTGTTTTTTTGGGGTCATTGGATGTGTGTTGTTTATTAGTTTTGTTTGCATGTATGCTTTGTTCCCTCTGAAAAGAAATTGGGTATTGTTTTTATTCAAAGCAAAGATATGGGGACAAGCATGATGGTGTATATTTAACTTTTATGTTTAAAAAATACTATGAATTAGAGGTCCACATGTCAGGGGATGTTGAATACAATCTAAATTAAGTAGAGATATGGTGACAAGCATAATAGTGTATTCTATTTTTGTGTTGTGGGGGATAAAAAAATATTATGAATTTGAAGTTCATAGGTTAGGAGTTAGTGAATACAATATAAATTAGGGAACTAAAAAAAATTAAAGAATATTTATATATTAATAGAAAGGTATTTGAAATTTGAATAGTTTTTTGTGATGTATTGTGTAAGTTGAAAGAGGATGATAGCACGAAATAATTGTCAGAGAAAGGTATTAGGGGTTGGCTAATTAGAAAAATCTCCAAAAAGTCCCTGATGTCAAGCGAAAGGCTCAAGATAATAAGGTTAGAATAATGAATGAATCCATCACTAAGCAGAGTGAGCTTTACGACAACTAAAACAGATGTTTAAACTTGATTTTGGATGCTTGCAACCCAAACAAAAGAGTTGGGGAATGCAGAGGTGGAGCAACGTCTCATCAAGGTGGAGTCCTTGGTAAATTAAAGTTGACCATTATTTTACGCGATGATCTTAAGTGAAAAGTCAAGGATTGAGGGATATTTATTCTGCTAAAGTCGTTTGGGGCATGACCCTGGTTTCTTGTTCGAAGCATGATCTTGGTTTCATCCATTTTTCTCATGTGAGAGTCTGCTAAAATCAAAAATTGATCCCTGGTAGATTATTTATAAGACAAACAACTTCACCAATTAAACTAACAACCATTCACAATTATTTAATATTTTCATAAATTATTTAATATATTTTTCCTAAAAAATGAATATATATTATTCTTAAATATCAAATATTTATTTTAATAATACAATAAATTCAAAAATATCTAATACAAACTCACAACATTATAGAAACATGCATAATCTCATTTATTTTATATTTTAATAATAATAATGATGAAATAAATAAAATTCTTAAATACTCAAAGTTTTCTTGACTTGAAAGCACTCTTAATTTTATATTAAATTTCTATTTTTCATCAATAAGTGACACAAATTTTACTTTTTATTTTTTTAATCCAAAGTTTTGTGTTGTTTTTCTTCATAGGGTTTTATTCTTCACAAATATTTAGGAAAAAAAATTAAAATAATTGTAAGTGTTCTCGAAAAGGTATGAAGCCTCTATGGTACGTATTAAATTATGATGACAAGCTAATCATATTTAAAAAAAATTATTTCAAAAACTAAATTCCGATGACAAACTAACCATATTTAAATATATTTTCTTGTTGAAGGATATAACTCTGCACTTCCTGTTCTTCTCCATGCATCCTTGGTCATGATATTTACCTCTACCTCTATGTTTACTAAGATGATGTTTTACTGCCAATTATTGATCTTGGCATTAGTGATGAGTTCTTTGTCATAACTTGCATTCTTTGCATCTAATTGTCATGTTATGCATTTTACCTTGTAGGTTTCCAATTATTTCCTTTATTTGATTTTAAATTAACTTTTAAAATGGTGTGTCTAGGTACTTGGTCATCATGTTCTAGGGTTTACACATCTCGATGTCTTTTTTTGGTATTTTTTGTATATGAATGTTTATTCCATTTCATATTGTGATGTTGATTTTAACGTATTTTTGTCATTTTTGCACATATTTTTTTTGAGCTCATTGTTGTGAAATCCTTATCGTTAATGCATGTTTAGTCTTATCTTTTTGTAAAATATTTAGGGTTAAATCTAGACAATTCTTAATTCGATGCCTTTATAATAATGCACAAAAGTTGAAAATTTCGTACATTACCTTTAGTAATGGTTAATGGGACCACACTTAAAAGATGACCATGTGAATCACCCCCATGAGGTTTTCCATCTCCTCTCCTTCCAAATGATCCTCCTTGATTACAACATCATTTCCCATGGTTATATCCACCTTAGTCCTAATTGTACCTTTCTTATACTTGGCCATATCCTTCAAGGGTGCTCCCATAACCTCATTGGTTCATATTATATGCTTGACCTTAGTAAAATTATGCATAGGTTAATTTTTATTCCCTGATCACAAACTCCCTATCCTCTTGCATCTCATCAATTTATTTGCAATTGACTTTATTGTGGGTGTATGTTTCACATCTTACACCAAAAACCAATCTTGGCTTACTTTGCACATTGAATTAGATGAAAATTCCTTGTTTCATGAATCTCTTTGCATGCGTAGTTGATTTTGGTTTGTCCTTCAACGTCACAATCAATGCACTAGAGTCCTCTTTTTTTTATCGTGCACAGTATTTGCAGTTAGTGTCTATAGTTGGATTGCCATGTTTGAAATTTAGGCTTCCAAAAATGAGCTAACACCTATACCATTCCCCTTATTGCTTCCAACCTTAATGGACCCTTTAATCCTTCCCCTACATCCACAAAGGCTTCCATTATTGAATGTATTCATAATAGTGCTACTAGTCCTCCTACAAGTCATTGTGCATGTTGCAATGGGTGTATATCATATGAAGCTTAGATAAAATTGTCTTCAAACTTGCATCAAATGTATGCACACTCTGAGTTGGATCATATTTGATCTCATTCAGTGTCAAAATAATTTTTAGTTCAAACTCAGGGATGTGGAATTCCTTCAAAAAGGTTTCCATCAATATGCCAAAAGCTATTACTACTTAGTTCAGATCATTTTTCATGTACTTTAATGATTGGACTCCCAATCCCTCTTGCCAAACTCATCTTTAGTATTGAACTCACTTATTTAGTCACTGGTTTTTTCTATAACACTTTCTCTCTCTCACCTACTGGCTTTGAAAGTGTCAATTACATTATCATTCAAATCTCAATTTTTAATCTCACAATTTTCTTTACTCAAGTCACATCCATTACTTCTATAATGTTTTCTTATAAATGATGAAAATATGCATGGGTTTCAACATGAAATACATTAAAATTTGAGTTTTCTCCTATGCAATCCACCTCTTCTATGGAATCCACTCTTACTCTTGTAGTTCTTAGTTACTTAGGGTTCCTACATTGTGTAGTCCTCCTTCCTTGCTTGAATGCCTCTCTTCCTTGCACAAACAACTCTTGTATCCTCCCCTTCTTTTTTAGGTCTTCGTGAAATATAACTAACTTGGCTCTCCCTTCTTCTTCAGATTCATATTAGTTATCAGCATTTCCCTTCTCTCCATATACCTACACAATCATTGTTCCTTCTCATGCAAAATATCATTTTCCATAGGGTCTTCTTTCCCCTCCATTATTTTATGTGGAGGCTTAGCTCTCCTCCAGCCTATTCTTCACTTAATCCATGTGCAAGGTGTTTTATCATTCCATCCTCAAATACTAAATTTATACCTGGTGTGTATTGTATATACAAAATATTTTTATACTTTATCATTTACTAACACTTTCTCTCTTCTAAGAACCTATCAAGTTTCAACCTCTTTGAGTGCACACCTTAAAGGGTGCACTAGGGAAGGGGTGGGCAGAACATTGATGCTTCACAAGATTATTGGGGCTTTGTATCATTCATACTATTAATCTAAATTATTTAGATTATCTATCCATTCACCTCCTATGATGTCTCCTCAAAATTTTAAAACCCTAAAATATGGCTAAGTCTGAAATCCTGAAACCATGAAATATGGCTAAGTCTAAAATCCAATAAGACCCTTCAAAATCTAGAATTTACATTATAGCTCCTGGAGGTTTGAAACCACTCTCAAACATCTTCAAAGTATAAATATAAAATATAACTTAAAGTATAAGTATAAGTTGACACTTAGACATGGACATATACTACTTAAACTATATGTCCATGTCTAAATGTCAACTTATATTTATACTTAAATGTTTATTTTATATTTATACTACCTATTTCAGCACCTTTCATGCCCTTATCTAACTCCCTAAGCAATCTCCCTTCTCAAATAGACCCTAACTAAGCAAAACCCCACTTTTCCAACTATGTTAGCCACCACATACATAGTCAGCCACTTTTTACCCATTTTCCTACTAAATCAGTTGGGTCGATCTTGTTAGAAAGGGTTAAGACGCATGTTACAAAACTAGGTTGGCTTAACCAACCTAGTTTGAGGCCTAACGACTACTTTTCTTACCTAATGAAATTGAGTTGGTTGATCTTGTTGGCTAAACTTCCAAAAGGCTTTAGAGTCAATCCTTGGATATAAATGCCATCTTCAATTCAATCCAATAGAGAGGAACATTCATTTTTGCATTATTATAGCTCATAATTATGCTATTTCTACACTTGAGGAGTCATTGCTTAGGGTTTTGTCTTGGAAATAAATAAGCTTATCTTGTGGAAGAGTCTTGGATGCAAAGTAGGAGTCTTCTAGCTTAAAGTTGATTTATATAGTGTTATCCGTACAAAGCCACAACAACCTCTTTCAAAGCACCATTGGCCAAGGGAGATATTGAGGTATGACAAGTTCATTTAAGGTAAGTATTCTTAACTTTTACTCTTTTATTTGGTATATAGTTATTGCACAAAGTAATAGGATGAATGTTTTACTCCTTGCTTAGTTTACCTCTACATTGACTTGAGTAGTGTTTTCTTTGCATGTTTTGTTTTGTTTTTTTAACCATCCCCCTTTGTGCCACAAGCTTTAGTGAGCACTAGATTATACTTATTGCATACTATCATTTTCCGAGAGGCTTTGAAACCCTCTCCTTTGGTATTGTGTAGTAAGATATCCCTTGGTTAGGTTTAGCATATCCAAATTGGTCATGTCCCATTATAAACTTCTATACAATGATTTTTTTTAGTAATATTATCTTCTCCAAGCTTATAATTACTAAGTAGGACAACTTGCAGATCCATCCTAATTCATTTCATACATGTACTACTATGTAACTCTCTAGTATTTGTAATATAAGCAAAATGGGTCCTGACAATGGAACCAAAATGTCACGGTAGTTTAAGATACATTCCCTATCAACTAAACCCATGTTATAACAACACTTAAATAACCTTAAGCATGTTTTCATATTAATTAACCTTGATATTAAGTACTCACCTGAAGCACATAAGAGAAAACAAAAACCCAGTCATTCAAAAGACTATAAAGATTTAAAGTAAGATATACCAAAGTTTGTAAAACATCACATAACCTATACTCAGTTCGTTAAACTTATTCCTTAAACACTCATATACATTTGATCTACATATACAATTACTTATGTGCATATATCATAAATTATCTACTTTAAAAATTGCTTTACAAGCTATACAAACACTTATAATGTTTAGTTATACAAAACTTTTAACATCTAAAGTTGTCCTAAATGAGAGGTTAGTGGTCTTATTTATAGTATATTCCCTCACCAACCTACTCAAGAAAAATTATTGCAAGTAGATTTATTCTATAAATTGATATGAGTGTGAAATTCTCAGTTGTCCTATGAGTATGACCTATATGCAATGACTATTAACTGGACCATCATACTTATGAGAGATGGGTTCTTTTGAACTGCTACTCATGTAATATGGTTCAATGTAGGTAGAATCAGAAGTAGGATGTTGAATCCTATTGACCTTAAATTTTTATGGGATCTGATAGTTCTAGTTATGTCCACCTTGACACCAACATGCCGTAATCCCCAAGTCCACATGTGCACATACAACAAATCCAATAGGGTGAAACATGGAAAATGATAGAAAGTCTAGAATAAGTTAGCATGATTAGTGGGAACAAACAACTAAATTAATTACAATCGGCTATTCCTTGATAAGCAAATGAGATGTGATGACAAATAGTGGGAATAATTAGTTTCAAATATAATGTCACATTAACTACTAGGGGATGATAGTTGAACTACCTCATGACACATAGATCCCTTAAAAGGATATAAAAATCAAACCCTATGATGTCTATCCATTCACCTCCTATGATGTCTCCTCAAAAACCTAAAACCCTGAAATATGGCTAAGTCTGAAATCCTAAAACCCTGAAATATAGCTAAGTCTAAAATCCAATAAAACCTTTCAAAATCTAGGATTTACATTATAGATCCTAGAGGTTTTAAACACTCTTAAACATCTTCAAAGTATAAATATAAAATATAACTTAAAGTATAAGTTGACATTTAGACATGGACATATAGTACTTAAACTATATGTACATGTCTAAATGTCAACTTATATTTATACTTAAATGTTTATTTTATATTTATACTACCTATTTCAACACCTTTCATGCCCTTATCTAACTCCCTAAGCAATCTCCCTTCTCAAACAACCCCTAACTAAGCAAAAACCCACTTTTCCAACTATGTCAGCCACCACATACATAGTCAGCCATTTTTTACCCATTTTCCTACTAAATCATTTAGGTCAATCTTCTTAGAAAGGGTTAAGTCACACGTTACAAAACTAGGTTAGCCTAAACAACCTAGTTTGAGGCCTAACGACTACTTTTCCTGCCTAACAAAATTGAGTTGGTTGTTCTTGTCAATTAAACTTCCAAAAGGGTTTAGGGTCAATCCTTGGATATAAATACCATCTTCACTTCAATCCAATAAAGAGGAACATTTATTTTTACATTATTACAATTCAAAATTATGTTATTTCTACACTTCAAGAGTCGTTGCTTAAGGTTTTGCCTTGGAAGGAAATAATTGTCTTGTGAAAAAGTCTTGGATGTAAAGTAGGATCATTTTAGCCTAAAGTTTAGCTATATAGTGTCATCCTCATAAATACACAAGAACCTCTTACAAATCACCATTGGCCAAGAGAGATATTGAAGCATGACAAGTTCATTCAAGGTAAGTATTCTTAACTTTTACTCTTTTATTTGGTACATAGATATTGCACAAAGTAATAGGATGAATGTTTTACTCCTTGTTTAGTTTACCTCTACATTGACTTGAGTAGAGTTTTCTTTGCATTTTTTGTTTTGTTTTTTTAACCATCCCCCTTTGTGCCACAAGCTTTAGTGAGCACTATATTATATTTATTTTATGTATTGTAGGTCTAGCTAGGGTTATTGCATACTATCATTTGCCTAGAGGCTTTGGAACCCTCTCCTTTGGTATTGTGTAGTAAGAGATCCCTTGGTTAGGTCTAGCAGATCCAAATTGTTCATGTCCCAATATATATATCTATGCAATGATTTGTTTTGGTAAGATTATCTTCTCCAAGCCTAGAATTCATTAAGTAGGACAAGTTGTAGATCCATCCTAATTCATTTCATACATGTACTACTATGCAACTCTCTAATATTTACAATCTAAGCAGAATAGGTCTTGATAATGGAACCAAAATGTCATGGTAGTTTAAGATACATTCCCTATCAACTAAACCCTAATTACAGCAATACTTAAACAACCTCAAGCATGTTGGTATATTAATTAACCTTGATATTAAGTACTCACTTGAAGCACACAAGAGAAAACAAAACCTCAATCACTAAGAAGACTAAAAATATTTAAGGCAAGATATACCAAAGTGTGTAAAAAATCACATAACCTATACTGAGTTCATTAAAATTATTCCTTAAACACTCATATACAATTGATCTACATATATAATTACTTGTGCATGTATATCATAACTTATCTACTTTAAAAATTGCTTTAAAATCTTTACAAACACTTATAATGTTTAGTTATACAAAACTTGTAACATCTAAAGTTGTCCTAAATGAGAAGTTAGTGGTCTTATTTATAGTATATTCCCACACCAACCTACTCATGAAAAATGATTACAAGTAGAATTATTCTATAAATTGATATGAGTGTGAAATTGCAAGTTGCCCTATGAGGATTACCTATATGCAATGACTGTTAAGCGGACCATCATACTCATGAGAGATGGGTTCGTTTGAACTACTACTCTTGTAATATGGTTCAATGTAGGCTGACTCAAAATTAGGATGTTGAATCCTATTGACCTTATATTTGTATGGGCTCTGATAGTTCTAGTTATGTCTACCCTGACACTAGCGTGCCCTAAACCCCAAGTCCACATGCACACATACAATAAAGCTAATAGGGTGAAACATGGAAAATGATAGAAAGTCTAAAACAAGTTAGCATGATTAGTGGGAAGCAAACAATGAAAGTAATTACCATCAGTTATTCCTTGATAAGCATATGAAATGTGATGACAAATGGTGGGAATAGTTAGTTTCAAATATAATGTCACATTAACTACTAGGGCACGACAGCTGAACTACCTCATGACACAGGTCTCTTAAAGGGATATAAAAGGCAAACACATTGCTAGTTAAAGAGAGCTTAACCAAAATGGAAAAACTAGTCAAAATAGAGATAATGATTATAGAGTTAATTTTGATATTGCTAGTGCCATGGTGCAATTTGTAGCCATTAATTAATGAGTAATTGTTATGGTTATTATTGTGTTGTTATTTTTTTGTTTGAAATTTCTTTGGGGAATATTTTTGCCATTAATAAGGGTATGTGTTGTGTTTTTATATTATTCTTGGTGTTAAGCATAATTATAGCTATGTGTCAATAAGTGATAATATTTTCCCAAGTATCCCCATGCATGCAATAAAAATGAACTGTGTTTTCATCTCAAACTAACCCTGACCCATCCTGAGTATCTCTTTACACCTCAGGTGAGCACACAAGGAAAAATTTCATGATATGCCAGAAACAGAACCAAAATTTAGGGTGGTTTTAGTCACACACATGCCAGCCTTGCACCATATGCCAAAATCATATCACATAATTTGATGCATTGAAGAGGACTGCCACCTATACAAATTTAAAGATCTTGGGAGCTCCATAATGATTGGTTCCTAAATCACATTATTTTTTAAATGTTATACAAATTTGGGGTTTCAAGATAAGTTGGATTTATGATAGGGGAAACTCCATGACTAAGTGTGTTTGAGTCGAAGTAGTATTGGGATGGGTGACCTCCCAGGAGTCTCAATTATTTACCCTTGGGAGTATTGACACCTAGATGCAATGACTACAAAGTGGATCATTCATACTCATGAGATATGGGTTATTGTGAACCACTACTCATTAAATATGGGTCAACATAGGATGGCTTGAAACTACAAAGTGAAATCCTAAAATCATATCACATAATTTGATGCATGGTAGAAAACCAACACCTATACAAAACAAATGCTCTTCTCTTTAGTTAGGTATTTTCTAATAAACCACTAAATGTCCATGAGGGATTTTTCCATGCATTTGATTTTTATCATTCATCATAGATGGCCTCATCATCAATGTATATAGAACACAAAACAAGAAAATATATTACAAAAAAATCATTGTATTTATTACAATATTTTGATAGAATTGTTCATTCTAATTATCTCTTATCATTACAAAGTTTCCCACATTACTGTAATAAATTTTATTTTATAACAAGGACAAAATAATACAAAATTTATCATAAATTATAAAGCATTGTATAAATAAATGAAAAAAGGAAACGTGGAACCTCACGCATAATGCTCCAAGTTATATGCAAATATAAGAGTATTGTGCACTTTTTGAAAGTTCCCAACATACAACGGATATATATCCTACCTCTTATAAATTTCATTTTCAAGAGTTTGTTATGATTTATATTCAATAAAATATAATTATTTGTTAAAAATATTGATTTATATGTAATAATAAATAGTCTGAAGACATTTTAGTTATTGTTCTGTGATTAGCGCATCCACATTGATACATAGATTTATATAATTGATATAAATTCTATAAATTACTAGTACTTTGATATAGCTATATAAATTAATGATAATATAATATAAATTATATAACTCAATGATAATATGATATAATTTTTATATTATTTTTCAATTTCCTAATTTTCCTATTTAAATTTATTACTTGCATTTCAATTTCACATTTATTAGAAAAACCATGAACTCATATGTACAAATGTATATTTACACCCCACATATACATACTGTAGATTGTAGAAGTAAAGCTTCCTTCATATCGATGATTATCACGATGCATATATAGATAAGTTGTGAAGTTTAACGGAGTAAAATTTATCAAGGACATCACTTTTGATAGCTTATATTAGTTATTTTTCTCATTTTTTCTATTCGATAGCCAACAACCCAACATTTCATATGGTGCCATTGCAAGCCTTCGTGCCCTTTCTATGATGGGTCAACTTAACTATATTATTCAACCTTACAATGCCAATAATTATTCAAAAATTTAATATAAATTTCACTAATAGATAAATAACAAAATTATAAACACCCAACCCATGATACCATTAAAGTATTTAAGGGGATTGCAAGAGGCATGTAGGATTTTTGGCAACGATGGCCCAACACCAGACCTACCTAGAGGCCAACCTTGTTTATATCAATGGAAAAAGGCCAAAGTTTTTTTATGGTTGTTGTATGGAGTGATGGTGGCATAATAGTAAAATTTTCCAGTGAGAATGTAAGTACAAATGTTTGTTAACTTTTAGAAGTATTCTTAATTTAAGATTCTCTCATTGTTTCTTTAGTGAGCTTGGTTTGAGTTGTTTCTGAACATACAATTAAATTTTGAATTATCTCTTTTAATATGTGAATGCTTGAATGTATTCATCTATTAGATCCATGTCTAAAGTTTCCATACAAATGATCTAAGCCACAGTCAGGAGTATACATACGAACCTAGTCAGACCTACAAATCTACTATGCAAGTTCCCAATCTTATTATAGTCATGTTATCGATCAATAATCTTCTAACCTAATTTTGCATGCTTCAACTTTTGACTCTCCAAAATGAGTAAATCATGTAAAATTAGAATTAGTAAGGGTTTTAATAAGGGGTATGAAAAAATAAGTTTAGTGTCGCCCCTTATGATTTGTTAGATCCTTCAGAGTATATACATACATTACAATTCAATAAAACAAAACATATTAGTAATAGTGTCAATGAAGTAATCCAAGAGTGTTCTTGATAAATGTTTTATAAGTACTTGATTATAAAATGAGCTCATTTTAGACACCCATATTTGGTCAAGAAAACACAAGTATTTTATCTTCTTGAACTTTGTATTTAGAGGCTCATAGTGTTGAATTAAGACCCCATTAACATGTGTTATTTTTTAGTCATATGTTTCTTCTGTTATTATTTCATATTGATGTTTCATTGTATTTGTTTATATGTCATTATCCCATGTCATTCCTTATCTAAGTCATAGGGATCCCTACTTTTATTTCTCTTTGATCTTAATGTCTTCTTGTTTTTAGACAAGACTGCCCTATTTGGACTATTGTGCTCTACTAGGTTGTCTAAAACGGGTGGTCTTATCCAACCTACTTTTCAAAAAAAATTCCAAAGAACATTTAATTTCGGTCTCTTCTTGTGATTGTTTTACCATTCATTGAATTAGTTGGTGAGTGAATGGATTTTTGAAATTCAAAATTGGGAGTCTTCTATTTATAATGTTCCTTAAATCATTTTACATCTAACACTTATCTATTTAGTAAAATCACAATAAAAGAAAAGAATACCATAGTTAGCTCAACATCTACATACTTATCTAAAGTTTACATTATACATCTAGATTTCATGCTTAGGCTAAAGAATGCCCTAGATAAAAAATCATTCAGATTCATAGTTGCATATGATTCTAGTCACACACACATGGTAGAGGAAGAACTACATCATCTCGAGGTCCCTATTTTTGGGGCTATATAAGAAACATTCAATTAAAATGGGTTATGAGTCGTCTTGACCATTCCCACTTCCCCATTTCCCCTTACTTTTTACATTTGATCTCTGTTCGATTTGTGTGTAAGACTTTGCTAGGGTTTTTGAAGAAGAGAAAGAAAAAAATGGGATAAATTGTATGATTGTATATCCATAACAAGTTGAAACACATATAAAAGTAGAGTTTATTAGATCATCAATTTCTAATTTTATTCCAAGAGAATCCTAGACAATAATGCACCATAAGAACAACATTTTAGGGCACCATAGTCCAAATTCATTTGGTCTTGTCCCAAGCAGTCACAACAACTAGATAAAAAGATCTTAAATTACCCTATTCAGTATTTTAGTCAACCATAGTCACCTACAATTTGATTTTTATGAAAATAGATAAGTTACTCATCCCTTCATGTGTTTTTGGATCAAAAACCCTAATTACTCATATCATGATTATTTTCAAGTAGGTGTGTGTTTGACTGCTCATTTGATTGTTCATCTAATTTACTCAGGTATTTTGTTTAGTTAGGATTAAAAATCTCTTAATTCTAGAATTTGATAAAACATATTAGTGAGCTTATTTTACTATTGAACATTGCAAGCCCTAGTTTTGTCCCTTGGGTTTCCTTCTTAAAATTATCCTCCTAGGGTTTCAAATTAAATTTAGATTTCCTTCATATGTTGGATTGTTGTTAGCATTAGTTTCTCTTTATCCTCTTGTTCTCATTTTAGTTTTTAGAAAGTTTAAAATGCCTAACAAGGAATCTCTTCCTCCTCATCTAGTTGCATAACATGAAATAATTGAAAGTGTTCTTGTAGGATCATGGATCATGCTAAAAACCCTATTTTTATTACAAAATCAATAAACCATGTCACATAGCATGATAGTTAGGTCTTAAGACTATGTTCTCATCTTAATCAATCATAAAATCTTTGTTATCTTCTTCTTCATCAATAAATCCTATTACATACCTCCTAAAATGTCTTTGAGAACATGACATCCTGTTGGTAGGTTTTGTGAGCTCAAAACCCTTTGGAAAGTTGTCTTGAAAGTTGGATAAAAGTTAAGACTTATATATAAGTCTTGGATTGTTAATATGGTCAAGGAAGCTTTGTAAGAAGTATGTATTCATGTACGATCTAAGATAATGATTGAAACCTAAAACATTATTTTGATAATTCATGGGTCCTCTAAAAAAATTTATTTCTATATAATATGTCAAGGAAACCTTGGAAACTTTACTACACCTATAAGTGATTTTGAAGAGGCTCTAAAACCATGAAACTTGCCTTGTAGGCCTACATATTTATAGAGGATGCTTTCAAACTCTTATCTAAAACCTTGGGACATGCTATAGTCCTTGATAAGTTTTGAAACCTTTATTTGATGCATGTATCATAAAAACCCTAAAATCTATGTTATAGACCTTTGTTATCGCATTTGTCTCATGCTTAAACCTTTGTCTTCTCATTACAAGATAAACAAATCTTGTAAGACCTTGTTTTTCCTCTTAATGTAGTTATATCATGCGTAGAAATATGCTAACTCTGCTTATAGACCTATATGAATATCTTGAGATTCAAAAAGCCATGTTTTATGTCTCATAACCCTCTAGTCCCTACCTATATTCTGCATGAAGTCCTTGATCTATGTATACTTGCCTACATACCTTTTTTAGAAGGTCTTGAGACCTTCATAACCTTGGTCTAGCCTTGCACTCACCATGGGAAATTTGAAAACAGTTTCAGACCTATAGGTTATTTGATGATGCTCTAAAACCTTTTATGATCCTCATAGACCTGCAACATTCCCTTTCTAAGGGTTTCCTGCTCTACAAACCTAAAAACTCACCATTACCTTATTTTTTATCTTAAAACATTGGGAACATGCTTTTAACTTCACTCTGAAACCCTATGTAACATTGGAAACATATCTAAAAACTTGTAAACTTTCCATGTTACCTCTATAAGTCTAAAAAACCATCAAAATATGTACTCATGGGTTTAGGTTTTTAGTGATTTTTAAGACTATCTATTGGGTTTGTTATGTCCTTAACCTATAGTGTGTCTACAGATATGTGTAGCTAATTTATGACTTACACACCTTCACATTAGCTTGTTAAATTTATTGATGTTCTTAGCATGGTCATCCTATGAAATAGCCATGGTTAAGTAGAGTATATATAGGAGGTAGTGGTTAGTCTCTTATCATCATATTGTGAGTTCTATTCTTATTGCATTATCGTGAAGTTTACCCCCTTAAATTAGCTTAGTCATACTATTCAAGTATTATGCTCTTTTACCAATTATTGATGTGGATCTACTTATTCGACTCTTAATTATGTGATATATAATTATATTATTTAAAATCATCTAAGTAATTTATTTACAAGTGGTATCAAAGCTTTGATTTGGGCAAGATTCTATGACGCAATTTTTTTTAGAGCACTAGCAAACCAAAAAAACCTAGCTTTTAATCTGAGGATAATCAAATTGTTTCTTTATCATAGTTTTGTTCATGAGGTTTTTTTACAAAAAATTAAAAAATACTGAGGTAAAAAAAGTATAAATTTGTTTACCTTATGCAAATTATCAATCATTGGATTTATCTTTATGAAATGATCACAACGGTATATTCTACCGATACATTTTTTGGGACAAAAAAGTCACCCTTGTGCACAATATCATTAGTTGGATTAGTTTCAATGAGATGATCATAATGGTGTATTCCACCAATACACTTTTTTTTGGGGCTAGAACCTTTATAGGGTTTGTTCGTGGTTGGTTTGAACACTCGTGGATGCAGGAAAGGGAAAGAAACTCTAAAAATTCCTTACAAAGATGACATGGAGTTTGGAACTTCTAATCCATGTATTTTGGAGGCAATTCAACAACTTAAGTAAGAGTTAAAAGGTATGGAGTAAAAAGATTATTTTGATATAGTTTAAGGGGACATTACAAAGTTGAGAGGGGACCTAGATAGCATGATGAATTAATTACAACAAATATCTAGGCAAACGGCCAACTTGTCATCTCAACCACTGTAAGATAACCTTCCACCACTTCAATTTAGTTCTCCTCCTCCAAATAATACCAACACCAATTCTATACCTAAGTTTATATTATCAAAAATGGACTTGTCCAAGTTTGGTGGTAATGATCCACTCACCTGGCTCACTCAAATTGAAATTTTATTTGATCTACGTCAAACTCCATGTTCATAAAAAGTGGCTATGACCTCTCTATATCTAGAACCTGAGCCATTCATTTGGTATCATTAGTTGTGTGTTCAAAAAAAAAATAAGGGTGTTCTAGTTTCATGGTCAATATTTTATGAGGAGTTACAACTCCACTATCTCATTAATGTCTCTATAAACTACTTCAATTAGTTAGCCAAGTTATGCTAGACTAAGACTGTCAAGGACTACATTCATCAATTTTAGAATCTCTCCTTACATATGGTGGACATCACTAAGGAAAATATGATTAACATATTTTTGGGTGGCCTCAAAGATAACATCTAATTGGGGGTTTTCATGTTTCAACCCAATATTGTATCTGAGGCCATACTAAGGGCACACATGACTAAGGAAAAAGAGATGATTAGATGAAGACCTTTCATCGATGTCTATGAACGCACCTTTATAGCACCATCATTTCAACAACCTACCAAATTGACACCTCAACAAGTAGAAGAAAAGCATTCAAAAGATTTGTGTTTTGGTTGCGATAGTAAATGGAGAAAAGGACATCAATGTGTTGAAAATAGTTTGTTTTACATTGATAGTGCCAATGAGGAGGAATAAGATGAGGAGGCTTCAAGGGTAGGTTTGGAAGGACTTGAGGATGAATCTAAAGATTCTCAACCTACTACAACATGTCATGCACTTTCAAGCATTATAACTCCTCAAACGCTTAAGGTGGTGGGTTTCCTAAAGAAAGATAAGGTGACTATGTTAATTAAATCTGGGAGTACACATAACTTCATCAATAATAAGTTGGCTACTAATTTTAATTATTTCATTTACCTGGCTCTAGACTTTTAGGTCATGATTGCAGATGGTGGTATGGTCAACTATTCTAGAAAATGCCATAGCGTTAAGCTTATTATGGGAGACTATTTGTTATATTCTCCTATGTTTGGTATTCGCATGGGAGGAGCTGCTATTATTTTGGGAGTGCAATGGCTTACCACTTTGGGCACTATTAAGATGGATTTATATAAACTATTCATGAGTTTCCATTCATATAGTAGGACCTTTGAACTATGTGGATTATGATCTAAATCTCCACAATTGGTTAGTTCCCAAAAGATGACAAAGATTCTCATAAAAGGTGTAGAAGGTTTTGTGGCACGCTTATTTTCCATAGAAGTTTGACCAACCAAGGATTTTACACATCTTGATTTGTAAAGGGTGTTGAATGACTATTTTGTTATTTTTGATGACATGACAAAATGACTTCCTCCAAGTGATGTACATGATCTTTCCATCAGACTCATTCTAGGAAGTACATCACCCAAAATTAGGCCTTACATGTATCCCTATGCCTAGAAGAGTGAAATTGAAAATATGGTACAAGAGATGTTGGAGGCAGGAATCATCTGACACAGTCAAAGTGAATATTCCTCCCTAATGGTCATGGTGTGGAAGAAGAATGATAGGTGGAGGATGTGCCCAGACTATAGAGAACTCAACAAGTACACCATCAAAGATAAGTTTCTTCTTCTAGTAATTGATGACTTTTTAGATGACTTACATGGTGCTATTTATTTTACCAAGTTAGACTTTACTTTGGGTATCACTAGATTTGTATCCACGATGAGGACAGACCTAAAATAACTTTCAAAACTCATGAAGGCCATTATGAATTTATGGTCATGCCTTTTGGCCTCACAAATGCACCATATATATTTTAGAGTTTGATGAATACTATTTTTAGGCCATTTTTTAGAAGTTTGTATAAGAGTTTTTTGATGATATCCTCATCTACAACAAAAATTGGGAAGACCATTTGAAGCATGTGAAACAGGTGCTTTTAATTATAGAACAACATCAACTATATGCCAAACCTTCCAAATGTGCTTTTGGTGTCCTATAGGTGGATTACTTGGGTCATATTGTTTCACATAAAGGAGTGAAATTTGATCCTAAGAAAATCCAAGCGATGATGGAGTGGTAGGTTCCTAATACCCTTAAGAACCTTTGAGGATTTTTGGGGCTAATTGGTTACTATCATAGGTTTATAAAAAAATATGTTAGCATTACATCTCCACTCACCCTTTTATTGAACAAAGACTCCTTCCAGTAGACTGATTCAGCTACCAATGCATTTGAATAGTTGAAAATGACTATGTGCACAACTCCAATTTTTTTTACTCCTAATTTTTCAAAAACTTTTGTTGTGGAGTGTAACGCATCAGGATATGGCATGGGGATTATACTCATGTAATAAGGTAGACCACTAGCATTTGAAATTAACAAACTGAAAGGGGAAAATAGCCTTAAACTAATATATGAGAAAGTGATGATGCCTATTTTTCATGTAGTGAAGCAATGGAAACCTTATCTGATGGGTTGTCACTTTCAGGTAAAGACTGATCATGATAGCCTCAAATATTTTTTGGGACAATGATTTTCAACTGAAGAACAATAGTAATGGGTGACTAAAATGTTAGGTTATGATTTTGAAATAGTGCATAATAAAGGTAAAGCAAATGTGGTGGCAGATGCCCTCTTTCAATTGGATGATTCAATTGAGGCATTTTTATGTGTCATGATCATGTGGTAGGTAGATTGGCTAGAGGAAGCAAGATCAGAATGGGATACTGATAGTGCTACCAAAGATTTGATTCAAAATATTTAGTAGGGCTCTGTCGAATATGAAAAAATTACATGGAAAGGGAACATGTTATGGTATAAAGATAAATTATACCTCTGTAAGCATTCTCTCAAACATAAAATTCTTCAATAAATTCATGCGTCTCCACTGAGAGGTCACTCCAAATTTTTGAAAACATGTCATAGAGTCAAGCAAGATTTATTTTGGGAAGGACTAAAGGGGATGCCCAAAAACATGTGGTTGAATGCATAGTATGTCAAAAAAATAAAGGTGAAACCATTAATACCCCATGTCTTTTGTAGCCTTTATCCATCCCTAGCCAGCATTGGAAAGAGGTTTCTATGGACTTCATTATGAGGCTACCACAATATGAGGGTAAAAATTTTATCATGGTAGTTATGGATTGACTCACCAAGTATGCTCATTTTTGTTCCTTATCATAGTCATTTATTACCAGTACAATAGATGTTGCTTTTCTCAATAGAATTCATAAATTTCATGGTACTCCAAAGATCATTGAAAGTGATCGAGATCCCATATTTACTAGTAATGTTTGGACTGAATTATTTACATGTTTAGGTACCCAGTTGGATCATATCTTATCCTATCATCCTCAAATAGATAGACAAATAGAGGTAGTTAATAAATGTCTCGAAGGGTATCTTCATTTTTTTGTTTATGATAAATAGGATAAATGGGTTCATTGGATGCCCCTTGTGGAATGGTGGTATACCACTTATTTTCACACTTCTTCCAAGATGTCTCACTTTGTGGAATTTTATGGGTATCACCCCCATCCATAACTTTAGCTTTGAAAAGGCATCCTAAGGTTCGAACTGTTGAGGAACACATGCACCATCAATAGGAGGTGCTAGTCTATTTATGAGAGAATTTAGCAATGACATAAAACTAAATGAAGCAATAAACAAATCAACACTACAATGAGTGACCTTTTGACATAGGTGATCGGGTCTTTGTGCTTTTGCATCCATATAAGCAGATGTCTCTAAAGTAACAAAAAAATGATAACAAATTGTCACCTAAGTATTATGGCCATTACCAGATCTTGTAGAAAATTCATAGTATGGCTTACAAGCTGGAATTATCCCCATCCACTCACATACATCCGATATTCCATGTATCTTACCTAAAGAAAGTAATTGGACACAAAATTTATACTCAGACTGAGTTACCTAAATTGGATGAATAATTCTAAATCATTCTAGAGCCTGAATATATCCTTCACATGTATACTAATCAACTACAAACCAATTCTATTAAGTAATATTTAATCAAATGGAAGAACCTGTATTTTGAAGATGCAACATGGGAATGAAACATTCCTACAACAACATCCTGGTTTGATTCAACATTGAGGAAAATGTTATTTTAAAGGGGATAGGCATGCCATACCCTTAACCTATAGCACATCTAGGGATATGTGTGGTCGAATTTTGGTTTACACATATTCATATTAGCTTGTTAGATTTCTCGATGTTGTTAGTATGGTCAGCCTATAGAATAACCATGGCTAAGTAGAGTATATATAGGAGGTAGTAGTTAGTATTTTATCATCATATTTTGAATTATGTTCTTATTTCATTATTTTGGAGGTTTCCCCCTCAAAGTGGCTCAATCATAATATTCAAGTATTCTGCTCTTTCACCAATTATTGTTGTGTATCTGCCTGTTCTGCTATTAATTCTGTAATATATAATTCTATTATTGCAAATCATCTAATTAATTTATTTGTAGGGTTTTTAGTGGGTCCACATGATTTTGAATCTCTCATGAAGTATGGAAATCACCATGAGGTGAATTAAGAATTTTCAAAAGTTCCCTAAAAATTTTCTCCATACCATTCACAAGGAGAAATATGACAGGACATGATGGTTGGTTGACTATAACCCTTACAAACTTGTTTTTTTGGCTTGTGAATGGATTTCAGACCTCATGCTTCTTATTTAAGGATTTCAACCAATCATGAACATTTTTATTGAACCTTGTAAACATTTATTTCATGATTGAGTTCCTCAACATAAGCATTTAGACCTCTAACAACCCTGTAACGCAGGTTTTTGAGCTCATTAGGTAGCTTATAAGATTCATTCTTTCTCTTTGAAGGCTATATGTATTCATAAATTTTATTTATGACTTATTTTAGAGTCTTCCCAACATGATTCTTTCTCTTTGACCCTTGAAAGGCTCTATAAACTTCATTTTCCCTGTACATATGCTTTAAAAAATGTGTTTTCCTCATTACAACTTCATGGAACTTGTAAACATGCTTGAAATTCCTTAGCAACAACGAAAACTACATTTACTACCTTAATAAGAGATTAAATATGTACAACATGCTTTGTCATGATCTTAAATGAGATTTTCCCACATTAGAAGATGAAGAAGTCTACAAAGAAGTAGAAATAAGATGGAAAATGAGGTCAAAGATACTCTTTAAGCAAGATGTATGGAATTTTAAGATTTGTACAAAAGTTTGAAACCTTATAAATTACATTTATACCCCTTTCTAAAATGTTTCACCCATTTTAATGACCAAATGAATGATTTTAAGACATTTTTGATATGTTTTTGCATTGGGAAACACCCTTAGTCATCAAATGGGCCTAGTTAAGGGCTAATATGACCTCAAGAATGATTAATGGCCTTATGAAACATGAAATATTACAAAACTCCCTTAACTAATCTTCAAATAATTTATTTTGATGTAAAGAGTTTCATATGAAGGCATACTAACTCTTACTTGGTTTTGGCCTAACATTCCTACTTCTAGCATATGAACTGATACGAAATCAAGATGACTTAAAAAGTCAACAATAACATTGGCTAATTTTACATATATTATGCAATATCTAACATGCAATATAAATTTTATTATCTTTGGCTGTAAATATGTGTCCTAAAATAATATCATTCATCAAGACTCACCTTTGTCAAAGAAAATTCCTCTTCCTAACTAAGAAACCAAAATGAGCATATGCAATAGAACTCAAAGACATATAATGATGTTATGGATAAAATTTCACTCTTAGAATTGTTACACAAGTCACCACCATATAAGGGTATTTATGAGAGAACATTATATATCACAACCTTGACAAATAATGTAAATCCATCATATGCGGACTTTGTGTTAAATTCTATTAAATGGACCAAACATAATGTCTCTACTAAAAATTAGAATTTACCATACCCACATAGCGATGAAATAAATTTTCCTACATCTATTCACATACATGGTCATTCAAAAATAGATGCAAAGGATGCAATAGAACCCATCACATCGGCTAATACACTATTACAAAAACCTAATCAACTTGTCTTAGTTAATGCACCAAGGAGATAATTTACATCCTTACCTGAGTCTCCAATTTTTTTACTGCCGAAGCTTGTGGAGTGTCACCTCATATCTCTCCCTCATCTTATAGAGGTTGATATGATTCAACCTCTACCCAAAGGATATGATACTACTACATATTGTGACTATCACCAAGGCCCTAAGCATGCTACTAATTGATGTTATACCTTGAAGCTTAAAATTCAGGACCTTATTGATGACCAAAAAAATACATTTGATGATCCTCTAAAGGAATTAGTTTCACAACTTGGTGATCCCCAAAATCATAATATATTTAACAATCATTTGCAAGATCTTCTCGATAAAATCTATAAGTTTAAATGGCATACAATGCACATCCATAACAAATACTTTAAATTAAACAAATCAAACAACATTCACACCAGCTAGATCTAACAATTACATTATTTATTGGTGGTACTTATTTTTGGCATAACCATGTTGATCCTACACAAATAAAAATCAATAGAAATATAATATGTTTGCAACAACTCAAATTTGACCTAAAAGAATTACAACATAAATAAATTTGGAAAAAATCCTTAGGAAATATAATAATACCGATTGTGTCTGGTCCTAAAGTGAATCAAACAAGGGTTTGGGTTATGCCATAAAAATATAAATATGAATTCATAGTAGGAGCCCTTTGGTTATACCAAATGGAAGCAAAAATTGACCAAAATCAGCAAGATGTCTCTTTTTTTATAAGAAAAAATTGATCCATATTCCACATGATGGAAATCATTCTTAAACTTTGCAAGTAAATCATGAGGATAAATAGGCCTTTTAATATTTCAAACTATACAACCATGATCTAAATAATGCAAATGATCCAACCTAAGGGTAAAAATTTTCAATTATTCCAAAAATACCAAAAAAATTTTAAAAAAATTAAAAAATCCAAAACATATTTTTGGCTTTTACATGTTCTATTAGCTCCTTGGCATCTAGGTTTTTACTTCCATGTTGGTAGATAACATATCATTTATTTCTATACACACGTGTGTTTCACGTATCTTATGAGTGTGATACATGCATACCCAAACACATGATCTATGCACTTTTAGATGTTGGGCCTTTCCTCTACTCATGCACTTTTAGGGTTTTTACTTATTTGATCATGATATATCTAGGTTATATCATTCTACGATCGTTTTTCATTATCATTTTTGAGTTTATATACTTACACATGTTTTTATCCATGTTAATATCTTTCATAGTGTACTGTATATGATATGTACTTAGCATTTTTTGCTAACACATATATCCATGGACTAATATGATATGTTTATGCTAGATTATTATAGTCATGCTTTCATTTTTTCACCTCCTTGAGTGTGTTCCTTCTTTGTTATTGTAATGCATTATATTACTAGTTTGAACATTTGAATATGCTCCATTAATTTTGGCCCTCATACATATGTTTACCTATTATGACATTTTCATATGTCATAGTTTGTTATATGTTGACATTTATTTATGTCATTTCTTCCTTTATGGACATTTGACTATGTCATGTCCCTTTTTTATGGTCTCCTTAGTCCATTATCTTTTGATTTGTTTTTGAGTGCTCTTATATGTATGCTTAATTACTTGGTAATCTTATATTATTATTATCTAGACATTTCCATGATTCATATCATGCATATTATGACTTGATGTGATCACATACCATGTACCTCATTGCTATATCTACCTAGACTTGCTACCCCTATATGTTACATAATACATTCACAAATTATACAATTATCTTATCCTTTCGAGGTAAGGTGACTACTAGTTTCTACTTCCCCTCACCTCAAAATGGGGGAATATTAGTGCGGGCATGTCATAGAGGCTTGATTTTCACACTTTCACAATTTCAGATTTCAATGGGGGGGCATGACAAAAAGACATTACCTCCACACTAACTCAGTATTCAATATTTATATATTAAAAAGGGTGCATGTTATGTAAACATGTTCTCCACACATATACAAGTTCTCAAATTCTCCAAATTTAGTGGGGTCATGCCATGGAAACATGTATTCCACACTTATATAGTTTACAAATTGGACCAAATTGCATAGTTATATGATTCATAAACACAATTGTGGTAGCATTCTATACATTGGTACCATTTTTATACCCAGGTTTCAGCTTGAGACATATATGAGGTGCATATGCCATCCAAAAGAGCACCTTAAATTGTAAAATCAAATCAGATTTCATATTTCAAATACTTAACAGACATTAGCCTGCATCAAGATGGACTTTTAAGGACCATTATTGAGCCAATCTACTAGAGTAGTAGTTGATTCACTTTTGGAAAGGTTGAGTTACATCACTCAATATTACAAATTTTATAGTATGGGGTGATCAAATCATCCACCTTCACTAGATTTATAGTGTGAGTTGACGTAGATAACTCACACTCACTAGGTTATAAGTTTTATTGGGTTGCATGGTTGACCTAATCTCAACTACTAGGTAGAAGCTCAAATTTTATCCAAGGTTCGGGGTAATTTTCCCTCCAATATTTATATATTTTTTCACTTACAAGTTTTACTATTGTCCTAATCTCAGCTCCAAAGCTTCATAATAAAACATCTTTTCAAATCAAATTTCCAAAATGCAAGATATTTTCATCAATACATAGGTGTACTCCTAACCTCGCTCTCTTTACTTTCAAGTATTTCAAATTCCAGATTATATGCACTAACTATATATTGTAGCATGCTCTTGGTTTGCAGGTTAAGCACTATAAAATCACTCAAGTGGAACTCACACAAATACAAGACATGTTATACACACCAAGGTATGCATTATTTTTCCTTTAAACTATCCACTTCATTACTAGATTAAATGGGGGTTAAATATAGACACTAAATCTATATTATATAGCACCTTAGTCTTGTATACTTGACAAATAATTTTCATGGTTATAGCCTTAGTTCTAAGACCTTCCTACTGTTGAAAGGCTCACATCTGTTATCTCGTGCCTATTGCTTATTTCTTAGTCCAACCATATGTAATTATGATGACCAGGCCTTCTATACTACTAAAATAATATTACCCTACTTATTATTATCCACTACAAGTTTTAGACCTCTAACTACTTTCCATCTTCCTACACACTTGCGTCCCATCAAAACTCCTATATCAACACTATTGTCCTATGCCAAACTAAGTGTCCAATGACCTAAAGTCATCAAATTTAAAAATGAAATGTATTCATATGGTTGGCCTAAGTGATTTAACATGAGATATTTCCAAAATGGATTGGTATATATACAAGATCAACCCTCATTCATTCTTCACCTACCACAAATATAACAACTCACAAGGCAACTTACCAAAATCATTATTTGAATCAAGCATTCAAGTGAGAAAAGCTTCCCTATTCTTTCTTATTTCAATATCAATCATAGGGACAACCCATCTACATATATGAATTACTGAAGAAGCACTTCATAAGCCATATTTTCTAAGTTACAAACTAAGTCATGTTGTGTGCTTGCTTATCACATGTTGCATCTCGATACACACACAAACCAACACATAGGGGAGAACTAATAAGTCCTAGGCCATTTTTAAAGAATTTAATATGTAAGCATCACCCATTTACAGAGGGGTCCTTGGGGTAGCTACACATTGTGTTCCCACTAACCCATTTTTTTCACAATCACTCCAAGGGCGAAAAATCTAGGGTTTGATCATTTGACAAAGAGTGAAAATATATGCACATGATCCAAATACATCAACAGAAAGGTGTCTAAAAACCTATATGGATATAGTGGTCACACCTAATTGACATTATGTACTAGACATCTCCATCCAAATCAGACGTTAACATCAATGCAACTATCCATATTTGACTCAAGTGTTCGAGGCCATAGGTGAAAATTTATAGAATCTAATGATTGATCCAGAATCTAGATCCATTCTATTTTAGCCTATTTCAAACTAGATCTATATGCATATAGTTTACCAAATAAGTAATCATATTTATAATTCATTATAATATCAACCAATAGTTATACTTTCCATTTTTCACATATCTTAGTATTATAAATTCAAAACACTGTTTATCTAAGTTTGAACATTAATTGCCCTGCTATAGACCTATTTATCAACCTTATGCCTATTCATTTATATATTCTTAACCCTATGCCATATTGACCCATCTCAATTTAGGGTTAAACACATACAACCATCAAATTTCACTTACAAGTTCAAATAGGTTCAACGTTGTTAAAAAATTGAAGAGTGATATTTTATTAAACACAGTTTTTAACAAGAGTCATGATGCGACTTTAGTACATATTATTCAGAGGAATGATTAGAGTGAAAGAGATTGTGTTTTTTGAAGAGGCCTTGTATTTTCAGTGATCTAGAAATTAGTATTATTGATTTATTGTTAAAATAATATGTGGCTTAATTATAACTTGTTTTAGCTTTTCGCTTGAGTGATACCCTAATCATTCCACATGTTGATCATCTTATATCCATACGTAATAGTCTTTCATGGAGGTCCTAATTTAGTTTTAATTGGGAAAATTCTACGGACACATTGGATTATAGAATCCATTTAATTTTTGTGAGGTGTTGTAATTCTGAGGTCATTATCAACGTCAATTTATTGATGGGGGCCGCTACATCTACAAAGTCACTTTTATTTTATTATGTGCAACTTGGTGTTATAGTTTTTGGGGTTGAAGGCACTCCATGATGAGGCCATGTGGTAGACATCCCAACATCAAGACATCTCTTTGAAAAGGTAAAATAGAAAGCAACTCCATGAAAGTGTAGACCTATTAGTTTATAGGTTGAGGCTTAATGTGTTTGAAATCCACGTAAGGCCATAGGCCTCAATCACCATTTGTTATAGGTTCTATGTCATGCATTAGGTATAATAATTTAATTTAATATGAGAATGGGTTAGTGTAATAACAAAGGTCTCAAGTGACATAAAATAAAGTGACCAATGAATAAATAAAACCTTAGGCTTAAAAAATATAAGGTAGTGGCCAATTAATACATATGAATGGGGCCATGATTAACTAAGACTTAAACAAAGATTATTTGTGTGGCCACAATGGTTATTTTTATGGATTCTCAAATCTTCCACTAATTTTGAAATTGGTTGTGTAAATTTAATGCATGTGGCCATTGATGTAAATATATTACTTTTTAATCTATCATTTCATATGAGAATTAATGTGGAAATTCAATGTGTGGTGTTATAATTCTTGGTGGAGGCCACATAGAATGTTGTTTTTATTTTGGTGATATAACGGCTAAGTGGATGTGGTGGACCCACTATTTCATCTGCATTGAACAGAAGACCATTATAATGTGTGAATTTAATGATGTTTAGTCAAGTCCATAGATGCATTAATAACAGATTATGGTTAAGTTGGAATGGCATTTACAAGGAAGTTAAAGATAAAATTGACACTTTGGTGTCTATATAAACACATTATTATGTTACAATGTGATTATGGCCACTCCATTGAATATTAATAAGTGCACTAGGTTGAGCCCTTGTGACCCCCAATGACTTTGGATATGATCAAGTGAATATATATATATATATATATATATATATATATATATATATATATATATATATATATATATATATATAGTTTTCAAAGGTGCAAATTATAAGTAATTAAGAATAATATTTAGATGCGGAAAACAAATAAAATAAGATTATATGATAAACTAATTTGACTCCAATCCAACATGGATTTTATTGGTTTCAATATGAGGAATACTTTTTACACCTTATTATTGGCTCATACTCACAAAGTCATGTAATTTTGTATGATTTCTATACCATCTATGAATCTATATAATCGTTAATTCCACTCAATAATATTTTGACATTTGAATCCTTTATGTTCACACCTTCACTTTATATTTATTATTGCCTCGTGGATTTGTCATAAAATGCATCCTCTCTATATTTTGACTTTTCATTGTATGTTTAGAGTATGACAGGTGGAAACGATTGATTATATCATAATCACATAATCACAAGATTCCAATGTTCACCAAATGACTCATTCAAATTCTATGGATCTATTAGACTATGAAATCCACTTTATAATTACAACATGTATGTTTGTCACTGTATATAATACACAAACAAAAGTGACTTGCATTTTATGTTTGCACCTTTGAATGTTGTATCTATTAAGATGTGTCAAAACCTCAGTGATGCATCAATCAACAACAATTATTGTTAATTATCAAAGCTTATAACAACTTTGAAAATGCTAATGTAAATTCAATGCATGTGGTCAAAGTGGTTTATGTTTTTGTTAAAAAAAATTATTACGACCATTTGTGGCAAGTTTTCTACAGTCACAAATATCAAAAAACAATTACACTATCAAAGCACAACTTAAATCATGTGGTCAAAATGTAGACACTTGGCAATCTGATGGATTCACAAAGTCATGAAGGCCATGCAGTTATTTTTTAGCATTGAAGTAAAAAGGGCTATGTGGATTGGGTAAGGATATGCAATTTGGTATATATTGTGAGTGATGTATATCTTCGTCAATCTCCCACTATGCCTTTCTTGTGATCTTTTTTTCGTCCAATCACATAGTGACATATGGAAATAATCTAGTGGTCATGGGTTAACAAAGTTCACACAGTAGCCTTAGCTTGTGAATGACTTTATTCAGTGCATGGATGCATGAGATTATTGTTTTGCCCTTTATGCTAGTTGCCATCTATTGTGGGCATGTGGTAAAATGTTACATAACACATCCTCACCTAAGCCATGATCCTTTTGGCACTTTTTTTACTTTTTTGATGCCGAATAAAATCGCAACATGTGGCCCCTTCAAATTGGATTGCCTCAATAGAGTCCACATAGTGGATTTTGTAGCTTTTGACTTGAATGATGTATGTAGACACATTAGTGTAATAATATGCGTCATGTTTTTAATGGGTTTGATTCCCTACAACAAATAAACAATACCACAATTTAAAAACATTTAATTAAAATATAGATTGTTTAACACTTTTAACTTTAACTAGTTATGAATAAAGATGAGACAAGTGGTGATCATTAATTGGCCTAAGAGTTAGGGATTAACGAAGTGGATTTTTGTGTTTTAAGTGGCCACATCTTTCCACATGGTTGCATTGGTTAATGTGATTTTTTTTAGCATTTTCACACGTCCGCTTCCCTCTTGCATACCAAAAATAGACATGTGGTCACATTTAATTAGAAAAGTCACAAAAACCAAAAGCAATCACAAAGTCGAAATCTAACTTAAATCCTACAACGAAAAGACAAGATGTGTGGCAGGCTAATGGATTCACAATGTCGCAGAGGCCACGAGATCATTTTGACACTTTAAAACAAAAGGAGGCTACATGGAACATGTTAGGATTAAATTTTAATTTAATCTGCAAAGGGGTCCACGCAATAACAAATGTCTTAAGTGAAGGATAGTAGGATTAAAAAATATAAAGTAGCTGCCAACTAATTTGTATGAAAGGGTCCGCAATTAACTTAGGTTTAAACAAGGATTCTTCGCACGACCACATTGATTGTCATTGTTGATTCTCAAAGCTTCCACCGACTTTGAAAGTGGTTGTAACAATTCAATATGCAAAGTCAAAAATATAAATATATTGTCTTTAAATCTATGATTTCATATGAGAATTATTGTAGCAATTCAATATAGGATGTAGGATGCTTTTTCTTTTATTTTTGTACGATTACATTCAATATATGAAAAATATATTAAAAATTTATAATAAAAATATAATTTAAAAAACTCAATAAATTTGATAAAAACATTTTTCTACCATTTTTTATTTGACAAATAATTAAACTTATCAAAAAAAATAGTATTGTCATTATTCTCTCATCCATAGGAAAAAATATTAATAATAATAATCCCTTTTACAAAATATAATGTAAATTACGAATCTAATCCCTTATCCGTTTCTCCAAGGCGTCAACTTATTTATGTTGATTAACATACGACGTCAAATATTCAATACCAATTTTCCCACATAAATTACAATGGGTATATAAACCCTAGGTAATATTAGAGTATTAATGAAGATTGTGAGAGTCATATGGGATGTCGGGCTATGGAGGGCCAAAGACAAACGTACCAATGGATAAGGGCCAAAGGTCTTTGTGCTCATTATGGTACTGGGGAATGAGAGTATAGTGGTCAAATTTGAGAGTGACAATGCAAGCACAAATGTATGGTCTATTCCTCAGTGGTTTATTTTGTTTGCATATACAATTTGTCCCCTTGGAATGAGAAATGGGGAGAGGTGTTCTATATATTTTTTGGATTCAGATCAGGGATATGGTGACAAGCATCATGGTGTGTATTTTTCAACTTTCATTAAATTCGAATGACACTTTCTTTATATTTATATATATATAATCTGCAAACAAATAAATTTTACTTGATTGGGTATATAAATTGTGTAAAATATATTAAATATATACAGTGACACTTAATCAATATTTTAAAGCCAATTATGAATATAAGTACATGGGTTTTAAATATCTATTTTATATATTTTGTTGTAAAACAATTGTTATAGGAATTTAAACCTTAAAATAAGTAGTCAGACATGCTTATAACTTTGCTTAAAAAATTGGATATGATCAGGATTTATTATTAAGAGTGTTAGTGCACTTCTGACATGTGATGATAATGTTTGGGCATTTCTGTATATATTAAATATGTTTGTCTTTTTCGAATATGTTTCCTTCTTATTTATGTATTGTAACTCTTATGTGCCTATAATATCTAATTATGTCTACCTTAGAGGCTTAGAGAAAATAAATTAAGTTCAAGGAATTGTGTTAGGACTAGTGACTAGTGTTAGAAGTTATATTAAACCATATTATATTTTATTATACTTGGTAAACAATAAACTTTAGTTAAGGGTTGATTTTCACACAACCACGCCATAACATGCTCTTACCTTGAGTGCCTTGTTTACTTGTGCCAATTTGTGTAGTCCTTTGCACCATATGCCTTTTGTGCAATGCCAAGGATGATACCACATAACCTCTATATAGCTCCCAACATCATACATGCATCCTACAAAATACCAGGATCCATGTCCTGTAACTCCAAATACTACATTATGCAAATTCTTGCATCATGCACATCCTACACAAATCTAGGAAGGATGTCACACAAATCCCACACTTCAAGCACATTCACATAGTTCCTAACATCATATGTCCTTTGTGTAGCATTAATAAACATGTTGCATAGCTTATAAGATAACATTGCACATTTTAATCGATAAGCATGAAACACTTAAGTGTAAAAGAATTAGCCCTTGTAAGGTTGAGGGATAACACATCCTTTCACAAGATAATGCCCCATGCCAAAATGTGAATAATCGATCTCAACACCATTCAGTGAAACTCTACATTCCATACACCATAACCTTCATGCATTATGCCACATACACAACACCATCCCATTTCACACCATATGCACAAACTCTCCACAAAATTGGCCAATGGCACAACACTTTTAGACATACTATACAACTCAACCTATTTGAATAACATATGGATTACACATAGGTGATCTAGACACTCTGTGCCATGATGCATCATGCCATGTGGCACTTATGGTGCTTGTGTTATACCACAATATCTATTAGTGTATTGCATACCTATTAGTCAAGCCACATAACTATTTGAAGATGAATAGTCACACATGGAAGCCCTAAAAATTGAACTTCCATAATGACTCCTTAGCCTTTATGGCATTGCAATATATGTATACACATATATAGCATTATATAACATACGTATATTAGTAAACTAGATAGTCATACATATTTCGTAAGAATATGCCATGTCCAAAAGGCACAAATTATTATAGTTTTTTGTTCTAGTCCTATTACTTTTTCTGTTATCCATCTTATTCAACATTGATTTCACATATGCATACAAACCATCTAATTCCACTTATATAATTGGCAAGAAATAAGTTATTTCAATAAGATCCTTCAACCTAAAGTAACTAAGCACATCAGATCTTAAATTAAGAAAATAAGGAACCTCTTTCAGACTTGGAATTAATGTTATACACATTGTATACACTAAACTCTTCCTGTATTAAATTAGAGAACAATTTGAACTAAACAATGTAATAAATCATCTCTTATAAGTCGAGAGAGATATAACAGATAATATATCTATGGCTCATATGACCACCCATTAGATGAGATCAAATATCAATGGTCATCTATGCATCACCTTCTTCCTATCATTCCTCAAGCTTAAAACAAAAAATAAAAGGGTCATTACACAAGTAATGTTGTTTTAGTTTCAAACCTTTTACCTATTGGATTCCCCTTTGTTATGCAAAGCATAATCACATAAATAATGTGAGCAAGACCATAATGATAAATTTGATCACAAACAATAGATATTATTGAATAAAGAGAGCTCATTTTCATGAGCTCACGTGTATTTAAATTTCCCTGTGAAAATAGGAGGAATTAGACTCGGTGCATTACCTAATTGAAATACATAAAGGTAAGGGATTCATCTTCACTTATGGATAGACTCATTCATTCATTCACTCATTCATTCATTCGAACAATGAGTCGATCTTGAGAACTATTTGACTGGAGGCCAAAATCTTGTCATGGCAATGGGCTATGGAATCATTACATTCTTGACATTCTTGTGATCGAAAAAATCTTCCATAATACATTTTTTGTTTGCCTCCATCATAAATGAACTCAAAATCCCACCAAGTTTGAGGAAATGTTTTGATAATAAAAACCCATTGAAAATGAAGAGGAGAGAAAATTGTGTAAAACAATATACAGAGGTTTTTTGGGCATAAATATATGATTGCTTAATAAATATAATATGAATATTATTAGTAATATAATATATTATATATTATATTAAATATAATATATTATATCTTATATTAAATATAATATGGTATATGTTATATTATTAAATTAATATATTATAATATTAAAATCAATTAAATATAAAAATTGATTTAATATATATATATATAAATAATTTATTCAATCCATCATACCATCATAGTGTTTGAAGAGAGTATGTAGAACTTGGTGGGGATCTAAACCCAACTCCACTAAACAACTTAAAATTGGTAGCGCTTGTACTCCTAATGGCATTTTTGCCTCTCCTCCATTCACCAAATAAATAGAAATGTTCACTACTATTACGAATACAATAGTCATTGTTAGTGTTACTAAGAAATATAATGGATAAAGCTTGAAAATATTTGTATCCATATCTATTTGTATATGGCATATTGCATTGGTCAATTAGATTATATAAGAGGCATCTTTTGTTGAAGAAGCCTTTTATTTTTGGTTTTATTCATTTTGAAGTTCCCTAATTTGGTTTCATATAATTTAAGCAGATAGATGTGACATGTCATTGAAATTTACAAATGTATCTCCCTAAGCTTCTTCAAGTCCATCACCTAAAATACCCAGTCATTGCCCCTCAGCATCACTGTCTAGCTCACCATGAAACATGCCATCTCATACATGCACAACTCATTGCCATGGCATATGAAGTAACACACTACCTCCTTTTCCACCATCACCTCTACTAAAAATGTCATATTATTGTTGCTTAATGTTCCATGCACAAAAGGTGAGGCAATTTCAGTGGTCTTTGGTTTCACATGTAGTACTCCTGGCATTTTACACTCCTCACACCACCCAAGCCACTTGTGAATATTTCACCACTTTCATGTTCTCTCTATATGGCCTTGCCCTTTTGCATCACTTAATCATTTCTCAATCTCACTGTGAAATGTGATGTCTCCTCCATGTATTTCTCATTTTCATGCCATATGAAGTAATGCACTAGCTCTTTTTCCACCATCACCCCCACTAGAAATACCAAATTGATGTTTAATGTAAAAATGGTGAGATGAATTCAATGATTAAGGATTTCGTGTGTGGTATGACTATCAATTTACACTCCCTCACTTTACAAAACCCCTATTTACCAAAATAAAATATTACATCCCTTCCTGCGTAACTTGCACCTTTGAGGAAATTGTTAGTAGTATTAAATCTTGATATAACCTTCAAAAGTCCAATATAGAAGCATGAAACTCATTTTAAGAAATCTCAATCATCATTCTCATTTGAAACCTATCAACCATAAAATTGACATTCTCATTTGAAATTGTTTCATAAATGTTGGAAATCATCTTAAAATAGGTTGGGAATTGATGTTGTAACTATATGATTTTTTATCATTTTGCACTTTGCAAAAATTTATATATGGAAAATTTATGCTAGACATGTTCATAAAATGTACAATAGTTGTTTAAATTTTACTAATAGTCAATCATATCATAACATGTAAGATTTTTAACTATTAAATATTTATTATATAACACATTATAAATATTAGATCATTTTTTTAAAATATATTTTAAAGATCGTATTTTAAATCGATTCAAAATATAACTTTTCTTCCACTTAAACTTTCCATTTGAAAAATATGGACACAAAAGATTGTACATTCTATGTTGATATAATTTTTATTATTACATAAATACATAATAGTATGAACCTTGCAAATAACTCCATTTGAATTACATGCAAATAGTCTTTATACTTTGACATGAGAATCTGATTATTGCTACTTTGATGTACAACTATCAAGTTGAATTGTACAAAGTTGACTATGTTCATCCATTAGAAAAAAAAAATTATATAAGCAATGGTTTTGTGCTCAAATACAACCAATAGGATAAAGTGCAACGGAAATTGGATAATAATTGTAAAATCTTAATCATCTGGAAAGAAAGTGCATATAAACAAAGTGCATCAACATAATGGTGATAACATAAATATTAAAATTTGTTGGAAGTGAAAGATATAATGCGGAAAGATGATTACAATATGATAAAAAAAACATGTCCATTCCTTTAGAGTGATAATGAAGCACATTGTAAGGAATTCAAAGGAATGAATTTTCTTGACTAATTGATTATATTATCACTCAAAACCAACAACTTCACTTATCTGCTATGTTGAAAGAGGACAAATTCAAATAAGCACTTCCAAAACCATCTCGCCAATTTTTATTTCTTTTTAAAAAATAAATGAGCATAGTCTAGGGAGTAGATGCAAGCCTAAAATAATGGATCATGTTGAGATATAAAGCTAAATTCCATTTTTGTTTTGACATTGTGTAAGTGATTCGCATTGTTGTGTAGGGTTTTAATTTTGAGGAGTCACACTAAATCCCTGTGGGAGTTAAGGTTTTTCAGAGGGTTCTTGTTTTTAAGTAAAAAAACTTCTATGATTGTGACAAGGTTGTCTAATGGTACTTCCTAACATTAGTTTTGAAGTAGGAATGTTTATGTGATTGAAATGTGGTTTTTCAATTAATCTTGATAGTGGTGATGTTATTATTGTATGATAAATATGAAATTATTGTATTACAATAATAAAAAATGAGTACAAATTCATGGAGTTATTTTAAAATTGATGTTAAATGTAATTGTTATCAATCAAATGTGCACCCTAATGAGGTCTACTCTAGCCTCCTTCAATTTGATGTAACATGGAAACATATTTTAAGTTGTGGGTGACTTATTAGAGAGACGAGTCTCTAGATGGAAGGGCTAGTTCCCTTGCACCACACTTACAACTAACCACTAATCTGCTTGCTTTGAAATAAAAGGGATAGAAAGAGATTAACACTAACCTAATAGACGTGATGTACCAAAATTAACTCCAAAATACTACTTAAACATGCACTATGAAAGGTAATTCATAAAAACTGATCTCAACACCCAAGATTCACCTAACAAAAATGTTTCAACATGAAGGTAAGATGCAATGTATTTCTCAAGGTGGAAGAATACTAGGTCTGATCATAGACACTAGTACTCTTCATTACACTTAAAGACTGAGAGAGTGAGATGAACACAAGGAAAGATAACTATCACTTGCCATTCAACCATGAACTACTTCACACACTTAAACAAGAAGTTGAGAACTTAAAACTAGCTTGAAATATTTTATTCAAAGGCAAAATTAGTATTCATATTATCAGGGATTCACCATACCATATGTGGATGCATTACAAGACCAAAAGTGCTAACTTATATACAAAATGGGGAAGAGAGAGAGAGCTGGGGGTGTAGGAAAAGATGATTTTCAAGCATTCATGTGGGGGTTCCAACTAAGGAGTTATGGAATAGTAAAAATAGAGTTCAAAATCCATGTGTATCTCCTCTGAAGATGTTCCATCCTCCAAGTAGTGTAGGAATTAGAATTCATCTTGACACCATGATCATTAGGAAGTAGAATTCAACTTGACACCTTGATCATCTTCTTGAAAACTACTCTTCCTTGCATAAGAAGAGTGACAAATGGGTTTCTCAATAATAAATTCACCATGAATTCCTTAAAACCTTATTATTTTAAACCTTACATAAATTATAAACTTCTATGGTCTAACATTTCAGTAGCACTCATCACTCATATACTTAGGTGCCTTGAAACTCTTCATTTCCCACACCTAGTTTTGTCCAAGTGGCTCAAGACTTGAGTTAATATTATCCAAGTCAATCTAACTCCATGAAAGGTATTAAAATACCTTATTGGATCTAAATCAATCCATTTTAGTTATTGTAACAACTCCCAAAACTCTATTTTACTCCTCAAGCTCTCATTAGGTTTATTTTCCTTGTAGCCGTAAAAATATGTAAACCTCCTTGTGTAGAGAACTGTACAAAGGTTTTTGATAAAATGAGTAAATATTATGTATTTATATATCCATGACAAATTTTAGGTCTTGAATATGAGCGAGTGTCCTTTTTAGCCCACTCTCTCTCCTTAGTTAGGCCTCCTTGCCTAGAAGTTTGATTTTCTACTCCAGATCTCTCCCACACATTTGAAACCACTCAAAATCATGTGATTGAATTTCCCAAGCCTATCATCAACCTCCATGTAAAATTTGAGGGCCTAAAACCATGTGGAAGGGTGAGAACCATGAAATGGTCTTGCCACATAGTCGCATTTTAGGCCTATGTGAGACTGCCTTGAAGAATGGAGTTTGTTTGATCAATTAAAAGATTTAATGTGCATAATTTTTGACTTTAATAGATTAAATAAATCTCACGTGACCTCTACCAACAGTTTTAAAGTGTTAAACTCTCTAAAACCCCTACAAAACACAAAAAAAATGAAAAATAGTATATTTAAAGAAATCTATACAATTTCAAGTATAGAAAAAGTACACTTGGAGAATATAATTGGAGTACTCAATAATTTCCAAGATGTTTTAGGAGCAACTTAGGTCATCTCATGTGCTTTGGAGGTTCATCTCTCTCAACTAGTCACTTCCAGGGTTTTAGGAGGGTTTAAAGTGACTTATGTTCTTAAAGAATGTTCATAAATCATATATCATTAAATCATGAACCAATGCAAAAAATTTCAAGTGTACTATCCCCATAAACTATCCCCAAGATCTTAGGTCACCAAGCATCTTGACCGTATAGTTCTGAGTTCAAGAAGTTGACTCTTGGTCTGTAAATTGGCCATTAGACAACGGTTCATAGTCTTAATCATTATTCATGCAGGTGGTGAACCTAAATAAATAATGGATGCCATGAATTTATAATATGAGGACCTCATTATAATCTCTAAATATCATTTATTCCAATGTATAGTGTCATGGTCTCAATAGTGAGTGAAATTTCTTATTTAAAATATAGTCACCCATTAGAGGAGATTGAGCTGGTCTTGAGAGCCTAAATGGGACTTTCCGTATTTTGATTTGATTGTGAATGTCTCTCAAGGGACTATACTCACATATTTGACCTTAAAATATCCTTATATCTTCTTACCACCCTCACTAAACCTTGTTTCTCATGACTGCACCTATGGTGTGCTTATGTATGAGTTACATTATACATGGCCTAGATAGGGGTTTCCATTGTTTGTTTCCATTTAGGTGAGTCTGAGGGATACTTGGAGTTATGTCATCACTGTGAAACCCTTCTCAAATGACTTACCCTCCTTCAATTTTCTCACATACCTCCTGTCTTCATTCTAAATGAACAATCTTCACTTTCTAAGGCATACAAGCTTGTAACTTACATGACTATGTTTATAGGGGTTTAGAGAGCCTTGTAGACAGTCAAATATTGTGAACCTCCTTTACGTAATTTTGTATTTGAATGAATCTTAGAACCCATCTATGATTTCATCCAAACTCCCTTCTCACTAACTATGTATGACATTCTCTTATCAAGGCGAGCAGACCTATGTATGGTCTTGATGACTATATATGCAGGGTTTAGGTAAACCTGTCTTGACTAGTCTCATTGGTCATTCCATCATATTTCCTTTGATTTTAAAATGACCTCATCAACTTGTCTATTCCCTTGAGATAGACCTCAATGCTCTTTATGTACTCTACCTTTTCTTAGTGCTTGGAAGGGGGTATTTTGCTTAGTTTAGACATTGAAATTGAAATCTTGTTAGTATCTGACCATATATAAACCTTATCTGACATCATGTATATTTTAAAACTTCTTTAAACATTATCCTTTGAAGGTGATATGTGCAACTCCTCAAAAATAGGCCAAAAGGTGACCAAAATGACATTTTAGCACATAAGAACTTGATAAAAGGTTAATACATGATATTATGAACTTAAAGACACATTAATAACCTTTCATAATGAATATAAACCATGTCAAACCTTTGACCATATTTGACAACACAAAGACCTTATGAATGACCCCTAAGACTAGATAAGTACACATGAGACCAAACCTTGGACAAGGCTAAACAATGACTAATATGACCATATGGAGACCATTTAGAACCATTTAAGATCGTAAAAATACCATATACAAGCTTTGATAATCACATGAAAAGTTTCAAATTAGAGGGGTTGACCCATTTTGACTTGGGTTCAAATTTTGGTCAACAAATTAGTGATTCATAGGGGTATCATTTATGGAAAACCAAACAATAAGAAACACAAAATAACACACCTAACCTATAATGTACAGACCTCAAAATATGTTTGAGGAGATGAAACAATTCTTCTTGCTTCAACTAGGGTCAAAAACAATGTTCCTAGAAACACAACAACTCCATGAGAACAAATCACCATATGATAGATGTTTATCAAATAAAACTTACTTGTGAAGGTGATCAAATGACTTACCACTCATGAAATCTCTATTAACTACAAGTGCTCCATTTGAGACTCCTTTGACTGATCTTTTTAGCTTTTTTTATGCTTGCTTGATATTGCAACCTGACTAGTCTCTTTCAAGATCATTTGGCACTTCTCAATTTTCTCTTTAGGAGTCATGAAACCTTTCTCAAATTCACTTTATTTTGAACCATGATGTGCCAAGTGTTTAGAGGCATCAAATTTTCCTTCTTATCGACCAAATACATCTGTAAGTGCATCAAGACCAGATTGATGCCTATACTTCTCCTCACTCACACAAAGTTCTATCTTGAACTGATTGCACTCCTTCAAGGTATTAATCTGCTTGATGGGGACTTGATACTCTTCTTTTTTTTCATTAGGTCCACCATTGACATTATCACCGAGTTCGTGTTTCATTTGAGGAAGAGCAGGCCTACTTATGTGTTCAAAATCTTGCATTATGGCATGGTATTGATGCCATAGATCATCACATTTTTATTGACTATCATAATCATGAATCTCCTCTTCTTCTTCAGGCATAAATGTATCTTCTTCACTACCATATTCTAACACACTTGGAACCTCATCATCACCATCTATATGCAAAAAATAGTTACCCCATGTAGATTGTTGAAGGGCATCATGAAAGTTTACCTTAAGAAACTCATCTTCTTATTCATGTATGATATATGCGATAAGACTTATCTCTTCAATGATCTTGTATGGATCAAACACATGCTGATCAGCTCCCCATTCATCAAGATATAGATCAACTATGCCATCAAGAAGTGTTAAAGGTTCTTGGTTATTAGGATATTCTCCCTCTTCATTGATATTGAAGTTCATGTTTGATGTATTAGGTACATAGGGATCTACATGAAAATTGGCCAAAAAATCAGACTTGATAGAGACCTTAGCACCATACCTAGTTTAAATTTCATGTAGGACCAATCTGAAGTCAAATACCCTCTAATCTTAATAGTGAAGTCCCTTGACAAGCAAAGGGTAATGTGAGGTGGCACATCGACAACCACCACAGCTTTGGAAATATAAAATGTAAGACATGTATGGAGAGTGAGATGCAAACCTTTGATAATGCCAACCATCTTTGTAGTTTCTCCATCCAACTGTAACACCCCCTTGGAGTGTGACTCATACTTCAACTTCAACTTGTCTACTACTTGTTTAGGCATGACTGATGTACTTGATCCACTATCAATCAAACAATGTTATAATGAGTCTCTAATGATGATGGAGAGATAAAATTGAGGAGGTTTATCCTTTTTTTCAATTTTGATTGGCTGCCCATCCGTGGTTTTCACTAGGCTTCATAGTTGATGCATTAAACTTGGAGAGCACATTGTGGAGCAGGTGTCTTTGCCCAAGAATGGATAATGCTTCCCACATTGGGATTTTTATGTTGACCTTATTCATTTTCTCAATATTATTCATAAGAGAGCTACCAAATTATCATGTCCTTTAGGAGCTATAACACTACCACTAGTTTGTGTAATTTACCTAAGCCATAGGGGTTGCATTCGACATTCCTGATCCTTGATGTGCTTGAGAGTTCATATTTGGACCACCACTTGTCCCTTGTACTTCCTCAATCACTCTCATCTTTGACCTTATATTTGCAGTTATGGAGCTTGATCCAATGTTGAGATTATCTTAGTAGTTGACTATGCATGAGCCTCCTCGAAGATAATTCATCAAAATAACATTTGATTGAGCATCTCCTCTAATTTTCTCTCCTCCACTAAGCATATCCTCTTAAGTCATGAAAGTCATTGTTCCCCATTGAGCCAGATAGGCTAGATTGAATCCATAATTTTCATAAGTGGAATAGTCATGAGGTTGGTCTTATGAAGGCTACTCTCCATTATCTTATACAAGATCATTTTGGATAGGTACAAGTGCTTTGGAAGTAGAAGGAGCATTCTAATTTTGTCCATTATGTTACCTCACTTGAGTTAGTTGCCCTTATCTTTGGTATTGACCTTGAAAAGATTGTCTAGGAGTTTGATAATATTGTTAAGGCTAGAAATGACCTTGATTATACCTCCATTATTAATATTTTTGTTTCATATTAAGATTTTGAACCTCCTCTCTAAGATCCTTGATCAGATCTTCTTTTTTTTGCTTGCTTTGCTAATTAGGGGTAGCTTGCTTATGCTTGGGTGTGGGGATGGGAGAAATGGTGGGCATAGGTGTTTGCACATCAAGAAATAAAGGCATGGGAGGTCTAGGGCTTATCTTCCCAGCTTGAATAATGCAATTCTTATCCCTTATATCAGACTCATAGGTATTAGACAAAGTATCCCCTCCCATGGATTAAATCATCATAGAAATATCACTATTGAAAGCTTTAAGGTAGTAAAGAAAAGCATGGTTGGAAGTAGGCCTTACCAAGAGTGGTATCCTATCCCAAAGTATTTTGGAATATTGTTTTTAAGTCTTGAATGGCCTCCTGAGGTGTTCTCTTTATTATAGTCAGCTGCTTGGTCAAGGACAAGTGGTTAGATTTGTCTTCAAATATCCTTCTCAAGGCATCACCCAATCCATCCCATGTAGTGATAGAGTTGGGATCCAAAATTAACATACCAATCAAGTGCCTTTACCTTGAAATAAGCAACCAATAAAATTACGGTAACATCCTCTTCAGTGATGTTATATATATTTCAAAAATTGGCAAAGTTTCTTATGTGTTCAATATGAGTAGTGGCAGCTTCTCCAATGTATGAAGACACACTTTTGAAGGATAACATAGGGATGTCATTATAGTGAGAAAATACTAAAGGAATATGGCCATTAAAGGAAACAAAGGGTAGGTTCCTTTGGATTTCCATCTTGCAAGTTGGATCCAAGAAAAAGTCTCATAATAGGTAAATGAGTAGCCAAAGATTTCTTGAAGTATGGATGATATTAACAAACCTCTTTGATCTAAGGGAATAATAAGGTAACTCTAAAAATTATAATTAATTGACTTAATTATATTATCTTGTATTTACCTTAGGCATGAAATTGAATCACTGGTCTGTAACCAAGAGCTAATGAGTGTTCGAGTCACCAAATCTTGCATGAAGGAAGCTTTACAACATCAAATTTGCCAAGGTCAGTATCTACCTTTGACAACTTCCTAGATCATGAGGTCCCACTAGGCATGCCAAAACTATTATCAATCATATTTTCACCCTAAGGAATTCTACTCCAACCTCCTTCAATTTTATGTAACATGGAAACATCTCTCAAGTTGTGGGTGACCTATGGGAGAGCTGAGTCTCTAGATTGAAGGGCTAGCTCCCTTACACTACACCTACAAATAACCACTAATATATTTTATTTGAGATAAAATGGATATAAGGAGATTAAAACTAACCTAATATAGGTGATTCACCAAGATTAACTCCACAAGACTACTCAAACATGCACTATGAAATGTAATTCACAAAAACTGATCTCAACACCCAAGGTTCTCCTAACAAAAGTGTTTCAACATGACGATAAGATGCAATGGATTTCTCAAGTTAGATGAATAATAGTTCTAATAATAGATACTATTAATATTCCTTACAATTAAATAAACACAAAATAACTAACTACACAACATGTGACCTATTATAAGGTAGATTACTTGCACAAAGCATGAAAGAGTGAGATCAACATGAGGAGAGATAACTATCACTTGCCATTAAACCATGAAATAATTAACACACTTAAATAAGAATTAAATAACTAAAAACTAATTGAAATTTTTTATTCAAATGCCAAAATCAGTATTCAAACTAGCATGGCTTTGCCATACCAGATGTGGATGCATTACAGTGCCAAAAGTGGCAACTTATATAGAGAATGGGGAAGAGACAGAGGGGCATATGAGAAGGAAATTTACAAGTGTCCATGTGGGAGTTAAAAATAAGGAAGAGTTATGGAATATTAAAAACATACTTACCAATCTATGTTTCTCTCTTCTGAAGATGTTCCATCCTCTAAGTGGCACAAGAGTTAGAATTCAGCTTGACACCTTGATCATCTTCTTAAAAATTGATATTTTATTGCATAAGAAGAGTAATAAATGGGATTATCAATCATAAATTTAATATTAATGAATTTATACCTTATCATTTGACACCTTACCTAATTTAGAAACTCCTCTGATGTGACATTTTTGTGGCACTCATCATTCAGATGCTTAGGTGTCTTAAAATTGTTCATTTCCCATGCTTAGCTTTGTCCAAGTGGCTTAAGTATTGAGTTAATATTTTAAAAGGAGCTATATCTCCATGAAATATATTAAAATACCTTATCATACCTGAATCAATCCATTCTGGTTCTTGGAACAATTCATAAAACTCCATTTTACTCCTCAAGCTCTCATTAGACCTATTTTCTATGTAACCCTAAAAACATGAAAACCTCCTTATGTAGATAAGTGTATGGATGATATTGATAAAATGATCGCATATTTGAGGACCCATTATGTATTTATATCTCCATGCCAAATTTTAGCTCCTGAATCTAAGTGAAAATGTCCTTTTTAGCCCATTCTCTCTCCTCACCTAAAACCTTGATTTTATGCTCTAGATATCTCCTACACGTGGGAAACCACCCAAAATCACATGATTCACTTTACCTAACCTATCACCAACCTCCATGTCAAATTTTAGGCCCTAAGAACATGTGGAAGTGTGAGAACCATGAAATGGTCTTGCCATCTAGTCTCATTTTAGGACTGTTTGAGATTGCCTTGAAAAATGGAGTTTATTTGATCAATTATAGGATGTATTATGTATATTTTGTAGATTTAATAGATTAAATAAATATCATGTGACCTCTCCCAATAGTTTTCATGTGTCCAATTATCTAAAACCCTTACAAAACACTAAAAAAATTATAAAATAATACATTTATTATAGTTGTACAACTACAAGTACATAAAAAGTACACCTAGAGAATATGATTAGAGTAATAAAAAATTTAAAAGACGTTTTAGGAGAAAATCAACTCATCTCATGTGATTTATAAGTTCATCTCTCTCAATTGGTCACTTCTAGGGTTTTAGGAGGGTTTAAAGTGACTTATGTTCTTAACGATTGTTCATAAACCCTAGCCCCTTAACTCCTAAACCAATGCCAAAATTTTAAAGTGTACTATCCCCTCAACTATACTTAAGATATTATGTCACCATGCATCTTAATCATATAATTATAAGTGCAAGAATTTGACTCTTGGTCTGTAAACTTGCCATTGGAGAGGTTGACAGTCTTAAACATTGTTCATGCAAGTGGTGGACCAAATCAACAAATTATGCCATGAGTTTATAGGATGAGGACCTCATTATCATCCTTGAATATCATTTTTTCCAATTTATAGTGTCATGGTCTCAATAGTGAGTGAAATTTATGATTTGAAATGTAGTTACCCATTGGAGGAGCTCAAAATGGTCTTGAGAGTCTAAATGGCACTTTCATTATTTTGATTTGATTGTGACTTAATCTCAAGGGTATGTAATCACATATTTCACCTTCATACCACCCTCACCAAACATCCTTTCTCATGATTGCACCTATGGTTTGCCTATGTATGAGTTAGACTATACATGGCCTAGACAGGGGTTTCCATTGTTTGTTTCAATTTAGATAAGTTTAAGGGTTACTTGGAGTTATGTCATCACTATGAAACATTATAAAACTACTTAACCTCTTCAAGTTTCTCATATACTTCCTCTCTTCAATATAAATAAACAACCATCACTTGCCAAGGCAAACAAGCCTGTAGCTTACATGATTATGTTTACAGATGGTTTAGAGAGCCTTGTAGATAGTCAAATATTGTGAACCTCCTTTAGGTAATTTTATATGTTAATGAATCTTAGAATATATATATTATTTCATCCAAAATCCCTTCTCAATGACTATGTAGGACATTCTCTTAGCAAGATAGATAGGCCTATGTATGGTCTTGTTGACTTTATATGCAGGGTTTAGGTGAACTTGTCTTAACTAGTCTCATTGGTCATTCCATCATATTTCCTTTGATATTCAGATGAAATCATGGAATTTTATATTTACCTAAGACAAACCTCAATTTTATTCATGTACTCTACCTTCTCTTTAGGTTGGAATTGACTTACTCTTAACTGTAACCTTTAGGTGTTCATTAGAGAAGTCTGAGTGTATTTTTGGGTTTTAGGTCTTTAATTACCAACACTAAACCTCCTAAATAAATATTTTCATGTTGTTTATAGTCTAGTACCTTCTAAATTTCTCAAATCCCTATACTTCACCAACACACACTGTTCAAGACTGACTTCTTAAAAGGTGGTTGTAGGTGATCATTAGGAAAGAGTCTAATCATGTGGTCTTGAGCTTGTTTTTTTCAACTCCACCATGACACCTTAACAGTATTAAAACCTAATTGAGAATTATTTACCACTTACTCACAAGCTTCATTGGTTACTTCATAATGTTCTACAACCTTTATCTCATCCTTGTACTCAGACCTGTGTAGGAATACTAGGCTTACAAACCTTTTAAATGTTTTGACCCTTAGTCACTTTAACTCCTTACAGATATTCACTAGCTGAGATATCTTCATTGGTTTGTGACTCTTCTCTCATCTGCATTAATTTATGATTTAATCTTGGTTTTGTTTTGATGATAATTAGCTTTTAGTCCAAAAGACAACATATAGGTCTGTCACCTATAGGTCTCTATTTTACTAGCATAGGCTATTAAGCAGCTTCTTTGAGTCTTTTGACACTTATTATTTTATCAAATTTTTTACCATTGTCTAAAAAATCTAAATAGTCATGTAGACCTATGATCAAACATTGTCCCACTTCAACTTGTCCATTCACTTGTACGGATTACGTATACAGTAAATTTGTATACAAGTTATATGTATGAGAGTTGGAGTTCATGAGTCCATTCATGCCTTTGGATGATGCCATAAAGTATTTCAAGGTTATATGAGTGTTTATGAGTCTATTCCACATGTATTCATTGCTTGAACACCTCAATATGAATCCCAGGATTCATGGATATTCACCTACAATTATGCAGACCTGTGGGTGAATGAAACTTGTCCAAATCCCTTGTTGGAGAGTACATTGATTCCAATCCACTTGTCTTGAGTTTAAAACAGGGTCAAAAATGTCTTCCTTATATGATAGCATAGATATTGATTTCCAATTGGACCAAACTTCGCATTCAAACTTGTAGAAGATTGCTACTACAGAAACCATGTCTTTAAAGAACAAAACACTTTAAGAATGCATACAAGAATCACATTCCAAATGGGAACACATGAATATTATGAAGTTTAGGAATATTTCATGAAATTTGAGGCACTTGGAACTCCTGAAGGTGACAAACATCACAAACTAACCAAAACTACACTTGCAATAGGGTGATATGCTCACACACTTGAGACACTTTATCTCTTTAAGAAAACACCTCATGAAGTTTAATTTACTAATGAAAATACCATGAAATGGATAAATTTATCATCTAAAATAACTCCACAAAACCATTCTTCTCCATTGAATTATGACATTAAGAAAGAAGATCAAAACTAGACCCTGCTTGAATGGACAAGGCATAGTGACATGTTGTCACTCTTAGCGATTGTTCATAAAGGATAGGCCATGAATTTAAAAACAAATTCCACTAAATTTAATCTCATTAGGACACATAAAAATTACCAAACATTTATCTCCTAACTTTCTCTCTCCTAGTTGTACCATGAATTTGATTTTTGCCTTTCTAAGCTTGTGAAGGTAGCTATGGAGGAGAGAGAGTTTATGAAACATCTATACAACCTGATCAAAATCCTTAAAATGACCTATGGAATCCAAAGGGATTCTATGAAACCTTCTCCATTTTAAAAATGATCATCCAAGGCCGTACAAGTGCCCAAAAGTGCTTTAAAGGGGGTATTTTGCTTAGTTTACGCATTGAAACTACAAGCTTGTCAGTTTTCGACCATATCTAAATCTTATTTGACATCAGGTATTTTTTTAAATTCTTGAAACAGTTACCTTTGAAGGTGATATGTACAACTCCTCAAAAATAGGCCAAAAGGTGACTAAAATGACATTTTAGCACATAAGAACATGATAAAAAGTTAACAAATTATATTATGACCTTAAAGACACATTAAAAACCTTTTATAATGACTCTAAATCATGTCAAACCTTTTACCATATTTGAAAACACCAAGACCTTATGAATGATCCCTAAGACAGTGACAAGTACACATGAGACCAAACCTTGGACAAGGATAAACAATGACTAATGTGATCATATGGAGACCATTTAAGACCATAACAAGACAATTTACAAACTTTGATAATACCATTTTGAATTGTGGTCAAAATTTGGTCAAAAATAACAATCATCATTTTTATTGCCTCTTGAACCTGTAGACACCTAAAAATAGCCTCCAAACATTTATTATTTATTATATTATATTAGTATATGGTACTTGTGTGTTTGTTGATTATTGGTCCTGATTACATATTGTATATAGAGTTCATGTTTATGTGGTCATTTCCATTTGTGTCCCTATTGTCCCCAAAAAATGCCACTCATTTTTGGGACAACCTACATATCAAAATTGTCTCTTCCCTTTTCAAAATTTGTCCTAGGCATTTAAATTCCTCATTTTTCAAGCTTCTTGAAAATCTACGGACTCAGCAGGTCAAGTTCTATGGGCTTTTACAGGTTGAAATCTATGGACTCTTTCAAGGTTAGAGAAAACTACGGACTCTGCAGATATGTTTCTGCAGACTCAATATGCTTGAAGTTAGCAGGTTCAATAGGTTAAAAAGCTTCTGCAGGTGAGATCAGTCAAAGGAACAAGCTTCTAACAATTGGATATTTTCAGAATTGGTTCATCACCCTGGTTTAAACAAAAATTTCCATCGACAAGCAGCAACAGCAGGTTCAACGTTTGGTTCATCCGCTTTATTTAAGCAGCTGGCGACCATTGACGGCCCCTCAAACGTCAAATTTTAAAGTAAAGGAAAATCTATGGAAATTCAAATAGAGTGTGAAACTTAAAAGAAGAACCAAGCGACTGGCTGGAAAGATAGCCCGATAGCTCAAATCGCAGCAGGAAGAGACAAAGCTAGAAAAGACAAAAGCAGAAAGCAAAGGAAAAGCCCGACTAAAGAGAAAAGCCTATGGAAAAGTGCCCAATGGAAAAAGATAGCAGAACGTGACAAGTGTTTGCACCCAACATGCAAGAGCAACATTTTTTGCCGGCCTTGCATCTTTTGGTCTCTTCTATGTAGGAGCGGCAATTTTTGCTGCCCAAGCATCCCCGTTTCCTCTCATCTAGGTGCAAGAGTGGCAATTTTTGTTGCCCTTGCACGTTCTTCTTCAACATGTGTCGGCGGCAATTTTTGCCACCAACACTTTCTCCCTGACGTGCACAGGCGGCAATTTTTGCTGCCTATGCACAATAACTTCTCCAATATGCAAGGGCGGCAATTTTTGTAATGTGTAATTACATGTAAAAAATTTAGAAAAATATCTCAAAGTCAAAGATGAGTCATCTTTGACTAGTATATTTTTGTATTTTAATATTTTCTAATTTTTGAAGGTTTCTACCTATATATAATGGAGACCTCTTTTGTAAATATATCTCTGATAATTGAGAGCAAAAACTCTGCTAAAATTGAGACACTTCTTGAGACTTTGTGCTCAATTTGTAAATCATATTTTGTTAAATGAATGAGAAACAGGTTTATTTCAGACTTTGTGTTGAAGTTATCTATGTTATTTAGGAAATAGTCCTTATGTCCTCTTTCTTGATAATCTCTTATTTGTTTGATTTAATAAGGAAAGTGGGTGTGTTGATATTATCTGAGGGCATTTCTAAAAGGTAGAAGAGAGACCTTGAGCTACTTTTATCTTTGTGATCCTTTTATCTTTTGTAGTTTCAGGCGAAGACTTTGTGCTTCATTTCACTCTACAGTTACGCTTGTTCCAGATCAGTGAAGGAGACAACGGAAGACTTTGTGCTTACGTGGGTTTCCTTGTGAATTTTGTTACTTCAGGTGATTTTTTGCTCTATGCTGGATACCATTCCTGAAAGAAGAGGAATGTTGTTGGCCAATGACTAGGATTTCTCTCTCTTGTTTCTTGTACATCACCTCTGAAAAAAGAGAGGTGGATGCTATTATACCACCCCAAGTATAATTTTCTGCTTAATTATATATACATATAGCGTATAAGTATTCATAGGGAACCTCCCCTTGATGAGAGGAGAGATTTACCTCATCCAGATCTGGTAAACCCACACTTTTCATGGCGTAAATCTCCCTGTGCTGTGGTTGATATACCCATTTTGTCATCAATTAGTTGACGACAAAATATTCACCCAACAGTCCCCACTCTTTTTCTCTCTTATTTCTCATTATCTCTTTTCCCTCCATTTCCTCCTTTGTTTCAAGTGGTATTCCAAGAAACATAGAGTGTATGTTAATGGTTTTGTGGCTCTTTTTACCTATTTTTTATCATGTATTGTTAGATTTTATATGCATTTGTTATTAGCTTATGTATCAATAAGATCCTAATTTTAATTCAAGAGGTCTACAAATACACAAGTGCATTAGTGAATTTACACAACAATCAATTGATCAATCAAGAGAAAAATCCCTGCCCATTTTCTATCAGCTTGTGTGTCAAGCAGGTCCTAATTAGAATTTAAAAGGTATATAAATCCATACATCCATTAGTATATTTGAGACAACAATCAACCAATTTATCAAAATTACTCATCAATACAAGTATATAGAAAAGGTATCCAAAATTATAAGGAAATTTGAAATAGCATCTAACATTTACTATTATATTCTATTGAGCATTCTAGAAGAAATCAAACATTAATTGGAGCATTGAAGAATAAAACTTACATTACATTAGATTGTTTTATTGAATTCAATTTTACTTGGCATGATATCTTTGATATTATGTATTGTTGAGGGGTGTGATATGTAGTTGGTGCTTAAAAACCATGTTGACTCCAAATCTGGGCCCCAAAATAAATTTATTTCATTATTCTTTACGGGTTCCCCTGCCATATTACGGGTTGAATCTTTAAGAAGAGAAATTTCCAAAGGATTGTAGTGAAGATTTAGATTACTGGTTAATTTAATCAGCAAACCATACCGGATTAACCTAATCTTTAAATTAGATTTTACATCTCTATCATCTACCAGAAACATAGAGGCTAAGGCCTTGGTAACTAGAAACATGGAGTGTACGATTCTACAGAGGTGTTCAACTTACCATGAGTTTTTTGAGTTCTTCCTAACTTTCCATAAAACTCTAATTCTACTATCATAAAATAGGGTTTGCTTTTATATTACTAAAAAATCAAGATACTTTTGTAAACCCTCTCTTTATTATTTATTACGCCAGAATTAGATTATCGATAAAAAATGATTATATTGTTGCACATTTAATTAAGCATGATTTAATGTGTAGGGATATATGTAATTTCCCATAAAATAGATCAATACGTTGAATTTTGATATAAGTACTATTGATTCATTGAGTGATGCATTTTACATCCCACGTCTACTTACAATTTTGGTGTGTGAGTGGGTAATTGGATGAATGGAACCAACTTTCATTAAAAAAAAAAAAGATAAATATAACATATACATCTAACATAATAAATCATGAATTTGATTTAAAAAATTAGGTAACTATAAGTTAATGATCTCTAAAGAAAGCATAATAAAGAAATAAGGAAAAAATTATTCAACTAACACATATTCATCTTAACATGGATCTAATATGTGCTGAGAGGTATCAAAAAGATTTAGTACCACCAAAATATCGATGTTAGAACATAAGAATTAGTACCTCAAATATTTTGGATACTTCCACTATATATCATATACATATTAAGATAAGTTTAAGGGCTTAAAAACATAGAGTGTATATTTTTAAGGTTGTGGGTCCTTGTCACTCTTAAAATTCCCCCAACGATTATGGGTCTTATTTTGTCAACTTTTTTTTAGTTTCGTGTTGGAATTTACACAATAAAATTTTAATTTAAATTTTAGAAGTCTTGAAATACATAGACACATTATTACATATAGGAAAACAATTAATCAATATATCAAGAGAAGTAGTCCTACCCCCTTTTAATCATATTATGCAACAATAAAGTTATAATTAAAATTCAAAATGTTTATATGTGCATTAGTACATTTAAGACAACAATCAATCAATATATTAATAAAAGTAGTCAATGCAAGAATATAGAGAAAATATTAAAAAATCTAGGGAAATTTAAAAGAGCATCTAATATATATTATTGTATTATATTGGACATTCTACAAGAAATCAAACATTCATTATAATATTAAAGAAAAATATTTGTATTACACTAGAGTGTTTGGTTGAATTATATCTTACTTGAAATGATATCTTTGATATTGTATACTATTGAGGAGTATGATATGTAGTTGGTATTTAAAAACTTTTTTGACCACAAATATAGGTCCCAGAATAAATTATTTTCATTATCCTTTGTAGGTTCACCTACCTTATCAAGGTTTGAATATGGAGGAAGAGAAGTTTCCTAAGGATTATCGTGAAGATTTAAAATCTTGGACAAGGTTTTCAAAACATGATACCCGATGAACTCAATCTTAAAATTATATTTTGTATGTTTGTCATCTACTAACAACATAGAGTCTACTAGAAACATGGAGTCCAAAGACCTAGTAACTAGAAACATGTAAAGTATGATTCTGGGAAGGTTCTTAAATTGTCATGAGTTTTCTTGATTCTTATTATCTTACCATATAAACCTTGATTAAGTTTTAAGAATATGATGTTTATTTCCAAATTATTAGAACTTTAAGATAGTTCTTTAAAACCTCTTTTTGTCATTTATTGTTTTAAAATTAAAAAATTAATTAGATATAATTTTATTATTTTACATTTAATTAAACTTGATTAAAATATATATAATTATATATATTTCATTATGATGTAATACCATTTTTTCATAAAACATATAAATGTACTAAAATTGTCATATAATATTGATTCATTGAACAACATATTTTGCACCCCATATTTATTTAGACTTTTGGTTGTGAGTGGATAGGTAAATGCATGAAACCAACATTTTTATAAATATATATTTTTTGGAAATAAAATAAATAATTATAATATTCACATTTGATATTATAAATTATATTTTTACAATAAAATAATAAATTAATATTTAAAAATAAAATAATTATAAATAAACTATTTATTTAAAAAAATCAAAATAAAGACACATTTCCATCTTAATAAATATCTTATATGCATCAAGAAATATCCTACAACAACATAAATATATCTCAAATCTTTTAGATACCTCAAATTTATATCATATCCATATTAAAATAAATTTATGCCACTAATTAATCCATTAGGATTATTGACTCAAACCAACAACCTTAAAGAAATACTAATATTGTTTTGCTTTCATATATCTATGGAATTCAACTATTAAGTTATGCATGATGAGATTAACTTTACATGGATGATATGTTAAGTAGGCCAACCAATGTTTTCAAGAAGGTACTATTATTTTTATGTTTACTCAAACAAATCTTCTGAAAAATATTATATTTAATTTTAATTTATATATTAATCATCACAAAAAAATTAAAATTGGTTTATGAGACTACAAAATATACACTATAAAAGTAATAAGATATTATTGTAACACATTCCAAAAAAATATATAGAAGAGAAAATTAAACTTGAAGTGAATAAATGAAAAGTAATTATTTAACAAAATAAAATATTAAAATGAAAATTTTTAAAACAGTAATCTTGTGTAATAAAATTAATGTTATTATATAATTTAAAATTAGAGTTGACTCTTTGAATGGCCCGTTGGGTAAGAAAAAATTAGAGTAGAAGATTTGCTTCTTTTAAGTTAGAGATTTGTAGTTTTTAAAGAGTTTTTGATTAAACGATTGAATGGCAGAAGATTTATGATGTATTGGCAATATTTTACTAGAGCGGATTTTTTTTTTCCAAAAAGTGATGAATCCAAAGATTTTGGTCAGTTTTTGGTTTAATCATTGATTGAAGAAAGATTTGTGATGGAATGGCATAATCTATTTGGCAATTTAGCTACCTTGACTTGACCTAAGGAGATTATTACTAAATTTATCCTTCATTATATTACTAGATTTAGCTATTAGAGTTTTGTAACTTTCAAGGTTATCAATAGTTGGAGTTGGGTCTGGCTAGATCTACGTGTTTCCCTAAAAGTTTTGAGTCTTACAGCTAGATCGACTATGGAAGAAGTTATTTTCAATATAAGTTCTTCAAGTTGGGTTGCTTTCTCTTATTTTATCTCTATTTTATCTTGGAAAAAGGGTGGAAAGATGATAAACAATCCATTTTTTGAAATTTAGACTAGGTTGAAGAAATGGAGCAATATTTTATTTATCATACCTTGAGTGGAAGATTCATGGGTATTCGATGATCCATGAGTAGGCATTGCATATTGTGATGGATGAGCACTTGTTTCATGTTGGATCTCTCCTTGAAGGAATATTGGATATACCTCCAATCATTTATTTAATCTTGAGGGAAGACTGCTTCATGTAGAGGATTGGGTTTTCCCCTCTACAATTCTCTTTAATATTGATGCTCTTGTTACATATTTGCTTTATCTTACAAGATCTTTTTCTAGTTTTTTTAGGTTTACATTGTATTTTTCATCTCCCGTGAGGGGTGGGAGGAAGGTTGGATATATTGTTAGTTGCTGGTCTTTATTTAAAATTCCTACTAGTAGGGGATATTTCAAGCTAAATTTTAGCTTACCCTATGAGGAAGTTTCTATCTACTCACATTTTTTATATGACAACCTTGTGCTTCTTTCATACCCTATGATTGATTCAGGGGTTCTAGGTGATGGTTTCCCCAACTGTTACCCCAGGAAGAAGAGCGATGTTAGGCAAGTTGTTGGTAGTTTCTTCAATGTTGAGGCAAGGGTATTTCATGATGGTCTGGAGGTTGTCACCTTGTTCCAAGTTAATGTCATATTGCTGAAGGATTGATTGTCTAACTCTAAGCTTTGAAAAGTTTGCATTGCCTATTTGCTCTACCATTATCTAAAGTTTATTCCAATTTTGTTTCATCATGGTTTATACATGTGTAAACCTAATTTATTCAACATCACATTGTTGAGGTTCATCTTATGTCTCATCAGAGGGATCTTTTGGGATGGCCCTAGTTGCACTTGGTGACCTTGTTTTAGGACTGGCCCTTGAATAATTACTATCTATTTTATGCCCTATAATTGATTAGATGTTGTGGTTTCACCAAGTTGATTCCATTGGGCATTTCATTACTGACCATTTACAAGTGTTTCAAAGATGTAGCTAGAATTGGTCCTTTTTAATTATTATTGTTTGCATCTTTATGTTACATTGTATAGGTTGGGAGACTTGTTTTCAAAACCCTCATTATTTTACTATAAAGGTAGTGGGACCTATCTTCAAAACCCTCTCTTTGTCTAGTTCATAGCTTCGGTTCACTAAAAGCATTTTACTCATATATAATAAAAAAAAAAGTAACCCTATTATTTTGAAGAAACATTTATAATACTTAAAATGATAACAAAAAATATGAAAAATATAAAATCATATAAATCATTCCTATATGATGTGTAAATAGGTAATGTATGCATGAAACCAACATTTTTATAGATTTATAATTTTTAAAATTAATTAATGCGACTAATTAATCCATTACATTCCTTTTTTTGCCTTCTTGACCCAACCAACTAGCCTGAAAAAAATACTAATATATTCTTATAGTTTTGTTTTATTTTTATATATCGATGGACTTCAACTATCAAGTTATGCATGATGAAATCAACTTTATAAGGGCAGTCTTTAAAGTATGCCAAAAAGTGCTTTCAAGAAGGTAATCTCATTTTATGTTTACTTATCCAAAAAATTTGACAAATATTTAATTCAATTTAATTTATATATTAATTTCTATTAAAAATCAAGATTAGTTTATGAAACTACAAAAATACAATATAAAAGAAATAAGATAAGATAGTAATATATTCTAAAAAAATATAGAAGAGAATTTAATCTAAAGTGAATAAATGGAAAGCAACAATCTAACAGAATAAAATATCATAATGAAAATATAAAAAAATGAAGATTGTGCATAGTAAAATTAACCCTATTATATTAGAGAAATACTTATAATACTCAAAATGATAAAAAGGTATTTAATAAATATATAACCATATAAATAATTCAAAGATTGTTATGGTTAGTTTCATAAAACAAAACGAAATTAATTTTTTCTTTATTTTATTCAAGGAGTTCTTCCATTTATTTTTTACTCTACTCTACACAACCAAAATTGTTATACCTAGATTTTTCACCTAAATCTAAATAGAACATTTCCTTACCTATAGTTATAATAATCAAATCAATAACACATATATTTAGATTAATATTATTTTTTAACTTATGAAATGTTATTTTTCTCTAAAAAATAAAAAAATAAATTTATAAAGTAGATTTATTTGTACATAAAATTACAATCCATTATAATTTTTGAGATTAGTTTAGATCAAGGAATAATGGACATCCAACTACAATAATTTAAATATCACTTGAAAATTATCAAAGAACACACCCTTTTACAACAAATAATTTTGATGATCTAACATTTTTTTTGACAAGGTGTTAAATATAATTTCTCTCAAGTATATTATGTTTCAATCACTTAATATTTGAATTTTAAACATGATTCATTATTTCCTTTTCATGGCACTTTTTTTAGGACAAGTCCAAAAATAACGAAGGTTTATGTGAACAATAAATACTAACAAAGGATGGTGTCAACAATAAAAACTAAAAGATTAAACTTTACAAAGATGATATAAGAGAATTGCATCATCGATACACATGGATTAGTTCGATAGACTAATTTAATGTCAAGGATATTAGAGAATTGTATGATCTATATACATGGATGAGTATTGTAAACTAATTTGATATAGAAGATACAACTCAAATCAATTAACTTGTAAATGTAAGTCCACACCAAAAAACCAAATTGAGGTACTTATAGACCAATTTGGTGTAGAGGATTCCATATAAGAGAATTGCATCTTATATACACATGAAATTTATATTATAATATTTTTTTGTAGAGGATATAAGAGAATGAGTCTTATAGACCAATTTGGTGTAGAGGATATAAAATAATTGCATCATCTATATAAATGGATAAATCCTATATATCAATTTAATGTAAAGGATATAATATACTTTCATCATCTATAAACATGGATGTAATATTAGACTAATTTAATGTAGAGGATATAAACAAATTACATCATGTATATTCATGGATGGGTCATATATACTAACATGGTGTAGAGAATATAAGAGAATTGCATCATCTATACAGGTGGATGAATATTATTGACAAATTTAATGTAGAAAATATAAGAGAATTGTATTTTCTATACACGTAATGAGTCTTGTCGACAAAATTAATGTATAGAATATGTAAGAAAATTTTATTATTGATACATGTGAATGGGTCACTATAAACAAATTTAGTCTAAAGGATGTTAAAGTCATCATCAACATCATCATATCATGTATTTGCATAATAATTGCATAACATGTGATTTAATCATGATTAATCATTGTACGTGACCCAAAACTTATGATTTGAATAGTCAATGCAGTCAACATTGTAAAAAACCTATAAAATTGTGATTTTTACAAAAAAATGTAATTTATCACTAACAAAGTCACTATTTTTGAGAAAAACATTATTTTTATAGAAAAACATTTTTTTGAGGTCATTTTCAAATAATTTTTAAGGATAATCCAGGTAAAGTGAGAAGGTAGGTATTAAATTTGATGTTCATTCTACCATATTTAATATTTTTAACCATGAAATATGGTGGAAATATTTCTCATTATAATAACTCCCTAATCATTAGTTTTTATACAATTTGATTCAACTTATTTTATATGCTTACGAAATATTTACTATAAAAAACAACACTTTTCATATGGGAAATATATATATTTTTATTTTATATTTACAAACAAATGACTTAACAATCAATGGATACATTTTATAATATTTTTATGACATTTCAAGTTTCTGTATTATTTTATTTTAATATTTAATTTATTAAATTTAAGGTGCTTAGTTTTTGTTAGTTTTCCATCAATGAATCGAACTTTCTTATTATTGTATGTTGAATTATTTTTTATGTGCTAGATTTTTAAATGTTATTTTCTCAAAATTATAATTTTTGTCTTTTGAATCAATTTAATGTGAATATTTTTTTAGATCAATATAATACAAAAATATTACAATAACTATTTTCATTGTCTTCAATTGTAAATAACAATTAACATTATAATGTCATTAAATATAAATTAGTAACCAGTTTTGAAAAAAATCATCCATTGAAGCAAAATAATAATATATAAAATAATTTAAAAATGTTAAAAATAGACATTATACTAGTTTGTTTGGATTTATTGATGCAATTAGCATGTGATATAATTTGAAATATTTGCGTAAAAATTTTATACTCAAAATATTAAATTTATATATTATCTTATCTTGTATGTACTAACAATTGCAAGAACACAAAACACTACATTGATCAAAATTATATATATATATATATATATATATATATATATATATATATATATATATATATCTTTTTTATTCTTCTTCTATTTTTATTTTTTGGTGAACTTTCGTTCAGTTAAATATTTGACACAGGGGGATTACAATGTCAAACAAGTGACCATGTTTATGATCTTTAAACTTCCCCTTGTGAGCAAGTATGCCATTAGACAAACCTGAGACCTTTCACATACCATTTATCTCAGTGTCACTCTATTCTTGTCTATCAACTTTCTCTCACATACATCTCAATTCTCTCTTTCACTACTATCATTCTTCCACATACCTCCAAGTATATAGGAAGGTGAAGTATATAGGAAGGATTCATATCTTGATTTAGACATGGTATATCAAGAGTATTTTTTTTAATAACATTACTCTTCCACATACCTTTAGAAATTTAGGAAGGTGCATAGTATATTAGGTAATTTGGCTATTAGAGATTTAAGTATATCTAAATACATGAGTGATAACTTAGAGTGATAAGAGAAAACTAGACACTGTTGTGTCCCAACACACCCTATTTTGAAAAATATTCAAATAGGGACCCATTTTCCTTAGAAATTTTCTTCAAGACAAAATCTAAAGACATTGTCCTTTGAGAATATAACCTCAGAATCCAAACATTGACATATTTCATAAATGTTAAGTTTAACTTGTTATTTTGGAGTATTATGTTGCTTTATTAAAAGTCAAAGTTGAAATATTGTTATATTATTTTTGAAAGTATTTGAATTTTAAAATGAGCCTTTTAAATGATTAACAAGACTAATCACATAATTTTTTAGTCCATGTATGTTTGATATTTATCTTATGCATGTTTTTTTACAATTAAGTTTTTTCCATTTCATCTCTGAGATGTCTCTAAACTCATCTAATTTTATTAAGTGTCATTATTCTGCTCACCCCTAGCATTCGGTGATTGACCAAGTATTTATTCTTCTAGGCCTTTGATTCATCAAGATTATGCAAAGTGTCACCATCTTGATAACCTGTATCCCAAAGAGCAAACATATATCATGAAGTCATTATGGTTAGTGGAACAACAAGATTGTGCCATATGTCATCATCTTGCTCATTTCGGCTAAGGGATATTTGCACAAGTTTACCAAGTTTAATGATCTTTTAGGTCACCTATATTTCTCCACATGTCACAATATTTTTAACTGATGGATGACATTAAATAATTATATTATACGGTCATCTAGGCAAGCAAAATAGTGATATTCATCCAGGTGGCATGATCCCAAGAATTTGTAGTCTAACATAACAAGATACATAGTCAGAGTTTGAAGACCCTCTGGATTGTTAGGATTACTCCACATGTCATAATCCCATAAATTAATGAATTGAACAATGTAAAACAAATAAATTTTCACTCTGGGCACTCAAATCATTGAGACCTATCAAGTGTCATCATCCCAATATCCCACTACTGAAGAAGTAAAGTATAAAATAACACAACATGGCACCTAGCAAACAAGCAATATACAACTACATGTTTAATACATAAAAAATTAATTTTAAAAAATGAAATCAAGGGTCTCAAAGTATGAGAAAAATAAATATGTCATACTAAAAAGATAAGGCACCTAGAAGCATTAAAAAGATGACACATGGAAATCCAATTCATAAAAGCCAATAATGCAAAATCAAAATTAAAATAAGAAAAGAGTAGATGGGGAATGGATCGAAAGCAATTTTTTCATTTAATCCACATGAATTAGAAACTAAATGCATTATATTTTTAAAGCCAAAAAATATAAGAAATATATATGGTTTACCAAATAATTTGATTTCATTTTCCTCTTACTATTTTTTGCAAAGAATTCAATGAAGCAATCGAGAGACTTCAAGTTTTTTTAATAGAACATAGAGTATTTGCACAATTTCAATGGATTCATCATCTCTCACTCCTCCTCCCTTTACCTATTTGATTGCAGGCATGATGGATTACATGGATATAATTTTTTATTCAACAACATTGCAACACAAATTCAAGCACTATTTATCCATATGGGAGGATGTCAATGCTACTGAGCCATGTGAGGTAGGGGATCAACCATCCATATTCACATAGCAATACAAAAGTGACATTTTCGATATCAAGGTAGTAAGCCTACATAATGTTGTATAAAAACCTGAGGCAATGCCCCACATTGAATTACTCCATGATTTATTTGTAAATGGGAATTTTTTTGGAAAAATATTACACTTCAGGCTTAACAACACCCATGTGGCCTATATTGGTGTCAATGCCTTTAAAAAATAGTATAGGCTCCCTACTCCATAAATAACCGACGATCAATTTATGATAAACTCATGGTTGTTTATAAATATGATCCATGATAAATTAAAATAATGGGTCAATAACCCAAGAAACTTTTCAAGTAAAGGCCCAATTTCCTCTCTTCCTATTGGAGACTTAGGCTACACCCTAGCTGAGTAAAGGATTGTTCAGGTCCTCTTGCTCAAAACTAGTCCAACATGGGAATGACCCTAGGCTATGGGTTACCTAAACCTGGGTCAGACCTCTAGGGTTTTTAATGAGGTTAGCTCCCCAGATTATTCATTATAGTTCTCACCTAAGACCTAAATAGTTAGGATGAAAAGAGAGGAGTTGCATGAACAAAAACTTACTTTAAGTGTTGTGATGCACCATGAATTCATTGTATCCACTCATAGGCTTGAAATTTTGACACACCAATGGACCATGAATAGACTTAACATAGTACCTACAATGGCTTCCAAGAAAAAGTGATTCACAGTTAGTTTGATTGGCTTAGGCTGGAGGGAAATGAGGGTAAGGCCTGATTGAAGGCACTTACAGTTAGTAACCCACTCTATACCTAAGACATCAACATTATGACACACTAGATGACCTTTAAGGAAAGATTGTAAGCACTTAGGTTGAGGTTGAACTTGGCCCTACAAAGGGAAGATTAAACCACTTTTGCATATCAAACAAATATAAAACACTAAGCACAAATTGGTAAACAAATGCAAGTGTCTTTCTCATTAATCCAAGAGGTGCATGAGTACAAATTTTGGTAGAGTCTAGTCATCCCAAACCTAAAGGATGAAAATCAAGAGCTCAAAGCTCAAATTTATAGTAGAATGTGATGAGAGAGAGGGGAAGGGATGCGTGGGAGAGTGAAGAAGGGGTCATAATGATCAAGGTTGAGATTATTGCCAAAAGTAATCACAACAATCACTGCATCAAATTCTTCTTGAACTCCTCATTTTATTAATGCTACTAAAACTATTTTGGTGTGGAAGAGTGGAAAAAAGGTCATGGAGGATAAAATTTCCACTGTGAGCAATCATAGATGGCCACCTAAATCTCCTTGAGCTCCTCATTGCATTAATGCTCTTTACAGACCCTTAACTGATATGAGTCCATCAAAGAACACACTCTTTGTTTCATGTTAAGATCTCAACCACACTACACCATCAATTTTGGACAAGTGTCATCATCTCGTGTTATTTGGAGATTTGATCAAATCTACTCCATTGATATCCTTAGGAGTCTACTAGTTTTGACCTTCATCATTAACCATCAATCTGTGTTTGGCTTTCCAAATGGTGCCAATTGTCAGTGCCCCATTCATCTTGATTTCAACCTTAGAGAATGTGAAACTTATTAGTATTGCATACTTCCTATGGATCCACTATCAGACTTCATCTAATTCACATGATGTTACCATATGTTTTCCTTCCATTTAATCTAGATCTTTGACCTTTTGACCTTATTTACATCATAGATCTCCTTAGAGAGATTAATCGCATGTCATCAATCTCCTACTTGATTTAAAATGTACTATTGATCTACTTGTTTGTCATAATCATGCCACTTATCATTGATCTATTTAATCCTAAGATCCTCTAACTTTTTGACTATGAGCTCATCATTGATCTTTGAGCGCATGAATAAACATACTTCATCAGATCTTCGGGACCCACTGACCTCATTGATCATCGCTCACTATTAGATCTATTTCAGGATTTCATGATCTTGACACTTATTAGTAGCATGTTTAGACTCAAGAATATTTGAATCAAAATGGTTAATTTATGATGCTTGAACTTGACATCCCCACACACATTGCCTTTTGCCAAATTGCTCTTACATGAAATTTCAAAATAAGGACACTATGGGGCATTAAAAATCAAGGTAAGGCAATGGTAATCAAAGATTCAAATGATAGGGGTTGCCATTTTGGTTTGTGAGGCCAAAATGTTAACATATTTGGTGACTCTAAAGGCTTGACTAGCCTGTTGGTCATGGAACCTAGACACTTTTATGACAAGGTGACTCAACAAAGAAGTACAAGATGATGATACTCATAACTGAATTGTAATCTTGACACTTGAAATACCTACAATAGTTAAAAGACACACACATACACAATAAATCAATAACCTAACACTAAACAACACACCTAACAATTAAGGGTAAACAAAGGAATGAACTAAACAACAAGAAAAAACCTACAAAATTATGCAAAGCACTTATTTGGATAAATAAACTAACTACTAAAAAATTGACTTAACTTTGACTTCATTCCCCCAGGATCAAATGGGAATGTTCCCTGATCACTATGGCAACTTGATGTGGAGTTATCATATGATGATTTATGTGTAATCAGACTTGGATCAATAGGTGACAACTTCCTCTTATAACTAACACTCTCTTGATCACCTGGAAGAGTGAAATGACCATTTGGGTTCATCTGTATGTGTATGGGTTGATTATGAGGGTAAAGAATCCAATCATGCTCCTCCTATATCTTTTTATCTTGTATCACTAACCTCATATCCTCTTCAGTCAAGATCTGCAACTGGTTGTACTCTTTGGGTTCAAGAAGATCAGCGATTAAAGCATTCTTGACAAGTTCCTTCTTTTCAATCTTTGACTGGTGTAGAGGTGGGGTATCTAACTTCAATTATAAGTCTTATAAGTCTCCCAATAGGATATCTCATCTTGGTTAATGAACAAATCACAAAATTCATTTCTAATTTTTCCATATATCTACAAGTCATCAAGATGATTACTCACCTCTTTCACTTTAGCGAGATCATCATAAGGTTCTTGATCAGTTGAAGTTTGCTCATCCTCATCATCAATAGAGAGAGGTGGTTCCTCAATCCAATGAAGGTACAACTCATCTTGCCTTTGTACTCTATTATTTGTATTGTTTTCCTCATTTGAAGCATTAGCCTATTGTTCAACTATATCACTTAAATATGCCTTGCCAAGTTGTTCCATTTCATTCAAGAACTCTAAATACAAGTGTTTCCACTGGTCTTCCAATGGATTCTTGAATTTAATGTCAACAACATCATCATGGATGTTGCCATCTAATTGGTCTATTATGAAAATATTAGCTTGTGTTTCATCTGCCTCAGCTCCATCATTAAGCCATTGTAGTAGCCCTTTATCATCAAAGCTTTGTTCGTGCTTACCTTTTGATCTAATAGAGTGCATAGGGGTCCCAATTTGAATCTCTTAATCATAGACACTAGAAGTGTCCTCTCCAAGGTACTCTTGACACTCAGCTACAACTGTATCACTGTCTATCTCTTGAATGACTGCCCCTTCCTTTACCAACTTTGATAGTTTGCCCACCATGCTTGAATGATCCAATTTTGATTTAGGCATACATGACTTCTTTTCCAGAGGGGAGAGGGTGGGTGGGCAGTTGATATCATTAGGTTGCTTGATGCTTTCAAGGGTATCCTTCCAACTAGGGATCTTGAATGGTTTCTTAGGAAGTTCTTGGGATTGAGGGGGGATGTGAAGAGGGGCAATAGGTACTTGAGTAATAACAGATGAAGGACTAATAATAGATTTCACACCTACTTTTCCTTCCTTATCCTCCTTTTCAAGGTTGGGCATGATGAAATTTGGATCCATGGCCCATGAAGGCTTCCATGTGGGTATTGTTTTAGGATCTTTGGTAGGCATAAGATCTTGAACATAAGTGGATTACTTTGGAGAAAGAGAGTGAAGGCAATCTACCTTTAGGGTGATTGGAGGAGGTGGCAAAAAGTGGATATTAGAGAATGATTTAGAATTGATTTTCACCTCCACACCATGTTCAAGTTTGCACACTATATGAGACAAGTATTTGAATAAGCACCCTTCAGCCTTAGTCATGAAGTCATTACCCAAAAATAAGGCAAAATGAGGCAACAAATATTCTACAATAAGGTCTTGCACAACTGAAAGTTTTGGGTAGGCATGAAAAGTGAGTTGAAGATTTCTAACAATGCCAAATATTTTCATGGGAGACCCATTCCATTGCAATTCAAAATTAGAAATAGGTCCATACCTCAGATTCAAGGTGTCTGCCACCGATTTAGAAACAATTGAAAGATTTGCCTTGTCATTACGTAAAAAATTATGGACCAAGAAATATCATATGACATTCAACCCTTTTATGTTGTGTATAACTCTCTAGAAACTTGTCCCTTTCTTTTCTTAATCTCTCAATCTCTAAGTGTAGGTAATCAGTGTTTTGTGCTTGTGGATATGGGGATGGAGGGTAAAAGCTTGCCACATGGTCTACCATGACTCCTTATGCAATATGTGTATCAAATCAAAACCATGAATAAAAACCTTTTTACCTCTACAATAATTGAAACCATTGATATCTCTAAGTTTGATGTTGATTGGAAACCTTCCAAAGATGTTTGACTCTAATCAATGTGACTACAAATGATGTTTTTGATGTCTTCAGCTTCCAAATGTCTTCCAATATCTTCAAAGCATGCTCCATGGCACTTGAAAGTGGTCCCAGTGGGCATGAAAAAAACTATTGGAGACTTAAGATGTACCCTAGCTGAGCAAAGGATTATTCAGGTCCTCTAGCTCAAACCTAGTCCAACACAGGAATGACCCTAGGCTGTGGGTTACTTAAACTTGGGTCAGACCTCTAGGGATTTTAATGAGGCTAGCTCCTTATATTGTTTGTTATAGTGCTCACCTAAGACCTAAATAGGTTAGGATGAAAATAGAGAAGGAGTTACATGAATGAAAACCTACTCTAAGTGTGGTGATGCACCATGAATTCATTGTATCCACTCATATGCTTGAAATCTTGACACACTAATGGACTATGAATAGACTTAACACAATGCCTACAATGGTTCCCAAGAAAAATTACTTCACATATAGATTAATTTAATTGGCTTAGGCTTGAGGGAAATGAGGGTAAGCCCTGATTAAAGACACTTATAATCAGCAGTCCACTCTATACATGAGACATCAACATTATGACACACTAGATGACTTACAAGGAAAGATTATTAGCACTTAGGTTGAACTTGGACCTGCAAAGGGAAGATTAAACCACTTTTGCATATCAAACAAATACAAAACACTAAGAACATATTGGTAAACAACTGAAAGTGTCTTTCTCATTAATCCAAGATGTGTATGAGTACAAATACTAGTAGAGTCTAGTCATACCAGCCCTGAGGGATGAAAATCAAGTGCTCAAAGCTTAATTTTATAGTAAAATGGGATGAGAGAGAGGGGAAGGGATGCATGGGAGAGTGGAGAAGGGGTCATAATGATCAAGGCCAAGATTAACACCAAAAATAATCATAACAACTAATGCATTAAATCCTTCTCGAGCTCCTCATTGTATTAATGCTATCAAAACTATTTTCGCATGGAAGAGTGGAGAAAAGGTCATGGAGGCCAAAATTTTTGCTACAAACAATCATAGATGTCTGCCTAAATATCCTTGATCTCCTCATTACATTAATGCTCTTTATAAACCCTTAATTGATCCAAGTCCATCAAAGAACACACTATATGTTTCATGCCAAGAGCTCAACCACACTACACTATTGATTTTGGACACATGTCGTCATATTGTGTCATTTGGAGATTTGATCATATCTACTCCATTGATCTCTTCAGGAGTCTACTAGTTTTGACCTTCATCATCGACCATCAATCTATGTTTGAATTTCTAGATGGTGCCAATTTTCAACGCCCCATTCATCTTGATTTCAACCTTTGAGAATGTGACACTTGTCAGTCTCATGTGCTTCTTATGGATCCATTATTAGAATTCATCCACCTCATTCATTTGTGCCATGTAGTGGCCTTGCATTTGATCTATATCTTTCACCTTTTAACCTTTCATGCAGTATAGATCTCCTAAGATCAATTGAACACATGCCATTGATCTCCTTCTACTTGATCAAATGTGAATCATTGATCTACTTATTTTTCATGATCATGCCACTTATCATTGATGCATTTAATCCTAGGATCCTCTAAATTTTTGATTGAGAGCTCATCATCAATTTTTGAGTGCACAATTAAATGCACTCTATTGGATCTTCAAGACCCACAGACCTCATTGATCATCAATCGCCATTACAATGATCTAAGGTTTTATGATCTTGACACTTATCAGTAACGCATTTAGACTCAGGAATATTTAAATCAAAATGGCTACTTTATGATGCTTGAACTTGATGTCCTTGTGCATGTTGCCTTCTACCAAATTGCTCCTACATGACATTTCAATGACAGTTTGGTTCCTTTAGTGTTTAAGTTAGTCATTTTTTCTTTAAAACAAGGACACTATAGGGCATAGAAAATTAAGCTAAGGCAATGGTCATCAAAGATTTGAATGATAGTGGTTGACATTTTGGATTGTGAGGATAAAATGTTAACACTTCCCATATTCACTTTCAGAGTAAGGATAAGAATTATTATGTCTCTATGAAACTAATTGTATGGTTTCCCCAACATTTCATACTTTCATGAGATATGGGTCCCACTATTGGATATTATTTTGAGTTCAGACAAAATCATATTTCCCTTGGATAAATTTTTAGTTTTAATTTGATACATCATATTAGTAACCCAACCAACATACATGATGGTAATTTCTACATGATGTTTTATGTGGTGAACATTATAACTGAAACAGTTCACCCTTCCTATGGAGAACCTCAGGCACCCTCTATAAAATATCTTAAGAATAGAGTGTGTGATGAGTTTAACATTCTTCACATATATAGGTTTAGGAGGCAGATTCAAAGGATCACAAAGATATCTTACCCTATGGTATAAATGGCTATCTATGGGCATAATATGCCCAAGTTATTAGACCACATCAAGAGAAGCATTAATGATATGGGTGACTATTAGTACTACCCTAAGTTTACCATAATTAAGATAGAGGGAACCATAACACAACCTTTATAATTGCCACACAATGTTCCTCATAAGGTGGTTGAACAAGAGATTGGTACATAGTTGGCTAATAGTATATATGTCTAACTCAGGGGTGCCAAACAAGGAACTATGCATCCAATCCCTCTCACTGTAGGCTACATGTAATACAAAAAAAAGGAGCACCTAAACTCTATTGGTAAAACCATAATTCATTATGGTCTAAATAGGGAACCATTTGAATATTAGGATACTAAGGGCAATGTTAGAGAGCATCTCAAGAAATATGAAAGGAGAATAAAAATTTCCTATGGGCACCAATCTTATGAGCATGATTCCATATTTATAAATGTTGAAGATGAAATTTATGTGGCTATTATAATGTGTAAGGCTATCATGTCCATGATAATGGCTCAAAAGATCCAATATGATCATATGATCACATAAGAAGATGCAAGGAGAATAGACAATGAGCAATGAACATCAACACCAATTCATGGCCTACTCTTCAACTAGGAGCAAAAATTCAGGGAACTAAAATTCTTGAAGAAGTAGAGAATCTAGGGACACAAATCCACAAGTCATATCCAATATACCTAGGACTCTCCCCACACTTCCTAGTTCTTCCCCCTCTCAACTTATAGCTAATGTGAGGGAATGTATTGGTCGTAATAGAATAACAAGTCCATTTAATGTTACACCTCTACCTCCATTAACATTAGTGCTATAGATAAGTCTCCCTTATTTATTATCACAATTTCCTATTGTTATTGCTCTTAAATCACCACTTCATACCACAACACCCAAATCCATGGGTCAACCATCCACACCTTCCATGGCTCCACCAATAATCCCTACTATCCCCACTTCACCTCCACTTCTACTCTTATATCCCCTTCATTTTCCATTCCACCCACTTTAATATCAGCCCTTACTCCTTCTAGGTAACCACTAAATACCTACCAAAAGAAACCTATAACTCCCCCTGTTTCCCCCAAGTTTGTATAATAAGAAGAAAAGCCTATTGAAGGCTTATTTGTTAGAGGAGGTTATCTATATGGGGAGTCTAAGGGGGAGCTTGAGGAATAAAAAATATAAATTGAAAAAGGAGGAGACAAAGTACAATAAAAAGCTAAGATGGAATTAAAATTTATGACAATAATAATGAAGAAGAGTGGTTGTTTGAAGAAGACAATGAAGCTGAAGAAACAAAACCATCTGATGAATCAAAAAAGGGTAAAATTGATTCAGGGGAGATGAAAATATGTGGAGACTCTGAATAATTTGAATACTAAAATTTTGAATCAATTGCAACTAAGTTTTTAGATGAAAAGGAAAAGGATATGAGGGAAGAGGTAGAGTCTAAGCAAACATATCCAGTTTATGAACTAATATCAGTTGCACCTCCAAGCCTTCTACCTCAAAGTGAAAAAAGTGGTGCAAGTCCTATAGGGTGATTAATACAAAAGTTACAATGGTAAGTACTATAACAAAGACTATTATTTCCACTTCCCCTCAGAATGTAAATTTACAAGTTCCTAGTTCTTTAGTATCTCATGTTATGCCACTACTACCATTGATATAGTAGAAGCCACTCATTCTTTACATTATTTAATTTTTTATTCTCCAAGTTGAATAAATAGGCCCCAAACATTCATAATTCTAATTTTTCAAAATATACCCCAAGGCCTAACGAGTGGAATTTTTTTTACTATCAACCAACCGAGGGTTCTACCATTATTGCTCCTACTAGGGTTGTTTACACATCTTTCATAACATATATGCAAATTTTGCTTCAAACCTCCATGACCTATTCATTCTTTAGTAGAGATAACCTACAGGCCACTAGACTAATAAAACAAGTGCATTTTGAAGACATAATGTCCACTTATATTTTAGATACACATATTACACCCTCTAGGCCATCAACACACTTAGCCATGCCTATTTATTAGATTACCCAGGCAGATTCCTCCATAGTTTTGGTTTACATGGCACCAGAAAAGACCACATATGTTATTTACACACCATCGTAGAATAAATTCACTATGTGGAGAAAGTCCATTCCCTCTTTTCCAAAGTTGGTTGTACCTTCTCCTACTACCTAGCCTACGCTAGCTTCAATGCACCCACTAGGTCAATCCCCTCCTACCACCTTAGCATCCATAACGAAGCATACATGACCTAATAGTTATTGAGGAGCCAAAGTTGGGATTCCATTTTTATAGGCAAATCAATACATTGAGGAAATTCAAGAGAAATATTTTATTGGAGGATTCTGATAATGTTGAGCTAAAGCAAAGAGAAGACATGTTATCTTTAACAAAGAAGAGGAAGCTCAATCCTTAAGACCAATATGAGTATAGGGGTGATCCATACAATTTTGTGGATGCAACTAGAGGATTTATTAAACATATGTTTTGAATCTATAACCGGTCTAGACAGAGGTTAAAATAGACTGGTTAAAATATGTTTGTTTATTTTGTGTGATGATAGTAACTTATCATAAGCATTAGTTCTCTGACTACTTGTCTAACCCATAGTGTAGGATCTAGTCTTGAAAGGTTTCATTATTTTGATCTTACCCATTGTAGGCTATATATCCATCCATTCATCTCAAATAGATCTTAGACTCACATCATATCCAAACCGTTTGAGGTAAACAACTATTCCTTTCATCGTTATTCCACCACCAGGTTGTTTAAAAAATTGAATATCTTACAAGTCATGCCTTGGAGTGAATATTTTCACCAATCCTAAAATGTTAGAGGCTATCTCATAAGATTTCATGGTGTACATAAAACCCATATCAATAGACTCCAAAACATTTGATCGCCTAAACATATTTTTTTATGCACACTGCAAATTTGGTCATCGCGTTGCATGAGAAATATTTTGCATAGAGATATGTCACAATAATCAAAGGCACAACTAGGATCAAATGCAAATTTTACAGACTTGTATGTAATGAAGGCATAAACTACTTCAAGTGGCATTTGATGAGATAATGAGGGCACAAAATTTCATCTTGTATTAGTGCATGTCATGTAGATGTCACTAATCAGGGTAGAATGACAATGTAAACATATGTAAAGTCAAAGGCCAAAAGGGCAAGGAGAGGTATAGATATGGAATATAATGCTTCAAATACAAGGGATGATCTATTTGATGATACACTAGGGCCATTAGTAAAGTAAACAAATGTAAAGGAAATAAGGTTTCAATATACCCTTAGATCAATATCTCATTGGACAAACACATATGCGAGGGAAACATGTATGCCTTATTTAGCCCTTGCACTACACCTAGAGCGTAAATAATGCTAGAGATTATAAGATGGAAAAAAATGTTCATGAGCAGGCAAAAATACATAATTTTGGTATTGTTCCATCTTATTGTTTAAAGTGGTCAAATCCTCATACTGGAAAAGTATGGTGGATGTAATTGTAGTTCTAGGTCTTGGGTTTGTAGCCCTACCATACAAGACTTTATAGATTAATTTATCGAAGGATGTTGTATATAATGTGAGCGATGTTCTCGTATAAAATCATAAGGAATGATAAAATTAGGGAGCACTAACATGTCATATGGATGGATAGATATAAGTAGTTGCATTCTCATCAACTTCTTTGTGTCATGTGATATTAGAAATTTTTTTATTACGAGTGTGGATGTATCTAACATGATAACATTGAGCGAGACAATATTTCATCTATTTGATGAGGTTATGATTGAGGTGGGGCTAGAAAATTTGGTTCAATTCATTACAGATAATGTTGATGTTTGTGTGGCCCTTGGGAGGCTTCTTATGGATAAATATGGATTTATGTTCTATATTTCATGTGCGACACATTGTCTTGATTGAAATTTGGAGGACAGGCACAATTTCATGGGTGAAACAGATTTTGTAAAAGACTCGCACAATCACCAAGTTCATATACAATTTCACAAGGGTTCTTAGTATGATGTGCACATTTATACATGGAAAGAAACTTATTCAGCCAGGAGTGACAAGGTTTGCAACCCATTTCCTTGTGTTGTAGACTCTTTGCCAACAACAAATGAATGTTTATTCTAATTGAGTGGGTGGAATCTTCCTTTGTGAAACATATGGAGGGCAGAATGGTGGTTTACTATGTTTTCTCACTATCCTTTTGGGAAGAGGTAGAGTAAATTGTGTTATTCTATGAGCCTTTAGTTTGAGTTTTGAGACTCAGGGATGGGGATAAATCCCCCATCAATTATCTATATGAGGCAATGTATAGAGCCAAAGATGTTATTAGGAGTAGATTGGAGAATAATGGGGCTAAGTACATGCCATTATGAGATATAATTAATAAAATATGGGATTGACAAATGAATTTTCCCCTCCATGCAACTAAATATTTCTTGAACCTAACGTTGTTCTTTAATGGCTCATTTTGAGATGATGCAAAAGTCACATAAGACCTATTTAAATGCATGGAGAGAATGTTTCCTAATCAGGAGGAGCTTGAGGCAGTGATGGGAGAGTTGTCGATGTACAAGCAGACAAAGAGTTTATTTTCTAGTAAGGCAACCATTCTAGTAAGGAAGACCTTCAAACTAGGTAGATAAAATTTCTACATATGTATGATGAATGTGTTAAATTTTGATTGAATTTTGCATGTTACAATGTTGACAAAATATATTTTTACAACACAATGGTGGGATTTATTTAGCAAAGAAACCAAACACATTCAATGGATGACAATCCACATTTTAAACTAGCCATGTAGTTCATTCACTTGCGAGCGTAGTTGGAGTTTGTTCGAACATATACAATCTAAAAAATGGAAATGACTCATTCAAAAATATATGAATGATTTCGTGTTCGTCCACCACAATCTTACCCTGAAGATGAAAAAATCTCAAGATTAAGAAATGTTACATTTATAATTCTCAATTCATATGGAAAGTTGATTTATATTATTGTAAAGTATTATTTGCCAAAGTCACTAACATATGCATTCTATTTTATAATGTTTGGTACTATTGAGAAAAATCAACTGATTGACCTTGATGAGTTCGATCTATAATCTGAAATTAATGATGAGTTTATCCATGATGAAATTGATTTCATCTTGTTGGAGAAGGCTGGGTATGACACTGAGGTCATCTTGGAAATTAGGATAGGTTCTAACCTTGAATCTTCAACATCTAGTCCTGTTAATCTATAGTCTACCTCATTTCCATTGGCTCCCTCCCCTTTTTTGTTCATTTGCAAACAATAATAGTATGTGATGAATAAATAGCTTTTGGAAAAAAATTGTCTTTTTTATTTATCTCAACATTTCAAATCACCAATTGTGTCCTTTATTGGGAGAACAAAGGTTATGGAAGGCCACCTTGGTAACAGTGGTAGCTATAGGAGGCTTACCCATAACTTGATTTCTCACATTTCAAAGAATGTAACAAATATTATCAAATCCTCCTCTCTTAATGCCTTGACCAAAAAAAAGTTGATTCCTAGTAAAGAGGTCACCCCAAGAGTCTACGGTGCCCCTAAAATCTATAAGGAAGGTAATCCTCTTAGACCCCTTGTTGATACCACTGTCTCACCTACCTATAATCTTGCAACTTTCTTAGCTAATAGGTTGAAGCCACTAGTGGATAAAACTTCCTCTTTTATCTGTGACTCAGGGGATTTTGTGGATTTCATCAAAGAAAAGAGGGTCAATAGTGAGGAACTGTTGGTGAACTTTGATGTGGTGTCCCTCTTCACAAAAGTTCCTATTGATGAAGTTATATAAGTAGTCTTAAATATCACATATGAGTAAACGGCCTCTTTAGTAGCTTTGTGTCTAAACTCAACCTTCTTCTCCTTTAAGGTTGTGATCTTTGAATAATGTGAAGGTATCACAATGGGTTCTCCTCTTTCTCCAATGGTATCCAACCTCTTCATGGAAAAGTTTGAAGAGAGAGCCCTACATACCTTCCCTTTGAAACCCAAATGGTGGAAGAGGTATGTTGATGACACCAATTTATGTTGGCAACATGGAAAGGATAGTTTAGAAGAATTTCACTCTCACCTTGACAATCTCATGCCTAACATCAAATTCACAAAAAAATTGAGGAAGGGGGAAACTTACCCTTCTTAGATGTTCTCATTTTCAAAAAATAAGATGGCTCCCTTACTAGGAAGGTGTACAGAAAAGGGACCCACATTGACCTTTATTTACATGCTTCTTCACATCGTCACCCAACTCAGAAGGCATGAGTGTTAAAAACCTTGGCCACCAGAGCTTTTAAAATTTGTGATAAAGACAACCTAGATCAAGAAATTGACCACTTAAAAAATGTTTTTAGAATGAATGGCTACACAAGTAAATAAATTGCTAGGACTATAAAACAAGCAAAGATTAACATCGAAAGGCATAGTGAAAAGGTGTCTAGGGATGGCACCATGGTAGCTTTCTTACCGTATGTTGAAGGTATTTCCAACAAGATAGATAAAATCCTCATACATCAAAATAATCATTCTACCTTCATCCATGTCAACAAGTTACGGATGGTTGTAGGGTTAGCAAAAGACCCTATCGACCCTAGCTTATGTAGTGGGGTTTACAGAGTTAATTGCACCTGTGGCATCCCTTATAAAGGGGAAACAAGAAGGTCAATCCACATGAAAATCAAGGAACGTGCAATGAATATCAGACTTGAAAGGAAGGAGAAGTCGGCCCTGGCGGACACTCATGCAAAACCAAGCACACTATATGCATCAAAGACGCCAGAGTTGTCTCCGTATAAAACCATTTTCATAAACAAAAACTGAGGGAAGCCATCGAGATTAGTAAACACTCCTTTAATCTCAATAAAAGCAAGGGCATAGGGATACATCATGCCTGGAGACCCACTATCAACAACCTTTCAGCGAGGCTCCCTTCTTTTAACCATTGATAATTTTTACATTAGGTCAATTTATTATTCTTCAACCTTAATATTATTCTAACCTTGTTTAAAATTAGTAAATAGTTTTCCAACATTTTAACCTTGATAGTAATTATATTAGGTGATTTAATTTTATTCTTACCTTAATCATTTTTATCTGTATTTTGAACCACATCAAATTAATTTAATTCTTTGAGCACCCAACCAATTTTAATTTTTAAGTTAGGGCTCGTTAATTATTATTTTTATTAATTTTTTTAGGTTTTCATTCCTTTACCACTTTAGGGTACATGCCTATAATTGGAAAGAGGGGAGTTGCAATGGCTACCCTCATATTTAATATCCCAAGTGGTTGTTGTCCTCTACATTATTTAAAAATCACCAATTCTTTATTCTTTTGATAAAAGATCACAAGGGGTGACCCAAAATGTCGAGATAAATAAAAATGACAATTTTTTATAAAAACTATTTATTTATTTTTAAATTGAAAAGCATTTATATTAAACCGTTAAAAAGTACAGTGATTCATACAAAAAAAGGGTGGAGAGGTCACCCTGCATAAGCAAGCCATGTCAAACGGCAATGAAAAGATTACGAACAAAGCTAATAAACGCTGCCAACCAAAAAAGGGCAAAGAAAAGACATAATTACGCTGCCACCGTGAACATAGTGGTGGGAGGAGGTGGAGGTGGGGTGCTCTCAGGGTTTCCTCCCCACCCCACATTAGCATGCAGATCCTCAAAGTCATTAAAAAGTTCCCAGCGACCAATAGTGTCTTCAGTTTCATCCTTGACTTGCCAGCAGACTTTCATGAGGAAATGGCCAAAGCCAACCTTAAAAACTTGTCTGACGGAGAAAGTGAAACATTCCATCCATCAATCCGGTGCTTGGTAAGAGAGGGATCCCACCAACTATTTATTCACTGTGTATGCACTGTGAAAACATAAAATATTTAATAATAAATTACATTTTAAAATACAAATACGTACCCGCATAAACCATAGATAGTCGGAGGAAGATTCCTTTGAATATCCCAACGCATATGCCGACATGCCATGAAATTGACGCTGCATTCAGTTCGTCATTGACGGCAATTTTGACGGTTTTCTATTCTCTTTTTAATTGAGATTTATCCATTTGACAACAAACAGCCCGACATTCGAGTTGACGCCATCGCACGCCTTGTCCCTTTCTCCAAAGCGTCAAACTTATTCATTAAATTAACGCCGTCAATAATTATTCAAATATTTTATAACAATTCGCGCCTAATATATGGATTACAAAGGTTATATTAAGACCTTGGTAGTGTCAAAGAATTTGTGGGGATTGTGAGGGCCATGTGGGATGTTGGGCTATGGAATCTCAAGACAAACCAACCTAGAGGAAAGGCTCATTTTTATATCAGTGGAGAGGGGCCACAGGGTTTTATGGGGCATTATTGTGATGGGGGAATGATAAGAGCAATGTGGTCAACTCTATTAGTCAATGAGCAAGCACAAATGTATGGCCTATTTTTGTGGGTCTTTTTGTTGTTTATGGTCTTCTCTGACACACATGAAATGGAATATGGGTGCAAGTGAACATAGAACCCTATAGGTTGGGGAAATTGAAAAAAAAAATAATAAAAAAAAAATGGATTTTAAAGTAAAAGGTTATGTGATTTCTTAGAGTTTAAGATATATTTTCAATAATAAAAATATTTAATTTATTAGGAAAAAACAATTACATTATAAATGATATAGTCTTTAAATCTATTTAATTAGTTAAATGTTATAATAATGATAAAAGTGTACTTTTTTGCAATTAAAGAGGGGGTAAAAATTTATTAAGAACCAAGAAACAGGGGATTACACTCTCAAATCCTGCTCGAGAAGTTGAGTCAGGGTCGGAATCAGATCAGCAGGAAGCCTATATTGATCATAAATAGCCCAATTTGGCCCGTGATCCGTGGCCCATTTACCCAGGCGGTCGGCCACAACATTCCATTCCCGAGGAATGTGTCGAAAGGAAATTAATTCAAAAAGCGGGATTAACAGTCTAATCTGGTTAATAATCACCCCAAGTTTCCAATCCGTGCAAGCGAAGTTTGAGTTGTTTAGCAGGTTAACCACCACCTGCGAGTTCGATTCACAAACAATGTTGAAGATCCCCTGCATATAGCAAATTCTCAAAGCCTCCAGGATAGCCAACGCCTCCATACAATTGTTGGTATGGCATCCCTTATATTCCGTGAGTAAAAAACGTATATTACCTGAAGAGTTTCTAGCAATGGCACCGATCCCAGCATCTCCAGGATTCCCGCGAGCAGACCCGTCCACATTTACTTTGAAAACACCATCCACCGGCGGCAACCAACACCCAACGCGACTGATTGGGCGCATCCCTTGCAAGTTGGAGGTCGAAGGACGAAGTGGGAGGCAGGGGCGCGCGGCCACAGGCACGCCAAAGGAGAGTCAGACCAGAACAGAGGCGTCAGGCTCCTCCAAAATGCCGCACCATTCCCCTTTGGCGTGAAGAGTCTCCTGAAGAGCCACCAGAATTCTCAGCCAAAGCATGCTTGTACTCAGGCTGCGCTCCTGAAAGAGTCTTCTATTCCTTTCAAGCCAGAGGTGCCATAAAATAAAAGAAGGACCCGCAGTCCAAGCTTTCTTCAGGAAGGATGCCTTGCTGGGGGGCCTATCCAAGCGTTGCCAGAACTCGGTCAGGGATCCAGCGTGCCAACAGGGGCGCCCCCAAACATCCCACCACAAGTGCCAAAGCGCTCTGGCATAGGTGCATTGGAAAAATAAGTGTTCTCCATTCTCTTCACTGTCCCAGCACAGCAAGCAGATTGAAGGGCCTTGGAAACCACGCTTGTTGAGATTATCCCAAGTGAGACACCGCATGTAGGTGAGAGTCCACAAGAAAAAATTGCATTTAGGCCAGGCAGCAGGATTCCAGATTTTCCTACCCCAGAGAAAATCCTCAGCTCCTAGTTGCTCCTTAATCAACGTTTGATAACCAGCGAAAACAATGTAGAGACCACTGGAATCGCCCCCCCAAGCCAAGGTATCACCTTCACGCAGCGAGCTACAATCTCTATACGCCAGAATCTGGAGAATTTCCTGTCTATCCTCCACAGTCCCCCCTTGCGGCCAGGCTCTCTCCTGCTTCCACATGTAAACACTGGCAGCTCCCAGCTGAACAACTTCTTTATAGTGTGCCACAGTGTCCCATCCAGCAAGACGGAAAGCCTCCCACAAGTCCTGCAGATGGGGGTGCGAGAAAATAAACGGGGGGAAACCATTCCAAGAATCATCCCAAAACAAAGCCTTTGTGCCACTATTGCAGATCCAAAAAAGTTTGGCTTGCACTAGAGAGGCTCCCAGTTTGAGGGTGTTCCACACCATAGAGCCTCTTCCCTCAATGGAGTACCGAGGAATCTCTGTCGGGCACACCCCAGGTAAATATTTCAGCCAAAGAATACGGGCCCACAGCTGGGACTAATTAGTACACCACCTCCAGTACAGCTTTGCCGCAAGGGCCTGGCTGGACAGGACAGCCGACTTTAGTCCAAGACCACCCTCACTTTTGGGCCTACACACAGTGCTCCACTTGATCAAGCTCCATTTAGAGTTCCTAAGGTTGCCACTCCACAGAAATTGCCTGGAGAGCGCATCATATTCACGAAGGAAGTACTTCGGTGCCACCTGTACCATACTACGGTATATGGGAAGAGCTTGGATGATCGACTGGAGAAGCGTCACACGCCCCGCCATCGTGAGCCACCTATGAGTCCAATGATTCACTTTCTACCTTAACTTGTCCATAATGTTTTGCCAAAACAGCCGAGGCTGGCAGCCCACCACAATGGGAACCTCCAAATAAATCACCGAAAGACGCTGTGGTTGGAATCTCAATATGGTAGTGATCCTGTGCTGAATAGAATCAGGCGTATTAAAGAAATAGATGGAGGATTTTTGCTCATTCAGTTGCTGTCCTGAAGCCATTAAATAAGTGTCCAAGGTGCTCTGGAACGCTTGCACCTCCTTGATACGAGCAAGCCCAGCAAGGATGGTGTCATCCACGAATTGGAGGTGAGTCAGTGTGGCAGCCCCATTGCCCCACTGCCATCCCTGGATCCGACCCTGCAAAGCTTGAGATTTTATGAGCCTCCCAAGGCCCTCAGCCAAAAGAATAAACAGGTACGGCGATAGCGGATCCCCTTGCCTAAGCCCAAGGGAAGCCCCAAACAATCTGGAAGGAGTCCCATTAATGAGGACAGAGTACGAAGGTGTGGTAACACAGCTGCACATCCATCTAACCCAATCCTGGCTAAAACCAAAGGCCAGGATGATTTTTTGCATGAAACCCCAGTCAACCCTGTCATACGCCTTAGCCAAGTCGAGCTTGATAAACATAGCTCTCTGTTGGGAAATGCTCATAGAGTGGATGGCCTCTGATGCAATCACCACACCATCCAGAATCTGCTTCCCCGCAACAAAGCCCCCTTGTTCCTCCAAAATAATTGCTGGGAGGCATGCTTTTAGCCTTTCCGCTATGAGTTTAGTAATAATTGTGTACACCGTGTTGCAGAGAGCAATAGGCCGAAAGTGATCCATCTGACTAACCTGGTCTTTCTTCGAGATCAAGACCAGAAAGGTAGCGTTGATCGCTTTAAGCATCTCCTTGTTGCGGTAGGACTCTTGCACAACCTCCACTAAATCATGGCAAATGATATCCCAAAACTCCTAAAAAAATTCAGCCAGAAAACCGTCCGGTCCTGGCGCCTTGCCTCTACGCATATTGAAGACCACTTTTTCCACTTCCACCTTCTCAATAGGTTTCAAGAGGGTTGTATTCATATCAGTCGTGACAATGTGCGAAATGCAGGACAACACCTTATCCTCCTCCAAGTCGCCTAAAGGAACCTCTCTAGAAAAAAGCTCCATGTAAAAATGAACAACTTCCTCCATTATGGCAGCAGGAGAAGAGGTACTAACGCCATCCTTAGTCTCAAGAGCTGCTATGTAGTTCCTGTTGCGCCTCGCCTGCACCGATTTATGAAAGAAGGCCGTGTTCCTGTCCCCTTCCTGGAGCCACTCGATTTGGGCTTTCTGCTTCCAAAAGATTTCTTCCCGCATTTCCCACTCATTAAGCTCATTCAAAGCAACAAATTCAGCCCTATGCAGCTCTTCGGTCAAGCCTGAGTTCAAAATCTGCCTGGTAATGCTGTCAAGCCTATCTTGGGCTGCCTTCTTCATAGTATTCATGTTACCAAAATTTGTTATGTTCCAAACCTGTAACTTCCTTTTGACATATTGAAGCTTCTTCACAAAGGAGAACATGGCGGTTCCATATTCCAGACTCCCCTGCTGCCACCAGTGGGGCATGAAGGTATGCAGGGATAAATCCCTGAGCCACATTAACTAAAATTTAAAGGGGGGTCTCTTAGGTCGCCTGATGAAGTTAGTTGTGAGTTTGATGGGCCAATGGTTGGATCCCTGCCAATCCAAGATTTCAGAAGCAATGGAGAAAGCATTGGACAGCCAGAAGGAAGAGACTAAAAATCTATCCAAACACTCAGAAATGGCATCCTTACCTGATCTTCTATTGCTCCAAGTAAATCTCCCATTTGTGGGTTTCACATCTGAGAGGCGCAGCCGCTCCATATTTAGTCTAAGAAGCTTCGAAGAGGGATCTAGTCGATTTAGCCCCCCCTCTTCTCTTCCAAACTGAGGACAGCATTATAATCACCACACATAATCCATGGCAGATAAGGACAGCAGCTATGAATATAGCATAAGTGTTCCCACAGCGTCAATTGGCCTTGAGTATCTCCAGGTGCATAAATATTTGTGATCAAAATCGTCTCTTCGGTTTTCGGTGAAGAAGCAATCATGGAGAGTGACGAAATAGTCGCCATCCAGTGGATCGGTGTAAGCTTTGCCGGGTCCTAGCAGATTGCTAGCCCCCCAGCACTACCAAGCGCCCCCACACATTTGCATTGGCCAATCTCCCAAATTTTTGATGACTTATCTAACATAGCATTAACTGACAACTTGGTCTCCTAGATAAATAAAATATCCAGAGAGTGAGCAAAAATTAGATTTCACATAGTTTTTTGTTTGGGAACACTATGCAGCCCCCTAACATTCCATGACAACACAATCATTGAGTGGAATGGGTGAAGTGTTCAACCAAGGTTTTAACCTCTCCAGACTCAACCAGTAGATCTCCTGCACACTTAAGTTTCTCCTGATCCTTTCTGCGCCCTGGTCTGGATGGTGTGGAAAAAGAGACCTTTTTAAAAGGTTTTTGCATTAGCCCCAGGGACTCGCCCACTCCTTTATCTTTCCTAGGAACATCTTTCTCTTTCACCTGGTCAGCCCAGCTGCCATCCTTGTTTTGCTGTTCTAAAATGTCCTCCATATTCTCAGCCTCCAGCCCCTGTTCGCTTCCTTTACCTTGCTGAATCCCCATGTCCTGAGGTATAATAAAGGGAATGTTGTTTGCTTCTCTCCCTGGGGATCCCCCCACCTCATCAGGGGTGAATCCATCCTCTATTGCCATACAATCTAGAACTTCAAACCTGTTAAAACTCGAACCTGCAAATCTGTCCTGGTTTCTCCCCTTCTGGCTGCGCCCTCTCCCACGCCGACGGACTTGGGAAAAGCCTTCCCTGTCAAGGCTTGGAGATCCCCCTTGATCAAAGGTCACCTTTGCCCCTTTTGGGGTGCCTTTCCCTTTCACTACGTTTCCAGGTATTGATGAGGAGGTATCTCTCTGAGATGGTACATCAGCAGCATTTCCTTTCTGAGACTCCACCCCACTGGATCTCCCACCCTGAGGGCATTGTCTATGAAGGTGGCCATAACATGGCAAATTCTGCAACGGAAAGGAATGGCTTCATAATCAACTTGATGTATCCAAGATGATTCCCCTAAGCAAATTTCAATTGATTCTGGCAAAGGATTGTTTAGATTGATTTCTACACAGATTCGGGCAAAGGAAATAAATTTTTTGTCCAGAGACTGATGAGAAACCACGATTGGCAATCCCAGTAATGCTGCAATTTGGCACAGGATGTCTTCCCGCCAAAACTCCAGAGGCAATCGTGGGAGACGAACCCATACAGGGACACTAGCAGGCAAATCCTCTGCAGAGTTAAATCCAGCATGCCAGGGTTTAATGAATAGCCCTATGCGGTCATAAAAATAGGGTCCTCCTTCAAAAATATGATTTCTATCAGAAATGGAAGAGAAATTTACCAAAAAATAACTGTTGGCAGCCAACATTATATCAATGTCTCCCTCCACATGCCAGGTACGGCTCATCCAGGCTTCCAAGGCTGGCTGTGAAATCCTGAGACCCAAAAATTTGCAAATCAAGGCATGGCCTGTCAAGTATTCAAGATCCTCTCTGACCGCTGCTTGAGGGACCACCAGGATCGGCCTGTCATTGCTACGCGGGAAACAACCATTTAATTTAGTTATTTTAGGTCGCTCTCCATAGTAAAAAGGGTCTCCATCTTGGGAAGGCAATGCCGCCCCCCCACTCGCCTCCCCTGTTCCATTGCCAGCTCCCACGTCCACGTTCACTCCAACGCCCACGCCCAGGTCGGGCTTTGCCTTGCCTCCATTCGCAGGCATCTCGCTCTCTCGGCGCTTAGAATTCGATAAAAGTGTACTTTTTTAAATAATAATTGATATAACATTTAAATCTATTTAATTTATTAAATGTTATAATAATGATAATTTTTTTTTAAAAAAATTATTATGTTGTTGATGTTGTGGATTGCACTCTTGAAAGAATATTGGTCTTCTCTCTTCCACGCGGCACAATGGAGACTCCTCTCTTGATGTGGGTCTGGCAAAACTGAGGGAAAAATCTCTAGATAAGGGCTAGCTACCTTTGATGCATCTCTAAAGTCTTTTACTACTACTATTAATGATGTGCAGGGGCGGGGGGGGGAGGGCGGCGAGGGGGGCGGGGCAAAGGGTGCAGTGAAAAGGGAGAAGGATATAACCGAAACAAAATGTGTCTAAACAGTGATGCACCAATTTTTTTTTGATCTACTCAGCTTTGACATACACTTTGCACCCAAAACAAGCTGATATACACTTCATTTGACACGAGAAACTATTTTGCATCGGTGTTTCAATAGGAGGTCCTCTGGAGATACAGGGAGGAAGAACCACCAGAGGCATTCTAAGACACACTATGGCAGTGTGTTCACATGCGCCTATACTCTGTTGTGGACACTTCTTGCTGACCTGCAAAAGAAGAAACTCACAATACACTGAACATGCTGAAATCATTCTATGAAAGCATGAGAGAAAATGACTTAACACAAGACAAAACCATAGACATGCAAAAGTGAAAACTCAAATAGAGGTAAAAATGTTGTCTTGACTCAAGGTAAATTCTTGCAGGGCTTCGTCATACAAGCTGAGAGATCTCCTTCTCAACTGAGAGGTTACAATATATATAGCATCAAGGAAAAGACTTTGGCGCTTTCTAAAATAAGCAGCCCATCCTGCGTTGAATACATTGTAAAGAGGAAATTTGCTCATGTTGGTGTCATCCTTCTAGAAATGCCCCAAAATAACCATGTTGTAGATGTCATAGGTCTTGACTTTGGTGCTTAACCCATATTAAATATCATTGTGAAAACATGGGTCGTATTAAATGTCACTATGAAAGCATGGGTCGTTGTAAATAACTTCTTGTCCCGACGCTTTTTGTGCCACCTGGACTACTTAATTCATGTATGCGCTTGGTTGGGTGTATCTTTTGGAACATTCCAAATGTTGTCATATGTGTGTGTGGCCATGTTTTGGATTCTCTATTTTGTTCCCTCTTTCCTTTCTATTTCTTGTCTCTTTCTGGGAATTTTGAGCTCTCAGGCTATCTTTCATCTCCTCCTGGCTCTTTGGGCTCCTTTCTCAGCTGACGCATCCCATCAAAATTGATGTCAGTGGGCTCGTTACTATTCAAAAACCAACGGCTATTTTACTGCCTTGAATTTGATGTTTGCGCGCCCGTCATCGGACATTTGAACTCCAACGGCTAGTTCACTATGTTAAGATTGACGTACTCGGGCCCGTCATCCCTTTGGAAATTTCTTCGGCCTTTTGTATTCCTTTGGCCCTTCGCAATTGCACCTTCCCAAAGGTAAGGTGTCCCTTCGGAGCTTGGAAAACGTCCGAAGGAAAACCTACCTTTAAAGTCTCGGCCCTTCCATTTGTGTTTTTCTTCGAACAAAATATCTGAAGGAATTTCTTTGGGCATTTTGTCCGAAGGAAATGTCCCTTTGGTTTCTCCCTTGGATTTTTTTCAGACAAAAAAAGTCTGAAGAAATCCCTTGGTTCCACCTTGTCACTTTTTCGAAGGAAACTTTGCTTTCGGGTCTTTTGCCTCTCTCTCTTGAAAATGTTCTTTCAAATGTGTTCCTGCCCTCTGCAAGGGCACCTTGGGCCCAAAGTGTCCTTCAGAGCTTTGTGAAAGGTCCCATTCACCACCTGCCTACCCTCTGCAAGGGCACTTGACCTTCGGAGTCTTTGTAAAAGACTTGCATTTCTTTGAAATGGCCCATTTCTTTGCCAAAAAGGCTTGTCCAAGATAATATACTGAAGCGAAATGAGCCTTTGATCAACCTGAAACCCTACATGACTCAAATCACTCGATTCTTTCGTAGAATAGGCCTTCGACCAAGGGAAAAAATGACAATTACAGTAATGAGAAGATATTAGAGACTGACTAATCAGTCCCCCCAAAGAAAATTCAAAAGGGAGACCAATTTTTTGGGCCTGTAGGACCAAAATTTAGTCAACACATGTATGTTAAGGATTAACATATATATATATATTTTAATAAGATTGTATGTTTGTTAAGGATTAACATTAAAAAAACAATTTTTTATTAGATTGTATGTTTTAAGTACTGTGTGTGAAATTTTTGAATTGACATTTCGGATCAATGTCCGTTATCCATCTTCAGGGAGTTTGATGAGGATGGATCACACTTCTTGAAGATGGATATTGATCCAACACATCGATTCAAAAATTACACATATAGTACTTCCAAAAAACATGCAATCTATTCATTATGGACTGTGAAAGCATAAAATATCCAATTTTATACTTTCAATTAATAAATTGTAGCATCCACTTTCCATATATTAAAATAATATAAGTGTACAACACAATTAAATCTATTTAATTAGTTAAATATTATAATAATGATTAAAATATACCCTCTTAAATTATTATGTACAATAGATATCAACATCAGCAAATTAATATTTTGGTTTCAATTAATGACACTGCTCCCTAATCAAACGAGGAATGTGTATTATGTCATCCACTCAATATATATATGAGTAGCACAAATCTACAACACAATTAAATCTATTTAATTAATTAAACATTGTAATAGTGAGAAAATATACTCTCTTGAACTATTATGTATGATATGGATCAACATAAAAATGATCTTTTATTTTCAATTAATAACATTGCTCTCTAATAAAATGAAAAATATGTATTGTGTCATCCACATTCTACATTTCAAAATAACACAAGTTCACAAAATAATTAAATCTTTCTAATTAGTTAAACATAATAATAGTGATAAAAATATAGCCTCTTAAACTACTATGTACGATAAGGATCAACAAAAAAAAATTGATCTTTTATTTTTAAGTGAGGAAAATGAATTTTGTCATCCACTTTTCACATATCAAAATAGCACAAATCTTCAACATAAAATCTATATAATTAATTAAACATTATAATAGTGATAAAAATATACTCTCTTAAATTATTTTTTTGATAAAAGGTAAACTATTAGAATTGAAATGTCCCAAAACTAGTTACAATGAGAGCCAAAGATAAGACAAGACCAAAACACCAAAGGAATTAGATAAAAAATAGCCCTGATCCAAAAACACTAAGGCTTACCTACTATAAAACATCAGTGAAAGACACCTCAACTACTAACAACAAGTTAGCAAAAATTCAAAAACTGACAAAAGAAGACTAGAAGTCTACAAGGTCACACAAGCCCTCAATTGCTTCCCACTCACCTCTCAGAGCTTGAACTTGATCTTCAAAAGAAAGATCTTTAGATCTTCCCATCTCCACATCTTGTTTACACTTCTTCCCCCTCGCCCCCCCTACTAGGACCTTCTTGCAAATCCTTGTCTTCATTTTTTTAGGATTCACTTAAGTATTTTTAGACTTTTGGTGTAACTCCTAATTGTATCTCTGCTTATGGATATGACCTACTCCACTCTCTCCTCAATAGTTTTCACCTCCTTCTCCTCCATTTTATCCAATTATTTCTCACTTTTCTCCATATCTTCACTAATTTGGCATATATCTTTGAACAAGTCCCACTGTGTTGCTTCTTCAAGGGGGTCCTTTTTGTCCTCCTTACCCACCCGCTCCCTCTCTTTAAGTTCTTTCTTCAATTTTTTGTTGTCATTGAAAATACCCTTCAATATGATCATTTTTATCTTGAGGGCACTTTCTAATTTTTCAATTCTCTCAATTTGATCTTCCATCCACCCCTTTTATTAGTTGCATTAGGATTTGGATCGACTTCCTTAGCCTCCAACTGACAACATATGAATCCACGCCACTGATTTGTAGAGAGTGGTAAGACCTAAGGGGTCTATATAGGTTTTCACAACCACAAGTGTTTAAATTTGAGGAGATTACTCCAACACTTTTCCTCTATGATTCTTTGAATTCGAGACGGGGCTATCCACCTATTTAGAAGGTTGAGTTATTTTTAAAGAGGCAAACCTCATAGAGACATCTTCCTCAGTGTTAGCAATCGTAGGGATTTTAATAGTTATGCTTATAAGGGCCTGGTTAGGGGGATTGCCTTCTTTCCTAGAGCCAATAATGTTCGATTTCCCTATTCCCCTATTCGTGGGAGACTTGAGTAAAATGGAATGTTAAGGACTCTGAAATGACAAAAAAATTGGAGATTGGTGAATGGAGGCCTCAACTAAGCCATTTTGAAATTAGACCACCAAAGACTAAGGATTGCAAAAGGGTTAAAGGTATACTGATCCATTTTCTGTCTGAAATGGTTGGGCAAGGAGAAGTGGTAAGAAAAGTGCTTTCTATATCTACCATCTAAAGTGATATAATTCATGATATATACAGACAAACCTCACCCCATGATTCTGGGAGTGAAGTCATGAGGATATTGTCCTCCAAAACAAGAATCATTTCTATGTCATTGAAGAATGCATTAATTTATTCATTCTTTTGCTTCTTGTCTTTGAATATCTTTAGGCCTTATGTGTCCATACACAACACCTGGGATATAAATTATTTAGTAATCTCCATACAAACCCCTGTCATGTTAAACATCCTTTTATTTCACACCTTTGTAAAGTATTCTAAAATCCTAGGATCATATACCTTAATCTTATCCATGGAATAAGGCCCTAAGGCCCCCTTTCGTAAGGATGTTCCAATGACTTGTGTTACGCTTCACACTATAACACGAAGAGGGTTTTGTTGGTAGTAAAATGCAAAGTGTAAAATCACAGAGTATGTACAAGTGAAATGAGTGTGATTTATATTATTTTATATAATGTATAATATTTTTTATGTATGTCAGCATGTGTTTGTATACGAAAAGATTGTAAGAAGATGAAAAGACTCCTTTGGGATAGAAGTGAAATGTTAGGAATACAAAGCGACTGAGCATCATTACATATCTATAAATATTGTATAATTGTAAAGGAAAGAGATTTCCATTTGTAGAGAGAATAATATAGAGATAAGTTGATGGTTCCATTGAATATTTTATGTGTTTTTATGTGCGCATTTATTTCCATATTTTGTTCAAAACTTCATATTCATTATAACTATGTATAATCTGGGATAATAAACAACATCTAAATGAATATCCACTAAGGATGAATGAAATGAATGAATTGACTCTCCATATCCCTGTCTAAGTTTCTTGAATCTATAATTAGTAAGGCCCCTTTCGTAAGGATGATCCAATGAGTTGCATTATGCTTCACACTATCACATGAAGAGGGCTTGTTGGTAGTAGACTTTGAAGTGTAAAATCATAAAATATGTACAAGTAACATGAGTGAGATGTTAGAGTAGGTTACTCATGTTTACCAGGTGTTTTTTTGTCTTTTTCCTATTGTGGATTTATCCCACATTGGTTAAGATGCTTTGATCCTTGTTTTTCCTTGCCTATATATGCAAGGCTTCTCATTTGTAATAATATAGAAGTTTAGATATAATAAATGATATTTGTTACCTTGTTCTGCATATCATTTTAAAACCCTTTATTTTATAGATCCTTCATTTTGTGATGTTATTTATTGTCAACCCCTAAGATTTTGTGGCTGGGAACGATCTAGTCATTGTTCCTTTCATGGTACAAAGTGGTAGGTGTTGCAGCCATCCATTTGCAAGTTTGCTACTACAAAGTTTTTATTTATAGATATCTAGTTTTCTTCTCGTTATCCAGCTCTTCATCCTTAGTGTCCCTAGTTTGAATTTTGTCATGCTCTCTGTTGTGCTAGCCCTAGTGAATCTATTTTTATGCGCAATCAAAAAAAAATTAGATCTTGTATTTAAAGTGAAAAATCAGTATGGAAGATTGATTTATGTGGAAGATTATTCTTTTTCTTTGCTACAAATTTTCTTCAAATTCACTTTTTCCATATCTGGTAGAAAGAATTTGATTATCTCTAAGCATTTAATATTTTTTGTGTAATGTTTACTTATTTGACCCATTTTAATGACGAGAAACTTGTAAAAACTATAACTTTTGAACTGTGACTCAAAATTGAATTCTATTTTTTTCAAAAGTGTATGTTTCTTTATTCTCAATCTGTTGGGGTCATTTATATTGTAAAATGCACTCAACTATAATGTGCCAAATTCTGAAAGGCCTTACAAATTTTGGGGGGTTTATTTATTCCTTGTCATTATTTGAATTGGGAGTTGTTATTTTGGGGTAGGATCATTTTCTTTTCTTCCTAACTTCTTCCTTGTATTTAGATAATGGATCCCCTCAACACCTCAAATTACATTATTTAGAAAATAAAAATGAAAATTCACCTTCAGCTGAAAGGTTTTTGGATAATGATACTTGACGACCTTCCCAACTTCATAAATGAGGAAGATATTGTCTAGATTATATATATTCAAGATGAGGCTCTTCTCTTGATTCACATCAATATTTTAGACAACTTTCACATTCATTTTATGGATGTCGCATCACCAAAGGGAGCTTGGGATGTTATTTTAACCTTCTTTGAGGAGGATATTGAGCCTTTGGGGTTTTCTAAACCCTCTCTTACTCCACCTATTCCACTTCCTCTCCTCATATGAGTGAGGATTTATATTTTGATGGTGACATGGATGATGCTTGTCCATATCCTTCTCCTCATGTCAGCGATGTTTTCTCTTCTGATGATGTTATCTCTCCTCCTACTATAGTTTCTTGTGATGACATATTTCTGATAGACATTGCTCTTATTTTTGTTGAGCCACCTCTATGGGATGAGTTTTTATCAGACTTGAGACATTTATTTGTAAAACCTATCTTTATTCCTATGAAGGATGTTGAGCCACCATAAATTATCACTTCTGATGACTCTACTAATTCCAATGAGGGTGCACTTGATTAGCATCATGCTCCACTTCCTATGGACATTCTTTTAGTTAATGTCCAATGTCTTTAATCTGATTGGTTCACTTCCATGGCATTACATCTAGTTTTTGTACATTATCTTGCCAGACCTATGGCACACTTCAAATTTGTACTTGATTCAAAGATATTTGTATTGTTACCTCCTTCATCTTCTATTGTGGAATGGGTAAACTTATAGTACAACATTTATATTCTTCCTTTGGCAAAAGAAAGAAACATTATTTGATGTGGATGGAGTTTCTACAATCTTCTAGCCAAGGATCACGACGTCAACACTAGTCATCTTACAAACTTGACTTGGAGTATTGAAAACTTCAATATAGATGACAATTATCTTTGGGGGATTCCATATGAAGTCCTTCCTTATTTTACATCATTTTGGGGGGGGAGTTTTGTTTCCTATGGGTTTTCTCTCTTTCTCCACTTCATGGATATATTGTACATGAGTACTTGATCAGACCTTGTTACTAGGATTCATATTATGGATATGCCACTTTGTGTTTGGATATGTTTATACCCTAGTTTCACTTGAGGGTGGGGGGGGGGGGGGATTGTTAGAGTAGGTTACTCATATTTCCTAGGGTTTTTTTTTTATCTTTTTCCTATTGTGGATTTATCCCACATTGGTTAGGATGCTTTGTTCTTTGTTTGTCCTTGCCTATATATGCAAGGCTTCTCATTTGTAATAACATAGAAGAAGTTTGGATGTAATAAATGATATTTGCTACTTTGTTATGCATATTAGTTTGCAATCCTTTATTTTATAGATCTCTCCTTTTGTGATGTTCTTTGTTGTCAACACTTAATATTTTGTGGCTTGGAACGATCTAGTCATTTTTCCTTTCAAGATTGGTGAGTGGGGGCCTTAGCTAAGCCATTTTGAAATTGGACCACCAAAGACTAAGGATTGTAAAAGGATTGAAGGTATACTAATCCATTTTTTTTCTGAAATCTTTGGGTAAGGAGAAGTGGTAAGAAAAACACTTTCTATATCTACCATCGAAAGTGATATGATTCATGATATAAAGACAAATCTCACCGCATAATTCTGGAAATGAAGTCCTGAGGATATCATCTTCCAAAACAAGAATCATTTCTATGCCTTTAAAGAAGGCGTTAATTTAATCATTATTTTTCCTCTTGTCTTTGAATATATTTAGGCGTTATGTGGCCATACATGAAACCTTGGATATAAATTATTTAGTAATCTCCATACAAACACCTCTCATGCTAAGCATCCTTTTTATTTCATAACTTAGAAAAGTGCTCAAATAATACTAGGATCATATCCCTTGATCTTGTACATAGAATTAGCAAGGTCCCCTTTCATAAGGATGTTCCAATGACTTGCATTACACTTCACATTGTCACATGAAGAGGCTTTCAAAGTTTGTACAAGTGACATGAGTGCGATGTATAGTATTTTATGTAATTTGTAATATTTTGTATGTACATCGGCATATGTTTGTATACAAAAATATTGTAAGAAGATGAAAATACTCCTTTTGGACATAAGTGAAAGGTTAGGAATGCAAAGTAGCTAAGCATCATTGAAGCTCTATACATATTATATAATTTTAAAGGAAAGAGAGTTCTAGTTAAAAAGATAATAATATATAGATCAATTGATGGTTTCATTGAATGTTTTCTATGTTTTTATGTGTGCATTTATTTCTTTATTTTATTCAAAGTTGCATATTCATTATAACTATTTATAATCTGGGCTAATAAACTACATTTAAATGAATATCCATTGAGGATGAATGAAATGAAAGAATCGCCTCTCCATATTCCTATTTGAGTTTCTTGAACCTGTAATTATAAATGCCCCCTTTCGTAAGGATGTTCCAATGAGTTGCATTACGCTTCATATAATCACATGAAGAGGGTTTATTGGTAGTAGACATCGAAGTGTAAAATCACTGAGTATGTACAAGTGACATAAGTGCAATGTTAGAGTAGGTTACTCATGTTTACTAAGTGCTTTTTGTATTTTTTAATATTGTGGATTTGTCCTACATTAGTTAGGGTGCATTTGCTCTTTGTTTGTTCTTGCCTATACATGCAAGGCTTCTCATTTGTAACAACATAGAAATTTTTTGGATGTAATATATGATATTTGTTACTTTGTTTTGCATATCATTTTACAACCCTTTGTTTTACATTTCTCTCCTTTTGTGATGTTCATTGTTGTCAACACCTAATATTTTATGGCTTAGAATGATATAGTCAATGTTTCTTTCATGGTATCAGAGTGGTAGCTGTTGCAACCATCCATTTGTGAGTTTGTTGCTACAAAGTTTTTTTTTGTATATATCCAGTTTTCTTCTCATTATCCATCTTTGCATCCTCAATGTCCCCAGTTTGCATCTTACCTAGGTCTTTATTGTATAGGCCATACATTTTTTGGGATAAATTATAAAGTTTTTTGATAAAATCGTGACTATCTTGTAGACAATTTTCTCCTTACACAAGTGTCTAATTCAAAAAATTATTTCATTATTAGAAATTAGACTTTGAGAGGTTTCCAGATAGTGGTAATAATTATAATTCTTATCAGTATCCAAGGAGATATGAGGATATCAAGTTTCCCCTTACGAATATATTTTTATGCAATTTTTTTATGCATGATAAACACGAAAAAAAGAATTGGATCTTGTATTTAAAGTGAAGAATAAGCATAGAAGATTGATCTATTTTCCTAAAAAATATGAGTTTTTCTTTAAATTTTAGATATTTGACCTACTTATACTTAACCATTTTTTTTACAATAGTGTTTTGAAAACTAGACTCAAAATGCTATAATTCATATTTTTATATCATCTTCCAAGATGATATCCTTTTTCTATTAATCTATTCTCCTCGTATGGTTCGTGGACTCAACATCTCAATTACGAAGGCCTTCATTTTTGTTGCTTCCATTGTCACCTCCTTGGTCATCACATCACTAGGTGTCCCTCTAAGGCCCGTTAATGTCCTCAAAAAGTTTGGAAGAGGAAATAAGGGGAACTTAGCTTGAATTTTAAATGGCATAATCACAAAAAAAATCTACCACTCCCCTTTCTCTCACTTTGTTTAGAAGATGGGTGTTGATGAGGAATGTCATAGGCCTATACTCTCTGCCTCCCCTCTCCTCTTCGGTTAGATTGTTGAGGTCGCCCCTCCCCGCCCCAAACCATTCCCTTTGCAAAAGACCCCTTACAGGAGGCTCTGATCTCCCAGTCGACCCCTCCTCATGGGGATCCTTTTTGGGCTCCCCCCACTAGGCCTTCTAAGTGTCATGTGAATGTTGGTGCCTCTTCAAAGAAAAAAGGACGTAGATTAGAGGTGGAATTACTTAGGGCAGAAGCACACTTTCTCATTTGTAATGGCTCTCAATGAACCTTGGAAGATCTCCTTTCTAGGCATGGATGATGGGCAGTTCTGGCTTGTCGTTGAGCCCTTTTAGTGGGCGGTTGGCTGGTCTTAGCTTTGGGTGATGAATTGTTTCGCTCCTGTCTTTGAGGTTTTTTCATTGAATCTTTGTTGGTTATTTGTTTTCTGCTGAGGTTTGGCTGAAGACTTGTGGTTTCAACATCTTTTCTCTGCTTATGTTCTTCTATTCTTTCACTTTTCTTTAGTTTCTTATGTCTCCTCTCTCTTGGTGTACTTGTCCAATAAAAGTGGTGTCCTTTATGTTTATTGTTTTTCAATTTTCCTTCTCTTTTGTTACAGGGAATGGGTCCCTGATTGTGTCCTATGCTAATTCATAACTCCGATCAAAAATATTTTACCTTATCAATTAATTTTTTTAAAATATAACTATCTTAAATAATTTAAAAAAATTTAATTTTTTTAATTGAAAAAAAAAAAAAAAACCACAAATAAACCCTTTTATATCCCCTAACTTTATACACTTACCCCATACCCATAGATTTCTTAACCCAAACCAACCATCCTAAATAAATAATTCTTTTAATGTTGGTTTGCTTTCATATCTCTACGAACTTCATCTAACACTTAAAATGGTAAATGTAAAATCATATAGATCGTTCATTCTAAATATAAATAAAAAACATATCTTCCTTAAATTGTCATAGTTAACTTATGATTAGCTTCATAAAACAGAGAATTCACCCTTTTATTTATTCTATTTAGTTAGTTTTATGAAATATTATTTTTATTAAAAAATTAAATAAATTTATAAATTATATATTTTTAACATAAAATACCATTGCATAATAATTTTTGATATTAATTCAAATCAAGGAAACAATGGAGATCCAACTACAATAATTTAAATATCGTTTGAAAATTATCTAAAAACACATCTTTTTATAACAAATAATTTTCTATGATATTTCAAATATTTTTCTTAGCACCTTTTAAATTTAAATTAAGAAAACAAAAACTCATTTTCTCTAATATATCTATTATATAATGATATTAAACATATAATTTAAGTATATATTTATATTGACAATTAGATTGATAAAATTTTAAGTGAATATTATAAAGTTTAGAGATTTTATTTTGAATTTACATGTTCATCAAAATAACTATCTAAACAATTAAACATTGAATTTTGATGATCCAATGTTTCTCTGGAAAATCAGGGTGTTAAAAAATATCTCTCAGTCATATTACATTTCAATAATTTATTAGTTGAATTTTTAACACAATTCATTACTTCCTTTTCATGGCACTTTTGTTGGGAAGAGTGCAAAAATAACAAAAACTCGTATCAACAATAAAAACTAATGAAGGATGGTGTCAACAATAGAACTAAAAGATTACACTGTACAAAAAAGGTATAAGAGCCTTGTATTATCTATACACGTGGATGAGTCTTATAGACCAATTTGGTGTTAAGGATATAAGAGAATTGTATCATCTATATACATGGGTGAGTCTTGTAGACCAATTAGATGTAGAGGATATAACTCAAATCAATTAACCTGTAAATGTACGTCCATACCAAAACACTAAATTGAGATGTCTATAGACCAATTTGGTGTGGAGGATATAATAGAATTGCATCATCTATATATGTGGATGAGTCTTATTATAGAAGATTCCATATAAAATAATTGCATCATCTATACAAGTGAATGTTATATTAGATCATTTTGTTGTAGAGGATATAAGAGAATGAGACTTATAGTCCAATTAGGTGTAGAGAACATAAAAAAATTGTATCATCTATATACATAGATGAGTCCTATAGACCAATTTGGGATAGATGATTAAATAGAATTTCATAATCTATACATGTGGATGCTATTTCAGACCAAATTCGTTGCAGAGGATATTAAAAAATTACATCATCTATATGTGTGGATGAGTCTTATAGACCAATTTGTTGTAGAGAATATAATAGAACTGCATCATCTATACATGTGAAAGTTATATTATACCAATTTAATGCAGAGGATATAAAAAAATTACATCATCTATATACGTGGATGATTCCCATAGACTAATTTGATATAAAAAATATAAGAGAATTGCACTGTCGAGAGATTTAGATGAATCTTATCAACAATTTTAATGTAGAGAATATAAGAGAATTACATTGCCTATATATGTAAATAAATCTTATTGACAAAATTAATTTAAAAAATCTCTAAAACAATTATATCATTTATATATGTGGATAAATTCTTATAAAAAAATTTAATATAAAAAATGTTAATGGTCATCATCAATAATATCATATCACGTATTTATACAATAAGATCGTCTCAACGCATCATGCCGACATGTTGACGCTGCATCAAAGTTCGTCATTCTCAGTCAATTTTGACGGTTTTTTATTCTCTTTTTAATTAAAATTTATCCATTTGACAGCAAACAGCCCGGCATTCGAGTTGACGCCATTACCCGCCTTGTCCCTTTCTCCAAAGTGTCAAACTTATTTATATTCGTTAAATTAACGCCGTCAATAACTATCCAAATATTTTATAACAATTCCTCCTCAGATATATTTTATAACTATCCAAATATTTTATAACTATCAAAGTATTTATGGGGATTGTGAGGGTCATGTGGGATGTTAGGCTATGGAGGCCACCCTCGTTTATATCAATGGAGAAAGGGTCAAAGGATTTTATGGGCATTATTGTGGTTGGGAATGATAGGAGTAATCTGGATAATTTTATTGTTCAGTGAGTAATCATAAATGGATGGTCAATTGGTTGAGTAGTTTGTTTTTTCAAATTTTTTAAAAAGAGGGTATATAATGAAATATTTAGAATGTATTATATGTATTTTTAATTAAAATATTGTAAAGAATATTTTCGTATATTAAGTAAATTGAACATGTTTTTAAATTGTTGTGTATGATAAGGATCAACACAAAAATATCGATCTTTTATTTTCAGTTAATAATATTGCTCTCTAATCAGAGGAGGATTATATATCGTGTCATCTACTTTGCACTTATTAGAATAGCACAAGTTTACAATACAATTAATAATAAAATTTGGTAAAACATAAAACTACTTTGAAATGTCAAAAAGTCAAATAGAGAGGACTTTCTTTCTAAAATGTGGTATTTGTCAAAGCATAAAACTTGAGGTGCAGGTGTTAGAGTAGGTTACTCATATTTCCTAGGTTTTTTTTTAAATCTTTTTCTTATTGTGGATTTATCCCACATTGGTTAGGATGCTTTGCTCTTTGTTTGTCCTTGCCTACATATGCAAGGCTTCTCATTTGTAATAACATAGAAAAAGTTTGGATGTAATATATGATATTTGCTACTTTATTCCGCATATTAGTTTGCAATCCTTTATTTTATAGATCTCTCCTTTTGTGATGTTCTTTGTTGTCAACACTTACGATTTTGTGGCTTGGAACGATCTAGTCATCTTTCCTTTCAAGATTGGTGAATGGGGGCCTTAGCTAAGCCATTTTGAAACTAGACCACCAAAGACTAAGGATTGTAAAAGGATTAAAGGTAATACTAATCCATTTTTTGTTTGAAATGTTTGGGTAAGGAGAAGTCGTAAGAAAAGTGCTTTCTATATCTACCATCTAAAGTTATATAATTCATGACATAAAGACAAATCTCACCCCATAATTCTAGAAGCGACGTCCTAAGGATATCATCCTCCAAAACAAGAATCATTTCTATGCCCTTGAAGAAGGTGTTAATTTATTCATTATTTTGCCTCTTGTCTTTGAATATATTTAGGCCTTTTGTGGCCATACACGACACCTTGGATATAATTATTTAGTGATCTCCATACAAACACCTCTCATGCTAAGCATCCTTTTATTTCGTAACTTAGAAAAGTGTTCAGATAATACTAGGATCATATCCCTTGATCTTGTACATAGAATTAGCAAGGTCCCCTTTCATAAGGATGTTCCAATGACTTGCATTATACTTCACATTGTCACATGAAGAGGCTTGTAGAGTTTGTATAAGTGACATGAGTGCGATGTATAGTATTTTATGTAATTTATAATATTTTGTATGTACATCGGCATATGTTTTTATACAAAAATATTGTAAGAAGATGAAAATACTCCTTTTGGATAGAAGTGAAAGGTTAGGAATGCAAAGTAGCTAAGCATCATTGAAGCTCTATAAATATTACATAATTTTAAAGGAAAGAGACTTCTAGTTGAAAAGATAATAATATATAGATCAATTGATGGTTTCATTGAATGTTTTCTGTGTTTTTATGTGCGCATTTATTTCTTTATTTTATTCAAAGTTGCATATCATTATAACTATTTATAATCTGGGCTAATAAACTACATTTAAATGAATATCCATTGAGGATGAATGAAATGAAAGAACCGACTCTTCATATTCCTATTTGAGTTTCTTGAACCTGAAATTATAAAGGCACCCTTCTGTAAGGATGTTCCAATGAGTTGCATTACGCTTCATATAATCACATGAAGAGGGCTTATTGCTAGTAGACATCGAAGTGTAAAATCACAGAGTATGTACAAATGACATAAGTGCAATCTTAGAGTAGGTTACTCATGTTTACTAAGTGCTTTTTGTATTTTTTAATATTGTGGATTTATCCTACATTAGTAAGGGTGCTTTTGCTCCTTGTTTGTTCTTGCCTATTTATGCAAGGCTTCTCATTTGTAACAACATAGAAATTTTTTAGATGTAATATATGATATTTGTTACTTTGTTTTACATATCATTTTACAACCCTTTGTTTTACATTTCTCTCCTTTTGTGATGTGCATTGTTGTCAAAACCTAATATTTTGTGGCTTAGAACGATCTAGTCAATGTTTCTTTCATGGTATCAGAGTGGTAGGTGTTGCAGCCATCCATTTGTGAGTTTGTTGCTACAGAGTTTTTTTTGGTATATATCCAATTTTATTCTCATTATCCAGCTTTGCATCCTCAATGTCCCCATTTTGCATCTTACTCGGGTCTCTATTGTATAGGCCATACATTTTTTGGGATAAATTATAAAGTTTTTAATTAAAATCATGACTATCTTGTAGATCAATTTTATCCTTACACAGGTGTCTAATTCAAAAAATTATTTCACTGTTGGAAAGCAAACTTTGAGAGGTTTCCAGATAGTGGTAATAATAACAATTCTTATCAGTGTCCAGGGAGATATGAGGATATCAAGTTTACCCTTATGAATATATTTTTATGCAATTTTTTTTATGCGCAATCAACAAGAAAAAAAGAATTGGATCTTGTATTTAAAGTGAAGAATAGGCATGGAAGATTGATCTATTTTCCTAAAAAATATGAGTTTTTCTATAAATTTTAGATATTTGACCTACTTATACTTAACCATTTTTTTTACAATAATGTTTTGGAAACTAGACTCAAAATGCTATAATTCATATTTTTATATCATCTTCCAAGACGATATCCTTTTTCAATTAGTCTATTCTCCTCGCATGGTTTGTGGACTCAACATCTCAATTATGAAGGTTTTCATTTTTGTTGCTTCCATTTTCACCTCCTTGGTCATCACATCACTAGGTGTCCCTCTAAGGCCCGTCAATGTCTTTATATAAAAGGTGACATTCTTTTTCACAATTTGTTTTTTACAGCTTCTTTTTGTTGTCAATTAGCCATTAGTCATTGTGGTCTCAAATTCTTACAAAAAGATCATCAAACCCCTCTAAGCATCATCAATGTACCTTAAAATATTATATATATATATATATATATATATATATATATATGGGTCCTTCACCCTTCACTAAAATCAAATAATGATATAAAAACCTTGACTATATCAGATTAACATCTACAATATGTCAAGAAGTGAAACAAGTTCATGCAACCAAAAAATAAAAGACAAGCCTTAAGAGGCTAATAACCTAATGGGCAACCAAACAGACCTAAGCTTCAAAATTGACCACTCGAGAGATAAATCTTGTAAACCTAAACATTAAGAACAAAAAACCCAAAATATACTCCAATGAGCTGACCACCAAGAGGGGGTGGCAAAAATCCATTTGATATTGAAGAACGAAGTGAGGTAAATGCCAACTGAGTGTGTGAGTTTATCATACCACAGGCGTGATGGGAGATGAAGACCATCCCATCAGAGTAACCACTCACATTACTGCAATCAAACATGATTCACTTCCCATGCATGCCCAATAAATTTAGATTGAGTTATGTACTAGCCTTGCATTTGGCCAAGCATTCCAAGAGTTATCCATAATCAAATCATTGGCCTAGGAGAAGCCTCTGTTAGATAAGAATTATGTTGTTGTGTTGGCCTTATTGAAATGGTGATTGGCCTCCCAAATGTTGGGAGAGACCAACAAGTCCCAAAATTATCTCGATATATTATCAATATTCCATGAATAGGTCCTTCGATTGTGTAGATCCTGAATCAAAACCATTGAGCCACCTTCGATGATGACCTTCTAAATTCCACATTGAACCACTAAGTCCAAACCAAGCACAAGAGCCTACACTTCAGCCTCATTATTTGTTCCATCCATTATTTTTTATGAGGTCACTCGAATCAAAGACCCTACACAATCTTTAATTATGCAGCCTACCCTAGACGCTCCTAGATTTCCCCTTGCTGTGCCATCAAAGTTAATCTTAAATAGGACATCGAGCGGGGGGGACCAATCTGACTTATCTCCCTGTCTAAGATCCTTATAAGATGTGATAGACCCATTGATAGGGGAAATATTCATATATATATATATATATATATATATATATATATATATATATATATATATATATATATATATATATATATTTTAACATAATAACAATAATAATGAATAAATATGTTTAAACATTAAATAAAATGACAAACATAATAAAAATAAGTTAAACAAAAACTAACTAAAAAATATTATACATTTGTAATTTCTTTGCTAGTCGTTGCTCTTATACCTAAGGGGTTTCATCCTCATTTTTGGTTATCTCTCTCTATCTTCTTGATGAATGTTGCCCATTTTGTAATACATTTATCATTCACTAGATTATTTGCTAGTCATTATTTCTATATCTAAGGGGTTTCACCATCATTTTTGGTTGTCTATCTTTATCCTCATGGTGATGGTTGGCCATTTTGTAATAGATTTGACATTTGTGCTCTCACCCCACTCTTTTTTAATCAAGAAATATCATTGTCATTTCTAACCATAAGAATGTTTTTATATTTATTCATCTTGAAGGGTTCTTTTAGGGTTCCCTCAATCACAATAGTGTAATCATAAGATATGAACCCTGATTTAGGCAACATATGGTGTCTAAGTTGGGCAACTTGGCCTTATGATGAAAGGTGTATATTAGGTGTAAATAAGTGATTCCAAATCAACAATCAATGAATATCAATATCAAAAAAAAAATTAATAATAATGATATTAGTTGAAAAATGACTCAAAAAAGAACTTACGTCCATGTATCGCTCTACATCTTTACACATAACTTAATATCAAGCCAATGTTGGTAGAAAAAAAGTGTTGGCCGACATCTGATAAATCAAAACCTACCCCACCTGAAAATATGAACCCACATTCCTATATTAATAGAAAAGAAGAAAGTAGACATGGACAATAAAATTACTAGTTAAACAAGATGTTTTTTGTATGCACAAACCAAATGAACCTATTTTCTTAGATTGGAAGTTGTTACCAACAGAGGCATTCAAACCAATATTAAACTTCCTCTTAAAAATAAAAAGAGAAAAGTAGCACAACAAATGATTTTCATGTGTGCAAACTAGAAATAAGAATGTATATTCATATATATAAAGAACTTTACTCGTTCAACAAGACATAGGTCCAATTCAATCTGCTCTCCACAACTGTAAGATTTTACTAACAAAGGTTTTCAATGCAATATTAAATTTCCTATCAAAAATTGATATCATTTATTTGAGCTAAGATTATTGATACCATTGGCAAATTTTAAAAACGTAAAACTCTATAAACAAAAAATGCACAATATGTATTGAAAACTAGCTCAAAAAATTCACATCCTCATAATGCAAAAAAAAAAGTAACCATGAAAAATTAGATTAACAACATAGTAAGATGTTTTTCATATACCTAAACCAAAATAATAACTACGCATTCGCAGGCATAAATAGTTTTACCAATTCATCACTTGATGTGGGTCTAGCTCAATCTACTCTCCTAGACAACAAGCTTTTATTGATGGAGATATTCAATGAAATATTAATCTTCCTCTCAGAAATTGATATCTTATATTCAATAAGTCTATTGGAGATGAAGTAAAGAGCAAAAAAACTTATCTTGTAAATTTTGGATGATTTTATGAGCCTACTTTGGTGCAATTTTTATTTCCCAACACTTCTTCCAATTTTTAAAAAATAAACCAACGTAAGAGAAAATGATGGAATTTTATGCACAAAGAAAGTAATAGACATTTGGGCATCCTTGTGGTTTCCCTGAGCACAAACACATGGGGGAGAAAGAGAGAGCATGAACATATGCAATTTTCTGGCAAAAGTGAGCACAAAGAGTATTCTTTCAACCATCTTTGTGCACCTTGAGCCCATGCATTTTTATCATAGTAGAAGAATTTGCCCATGGTTTTCTAAATTTGGAGATGGGATGTAACAAAGACATAGGCATAGTCATGGGCAATCTCTATAGGGATATTTTATGTGGGGCAAATAAGAGTTAAGTAGGATGAAGCATGAAGGTGGTTGGTTAGTTACCAAAGTAGAATTCAAGACTTGAGTGGAGATAATGAAAGGTTGTAACCAATTCCCATTTTATAGGCCACATATAACAATGGTGAGTGTGTATGGAACTAAATATATTATATACAAATAAACTGATATATATATATATATATATATATATATATATATATATATATATATATGTGTGTATATGTAATATATATATATATATATATATATATATATATATATGTGTGTGTGTGTGTGTGTGTGTGTGTGTGTGTGTATGTAATATATATATATATTACATATACACATATATATATAACATATACACATATATATGTATATAAACATATATATGTATATACACATATATATGTATATACACATATATATATATATATATTACATATACACATATACATATATACATATATATTTGTATTTATGTATACATACATATATATATATATATCAGTTTATTTGTATATAATATATTTAGTTCCATACACACTCACCATTGTTATATGTGGCCTATAAAATGGGAATTGGTTACAACCTTTCATTATCTCCACTCAAGTCTTGAATTCTACTTTGGTAACTAACCAACCACCTTCATGCTTCATCCTACTAGGTGTGTATGGAACTAAATATATTATATACAAATAAACTGATATTATATATATATATATATATATATATATATATATATATATATATATATATATATATATATATATATATATATATATATGTATATACATATATATATGTATATATATGTGTATATGTATATATATATATATATATGTATATATTACATATACACATATATATGTATATACATATATATATATGTATATACATATATATATATGTATATACATGTATATGTATATACATATATATATATATATATATATATATATATATATATATATATATATATATATATATATATATATATATATATACATATACATATATACATATATACATGTATATATGTATACATACATATATATATACATATATACATGTATACATATATATGTATACATATACATATACATATACATATACATGTGTGTGTGTGTGTGTGTATGGAAGTAAATATATTATATACAAATAAACTGATATATATATATATATATATATATATACACACACACACATATATATACATACATATATACATACATATATATATACACATATACATATACATATGTGTGTGTATAGAGAGAGAGAGGGCGGGCGGGGGGCGGCGAAGGATTGGATTCATTTAGCAACTCTTCACCACAGAGAGGGGTTTTAATCATTATTATATAGTTTTATTAATAAATTATATTTTTGTCATTAAAAATGAGTTGGTATTTCAAATTATATGAATAAATATTGTTTAATAGACCTAATACTATTATATTATATTACATATATTATTATATCTCTCTCTATATATAATAATTTTTATATTTATAAATATCTAATATAATTATCTATATTATATATTATATTTATATTTATTATATATAAAGGTAGATTTTGGTATTGATTAGAGCTGCACATCGGATGTGGAGCTCTAGTCCAATCAAATAAGTTCTCATGACATCCTCTCTCACCATTGACAATAACAAGTCAATAAAAAATGTCATCACATAGAAAGCTACAAACCCTTTTGAATATGTGCGACTCATATAAATCTACTATCTATCTTGAATTTGGGTTCGGTGTACAATATGGGCCCTATCGTATCGAATATCACATGAAATAACTTGGGATTGCCCCTCACCATTACTGTGCAACTCACCTTGAAATATTTCACCACTTCACCATTGCTCAAGCTCACCGTGAAACAAAACATCTCCTCCTTGCACAACTCATTTCCATGACGAGTGAAGAAACATACAAACTCAATTCACATTATCAACTCTACCAAAAAATATAAAATTATTCTCACTTAACACTTTATACACTAAAGGTGAGATTGGATAATCAATCATGGGTTTTGAGTGTTGAGTTACGAATGTCAATTTACTATCTTTCACTTTACAAAATCCTATACCAATTTTTAGTTTGGGGGAGGGTGGAAGAGGAAGAGCTGCTCTCCCTCCCTTCGTTCAATGAAACCCTAGGGTTAGGGTTTGCTCCATGCGGGTGAGACTTTGAGGAGTGCAACTCCCAGGGTGTTGTGTGGCGAGGACAAAGGGCTTTGGCATCATGACTCCTCTGGAAAATACCATAGTTTTTTTGTTTATAGTTTGGTCATCGCAGGTTGGAATGTGGTTTTTTTATAGTTTGGTCATGGCACATTGGACTGTTGTGCCACTATGGCTCTGTGCTCATGAAGACTAGGTATTTTTCACAGTAATAGTTTTATTGGTATTGACCGATGACTGGCAGCATGGCGATGGCAGTCGCTTAACCTACAATAACAGTGATGGTCGTGATCTTCCCTACTACTTTGTTTTTGGCCAACATCATTTTTTAGCTCAGGGTGTGTTTGGATGTCGTTGTAATGGTGATAACGGTGGCACTTCATTCTCTATCAGTTGCTTAATGCTCCGGTGTTCTATTTTCTAGGGTTTCTTCTTAAGTTTTCCTTGTTAGATTTTGCCCGATCAACACGATTGTCTTGAAGGGCATCATGTTTATTTTTTCCTTATTTGGCTTTGTCCGACCAACGAAGAAGTTGTAAAGATTAGTGCCATATTTTACCGATTATTTTAATATATAACCTTCGATTTATTATTTTTAATAATAAAATCATCTAAAACGTTCCAATAATAAAATTGAAAATTACATCTTTTCCAATATAACTTACGACTAACACTTTTGAAACAACAACAAACATAAAAACTTGTGAACCTATAATTATAATAGACTAATCTAACCGAAAGAACCAATCACCTCAACAACTTTTTGAGTATTTATGAAGGGCATTAAGCTGCTATTCTTTACTATAGATGGTAAGCCACCAATCCCATTAGTCAATTAATAGCTATATAATTCAAGTATGATAAGATACTTTTTGAGTTTTACCTTGTAGAAATAATTTACCAAAAGCATTGATTTAAAACCATGCGTTAAAGAAGACACAAATGACTTTGCATTAACACGTGTATATGCATGACACGTGTGTTTACGAGATAATCATTTTTAATATGTTTGTATCTTAGAGTTTATTTGGTGAATAAAATATTAATTGAAATTGAAATGATATATATTATATTTTAAATATATTTATGTGACATATGTTAGATAGATTTTAAAATTAACGTTTTAATTTTAGATTTTTAATATATTATATTAATTAATAATTTATTATTATTATTTTTGTCAAATTTTTAATTGAGTGGTGATAAAAAATATCAATTTAGTTATATTATTATATTAGATTTGAAAAATATTTTTGGAAAAAAAAATATATATTTTATTTTATAATCAAAATATATTAATTTTTTGATTAATTTCTTTTTAAATGATAGTTAAATAGACATTAAATTTGAGGTTGAAATTATCATGTGATAGTCAAATAGACATCAAATTAAAGGTGAACATGATAGTGAACAACTTATTCCATTACACTTCCTTATTATTATTGTAGAATGCCTATCAATATATTAACCAAACACCCAATATTTATCTAATATAAATATCTTAAAGACATAAATCTAAAAAATGCTAAAAGATATTAAGATGATGGCTCTTATTTTGGATATTTTATGTATCATAATCATTAATGACTTCATTATCTTATTTGTAAAATTTTCATTGACTGGTGATAAATTATATGAATTTAATTACATTAATATGTCAAGCTCAAAAAAAATTATTGAAAAAAAATGGAGTTCCAAACTCTAACATATAACCAAAGATATTATGATTTGTAGATTGACTTCTCAAAAAAAAAGAAAAACTTCTAAGTGACAATCAAATAGACATCAAATTTAAAATTAAAATTAGAAATAAATACATCTATAAACATTATAATTCGTTATTTTTCTAACTATTATTATTTTTAGATCGGTACTTAGCTTTTGACTAGAGTTATAACTGGTTTTGGAGCACAAACTGGGGGCCCAGTCCCTGAGAGAACTATAAAACCATTGACACTTGATCACATTGAAACCATTGAGTAAATGGCCACATCCAGTCTATAAATGCCCTCTAAGATTCAAACTTGGATGGGGCTGGGCACAACTATACCACTCCACCAGTCCTTCTACATCTCATTAGCCTAATTTAATCTACATCTGAAGTTTAATGGGGGTGGGCCTGGGTCCATAATGTATGTCGAACGATTCACAACCGAATCACCCCACAGTGATCTACGTGGAATACATGGAGAAGTTCGACCCCTACTTCAAAGTGTCCTTATGACCATTTCAGGATCCATGATGCATCACAAGGTGCCTAGCAGGAATTGAACTCGAGACTTAGGCGACCGAAGTTGTTGATCCTATCCACTCGAGCTAACCCTTGGGACTATTTTTCTAACTACTATTATAAAACACCACTCAAACATAATAATTGAATATAATAAAAAATATTAACATATATTATTATATCATATAAATTTTATAGTATTTCAATTACAATCAACTACTTCTAACTTTATGTATATTACGCAATATAGAAGCTTGAAACTCATTTTTAGAAATTTCAATTGTCATTCTCATTTGAAACCGTTTGGTAAATATTGGAAATCAATTTGAAATAGGTTGAGATTTGATGTTGTTATTGATGTCATAATTATACGAATTTCTACAATTTTATTCATTGCAGAATTAAAAAGTGAATGGTGTCTAATAATTAATATAGTATATGATTATACAATACTTTATATTTGTTATAATATATTTTTTGTATTGGAAGAAACTAAATATAATGATCGTATAATCATATTTACATTTTTTAAATGTAAAATACAATCATTATTTTTAATAAATCATAATAAATACAAGATAAAATTTTAGATAAAATATAAATATAAAAATTGTAAATTTTATTGTGACAAGACATCTACATAAACAAATTGCTTTTATATTATGACATGAGAATTTGATTATTGATACATGCAAATAGTTTTTATACTTTGACATGACTATCAAGTTGAATTGTACAAAATTGATTATGTTCATTCATTAAAAAAGGAAAATTATATATGCAATGGTTTTGTAAGGACAAAGTGTAAGGGAAATTGGATAATAATTGTAAAATCTTATCATCTAGAAACAAAGTGCATCAACATAATGACGATAACATAAATATTAGAACTTGTTGGAAGTGGAAGATATAATGAGGAAAGATCATTACAATATGAGAGAAAATCTAGCCATTCCTTTAGAGTTATAATGAAGCACATTGTAAGGAATTCAAAGGAATGACTTTCCTTGACTCATTTGATGATATTGTCGCTTAAAACCATCTCACCAATTCAAATAAGTACTTCCAAAACCATCTCACCATTTTTTTAATAATTAAAGATGTAGAACAGGATCCATTTGTGTTATGATATTGTGTGGGGGATTCACATTGTTGTTTAGGAAAATTTCTATGATCATGACATGGTTGTTTAATAGTACTTCTGGATATTAGTTTTGAGGTAAGAATGTATATGTGGTTATGATGTGGTTATCTAATAATATTATATTATAAATATGAAATAATAATATAAAAAAATGAATATAATTTTATAAAGTTATTTAAAAGTTGATATTAATTATAACAAAATTTATTATTTTTATTGCCTTTTAAATTTATAGACACTTAAAAATAGTCTTTCAGTAATTATAAAATTATATTATTTTAAAGTATTTGTAAATTTGTTAATTATTAATTTTGATTAAATATTATTAATATATTTTTTGGGGTTATTTTCATTCATTTCTTCTTTCTTTTTCTCTTTTTTTCCTTCGTCTCTTTTCCTTTCATTTCTTTTTTGTTTCAATTAATTTTCTTAGAAATATAAAATATATTTATAGAGAGTTGAGCTCTTTTCATTTATTGTTTGTTTTGTCTTGTTAGTGTTTATGCTCATTTATTGTATGTTTATGTATCAATATGATCTTAGTTTAAATTTAAGAGGTTTATAAATACACCGATGCATTAATACATATAGATAATAATTAAGAAAAACAACCTTACCTATTTTTTATTAGCTTGTATATCAATAAGATCCTAATAGAAATTCAACATGCCTATAAATCTATACATCTATAAGTTCATTTAGGATAAAAATCAATCAACATATCAAAAGATGTTATCATTGCAAACATTTAGAAAAGGCATCCAATGATATAAAGATTTTTAAAAGAACATCTATTTACTATTATATTCTATTGAGCATTCTAGAAGAAATCACACATTCGTTAGAGCATTGAAGAACACTTACTTTACATTGGATTGTTTGGATGAACTAAATTTTAATTAGCATGAAGTTTTTGATATTATGTACTGTTGAAGGGCGTGATAAATAGTTGGTATTTAAAAATCCTAGTGATACCAAATACATAGCCCAAAAATAATCATTTTTTATATCCTTTGCAAGTTCACTTGTCCTGTTAGATTTTAAATCTTAAAAAGAGTTATTTTCCAAGAATTATTGTGAAGATATAGAATACTGGGAAAGGTTTTCAAAAAAACATACTTGATAAACACAATTTTCAAATTAAATTTTGTATGTCTACCATTTTCTACAAACATGAAGTCCAAAGTTTTGGAAATTAGAAATATGAAATGTATGATTCTATAGAAGTACTTAAATTGTTATGAGTTTTCCAAATGTTTATTATTTTTTAATAAAAATCATAATTTTATTGTTAGAATATAACATTTATTTTTATATTATTAAAAATTTGATATACTTTTTAAAAATCTAAATTTATTATTTATTATATTACAATTAAAAATTTAATTAAATAAATTATCATATTATTTTACATTTATTTAAACTTAATTAAATATTATATATTACATTGTGATGTGATAACACTTTCTCATAATTTAAGTCTATGCGTTGAATTGTCTTATAAATATTATTGAGTTATTGAACGATGCATTCTACACCCCACGTCTACTTACATTTTTGATGTGTGTGTAGGTAAGTGGATGCATGAAACCACAGAACAAAAGTTTATATGTGTGTGTGTGTGTGTGTGATTTTTAATAATAAAATAGAAATAAATATAATATATGCATTTAATATCATAAAACATGTTTTTCGAATAAATTTTTAAATTTATGATTTAAAATTAAGTAATTTCAAGTTAATGAACTCAAAAAAAAACAAATTGTATTATGAATCTAATATGTATTGAGAGTATCCAAAAGACTTAAAAATTGTAATTCCATCACAACATAGATGTAAGAACATAGGAATTAGTACCTCAAAATCTTTTGGATAACTCTTAACATATATTTTATAAATTAAGATAAAATACCTGGAAAATTTAGTCTTTAAATTAGATTCTGCATGTCTTCCATCGACAAAAAATGTGGAGTCCAAATATTTGGTAGCTAGAAGCATGAAGTGTATGATATTGGGAAGGTGTTTAAGTTTCCAAAAAAAAATTAAGTTCTTTTTTTTTGGATAGACACGGGGATTGTATTTAGGGTCCCTAGCCATTAATAACAACCAAGAACTAGATACAACCAACCGACAACAAACCAAACTAAAAAAGAGAGAGAACATACGACTACCACACCTCGATGACACCTGGGAACATAAGAAAACTAGATGACCAAAAAAGAAATAGACCCAGAAACATTAAACATAGTGACAGAAAACAAGAACCAACTAAACAGATACCCACACTGGCTTCTTTCTGAATCCATAACATAGATGACTTCATTGCCCTTTGGCTCAAACAACTCTTCCCCATGCAAGATTTTAGCTTTCACATTTTTCCTAGAGCCTTCATCCCTTGCAACTGAAGTCATAGAAAGGATTTCATATCCTGAGAAAAGGCTTCCTAAAACCTCTTCCCATGATTTACTACACCAGGGCGATGCTACGACTTCCTGCCTCTGAACCCATTTCACCAGCATTTTAATAGCTTCTATTCTATACTTCTCATGCCAATGCTCTCGCATCTTTACCCACTCAAGAATTTGGTCCTTCAGTTGTGCCAAAATGAGCATGGAAATAAACTGCCCCTCCTTAGACCCAGGCTTCGAAACTTTCATTTGTAATTCCTCCATGAATTCAAACAAGATCATGAAACACCTCTTCAATGCCCAAAAAGCCAAAAATAGAACCACACCAAGGCCGCCTCTGTCTGAAAAAGGCAGTTTGGGCAAAGGTGATAGGTTATGGATCAAAATGTTCTTTATCAACCCCACCCATACTTCCAGATGCACACAAAAAACCATCCCTTGAGCAACCACTTTCACTTTTGAGACCAACACCATAAGATTAGATGCCATCATCGTAGTAATTTGTGACTTCACCTGGTTGCTCAGACCTTGAAGCATGAACTCGAACCTAAGGACATTTGAGATTGCCTCAAAGAGATCTTTTGATGGAAGCCACAAGATATGAGACATTCAAGCTTGTGAGATGTGACCATCAAAGGCCATTTCATGTGCCTTACTTCCCCCTTTAATACACGGAGTCATCAAGGCAATTTTTGTTGCATCATCTATTCTACTGACCTAATTCCACCAATTTCATTGACACCTATGAGCATTACTAATAACTAACACACAAGCCTCAACCAACATAAAAACCTAAGAATGACATGATGATTTGAAATGCCATCCTTGAATCCCCCACTCGCCTAAGCCAGCCACCATTTAGACAATAATGATTAGTTGCCCTCATCAATTCCCACTCATGGGAAGCACTCCCCTACGTACAAGGAGGTACCATGCAATAATTAATTAGACAACCAATGAAAAAGCCCCCAAAACTAGCTCACTACCTTTGGAGTGACAATACAGGCCCCCACTAAGTTTAGCAAAAGGCTTTAGCTCTATTTCATAGACTAAACAAAACACAAAAGCCTAAAGCTTAGGTTAACCAAACTCAATCAAAGAGATAGATGTGAAATCTTGCCATGCTACTCTCATGTTATCCATATGACACAACTCCTTTTGGTTGATTATGTAATTAACCAAGAAATCTGCGGTCGAATTCACCTCTTGGAAGCAGTGTCTGAATTCCACCTTAGAGAATAACTCTAGATTTTTCCAGGTGGTCGACATAATATTATCAATAAGTCAAGCTCTTACCTCTTTCCTTTTCAGTGCTAAAATCATAACTTGGGAATCTCCTTCTATCAACAACTTAGGCATACCACATTGGAGAGCCATTTCAATGCCCAATGCAAGTCCTTGCACTTCCACTTCATTATTCATGCCATCCTAAATTTTGCTAGACATAGCTCAAATTAAGGAACCACTACAGTCCCTAATAACACATCCTGCTCCTGAGGCTCTGGGATTTCCTCGAGAGGCTCCATCAAATTTGAGCTTGAACCATCCTCATGGAGGAGGCATCCAATTCTGTGTGCTTTTTCGATCTTTTCTACCAATTATGATTGACCCATTAATGGGAAGAATAGAGATCAAATTCCATTTTGCCACCATCCTCATATCCCACCTTGATATAAATCCTTTTTTCATGTTCACCTATGCAAAGATAATCTCCAAAATCAAGATTTCAATTTCTTAGATCACTTTGGAGGTCGATTTCTCTTAATATTCAAAAATGCATTTGTTCCATTCCTTCCACAATGACCAAATCACAATAGTAGCGCTGACTCTCCATAAGCCATAAAGAGCATTTTTTCAATCCCCAAATAATCACATTGAGAAAGCTACTAATAGAGAGGGAAGCCATGCCCATGACCATTCCAATCATTCACACAACCAATTCTAACACAGATTCACAAAGGGGCAAAAGAAGAGTAGATGATTAGCATTTTTGTCACTATTTTTGTAAAGAGGGCACCTCGAGGGTCCCAAGACACCCATCTTCAAAAATCTATCATGATTTAGGATATGATCTTGCACTACCAACCATGCAAAAGCCCCACCTTTTTGCAAACCATCTTTATCCCAGCATAAAACACACACCCAGGACATCAACTCATCCATAGCCTCAACCATTTGATACTACAGATTAACTTTGTAATGCCCTGATTTAGCTCCAATCCAATGGAGATAATCCCCCCTTGTCATCCAAAAAAATTTCCTCTATTTTAGACATTCTGTGAGCATCACCACTTGGTCCTTTGGGGTATCCAAACCTTTGAAGTTTTTTCAACCCCAGGATCTAAGACCATAAATAATCTTAGGTTCCAAATAATGTGCTACTGAGAGCCCCCAAGCCAAAGAAAGGATGTGCTTAGCTTCCCCCAAACATTGATTTTCATCAAGGGCTTTATGACCATTCCGGGAGTCCTCCCAAAATTTATCTTTCCTACCATTATTAATGATCCACGACACATGATCCAAGATAATATATCTGCATCCTAAGATGAAGTTCCATACATGAGATCCTTTAGGAGGATTTGCCATCGAAATGATGTTAAGGGGATCCTTTAGATCAAGATACTTACAATGCAAGACCTTGACCCAAAGAGCCTTCGAGTTATTTAACATATTCCAGACAAGCTTAGCTCCCAATGCTTGATTCTATAATTCCAAGTTTTTGAGCCCAACACCTCCTATTTTCTTAAATCTACAAACCCTTTCCCATCGCATCAGTGACATTTTATTTTTATCTTAAACTCCTTGCCATAGGATGTCTTTCATAATTTTATTAAGTTGCTTGATAATTTTTATAGGGGATTGAAGGACTGAAAGACAATAAGTTGGTAGAGCATTAAGCACTGATTTGATAAGGGTAATGCGACCTACTAAAGAAAGCCACTTACCTTGCCAAGAGGCCAAACATTTCTTGAAATCCTAAACCAAATGAGACCACTGAGTAAGATGAGAGGTTTCAAAAAAAAATTGAACACCCAAATATTTGAAGGAAGTTTACCATTATTAAAACCCAACACTAGAGAGATAGTTTATTGGACTTGTTCTGAGCAATTGATAAAGAAGATTTCTGATTTACACACATTCATCATTTGCCCTGACACTACCTCATAACTGGAAATGACTTCTTTGAAGGTTTGAGCCTCCCTGACTGAGGCTTGACCAAACGAGAACGTGTCATCTACAAATTGATGATACATCAAATTCTCTAGACCATTAGCCATCTGAATACCTTGAAGCAAGGTAGCTTCCTTAGCCACAGACATCACTCTGCCTAAGGCTTATACCACTAAAATGAATAGGTAAGGTGATAACATATCTCCTTGATGAAGGCCCCTGGAAGCTTGGAAGAAACCAACAGGACTTCCATTAACCAGAATAGAGAATTTTAGACTAGAGATACAACCAAAAATCTAATTACACCAAGTTTTACTAAATCCAAACTTTTCCAAAACTTTAAGCAAGAAGTGCCAATTTACCCTGTCATAAGCTTTACTGATGTCAAACCACAACAACATTCTTTTTTGATGTGACATCTTAAGAGAATGAATGATTTCATGAGCTACTATGATCCCTTCTTGGATATTTCTACCTGGGATAAAAACCACTTGTTCCTTAGAGATTAATAAGGGAAGGATCTTCTATAGCCTAAGTTCCATGGCTTTAGCAATAATCTTATAAACTGTATTGCATAAGAAAATTAGCCTAAAGTATCCAAAAGTTTCATGAGTATCTCCTTTTGGGAAGAGAGAAATAAAAGTGACATTAAGATCAATCAAGACTTTAGATTTTTTCCTTTATTCTTCCACCATCTGTAGAACATCCTCATCCATAATTTCCAAAAAAGCCTGGAAAAAGTTCACTGAGAACCCATCTAGACCAGGAGCCTTATCTTTTTACATCAAAAATACTATAACTTTGACTTCCTATAGGGAAAAGGGTGCCAAAATTTCTCATTTTGCTCCAATGACACCTTACTTGGAATGAAAGACAAACTAGAATTTCTAGCTTGTAGATCCAAAAAGATAATGCCATTGAGGAGATCTGAGAAAAAAAGGAATACCTCATTCCTGATGTCTTCCAATTTAGACAAGCGCTCTCCCTCAGTCGAGAGTATTTATGAGATATGAGTGAAATTTATTTTGAGGTTGATCGATCGATGAAAGAAAGTCGAGTTCCTATCACATTATTTCAACTTGCAATTTTTGGATTTTTGCCTCCAGAACACTTCTTCCCTAAGCAATAATTCCTCATACTCTACTAGAAGCACCTTTTCTAGCTTATAAGACTCTTGATTCATACCATCTCGAAAGATAACTCTATTAAGATTCTCAAGTTCTGCTTCAACTCTCACTTTTTCTTGAAAAATATTTTTAAAACAATTAAGATTCCAATGTCTGAGCTACCCTTAAATAAACTATAATTTCTTGGTGATGCAAAACATAGGGGATTTAGAAGGATAAAACAAATTTTCCACTAGTTTTCCACAAGCTCAAATAAAGACTTATCCCGCAACCACATTTTTTCCCATTTAAATGGATAAAGAAAAGGGGGATGATCTTTTTTTATAGATAGAGCAATAGGAAGATGATATGTACCCAGAAAGGGTAGGATAAGAGATTTAGTCAACCAATTTTGAGCAAGCTAGGAGTTAGAGACCACAAATCTATCTAGTCATTTCAGAATATTTTGGTTTCCAACTCTTCTATTGCTCCAAGTCAAAATTCCTCCTTTAGGCCACAGATCAATAAGATCATTTTTTTTCAAGAAAGTCACAAAACCAAGACTATCCACAGACTTAAAGCATTTCCCTCCAAGCTTTTCAGATTGATGTAAAATAGAGTTAAAATCCCCACCAAAGGTTATCTTCTCTAAATCAAATCTAGAACAAATATCTGACAACTCAACCCATACCTTCTACTTGTCTATAATATCATTAGGGCCATACACATTACCTAAGAAAAAAGACATTTCTCATCTCATACATGTAATTCTACAGAATTGCTAATGAGATCCAGCTTCAATCAGATCAACAATAACTTTGGAAGGAATCCAAAAGATAGCCAGGCCTCCCAAAGCCCCAGTAGCGTCCACAAATAACCATTCCATCCCTTCCAACCACCTTTAGCAAAACCTAATTCATCACCTTTACTCAGCTTAGTTTCTTGTAATAACAAAACTTTTGAATTTTTTGCCAACAACAGATGTTTAACCAAACGTCTTTTATTTGGAGCATTTATGCCCCTAACATTCAATGAGAGGATCTTCATGGCTCCTGTGGGAGGAATTTCACCTCCCACTTATCTAGTCTAATTTTTTTTAGAGTTCTTTGTTTACCACATGAGACATCCTCAATGGCCCGAGCATGTTTATCTTTTCTACCTCTCCTGAGGCCAATACCATAATATGGTTTTGCCCTTGACATTTTTGACTTCATAATTGACAGACATTCTCTCGAATATAACTCCTCCTCTAAGTCTGTTTCTTCGACCTCTAAGTCGCTTTGAAGGGATTTAATCATGAGATTTTCCTCTTGAAAAGGGCACTCTGAAATGGGTGAAACATTCTCTTTATCCTGATTACTTTCCACACTTTGAATGTTATTTTTAATAGCTTGAGATTATTCCACTATAAAGTCACACCCCTTAATCATCGTATTAAGGGAGAGAGAATTTGGTTTACCAAGTTTCTCAAGAAGTGCCACTGTCTCAGGGATATTAACCAACTTATCTTTAAGTGTTGCATCTGTCACCTCGAGAGGTAAAGTTGAAGAGGGAGACTTTTCCTTCAAGAGACCGAAAGAAGAAGGGGCCTCTGAAACAAGATTCAAAATGCCTAAACTACCTTTATCTTTTTGCTGAGCCTGAGGTTTTTTGGTCCACACAGTCATAGTGTTGTGACTAGGATTACAGAGATAAGTAGGGATTGTGCTCTTGGATTGAAAAAAGGAAACATGAAAAGTCTTAGAGGCCATACCTGGGATTGTTTTTTGAATGTGACCTATCATTCTACACTTGTAGCATCTGAAGGGGAAGTTTTCAATGTCCACTGCTTGACTCCAAACTCTACCTTGTGATTTAATCACAATGTTATCTGAAATGGGATCTAACATGTTAACCAAAACCCTAACCCTAGCATATGAAGCTAGATAACCTTCTGCTGACTTTGGATCTATCTCCACATAGGATCTTATAAGATTGCCTAGAGCTTTAAGACAATCTTTGCTCCAATATTCCACAGGGAGATTATAAAGATGAATCCAGAGGGCCATCATTTTTGGGTGGGAAAATGTGGCATCAAAGTTGGGCTTCCAGGGTTGGAGCCATAACCCAGCTCTGTTTAGGTCCCAACAAGGATTTTTAAGCACCATATCTCGACTCCCTTGGTTTGAGAAGACCATCGAGAAAAACCCTTTGGGTAAAATTTTTGTTTCCAAATTCTTATGCCAGTTTGCTACAATCCAAGGTTCTACTTCCCTAATCGCTGGCCATTTGCCAACAAACCTACCAATAAGAGCTTGAGCCTCTAAATTAGAGATCTCTTGAGTGAGCTCCATAGTTCTCCAAACTATCTCTTTATTTTCCCCCACTCTCAAAGTCATCTATTTAGAAAAGCCTCCCAACCCCGACCTACTCCAGCCAGGTAACCCAGTATCCTTTTGCTGGGGGGCCTCAGTACTAGGAGGGATATACGTGTCGCCTTGGCTAGGGGGATTCAGAGATGAAAGACGCCCCTCTTGCAATGTCGTTGACCTCTTCTCTTTAGAACAATCCTCCTCCCCTTTTTTGGCCTCAACTGCTGACGGAAAACCAATCCATTTTTTCGTGAGTTGCACATCCTACACTAACACTTGAGATCCAGCTCTAGGCTGATGGTGGCCTAGATCCACTGAGAAGGATAGGGTTTCTGGTTTTTTCTTCATCACTATCAATCCCACAATTACATTCACTGTTATGTGAATAAAACTTTAATTTTGATCAGCCTTTATGGTTTTTATTATTATCAACAATAAAGTGTAATGTTTGACCACTCACAAAAAATTTAAGTTCTTACTATTTCAAGTCATAAAAAATATACTTCTTTTGTCAAAATATGATATTTATTTACAGATTGTTAAAAATTCAAAATACTTCTCTAAAACCTCTTTTTATCATTTATTACTCTAAATTTGAAATATTAATTAAGTCTAATTTTATTATTTTATATCTAATCAAAAAGTTTAATTAAATGTGTATAATTATACATAGTGCATTTTGATGTAATATCATTTTTTCATAAAACATATTAATGTGTTGAATTGTCAATTATATATATATTACATTTTGATGTAGTACCATTTTCTCATAAAACATATCAATATGTTGAATTGTCATATAAATAATATTGATTCATTGACACATTTTTTACCAAATATTTGTTTAAACTTTTAATGTATGAATGGATATATATCTTTTAATAATTTAAAAAAAAAGCAAATATAATATATACATTTAAAATTATATTTTTTAATAAAATAATAATTTGACAACTTAAAAATTAATTAATTACAAATTAACTATTTCTATAGAAAGCACAATAAAAAATAAAAAAAAAATATTCCAACAAATACATATAAATTTAATATATATTCATAAATATCCCATTTCAATATAATTATATTATAAAATCTTTCAAATACTTAAATTTTTTATATAAATTTAATATAAATTCATAAATATCTCATTACAATATAATTATATCATAAAATCTTTTGAATACCTCAAATTTATATCATATCTATGATAAAATAAATTTATACTATTAATTAATCCATTACATTTATTTGTTTGGATTCTTAACCCAACGAACAACCCTAAATAAATACTAATATATTCTTGTAGTGTTGTTTTGTTTTCATTTATCTATGGATTTCAAGTATTAAGTTCTTCATGATGAAATCAACTTTATCTGGACGGTCTTTTAAGGATGCCAACCAATTCTTTCAAGAAAGTAATCTCATTTCTATGTTTACTCTCTTCTTTTTTTCAAATATAATTTAAAAGAATTAAAATAGTTTAATAATATATTTAAAAAAAAAAAAAATTAAATAAATAAATAATAATAATCTAACAAAACAAAATATTATATTAAAAATAAAAAAATGAAAAATATTATTTAATAAAATTAATTTTATTATTTTTAAAAAATATTTTTAATATTCAAAATAATAAAATTTATGCCAATTCTTTCAAGAAAGTAATCTCATTTCTATGTTTACTCTTTTTTTTTCTCAAATATAATTTAAAAGAATTAAAATAGTGTAATAATATATTTAAAAATAAAAATAAAATAAATGAAAAATAATAATCTAATAAAACAAAATATTACTTAATAAAATTAATTTTATTATTTTCCAAAAATATTTTTAATATTCAAAATAATAAAATTTATAATAAATATAAAAATATATAAATCATTTAATTTATATATAAATAACTTATCTTCATTAAACTATCATAGTTAATTTCATAAGATAAAAAGAATTTACTCTTTTCTTTATTATATTTAGGTAGTTCTTCCAATTTTTTTTAAGGTTGATTCTACATAATTAAGATATTTTTATTTGAATTTCTCACCTAAAATTAGATAGAATATATCTTTACTTATAATTATAATAATTGAATTGATAACAAGTATATTTATAATAGTATTATGTTATAGTTTATGATATATTATTTTCCTCTTAAAAATTATATAAATTTACAAAGTTTTTTTTAATTTTTAATTTTGGTTATATAAGGTTGTATTTCATTATAATCTTTGAGATTAGTTTATATTAGAGAAACAATGAGGATCCAACTATACTAATTTAAAAGTCACTTAAAAATTATTTAGGAACACACCCCTTTACAACGTATTACTTTATTTGATATTTTAAATGTTTTCTTATGCACCCTTCAAATTAAATGTAAAAAAATGAAACTCATTTTCTCTAACATATTATACAACGATTTTAAACACACAATTTAAGTAGATATTTGTAATTACATTTTGATTGATAAAATCTTAAGTGAGGATTATAAACAAAACCCAGAGATTTTATTTTGAATTTAAATGTCCATTGAAATAACCATTTAAAAAAATAACTATTAAATTTAGATGATCCAATGCTTCTTTGGACAAGTAGGGTGTTAAAAACCATTTCTCTTGATCATATTACATGTCAATCATTTATTATTTCATTTTTAAACATATATATATATATATATATATATATATATATATATATATATTTTCATGACAATGTTGTTGGGAAGAGTCCAAAAATAACAAAGGCTTGTGTTAATAATACAAATTAACGAATGATAGTGTTGACAATAAGAACTAAAAGAGTACATTTTATAGAGATGATATAAGAGAATTGCATCATCTGTACATGTGGATGAGTCTTATAGACCAATTTGGTGTCAAGGATATAATAAAATTGTATCATCTATACACATGGATGAGTCTTATAGATTAATTTGATGTAGAGGATATAACTCATATCAATTAATTTGTAAATGTAAGTCCACACCAAAACATCAAACTAGGGTGCTTATAGACCAACTTATGTGTAGAGGATATAAGAAAATTGCATCATCTATACACGTGAATGTTATATTAGACTAATTTGTTGTAAAGGACATAAAAAAATAAGTCGTGGACCGATTTGGCGTAGAGAATTGTGTCATCTATACAAGTGGATGCTATATTAGACTAAATTTGAAGTAGATGATGTAAAAGAATTGTATCATCTACATTCGTTGTGAGTCCTATAGACCAAATTGGCATAGAAGATAAAATAGAATTACATCATCTATACATGTGGAGGCTATATTAAATCAATTTAGTGCAGAGGAATTACATCATCCATATAAATGGATGAGTCCCATAAACTAATTTGGTGTAGAGGATACAAGAGAATTGCATCGTTTATACACATGGTTGAACCTTATTGAAAAAATTAATGTAGAGAATATAAGAAAATTGTATAGTTTATATACGTAAATGAGTCTTATTGACAAAATTAGTGTAGAGAATCTATACGAGAATTATATCATCTATACTTGTGATGAGTCATTATAGACAAATTTGGTGTAAAGAATATTAAAAGTCGTTATCAATATCATCATATCATGTATTTGCATAATAATGTCATCTCAACCTTACATCTACAACTTAGCATCAATTTTCAATCTAATACTTAAATAATAATATGGTCCTCAACTTCTTCTTCTGAGTTTCAAAATCAATAAAATGATTAACACATTACCAACGTATCATATATCAAAGTGCCCATTAAAATTTAAATCAATTTTTTTTTTAAAAATGCACAGAGGAATCAGTTAAATCCTTTCATTATCTCCATCTAGGTCTGGATTTCTACTAAGATGACTCGTACCCACCTTCATGCTTCGTCCTACTTGGCTCTTGTCGCGTTTAGGCTTTTGACTCGGTTTCACAACTACTATAACCCTTGACTTGCCTCAGTAAACATGACCTAAACCGAGGGAGACTCTCGGTGACTCGATTTAGAACTGTCGTCTTCAAAATAACGTACACTTAACAAAATGAGGTCAGTCTACCCCTGTTACCCCAACATAATTTATCTCAAAAAATTTGACCCTGGATCTCCTCTTCATAAATACCACAAACTTACCCATCGACCTTAAATCAACTTTACCTAACCATTTGTAGCATTTAAAATACCACTAATGCCTAACAACTCAACCAACTTGCAGTGTGACTAAGATTTTCCAACCGTACGTAGCATATATACATTTCACGTTTTTTAACAAACCACTAAATCGTACGTATACACGTACACCGTAGACCGTAGACCGTAGGAGGAAGATTCCACTGAATATCCCAACGCATATGCCGACATGACGTGACGTTGATGCAACAGCGTTTTTGACGGTTTTCGATTCTGTTTTTTATTAAAATTTAAACCATCTGACAGCAAACAACCCGCCACTCGAGTTGACGCCATTGCACGCCTCGTCCCTCTTTCCAAAGTGTCAAACTTATTTCTTTATCCTTCATTAAAGTAACGCCGTCAATAATTATTGAAATATTTTACAACAATTCCCCCCTATTATATAGATTACAAAGGTTGTATTAAGGCCTTAGCACTGTCAAAAGTAGTTATGGGGATTGTGAGGGCCATGTGGGATGTTGGGATATGGAGGCCTAAAGACAAACCAACAAACAAGGGAAGCCTTGTTACTATCAATGGAGAAGGGCCAAAGGCTTTTATGGACATTATTGTGCTTGGGAATGATAGGAGTAATGTGGTCAACACTATTATTCAATGAGCAAGCACAGATGTATGGCCTACTTGTCTATGGGTTTTTTTAATTATTATTTGATTGTTTATGGGCTACTCTGAGACATGGAATGAAATATTTAAGTTGTACGGTGTACACTTCTGAGAAAAATGTCATGAGGAGGTACCCTATATGTTGGGAAAATTGAATACTTCACAAAGTAAAGAGAGTATGTCAATTTTTAAAATTCAAACTTACTTATATATATAAATATAAGGTTAGAAAAGGTTTTTCATTTAAATATATAGATAATAATGAAAAAGCCCTTGGCACATGGATGAATAACGAAAGTACTGGCCACAAAAGGTTTCTAATTCTTGGAAATCTAGGTATGCAAATCGACTACTGTGGACTAGAAATTATGAAATTTACAAATAATTGTAGCAGAAGAAAACCAAGCCTCCTCCCTCAAAACCACACTTCCTAGCTTAGCCAAAAGAACATTGGATGAAGAACGGATTATCCCTAAAATGCTCTGGGTAAGAGGTGGATCCAAGTTACAAAACATAGGTGAAACCCTCAAAGGAGAAGAGGGCACAGTAGTGTAAGGAGTGGCCAGTAAATCCCTGTGTAGCATCTAAAAAACCTACCCCCATTTGAGATGCTAAAAAACCTAATAGAAAACATAGGAAACTGAAAGAGACAGTAGTCATGCCAAGAACAAAGATCAGAGCGAGGAGACACCCAACACAAAAGGAACATGACCTTGAGGGAAAATGACCCATACCCGAGCATCGCCATAACTAGATTAAGACCGCATAAAGACCACTAGAAGCTAAACAAGCGAGCTCAAGGATGGCATCAACATCATTAAAAAAAAATCATTTATTGTACACATAAATAATTAATTATAAATGGTATAATAATAATAATAATAATAATAATAATAATAATAATAATAATAATAATAATAATAATAGAGATCAACATTTTTTTTTTTGATCTTTTATTTTTCAATTAATTATATTACTCCTTAATTAAATGAGGAATATGAATTGTATCATCCAAATTCCACTATCATAATATTTTAAATCTATATCATAGTTAAATCTATCTAATTAGTTATACATTATAATAGTGATAAAAACATAATCTCTTAAATTATTATGTATGATAGAGATGAACATAAAAAAATTATCTTTTATTTTTAATTAATGACATTGCTTTTTAATCAAATGAAGAATATGTATTGTATCATCCAATTTCTACATATCATAATAGTACAAGTTTATAACACAATTAATTCTATCTAATTAGTTATATATTATACTAGTGATAAACATTTACCTTCTTAAATTATAATGTATAATAAGGATCAACATAAACTTTTAATATTTTATTTTCAATTAATGACATTGTTCCTTAATCAGATAGAGAATATGTATATTGGCATATGTTTTTCACATATTAGAACAGCACAAGTCTACAATACAATTAAATCTATCTAATTAGCTAAACATTATAATAGTGATAAAAATATGCCCTCTTAAACTATTATGTATGATAGTGATCAACATAAACAATTTGATTTTTTGTTTTCAATTAATGGCACTGCTTCCTATAATGTGGATTGGCAGTTGGCTGTGATTGTCCAACAGACTCTCCAACTATGCACGGCTTTGGATTCTGTGGTTTTTAAGCATATCCCCCGGGAATGGAATGGGGTTGCTGACCTTCTTGCTAAACGGGCCTCTGAGCAGGGGCTCCGTTGGAACATCTCAGACTAGAGGCTACTGCCTTTGGATCTCTTTCAGAAGCTGGCTCAACTGGTTGACCAGGAGAAAGCTTTGTAATTCTTTTGTTCTGCCTCTGTCTGAATAAAATTTTTACCCCTTTTAGTTAAAAAAATGGCACTACTTCCTAATCAGATGAGGAATATGTATTGTATCATCTACTTTTCACTTATCAGAATAAAGAATAACACAAGCCTACAATATCAATACCTATAAAATCTACCAAAACATAAAACTATATTTAAATGTGAAAAAATCGAATGGAGAGGAATTCTTTTGTCAAGTATAATATCTAAAAAAACATAAAACTTGACATTTTGTTTCCAAATAATGAAATTGTTTCCTAATCCGATGAGGAATATTTATTGTGTCATTCACCGTCTACATATTAGAATATCAAGAGTCTACAACATGATTAGTTATAGACTCTGACAAAGCTTAAAACTATACTAAAATGTGAACAAATTGAATAGAGACGAATTGATGTTTTAACTCTAGTATCTTCAATGATTTGATCTATTGAGGATTTAGACTCTGGTGAAGCAATGCCATTAATTTTATCTATTATTAACTTCAAATATAAGAAGACAATAACAACTCGATACCAATTACAAAGAAATTGAAAGCCTTGATATGTTGCAAACCCCTCTACCATATTGATCAAAAAATTTCAATACATTGCCAAAAAATAAATTAAATTACTCCTCAAACATTATGAACAACTCTACCATAACCAGATATTCCAAGATTACACAATCAAATCCATTGGTATGAATAGTGACTTTATCTCACCATAAACAAATAATCATATTATATATAATAAAACATCAATTGAGATTCACTATCACATTTCTCACATTTTAAATCATATTTATGACATATTTTAAAATATTTAAATTAATTTTTTAAAATATGTTGTATATATACATTTTACCTTTAAAAAAATTATCATAACCCTTTAACATGACTACGACACATTTATGATGCCAATTCAATTTATGTATTCAACGTAAATGTGTCATAAAGGTAGCATAAAGGTAATGTCAATACAACATAAATTTGTCATAAAAATGTTGTTTATTTGTTGTAAACATAAGGTAAAGGTATTGTAAATTTGACATATGTTTAACTTTAAATTAAAAAAATATTATGCAAAGATATTTTTATTATAAGATACACATTTAACATAAAAATTTCCTACTTGAGCATCTTAGTTTTTTCATTATTTATTGTTATAATAAAAAAAATTAATATTTATTAATTTTTAAATATAACATTTAAAATATAAAATATAATAACGATTGAAGATAGAATTCATTTTTAAATTGTAGTATTTTAATTTTATTGAATTAAAAATTATTATAAAATTAAATTAATTATTTCAATAATCTTATAAGATTATTGAAAAATAAAGCATATAAATATGAAAAAAAGTTCAAAATATAAGTAATGGACATCGACAGAAAAATAAAATTTGATATATAAATGTAACAAATTTATTTACATCAATTTATCCTAAGTAAAGGGACAAGCCTTGAACATATGTGTCTACAACTAGCTAATCATCATGTAAATATACTGAAGTGTCCTGAGTCTCTCCATGTTGAATCACGTGAAACCCTACCAAAATAATGCTAACATGTGTGCTCCGGTAAGTTATAGGAGGTAATTTTTGAACACTAATACTAGTGCTAATACTATTACTTGGTTTGGGATTCAATATTTCCAAGAGAAAAAAAATAAGGTGTTTTCAATCACCAAGCCAAGGAAACTTAGTCACAAAACTCCAACTGTCATGGTCATTCAAAAACTAATGCTGAAAATAGCAAGATGAGTTTTATATTAAGTTTAAAATGATTATATAGATAGTTTATTTGGTCATATCATGCATTGAGTATAGATTATACCTATGGAGAAAGGCCAAATCACATAGGCCCGTATACCCCACTATCATGTAAAAATTAAAAAAAAGGATACTAGAGGCTGTACGTAACAGATTAAGATAGATCTACAACTCATCTTACTTAATAAATACAAGATCAGATAAGGTAATCAATTAACATCTATTACAATATTATTTATATTAGGGGCATGACCAAATTGGATCCCCTAAACCTAATTAAGGGATCACTTATCACACAACATTAAAGAAAAGGGTTTCAAAGCCTCTAGGCAAATAAAACTATGTAATAACCCTAGCTAAGTATAAATATATGAAATAAACCTAATCTAGTACTCACCAAAGCTTATGGAATAAATGGGGATGGTTTAACACAAACAAACAGTTAAGGGATCATGGTAGGCAAAATGGGGCCTAGATCACCTAAGGTGAAATATGGCAAAAAAAGAAGACCTTATAGCTATACTAGGTTTAAGTAAAGAGATAATCTAAGCAAGGAATTATACATTTAACACATATTACTTTCTATCAAATGAAATAACATAAGTTAAGAATAATTACCTTTGGATGAACTTTTCAAGTCTCAATTTCTCCCTTAGATTATGGTACTTTGAAAGAAGTTGTTGTGGCTTTATAAGGATAAAACTATATAAATCAGTTATAAGCTAAAAGACTCCTACTTTGTATCCAAGACTTCCCAAAAGATAAGTTATCTTCCCTCTAAGGCAAACCCTAAGCAATGGCTCCTTCAAATGTAGATGTAATACAATTGTGAGCTATGATAATGCAAAAATGAATGTTCCTCTCTATTGGATTGAAATGGTCCTTATATATATAGCAATGGATCATTCCTAACCCATATATAAATTTAGGCAATGAGGTTGGTCAAAATGACCCAGTTTTAATAAAACTTATAGTTAGGCCTTGAACTAGGTCGGCTAGGCCGATGTAGTTCCATAATATGCACTTTAACTTTTATAACAAGGTTGAAGTAACTGACTTATTAGGAAAATAGGGTGTTTGATTAGTTAGGGTATATTTGAAATGGGAATTTCTTAGGGAAATGGATAAACAAGGTTTGTTTAAGTGGGATTTGTAATGGGTTTAGGTAATGATAGAGTTGACCAACAATCTTGTGAAGCATCAATGATATTCCCACCCCTTTTTTGGTGTATCCTTCAAGGCATGCACTCAGAGAGATTGAAAATCGATATTAAGAGCATGAAATAATAATATATTCAACTAACAATAAAATATTACATGGGATATTATATAGCCATAACAATAGCACAACTATATCCTAGAAAATAGGACGGTGCACAAATAATAAACCCAGAATAGAAGTCATGGGTGTAAAAATAATAACAAATGAAATAATAATATTCTATGGTGAATTAATCACCCTATAATATAATTTATCATTATCCCTATTAATTCAACATATCATGAAGTGAAAAAGAGAAATTTTCTAAATGCCTCAAATTTGTCACATACAAATGACTTGGTGAAGGCATCTACATATTGTTTTTATATTAGGTAATATTGGAGTTGGATGTTGTGTTATTGTACATGTTCGTGTATGAAATGGAATTACACCTTAATATGCTTTATGTGTTCATGAAACACTGGATTGCAAAAAAGTTTAAGAACACCCTCATTGTCATAGTACAAGATGGTATATTTATTCTGTGGTACTCCCAATCTTTCCAGTATATGACATAACCATATCGCTTCATACACAATACCTCTTATAACATAATATTATGCTTCAGTGGAAGATCAAGAAATAAATTTTTGTTTCTTGCTCCCCCAGGATATAGGACTAGATCCCAAAAAGAACACATCCGAAAGTGGATTTTTTATCATCAATATTTCTTGCATTATCTAAGTCTAAATATTTTATCAAGAAAAAAATATCATTCTTCTTATACTCTAAGCTGAATTCCATTATACCTTTGATATATCTTAGTATCCACTTTACTACTTTTTAGTGAGACATCTTCAACTCCTGTATGAATTGTGAGAGATAGCTGACAACATAGTTAATGTTTGGCCTAGTATATGTCACATAAATAAGACTCCTAATCAACTACTGATAGAGAGTTGAATTCACTTGCAGTGATGGATATGTATGATACAATCAAATCCTTATTTCTATAGGTGTAGTGATTATATTACTATCCATCATTTAAAATTTCTCAAGCATTGTCTTGGCATATTTCATTTGGGACATAAATATATGGGGTTTATTTTTCCATACTTATAATTCAAGACAATAGTGTAGAAGCCTAAGATATGTCATGTTGAACGATCGATTAAGATTTTTCTTGGTTGCATCAATCATCTTAATTGAACTGATAATGTTGACTAGATCATTGACATACACAACAACAATCATAATCTCTCCCCCTTGTTGTTCGAGGTAGATATTTAGATCATAAGGATTTATTTGTAATCCATGTTGAATGAGATGCTCACTGATGTTTATGTATAGGTTTGGGGATCCTATTTGAGACTGTATAGATATTTGATGAGTTTACATACTTTTACTTCGTTACCAGGTCAGACAAAAGCTTCTAGTTGTATCAAGACAAATTCATCTTATAGATCCCCATTGAGAAAGATACTCTTTACATCCATTTGGTAAATCTTCCATCCAAATTATGCAGCTAGAGCAAATATCATTCTGACAGTCTTGATTTTGGCTATAGGATCAAATGTCTCATCATAATCTATGCTTGCCTTTTGTGCATACCCTTTTACTATAGTCATGCCTTTTACTTGTCAATACTACCATCTGCATTATATTTAGTTTTGAAGATACGTTTCTAGTCGATTGGCTTTTTCCCTAGTGGAAGATCTTCAAGCTGCCATGTTTTATGTTTCATTAGTGAATGGAATTTTGCATTCATGACATCCTTCCAAGGTTTAAAGTCTAGGGATTCCTAAACCATATAGGGCTCTATTATTTTTTTAATCATGCTCATTAGGGCTAGATTGACCTCATTTTGAGTCATGATGTGAGTCCTTGGTCCAGTAGTTTATGTGCCTAGAACTCTATCCATTTTAACATCTCTTAATGTATTTGTATACCATTTATGCATATGTTGCACTATTCTTGTGGGTGGATCTGCGTTATTAAACTGATCATCCCCATCATCATTATCACCATTAGTGTTGTCATGACCTTCTAAATTGTCTAGAAGTCTGAATACTGAATCAGGTGAGTTTGTGGAAGGCAAAATGGTTTTAACTTTTTCATCAAACTCTATATCTTTGCTTATGAATATTTTCCTTGTTTTAGGATCCATAAGTTTGTAGGCTAATGACTCTTCACTATATACTAAGAAGATTTAAGTCATGGATTTATTATCCAATTTCTTTCTGTTCTTTTTAGGAACATGCATATAATCTTTACATCTAAAAGTCAAATATGGGAAATGGAAAGTTTATGCTCCATTTAGGCTTCATGCAGAGTCATATTATTAAGCATTGTAATGGGTGACATGTTCAATAAATAAATTATTATTTGTACTGCTTTTGCCCAATATGTCTGTGCCAAACCTAAATCTTCAATCATGCATCGTACTATTTCTATGATAATATGATTCTATCATTATGAAACACCATTCTATTAAGGAGTGTATGGTGGAGTCATCTACCAGTGAATTCCATGCTCTTTCAAATAAGCAAAAAATGCCTTATTGGTGTATTCTCCCCCTCAATCTAAGTAAAGAGCCTTGATTTTATGACCGATTTTAGCTTTTAATGTTATTTTGAACTCTTTGAAAGTATTGAAGGCTTGGTATTTAATATTTAGACCACCAAATTTTGCATGAGTAGTCATCAACAAAAATCATAAAATACTGAAACCCATAGTGACTAGGTTTTATTGGTATGCACCAAATATAGCTTTCTAGATGCTCTTGAGGAACTTTGACCAAAATATGTTTGATGTTTTTTTTTTCAGCATGATAAATAGGGGAAAGATCTATATTTTTATTTAACTGAGGAATTCCATGAACCATGTTATGATGGATTAATGCTTTTAGGTATCCAAAAATAACATGACCATATCCGAGATGCCATAAATTGGTTGAGTCTGAATCCTTAGCTATAAGTGCTTAATTATTCAACTGACAAAGTCAAGTTCTAACATTTTCCAAACTCTTGAGGCTCGTGCAACAAATTTTGAGCATTTTGACTTATCTTTGATTAGAAACATCTTTTTCACACCTTGTTGTCAAAATCAACCTTGAGTTTGTGCTCAAGTAATTGACTGACAAAGACTAGATTCTTGGTGAGTCTAGAACATACAAGACATCAAAAATATTACAAGCATTTTGTCCAAGTGGTAAGGAGATATTCCCAATGCCTTGAACATAATAGGATGAATCATCACATAAATAGACATGATTTTTTTGAGAAATATTATTCATACTTTAGAATGAATCTTATCTTCCAATCATGTGTCGAGTTGTTCCTAAGTCGACATACCGGATAGAACTTTATGATGTTTGATTTTCCATGAGACTAAGAGGCATAGAGAAAGTCCTCACTTCTTGTTCAACAATGTTGCCTTGCTGACTAGATTTCTTCTTCCAATTACCTTTGTTCTATCCTTGGCCTTTGTGTGGATGCGATGATGGTTGGCTACTGGGATTCTTAATGCTTAAAGAGCCACGTGTATGTGAGTAATAACAACAATCCATTAGGTCATGGACTTTATTTCCATAAATAAGGCAAACTCTCTATTATTTTTTCCCTTGGGAATTATGATATTGACCTTAATTTTGTTTAAAATACTTGATTTGTCTCTTCCCTTTTCATTGATGGGAGGTGAGAGCATGTTCTTCTAATTCTTCTTCATATATATGCATGGACTCTTCCTATTGTAACATATTTACCAGCTTGTCAAAAGATGGTTTATGTTTATTGAGAGTCAAATTAGTCACAAATATCCTATAGGAAGGTGGCAGTGCTCTCAATACTATCAGAACAAGAGAGGCATTTGACACTTACTCGCCTAATGCTTAGAGACAAGCCCTTAGTGTTATAGCACATCATACAAAAGCTTCTACTTTTTATCCAGAATTCACTTTGAGTGAATGAAGTTGACTCTATGAATGGAGAATGGTACCTTCATTTTTGACCTCATAGACTATTTAGAGCTTATCCCAAGCATATTTTGTTGTTGTGGCCTCACGGATATGAGGTTATATCTTATTTGATACCCTAAACATTATAATAAAATTTTCCTTTTGGTTTACTTTATCAAATTTATGATGTTGATCAGTGTCATTGGCATGTCAGGCGAGTGAACCATTGAAAATAGACCAAATGTATTAAATTTACAAATGTATCATAATTTTATTTTTCCAAGTGACATAGTTATCATTGTGTATAAGTTGTGAGTCTGGTAAAAACAATTTGGGCCATTTCTAGCCATTTTGTAGAATTTGACCAAAGGTGATGGATTAGTTCTTTATCACTCCAAGTATCAAGGTCTCCCTTTATATATACTTTCAGATTGATATACCAAACCTTTCCATATATGTGCCAATCCTATATACCCATCAGTAGGTGGAAGAAACTCACCCTTTCTATATACATGATGGTATGTGAAAGAAGCAAAAACATACATGAAAGATAATGATACATGGTACCTACATAATGTTGAAAGAGGTTTGAGAAGTCATTAACACCTATTTAGATGCAATTTTTCATAAATGGGAATAACTTCCCTATATACTTGGAATTTCCACCTGTTAAGATTTATGCCTATTGATTGAATTGAATGGGTAATAGAGGGATCGATAAATGAAATTATTTAACCTTATTATTCCCCAATGATTTTATAGGGTCGATGCCCAGACATCTTTATTGAATATATGTCAGGCTATGTATATTTTAACTCAATCACGATTATTTTACACATACATGTGAGTCAAAGGCAATGCTTACACTAAACACTACGATTGTGTGAAATGTACTATTTTGTTTTTACTTGTATTTACCAAAAATAGAATAATTACAATGCCTTTTACAAATAAAAGATTACATATTATGGAAAACACTAATTTTGTTTAGGTAATAAAAATATCCCCCTTTGGAAAATCAATGTTTTTATGAATTTTCTAGCTAATTTTAGTTAACTATGACTAAATTATGACTAAATTTAGTGGAATTACTAAATATAGTGGAAAATAAAATTCTACTAGAAGTTCATTTGGGAGATTTGACCCTCACACCTCTTATTTACTAATAAATATTCCTACCAACCCACCTATGCATCAATACAAGTATATGAGAGATAAAACTTGTATTTAAAGGCTTAAAAACTATAAAACTATACCTCTTTGTGAATACCACGGGCTTGTAGAAAAGTCGGTTTCATTCAAATTTATAGCAAAGGAAAAATGTACAGTCGATTCTAAAAGGTTGTTTGGCATAACATAAGTTGGCTTTGGTTGTGTATGGTCCCTTAGATAAGCTTCCACACCTTCTTTAATCTTTTAATCACATCCATGGCTTATCCAATCCTCCTCAAGGTGGATTTTCTATGAAGGATGTCAGTTTTGAAGATTTAAATGACTGTATTGGTTGAGAATAATTCCAAAACAGAAACATGATCTTCAAGTTGGTATTATAGCACCTTAATTGAATGAAATGCCTTGATTTTAGAATCAAATATAATTCAAAATCCATGTAGGATGTTTTGGTGAATGTGGATGGATCATTTCCAACACCTTATTGATCTAATGTAACATATGAGAGCATAGAAGATATTCCAAAGTAGAAAGAATGGTATTATGTAGTTCTAATGTACTTTGATGGCTACAGGTGGTCACAGCTTGGATTGTGAGAGAGAGAGATAATGCCTTAGGGCTCTTCCTCTTATTTTCTCTGTGTGAATCCAAATTTATTTTACTTCTCTTGCTCTGAAACTAAATGAGAGCATGAAATAAAAATATATTTAGCTAGCAATGAAATATTAAATGGGCTATTATATAGCCATAGCAATACCATAACTATATCCTATAAAATAGGATGGTGCACAAATAATAAACATGGAATATAAGTCATGAGTGTAACAATAATAAAAAATGAAACAATAATATTCTATTATGAATAAATCACCCTATAATACAATCTAAAAGATAAATTCCTGGAAGAGAGAAAGCATCGGTAAATGACAAAGCTTAAAAATATTATGTGTATACATATGCCCCACTTGAAGCTCATCACATGTCATGTAGTTATAACATGAGATGGTGATTTGAGAAAGAACATAGCAATGCAAAACATTGAGGTAACAAAATATAGTAAAAAATGGAAAATAAATGAAAATAAATAATTTTCAAATAGGTACTTTCACTTAAATTGTTATTATTGAATAGGAGTTGCATGAGAAGTAGATGGAATAGGTGTCTAGTATGTGGAACAAGAGACAAGCCTAAAAAATAAGATAAAATTTAAAACTTTTGCAAAAATATGTGATTAACATGGAAAAATTCTCTACGGTGTTAGGATTCCATAACTTATTTCGCTTTGTCAAAAGAGATTACGGAGCAAAATTATGAACAAAATAAGGATTATTTTGGTAAATAACTACAAGGTTAAAAAAATTCAAAATTTTACTATAAAAGGGTAATTATATATTCATATGTATATTTTCTAATTTTAGAAGCTAGAGCTCTGTGTGACTATAATTAGTGATGAGATAGATGATGGCCCAAATGCGAGGAGGAGGATGAGCAGGAAGATGTATCATAACTAATACTGAGATAGTCTGGGTATGAGGTGAATTTAATGTGAATTTTTATCATTTTGGTATTAAAATGAAGTAGGTTAGTGAAAGTAGGTGTCAGGGAAAATTCATGTATTAGAATTTGCTCCAAAAAATAATAATAGTGTAAAAATTATGAGGAATAGTGGGTAGGAGTCAAAAGTTGAAAAATCAAGTCTAGGGCATTAATGATGAGCTAGTTGAAAATTATCATTCAAATTGAATGGAATCAACCTTGCCAACTTAGTTGGTTTGGGTAGGTTTGTGTAAGTGGTCGACTGTGTATTAGTTGGTTGATCTAGTTAAAATATCAAAGGTAGCCAACAACATATGCTATGGATGACTTAGTAAAAAGTAAAGGGTGGATGACTTAGTATATAAGGTGGTCGACTTTGTAGTTTTAAGGAAGGGTGGTCAAGGGTGTACACCATGACTAACTTAGTAATAATTTAAGGTGATCAGCTTAGTATATAAGGTGGACAACCTAGTAAGTTTGAGGAAGGGTGGTCGACAATGTATGGCATGGCTAACTACGTAGAAATTAGGGTGGTTGAATTAGTAAATAAGGTGGCTAACTTAGTAGTTTTGAGGAAGGGTGGTCAATGATGTATGCCATGGTTAACTACATAGAAAAAAGGGTGGTTAAATTAATATATAATATTATTGACCTAGTATTTTAGAGGAAGGGTGGATGATAGTGTATCCCATGGCTAACTGTATAGAAAAATAGGGTGGTTGAATTAGTATATAAGGTGGTCAACCTAGTATTTTTAAGGAAGGGTAGTCGATGATGTATGCCATGGTCAAATTTTTAGAAAAATAGGGTGGATGAATTAGTATATAAGGTTATCCAACCTAGTAGGAATGGTGAAGGGTGATCGATGGCATATGCCATAGTTGACTTAGTATAAAGTTAGGGTGATTGACTTAGTATATAAGTTGGTTGACCTAGTAGGAATGGTGAAGAAAAGGTAAATCAAATTCATGAATTATTTAGGTATAGTAATTATAATTTTTTTGAGTTTTTAAAGTATATTTGAAAACTATTTGGGATAGAGAGCTTATATATGCTTTATTGCTTTTTTGAGTTTTTAAAGTATATTTGAAAACTATTTGGGATAGAGAGCTTATTGACATTCGACTAATACTTATCATTTTTGTTGGACACAAAATGATTATAATAAGACTCTATTGACATAAATAAAATCAACTCAATATAAAATGTCTTAATACTAAACAAAAGATACAAAACTAGACTTCAATCTGTAAAAGCTATCATTATAAGCTTAACTTATAAATATAGAATAAACAAAATAAAACAACTAACTTAACACTAGAGACTATCAAATTAGAGAATATATCTAAAATTACTAAAGCTATCACTACTTAAAAACCCATTGAATCTCCATAAAAGTGAGGTAGATTAGTAGGTGAGCAAAGAATTAACACTAAAAGGATGTAGTAGAATCTTCTATTTGATGGTGTACAACAAATCATGAATAAAAGGAAAATAGGGACTAAGCACAATGATAGGCATGGTTTGGATGGTGAACCAGAACTGCATTGAATGTAGTATAAAAAATTTAGTTGTATTAATTAGTGATGAACAAATCTATAACAAAGACATTGATGCTGAGTTGAGGGTCACCTTTCTAAGGTACTTGTCGATGTCCAATTTGGTTCAGGGAGATCGTAGATTTTGCTCAAACTATACCTTGTCTAGATCAAGCTTAAGAGAGTTGTTGGTTGAACATTAAGCCCATAGTAGAACTTAGATGGAGTTATTCAGTGATGGCTTGATATTATCAATGCACACATGCTATTGAAGCTGCATAAGACAAATCAAAGATCTAGAAAAATTGTGGTTGAAAATTTTAATTCTCTTGCCAAATGACCAAAAATCAATCTATCTTTAAAGACCGACAGATGTAAGAAAATCACTTTGAATAATTTTAACTGTAGATTAATACGTTAGAAAATTCAATGCACACGGATGACAAGCAAGTTTGGTGATATGATATTTTCACTTCTGCTCGAAAAACTCTCTTTTTAACAAAAATAGATCCTACTCCATTGAACAATGCCTCCCTATATTTTGTAATGTTTGTAATCTCAACTACGTTCTAATGATTCAATCTTTTGTACTAATATTAACTATAAATAACATTTAAATTACATCAAAATTTAATGTGATATAATTTACATCAGATAGGGCAATATAAAATAATTAGACTACCCCTTCAAAAAACCATTGATCCATCAGCAAAATCTCCCATTTTGATACCACTATTGGGTATTAAAGGAGCCTATACTAGGATTTAACACATGCATTGTGCAATAAAGCTAAAAGTTGAGAGAATAATTGAAACACTAATATAATAATATTATTTCACAGTATCTAAATAATAAATAATATGGGAGTTTATAATTAAAATGAAAAGTCTTTCCTATAATTAAGGAGATCATATCTCAAATGTCTCACCCGACTCCCTAATATAACTCACAAACCTATAAGCAATATATTGTTATAAATCATAACAATATAGTCTAATCTAATCTATATTCATAATATTGTTAATAACAATATTACTACAAAATATAACTACCAAACAACATATTACTATTTACCTCTCGGTAAATACCCAAATTCACTAATGTAAAAGCTAAATCCCTAACAATATACCCTTAACATCTTATCAATTAAGATTCCATCTATAAGTGGTCATTTTGATTACCAAGAGGCCCCTATAGGTGACTCTTTTATGACTTAGTCTTGGTGTTCCATGCATTAGGATCCTCCTAAAGCCTCTAATATCCCCTTTTAGTCACTCACATCTATACCATGTCTTGGATTCAACTAGTAGTTAAACTACCAAATTCTCATATGTCATCATTCTACAGTCAACTATAAATGTTTATCTTGAATACAAAAGAGCCACTGTAGGTGGTAGTTTGAGTCCAAGACATTATCTCTCAAATTTTTGATGAGCTATTAGTGTCATTCCAACCTCAATAGGGTCAATTTATATGAATAAATGCTCCTATTATGTTCTTATAACATTATAGGGTCATTTAGATTCCTAAATACTATAGATAATATTGAAGACCTACAGTGAAGGAATGCACAAGATGGATGCCTTTCTATATTCTGCTCACATGACCAAACAACCAAGCTCTCTTGTCAAAGCATTACTCCTATGATAGGATTCCATGATTAAAACATTTAGACCTACTAAGACCTCATGTATTTCACTATGGAAGGATTGAAAGAAAGGTGAAAACTTCTTTTAGAGACTTTAAGGTAACTTGTCCCTAAAGTAACATCATCAATGCAAGAGCATGGAATCAAGACTATTTGCCACTCTATGGCTCCACCATGATTTTCATGACCTTATCAACATTATCAAACCCTTCATGAAGGTTTAGACAAGCTTCAAACACCTTACATACATCATATTCAGGTCTCTATAAGAGTTATCCTTTAGGTGCTATTGCAATATACATAACAACGTTGTGAACATGTAAGAATATATTATCTCAATCAACCTCAAATCACCATTAGATGGCTCAAATATATGATTTACACCTTAGGAGACCTATAATAATTTTGGAACCTCTTCAACACATCACCATCACTATGCAAGTCTCTCTTTTCTCATGATTGAAGGTGCATATGCAGGAAACTATGTAAGGTTGACTATGTTCTTCCATATAAGACATTATTGAGACCAAGATCTATAAAGAAAGGTTATTACCATGATATTTGAGAAGTGAAAACATCAATACACTTTTGCTTGAAACCACTACAGGAAAGGAAAACCTCTACAGTTGATGAAACATGCTTGCAACTCCATTAGTGATCTCAGCTAGCAAGTTGAGATGTTTGGCTCACCAAGTCACCTTTGCACATGTAACCAAGGATGGAAACCATTAGAGAAGAATGTCAAAACTCACTGTAATAATGTATAATAGTTTATTTTTATAGATTATCTCAAATAAAGAGGAAACCTGTAGGGTGTGGGGATCAGCGTGCAGAAAAAGGTAGTCAACTTCTAAATAATGGTTCATAGAGCATAACTCATCAATCCTTGAAATCATACCGTGAAATGGAATGATACTAAGAATAATATTTACTACCAAATGGATTTGACTTGACTCATCCTCTACTGGACATACTAAACCAAAATTGGTTAGTCATTTTTGCTTGCTTAGTGGAGTGATGGAGAAGTGAAATGGTTTTAAGCCATTTTCAAGTGTTTCAAAGCTGACCAAGTATTCAAGTGAGCTCAATGGAGTTAAAATATCACTACAAGGCATTTTACATGTACCAAAACCTTTGAAAAAGTTTTACAACCAACTAAAAATATCCAAACTACCAATGATCTTGTTCTGATGTTACTCCTATAATTTTTAGTTAGAGACTGACATGTCTCACAAGAAACTAATATGGGGGATGTTTAGAATCAGTTTCAAAAACTTATATTACATAGTAAACCATATAAACCTCATTAAATGGCTAAAATATAACCCTATATGACATAAAATGGTACAAGGACTAAAAGTTGATTATGACCAAGGTAAATAGCACATTAAATGACATTGTTAGGACCATGACACACCCTATAAGATCTTATAATACCCCTATATCAAGTTTTTTACTATAGGACGTTGACTTATTTTGATTTGTCATCAAAATAGTCAATAGTTATAATTAGTTTATTTTGTGTTTTATTATTTTATTAGAGTTATTTAATTCATTTATGTCCTATATTAATTGTTTGGTTAATTTTAGACATTTTTTGAGAACTATCAAAAAATAGATAAAAGTACTGATTATAATGCAGTTCGTTGAATATGTACTTAACTGAGTTTGAACACTTATCCATTCATTCCAAGAGGTGGAGGTGAGCCTTTTAGAGATGAATAAAGTTAAAGTAAATTTATTTTAATAAATTTCATATTTTATATGGATTTGGGGTGCCTAGTTTGTCTAATGTGTATGTGTTACATACTTGCTAAGAAAGACTTATTACATGTTCAACTTATCTTATCAATGAGTCAAACTTGTTTTATTGATTTAAGTTTTAGTTATATTAGATTATACTTTTAGGAGTTTATTTTTAGTTAACTCCTAGGTTCTTAAGCAAGGTCTGAGTTTAACATTAACTTGTCATGCAAGCTATTTGTAATTAGCTTGTTTTAGCATTTATTATTAATAAAATATTATGCACAAGTTTAGCACAATCATTCTTATTAGGATTTTTTTTCATATGTTTAACTATGATTTTATCATAGATAATCAAAAATGAAAACCAACAAGCATCTATATTTTAATTTGAAGTTATTTAGTGTATTTTTTGTCAATAATCACACCTACAACACTACTAAATTAACATCTAGTAATTTTGAGACAATTTAGTTGATATATAACTTTAATTTCAGAGTAAATCAAATTTGATTTTCACTCCTTTCATACATAAAAGCCTTTATGTGGTTTCATATCCTAATTTAAGAAAAAATTAAAAGAGTTTTATCATAAGAATCATGGATTCTATGAATTATGCTTCTATGAATATTCCCATCCTTGGAGGTGATAACTTTGAATATTAAAGAGATAAGTTGAAGAGAATTATTATATGGAAAGTATTTTTGAAAAATGTTCTCTATGGGTACACACTAAAATTAGAACACTTTGATTCAAGATTATAAAATATGAAAATTTGACAAAGAAAATGTAGAAGTACAAGCTTTCTTTAATTTTTAAAGTGCTTTAGACTCAAATATCTATCCAAGAATCGTTGGTTGCAAACAAGCCCATGAGACAAGAAATACCTTAAAAAATTCATATCAAGGATCCATTAAGGTAAGAGAAGTAAAACTAAAAATTCTCAAAATGAATTTTAAAATTTTAAGAATGTCAAATAATGTAGTTAAATAAAATTTCATACGAGTAAATGATTTAATGCATAAAATGAGAGTTTGTGAAGAAACTATACAAGATAGTGTTATAGTAATAATTTTTTTGAGATATTTAACTCAAAGATGGATGATATTGTGATCACTTTTGAGGAGTGTAAGGACATGAACACTATAAGTTTTTACTAATTTAGTGAGCTCTCTCTTGTCCCATGAGAATAATATAAGACTATATGCAAGAGATAAATAACAAGTACTAGAAACCAAGGCAAAGGTTTGAAACACCAAATAGAAAAATAGAAATCATAATCAAGAGAGTTCAAAAAACTCAAAAGTCAAATGGAAAAAATGAATCTAACCTAATAAATAAAATCAATAAATACATTAATTATCATTATTGTAAAAAACCTAATACATTTTATAAAATAATGTAGGATGCTAGCAACTAAGAATCAAGTTAATTAAGACGGTGAAAAAAGCTATTATAAGATGATCAAAGTGAGGTTGAAGAGCACTCAGATTATTGTCTTACATGTAAATTATGGGAATAGATGATGGAAATAATTTTTTATGTCTTTATTTATGTTGATCAAAACACATGCCAAGTCACAAAGATGGTTTCAATAAGTTATATGATTCCTTCAAAATCCAAGTGTAATTGGGAGATGAAAAGTCCATTTAAGTTGAAAAAATGACATCATGAAGATAATAAAAATTCAATATAAATAGGTCATAATTAAATGTTTGAATCTTCCGTAATTATATTTTGAGGGCTTACAAAGTTCTACACGTGTTTTTAGTTCAATAGGAAACAATAATAGCTCTTCCCAAGAGACAAGTTATGCAAAAGCTAGTCAAAGAAGAATGGGTTGGTGGAATGAAATTTGAGATAGATTAAATTGGAAAGAATGGTACATAGACTATTATTTAGCCTCTATATAATAAATATGTCATTGGAACCAAGTCTGTCTACAAGACCAAAGTCAAGAGTGATGGTACAATGGACAAGTTAAATTCTTGAGGAGTTGCAAAAGTGTTTGCACAAACATATGGGGCCAACTATGAGGAAACTTATGCACCTATGGCACATCAAGATAATATAAAACTAATTTTTATTTTTTTTAATTATAAGGGATGTAAAATTAATCAAATATATGTTAAAAGTGCATTCCTAAATGGAGTGATTGAAAAATAAGTATATGTGGGGTAACCACAATATTTTGAGGTAAAGGGTAAAGAATTTTGGGTATATAAATTGAAGATTTTTTTTTATGGGTTGAATCAAGATCCAAAAGCTTGGAACTCAAAAATTTATAGTTGTTTATTGGATAAAGCCTTCATAATAAGTAAAAATAAAGCAAATACTTATATACAAACATTAGGTTTGAATGTATTATATGTTTATCTCTATGTAGATGACTTCATATTTACAGATAGCTCTATGGATATGTTGAATAACTTTAAGGAAGCTATGAAATAATAATTTGAGATGATTGATCTTGGACTTATGAATTGATTCATTGGCATGGAAGTGCATCAAAATAAATAGAAAGTATTCATTTGTTTGCCAAATATTTCCAAGATATGTTAAAGAAGTAAAATTTTCAAGATTCTAAATCAGTGGACACTCCAATAGTAAGTGGAAAAAAGTTAATGGGAGAGGATGGAAGTTATTCAGCTAATGAATAGAATTTTAAGAGCATGGTATGAGGTTTTATGTATCTCACTATGATAATACCCAATATCAGTTATGAGGTTTCATTAGATTTTATATTTATGACCAATCCGTCACATAAACATTTATAAGCAATGAAAATAATTTTTAGATGTGTAAAAAGTACTTATAATCATGGTATTATTTTCAGTCCAATAATTTCATTATGTATAATTAGATACATAGATTCAGATGTGGGAGGATCTATTGATGACATGACATAATTATTTATTGACATTGGAAAGTGGGTTGATTTCATGATCTTCAAAGAAATAAGTTATAGTTGCATTATCCTCTATTGAAACTAAATATACAATCATTACATTAGTTTACACACAGTGATTATGTTTGAGAAGACTCAGTTGATTTCAAAGAGGCTTAAATTAAGGCAACATGATTTTTTATGATAACAATGGGGCAATAAAATTGTCCAAGAATCCATTATTCCATGATAGAACAGAGCATATTGAACTTAAACATAATTTTGGCAAATACTTGGTCAATGATAAACTATTTTTCAATAATTATGTGAGATATGAACATCAATTTTTTGATATTCTCACAAATTGATTACATAATCAGATTTATGGAAGACTTAAAGAGATGATAGACATCTCTCATCTTTGCATCAAAAGGGGTAATGTTGAGTATGATGCTCATATGGATACTTGTGTTAGGATCCACCTTAGAGTACAATTGATTACCTTTGTATAAGCAACTAAACACGAAATTAAACCAGAAGTAATAAGTAACTAGAAATCAAAAACAACAAAGAATAGGAGATACGAGAAACAATACAATCTGTATTAAACTCTTCCAGAAGGAAATGCAATGAAGAAATCTCTTCTTCCCACACCTCTTGAGTGTACAGTAATTCTCCCTCAAGAGTTCTCTCTCTCAATCAATTACAACCAACTCAAACACTGAGTTGTTCCCTCCAGTGAAAATCAACCCAATGGTTGTTGTTGCCTACCTCCAAGTGACAATCAACTCAACTGTTGTTGCCTACTCTGTCCGCAGATCTTCTTGATCTTGCACCCTGTAGATCTAATTGACCTTGCTTACATGTATATCTTCCTGGTCTTCCACTCTTGCAGACCTTCTAGATCTTACACTTGAGGATCTAATCCTTTAGTCCTTAATTATAATACAGCCCCATGGGTCTCTTAAATAGATCCCAAACCAAACAATAATTAGAAAAATAGACTCAAGACTAAAATTAGTCTTTACATGCAAACCAACTGTTCTCCTAAAATTAGAACAAATCTAATTCTAGAAATGCATGTAAATGCACAGTTTTCGGTGTCAGTTTACAGGTGACCGATGTCGACCAACCCCTGATCGATGTCAGTCGGTCCTGTGTCTATTCCTGATCGATGTCAGTGATACTACCAATGCCGGTCGACTATGTAACTGATGTCGATTACTGTGTAAACTCAGTAACCTCAATCTAGCTCATCAGTGAAGCTTTTAACTCCACAACTCAACAATCTTCCACTTGGAAATAAACAACTACACCTGTACTTGTACAAAAACATCCTCTAGCTTGTTTCTGGCTTGTTTCTCCATCTTTAAGTTCAATCTTGAAGACCAACAAAAGTTGAATGAAGATTCAACTTCTCTTTTCTTACCGGATTTGTTAACATATCAATAAGGTTCTTATCCGTATGGATCTTTTCTAGCTTCAACTGTCCATCCTCCAATACCTGTCTAATGAAGTGGTACCTAAGTTGTATATGTTTGGTTCTTGAATGAAAGGCTAAATTCTTTGCCAAATGAATTGCACTTTAACTATCACTGTACAATCTACAGCTCTCTTGCTCCTTTTCCAACTCTTCCATGAACCGAGTCATCCAAATCATTTCCTTACTAGCCTCTGTGACTGCAATGTATTATGCCTCTATAGTAGACAAGGCAACAACCTTCTGCAACTTTGAAATCCAGCTAACAGTCATTCCACCAATAGTGAACACATATCCTGTGGTGCTTCTCCTGCCATCCAAGTCACCTGCCATATCTGAATCTACATACCCATGTAGAGAAGTGTTTGACCCTCCATAGCATAAATGCCTACTGTTGGTCCCTCTCAAATATCTGAGAATCCACTGAACTGCTTTCCAGTGCTCCTTTCCTGGATTGGCCATAAACTCACTGACAACTCCCACTGCTTGGGCAATATCAGGTCTAGTACATACCATGTACTCAACCTCATCATGTGATTTAAGACACTGTTCATAGCTCAACTTAAACTATCCAACCATAGGTGTGCTAATTGGTTTTGCATCCTGAAAATTGAACCTCTCCACTACTTTATTCACATAATCCTCTTGAGACAAAATCAACCTGTCTCTAGAAATACTCATGCCAAGGATTTTATTTGCTCCTCCTAAATCTTTTCTGGCACATGTCTGAGCTACTTTTACCTTTAGCTCAACAATTCCCTACATGTGTGACCCTGCAACAAGCATATACACTACATACAGTAACAGGATAATGTAGCTAATATTATCCAACCTGGTAAAATAAATACAATGGTCACATTGACATTGACTAAAGCCATGCTTTGTCATAAACCTGTCAAACCTCAAATACCACTGTCCTGGAGCTTGCTTAAGACCATATAAGCTTTTCTTCAACCTGCACACAAGTTTCTCCTTACCTTTGACCTCAAAACCTTCCAGCTGATCCATATATATCTCTTCATCCAAATCTCTATGAAGAAACGCTGTCTTAACATCAAGCTTCTCAAGATGCAAATCCTCAATAGCAACTAAAGACAATACAATCCGAATAGAAGTCATCTTTACTACAGGAGAAAAAATTTCACCAAAATCAATACCTAGTTTTGTGCAAATCCCTTTACTACCAACCCTGCCTTATGTCTCATTTGTCCATTCTCTCATTCCTTTAACCTATAAACCCATCTAATTTTCAGTGTTTTCTTTCCGGCTGACAACTCAACCAAATCCCATGTATGGTTCTTTTCCAAGGAATCATTTCCTCATTCATGTCATGCTCCCACTATCTCTTAGATTCTACCTATATTGCCTCATCAAAAATTTCTGGTTCTCCACCATCAGTGAGCAACAAGTAGTATAAAGAAGGGGATTAATGAATTGGAGGTTTACGTACCATTTCAGACCTCCTTATAGACGTTTGAGACTCATTGACAGCTTGCTGTCTGCCCAAATTTTTTTCTATTAGTGACTAATCTCGGTCATCTCTGGCCGATGTCAGTCTGCACCTAATCGACGTCGATTCCTCCTAGTCACCAACATCAATTTCCTGACCGATGTCGGTCTCTGCCTGACTGACATTTGTTTCCACCTCACTGACGTCAGTTTTTGTGTTTTCCTGTGAGTGATGATTTTTACCCGCAAGCTCATTTTAGATCATAACCTTGTCTAAATCAACATTGCCCTGCTCAGAATTATTCAGCCTCTTGAGTTGATCATTGTCCATCATCTTCTCCTTGAAAATCAAGGCTTTCCATTTCTTAAATGTGTTAAAAACATCATATTTCCTCTTTATGCAATAGACCCATACCTTTCTTGTAGCATCATCAATGAAAGAAACATAACACTATGATCCTCCAATAGAAGCTCCCTGTGCTGATCCCCACACATCTGCGTGAACAAGCTCTAACCTGTGCTTCTTCTTTGTTGACCCAGTTTCAAGAAACCTCACTTTCTTCTGTTTCCCAAAAATACAATGCTCATAGAAATCTCGATCTATGCTTTTCAAATTTGAAAGCTTACCTTTTGACTTAAGAACATGCATTCCCTTCTCACTCATGTGACCAAGCCTACAGTGCCACATCTTTGCATCTACATCTGAAGTAGATAAAACAGAAGGAGAATCAATAATACAAGTAGATACATAAAGTGTACCTACTTTCTTACCTCTTGCTAGTACAAGTGCACCCTTGGAAACTTTCCAAGATTCCACTGTGAGAGTATCTGTGCAACCCTCATCACCCAACTTTCCTACAGAAATCAAATTCCACTTCAGGACTGGGACATGCATGACATCCTTCAACACCTATGTGTTTCCATTTTAAAATTTCAGCTGCACTTCCCCTTTGCCAACCATTTGACAAGGCTCACCATCCCCTAAATAAACTTTTCCAAAGTCTCCATGGACATAATCATGGAAAAATTCTCTATTTGGGGTTGCATGGAAAGAGGCATCAGAATCTAAAACCCAAGATTTTACTTTATTCAAGGAACATATAAGAGCATCTCGTGCAATAATACCTGCATCATTTGCTTCTTTATTTCCTTCATGCTGATCTTCTACCAACCAACACTCTTTCTTTACATGCCCTTTCTTTCCACAATTCCAGCAGGTTATACCTCCATTTCTGGATTTGGATTTACTGCCTATCTTTGACCTTGATTTCCCTTGCTTGCCCTTCTCTCTTTACTTTCCCCTAATTTCAACACTTAAAGCATTACCTAATGTTTCCCTTATGCTTTTTCTATGAATTTCTTCATTCAAGATTACACTAACAACATCATCAACTTTCAAGATATTTGAAGCAGACGCAGTATTATTAACTGCTATTACCAAGTTATCCCAACTTTTAGGTAAAGAGCATAATATTAAGAGAGCCTTAATTTCATCATCAAAAACTATTTTGATTGAATTTAACTGATTTACTAATCCATGGAAATCACTAAGATGACTATATACTGATCCACCTTCCTGCATTTACAAATTAAATAATTGCTTCATAAGAAATACCTTATTCGAAGCTGAGGGTTTTTCATATAAATTTGCTAAAGATTCTATTAACTCTATCGTTGTCTTTGCCTATGATAAGTTGGAAATCACAGAAGATGCCAGGCTCAACCTTATAGATCCAAGAGCCTTTTTATCAAGAACATTCCATTCTTCATCTTGCATATCTGTGGGCTTGCTTAAAACCCCACCCAACGGTAAGTAAAAATCTTTCTGATACAGATAATCTTCTATCTACATCCTCCATAATTGATAATTCTTGCCATTGAATTTATCCATTCTTAGTCTACTTTCTTCTGCCATTGCTTTACTCCCACTCAAATAGAAACCCCTGTGAGTGAACCTGTAATCAACAAACACTAACCCACTCTACTACTTGTTAGTGATCCTAGCTCTAATACCAACTGTCAGGATCCACCTTAGAGTACAATTGATTACCTTTGTATAAGCAACTAAACACAGAATTAAACTAGAAGTAATAAGTAACTAGAAATCAAAAACAACAAAGAATAGGAGATACGAGAAATAATACAATTTGTATTAAACTCTTCCAGAAGGAAATAGAATGAAGAAATCTCTTCTTCCCACACCTCTTGAGTGGACAACAATTCTCCCTCAAGAGTTCTCTCTCTCAATCAATTACAACCAACTCAAACACTGAGTTGTTCCCTCCAGTGACAATCAACCCAATGGTTGGTGTTGCCTACCTCCAAGTGACAATCAACTCAATCGTTGTTGCTTACTTTGTCCGCAGATCTTCTTGATCTTGCACCCTGCAAATGTAATTGACCTTGCTTACATGTAAATCTTCCTGGTCTTGCACTCTTGCATACCTTCTAGATCTTACACTTGAGGATCTAATCCTTTAGTCCTTAATTATAATACGGCCCCATGGGTTTCTTAAATAGATCCCAAACCAAACAATAATTAGAAAAATAGACTCAAAACTAAAATTAGTCTTTACATGCAAACCAACTATTCTCCTAAGATTAGAACAAATCTAATTCTGGAAACACATGCAAATGCACAGTTGTCGGTGTCAGTCTACAGGTGACTGATGTCAGCCGACCCCTGACTGATGTCGGTCGGTCCTGTGTCTATTCCTTGCCGATGTCGGTGATATTGCTGATGCCAGTCGACTGTGTAACTGATGTCGGTTACTGTGTAAACTCAACAACCTCAATCTAGCTCATCAGTGAAGCTTTTAGCTTTACAACTCAACAACTTGATTATTAATGTTATATTAGTTTACTCTATATTTTATTAGTTTAGGAGAGTTATTTAATTTAGTTATGTCTTACATTAATTATTTGGTCAAATTGAACACTTTTCAAAAACTTTTTCAAAATAGCTAAAAGTGCTAGTTAGAGTACATTTCATTGAATGTGTACTTAACTAAGATCAAACATGTATCCATTGATCCCCAAGAGTGGCACACTTTTTAGATCCAAGTTGACTGAAATTAAAATCATTTTACTCAATTTCTTATTTTATATGTATTTGGGACCTATCTTGTCTAGTTTTCATGTGTTTCTTACTTGGTAACAAAGGCTTATTGCATGCTAACCTTATCTAATCAATGAGTCAAAATTGTTTGCTTCAATAAAAATTTAATTTATATTAGAGTCTATTTTTAGAATTTTGTTTGAGTCATGCAAGTTACTTGTAATTGGATAGTTTTATCCTTTATTATTAATAAAATATTATGCACAAGTGTGGTACAATAATTATTATTTAGAATTATTTTTATGTGTTTAAATAAGATTTTATTTTAGGTATTCACAAATCAAAACTAGTAAGCATATGTATTTTAATTTAGTATTATTCCTAATAGTTATGGCACAAATTGGTTGATATATAGTTTCAATTTTAGAGTAAATCAAACCTTATTTACACTCCATCCATACATAAAAACCTTATCTTTTAGATGTTTAACTTAATGTGAAGAGGGTGTAAGATGACCCTTTAGTTTAAAATAACAATTCAAGCAAAAAATAGGCAAAAATCTAATCTCAAATACACAAAAGCCTCAATAATAATCATGTGCTACATATCCAACATCCTCAAAATATGCTAACTTTCATCAATAGTATCATCATCATTAGTGTCCCAATTAGAGTGAGAAATCATAGGTACTGAATCAACATCAACAAGAAGATCCTACTAATCACAAAACATATAAATTTTCTCGAGAACACCATCTAAATATGAATTGGATAAACAAATATTATCTATGGGAATTAACACCAATGTTAAAATACTCTCAAAATAATTTCACTCATAAAATATAAAAATAGGCATATAAGTAATAGTAACATCAATATCGTATCTAAAATCTAGTATAGTATGATCATGATCAATAAAATCTACACAGTTGATATCGTCATCATTAAAGAAATAATTCTAACATCAATATGATCAACATCATCATCATAAATATTGGATTCAACTCTCCTATAATATTGTAAAAATAAATGAACCATGGATTTCCATCTTAAATGATCAATCCAACCAAAATAAAAATGCAGCATGTATACAAAGGGAAATGCAACTAATCTATTTATCAATCCTAGTTCAGAGAAGATAAATAATACTTACACTTTTGAGTGTTGATACATTAAATAATTTAGGTCATGACTAAGATGGATCTTCTAAACTTAACCAAAGTCTCTTACCATAATAACATCACTAGAGAGGGTTCTCAAGCCTCTAGTCAAGCAACACCATTCAATAATCTTAGTTAGGTCCTATTTTTTCATATTCATAAAAGTAAATGATAAGTAAATTAAAATATAATCTATTGCTCACCAAATCTTATGGCACAAAGTGGGGGTAGTAAACATAAAAAGTAAACATGTATATAAGATCTATACTCATGTCAATGTATAGAAAATCCTAATGCATGGGAGAGAAGTATAAATGTAAATCTATCTACTCTTAAAAATGAAGAACAAAGATAGGAATAATTACCTTTGAAGATGAACCTACCAAGCCTCAATCTCTCCCTTGGCCAAGGTGATTCACAAGAGGTTGTTGTGATATGTAAGGATAACCAAGATAAATCAGTTCTAGGCTACACAACTTCTATATTCATCCAAAATACTTCTCCACAAGACAAGATCTATATCTCCAAAGAAATTATTGAAAATATAAGATATGCTCCTCAAGTAGAATGGTGGATAAGCAGATGCACAATATTATATTCTTATCCATCTCTTCCTAAATAAATGATGAAATAAGTGTGTATATATAGTTGAATCTAACCTTAATCCTTTCCAAAATTTTAACTGATAGGGTCAGCCCAATCAACACTGTATTGTTATCATTATGGACAATCCCAGACATATTGGGTAGCATGGCAAGGCCACTGGATACACATGGTGAAGCCCAACCTTAGAGTTAGAGTGATTGTATTTTATAGTTTATATAAAACACATGATATATATATATATATATGTTGACATTTGTATTGATCTCATGAGTTGTACTTGGTTGTGGATGTTGATGCACATATATATTTCTTTCTAGCACATGTATTTAGTTGTGGTCTTATATGTTATGGGAAATATATGTTGAGTGTTTTATTTTCTAACATTATGTGATACACATGTATGGTTAAAAATAAAAAGACAAAAATGACTTCAAAAAATATAAGTAATCAAAAATAAATGTATTACACACTATATAACGATGGGAAATGTGTAATAACAAAATATGACTAGATATAATAAATCAAAGATGGTAAAAAGAGTAACAAATGTTTTTAAACCATGTAAAAGATTTGCACCAATTTTAAACAAGTAAAATAAACTATATCATGTTGGGAAGTATGAAAATAATGTAATAAAAAGGAATGCACATGAAAACCAAATGGTATAAAAAAAAATAATTTTGTCAATCAATCATACTAAATCATGTTAGGAAGTATAAATTGAAAGACAAAACTGAAAGATGAAATTAAATTGATCACACTAATTTAAGCTAAGAAGTATGATTTTTTTTTATAAAAATGGCTATAAACATACATGCAATCATAAAATAAGAAGATAAATGTGAAAATTTAATGAAATAATCATAAAACATATTGCATCAAGCTGGAAAGCATGTCAATGATGTGTTACTCATAATCAATCACTACTTATCTCAAATTTAATACATTTAATTTCATTGTGACTTGGGTATTGGAATATTTTGTGAGAAAGACCTGGTCTTATCCATGGTCTTACATTGAAACGCACAAATGGAACACCAATGAGGTGAAAATGACTATGAAAATGATTTTGAAAGGATGTTTTTAATGTGGTAATTTGTGAGGAAGGCCTAGTCCTACCTATGGTCTTGCAATGCAACTCACAAATGGAAACCTTAGGTGGAATGATCAATTAACAAAATAATATTTTTCAAGCGTAAATATTAGGAATGTAATAGATGAAAGAGGGAATGTAAAAATCATAACATATGTATCTATTAAAATAACTTAGGAAACATGAGGCACACTAAGTATACAGGAAAGACATTAAGTGGTTAGTGACCATAAAAACACAAAGGATACCCATTCACAATAAGCACAAAGCTATATAAGCAAATAATTGAGATGTTAAGATTGAGTCGTGCTGGTTATATGAATAAAAAAATTAAAATGGACCTACCTTCCCCTAACATGTTCCTCATTCTTCAAGACCTCTTACAGAGCCAACGATCTAATGTGAATATTGGGTACTTGTGTGAGAAAGTAGTTAGCACTAAAAGATTTTTTTATTCTCTTTTTCTAATTTACTGGCTTGTAACACCTCAATTGACCTCAAATATATCATAAGGCCAAATTTGGAGTTTGAGATTCAATAAAAAAAAAAGTGATGTGCTATGAATCACATCTTTTAGTGTGATTGGACTTTTAAGATTTTGACGTTGCCTTTTTTATCATTGTCTTTTGTTTAAATGATTTGAATTTTATATTTTATGGATTTTATGATTCCCCCTCCATATGGATTTTGAATAAACAAAATGAGTGACACACATGAATGAGATTTATACTTTAACTAAAGGAAGCTAAGTATCCAAAGATATGATTGACTAAAGACTTAGGCTTACCTATGAACCGACATGTTATCTCAAGTTTCAACAATGTGTATGCTTAGTTTACGAACATAAATAGGGGAATAAAAGGAGATCCAAAGGGGATCGGTAAGAATAAAATTAAAATGAGATGACTTGTTTGCTAACTGATCACATGGTAAAGAAGGATTATTAAGGGGAGCAAGGTTTTTATAACCAAGTCACAATAATAATTATTCGAGTTGTTGAGATAAGTTAGCAAAAAAATATGAGAAAATATCAAGACATCCATGAAAATAAATTAACTCATAAATATAATCATGTAATCATGAAAAGCAAGAAAATAAACCATAAGAAAAATGAAATAAAATGAAACCATATACAACACAAATTGAATAATATAAAGATCCATGTGAAATAAAAAAGTGAAGCAAAATTTGACACATAATCAAATGATATAAGATATATATAAAAGGGATCACAAGACCAATCAAAAATCATAATGAAGAATAAGGTATAAGACCACCATGTTATGTTCACAAATACTAATACATCTGTCCACAAATATTATCAACAACATCTGATATATTTGTATGAAGCTAGATCCTAAATGTAGAAAGAGTCTCATCTATCCTCAAGAAAAGCTATGAGAAGACCTCTCATTGAATCTCCTCCACATAACATATAGGTATAATTTAAGGATCATGCTCATGAGTGATATCATGCATACAATCCTCAAGAAGGGGAATATATACTTGAATAAGAATGGTATCTATGGGATAAAAAGGTTACACACCATAGAGAAGGACCAATGGGTGGGAGAGAAGACACAAGTGGCACGGGAGCCATAGGTGAAGAAGGAGGAATATTGATCACAATAATGGTTATAATATGATCATGAAAATGTTATATGAGTATGTAATAATGATTATTAGGATGTGTACCACATTGGTGCCAAAGATAATATTCCTCTCCACATTTTTGAATATACACAGGTAACAACTTGAGAGGAGGTATAGCCTTATCTTTAGGTTGAGGAAGTGTAGGATGAAATGTGTCAATATTTTTTCAAAGTTTTTGACAATGAGTGGAGCAATTATTATCTATGCCATGGAATAAATATATACACTTGGTAATAGACGTTGGTGTTCTACTAATGGAAGGAGTAGAAGCAGAATCTAGGAAAGGCTAGTATAACAGGCAATCTCTAGTCCAATGACTGACAACTTTATAAATATCACAGTAAGGGTGATCAACTATAAGGATATCATAGGTATTAAGGATGGTAGAAATCATCTCTAGGGGAAACATGATATAAGGATCCTATTATCTATAAAAATAATAAGGACCGGTCATAGCATGATCCATAACCATGCTTCTAAGAGTATTTTCTGAAATTGGAAGCCTACCATGTAAGAACTCCATCTCTACCTTAAAAAAATAGGCATAATACTAGAATTAGGAACTAAACAAGAAATAATATTATAATATGAATGAAAATATTGAAATAAAGAAGAACGATACCAAAGAATCTTGATATCTCTAACCTAGACAAGTCCTCCTAGAAAGGGATCATCTAAAGTATAACCATCATCATAAACATGTGTATGAAGGTCGATGGTCTAGGTAGGTATGATATTTTCATAAAAATTTGTGTGATGAATAGAATGTCAAGTTTTGGTTAAGACCACAATTATATCATCGATAGGTGGCTGGTGGGAATGGATTTCAAGGATGGTGGAAGTTAAGAGATGAGATGAGGGGATAAATCTAAAGTTTTTATCTTGAGGTTGATTTTGTCTAGATCATCATCACCAAAATCTAAGAGGTTAAGAGGTATGTTCCTGATGATTTTAGGGTGACCTTGATAACCTTGGGTAGAGTTGACAGGAAAATTAAAATGTTGAGATTCCCTAAATGGGACACTAGGCAAGGGTTCAAGGGTTGGAATTTTAAGTACACTACATTTTTAGAATTTTAAAAAATTCTAAGGGTTTGTGTCACCTTGAATGTTATAGATAGCACCATTATGGGGAAACTTGACATATTGGTAGGCAAAAGAGGAGACAACCCTCATACGATGAGTTCAAGGCCTGTCAATCAAGATGTTATAGGGAAAGGGAAAGTTAAATATCATAACTTTCACTTGAATCGTGATAGGGGATGGTAATAGGAATCCACATGCAACCTAAATGAGGCATTTTCCTTCTATCATAACCTTTCCATGTACTGTGTGTGAACTTAATAATACACCCAAAATATCCAAGGGTTTTAATGACATCAAGGGAGGTGACACCAGTACCCAAACCCTCATCAATCAAAGTATGCTTGACTTGGATATCATCAATTTGAACACTTATAAATAGTGGAGGATCATCCGCACGAAGCATAATCTCATCTAGGATCATGAAAATAATAGAAAATTTTAGGGAAAGAGAAGTGTCCATTATTTCATTAATGTGTATAGATATCTCTTTGCATTGTTGTAAGATATTATCTTTATACTAAGATAAGGCAGTTTCACATCTTAATAGGGGAGGATGAGGGATATTCATTTAAAATAATAATTTCATTAGGTGGTTGCATTGATGAGAAGTTTGCATGAGTTCAAGAAAGGGTATTTGAGATGGGAGATTAGTAAGTTTCACAATGGGGTCCCATTCATCATAAACCATGATGGGACTGGTAGAGAGAGGTGGTTAATATTGGATGATCTCCTTGAAAAGAGGATTAGAAGTGTATTCAAGCTTATGTTGATAATGTGTGGTTTATTTAGTTTGATGACAAATTGGTTGATTATCTTGAGATGATGGGATAATAGATTTAGGCATTTCTTGTGAGTGATTAAAGAAATGTAATTGGAAGGTTTTAGAGTGTTATTGAGGGGTGTATATGTTGGGGTATTTTTATAAATAGTATGATAGATATTATCCAATTTAAGGTGTTGTAAATGGTTCTTGGAAATAGATAATGTCCTCTTTCCTTAACTCTATTAAATGAGATGGGGAAGAATCTTAGATAACATGGAATGTTTGGGAGGTATAGTGCATCTGTGTTGGATTAAAATAAATGAAAGTAACTACCCTTCACATATTAGTCATATTTACAACATTCTCTTTGAGAGTTTGGTCTATAAGATTTTCAACGTTATTGGTGGAAAGAGTAGGCCTATCATTGTTATCTTGATAATTAGGAAGAGGATCTTTATATATAGAATGATGAGCATTAGTCTATTAAAATCATGATTTTTGTTTTGTGTTTTTTGAGATTTAAAGGCTATATCATAGGCTTTTTATCACTTAAAAATGGGTGAATCATGCTAAAATTTTGGGCCAAGAAGAAAATATGTAGCTAAATTATGTAGTTGTCTACATGTTTCGTGAGAGTGGCCCCAACTTGCAGGAAACCATCAAAATTTGTTTGGATCATACAATGATTTCATAGGATGAGTGGGGTCTAAATCTCATGGTATAGGCCTTGGTAGACACTTTTGAAGCTTATATAAGGATAATGGTTTGTGAACTTTGATATTAATTGTTTGGGAAAATTAAGGATTAGGGGTGTTGTTTAGAGGGGAATCATTCTCCACAACATTGTTGGGAGCGATGGCTTGAATATTCTGAATGGTATCATAAGAATTGGTGACACTATTTTTAGTAGCATGATTATTTTTATTTTTAATGAGCATATGAGTGCCCATGGGAGGTTGGGATGGTTCAAATTGATGCATGAGAATATGTAGGCATTTATCTTGGTCAAGTGCTTCTTCCAAAGTTGTTGGAGAGAGAGTCCTAAGCTGGTATTGTAATTTAGGATAAAGAGCATTAGTAAATAGATTAAATATGTTATCATCCTCCATTTTACACTCACACTTATTAGACAAGGTCTTCTACTGTTTGATGAATGATCGTGTTGTTTTATTTTCAAGTTGTTTACAATTGATAAAGTGAACCAAGGTACTCTCAAGGAGATCACTAGCTTGAAACTCTTCTAATAGGGAGTTAACTAGATCTTCCAAACTAATCATAAAATGGGATTTGAGTTGATTGTACCAATCTAAAACATCTCTGAAGATTGTTTTTGTTAATAGCTTAGTAGTAGCAAAAGTGTTTAGCTTGACCCAATATTTGTAGAGATTACCAAATGTTTTTAAATGTAAGGTAGGATCGGTTAACCCATTATAATTAATGTGAGGTGTGATACCTCCTATGTCGATATTGGAAAATGTAGGTATAAGAGGTTTGTTTTGGAGATGTTTGATCATTTTATTAACAAGGGATGGTTGAGGAATGAGGTTATCATGGGAATCCCTAAATGGGAGTTGAGGGGTATTTTGTTTTTTCACTCCCCATGGAACATCTTGAGGTTGATTTTTAAGGTGAATAAGATGATTTTACATTTATGTCATTTGATTGGCATTATTAGTTTGAAAAAGATTCATTTGATTAATATTTTTTAATAATAGTTGATGGGTTTGAACAGTATTTTGAATAGTTTTCATGGCATGTGAAGCATAAGCAATGGTATTAGAGGCTTGGGTTGCACTATTAGTAGTGGCATGAATGACACTAGTGGCATGAGAACCATATGTAGAAAAGGAAACACTAGTATCACAATTGGCATGTGTAGCAAAAGATGCACTAGTGGAAGGATTGTCATTAGAAGAAAAAGAAGCACTAGTAGCATTATTAGTGTTGGTGGAAAATGATGCACTAATGGCTTGGTTGAGGAGGAGGGGCCTTAGAAAAGGCCCTCTATATGTTGAACCTACCATGTTAGTGGAGATAATTGACATGGAGGTTAAATATATGAAATAAGAAGAGATCATAGTATGAGGAGGCAAACTAGAAGGAAGAGGTTGAGAAGCAAGGAAGGCATCACCGCCAAATCCATGAGAGAATGTAGGGGACGGTAAATGGGGTTCATCTATTTGACCACTTATCATGAGATTATAAATAGTTGAAGGTTATTTTCTTCTATGCTAAGGAAACTTGTTAATGAAGAAGAGTATTTTAGGTGTGTACTCTAATTTTGGATAATCTTCTAAAGAGAAAAGAGGATTATGAACTAATGATTAATGAATAACCCCATAATTGGTAGTGTGAGCACTTGGCCACATGCACAATCTAAAGTGGAAGCCACAAGTTGTTTTGGGGAAAAACTATTGGGATTGGTAAAGATCATCATGTCTGTTAGATTCAATTCTATGTTATCCTCAAATAAGAAGTTCATGATGAGAAAAATAGGCTAAAGGGGTGATACAAAGACAAAATCAAAAAATAGGATACCTAGTCGAATTGGTTGACTATGTTTTATAAACCTAGGAATAGAACAAAGAGATAAGGATACATAGTCATGAAGGTTGACTATGTACTGCTAAATAGGGAATTGAACAAGAAGATAAGGATACACAGTTAGACAAGTTGACTATGTATTTCATTTAGGAAAGGGTAAATAATTTTTAAGATACTATATCGACTAAAATGATATTGTGTTAAAATAGAGGAAAATTTTGTAATATAATTTTGAAGCAATATGAAAGTAAAGCACACAAGCAATTGGATCAATGTGATTAATCCAATTGGAACACATAGCACAAACCTTGCACTAATTCTGGCCAACACAAGTTTTTCAACACAACATACAATGATCAAAGAGCAAGCAACAAATAAAAATTCAATGCTAACTAGTTGATCATCCTAAGTCTTATTAAGTTATAATAAAGTTTAATTTTATTGTGATAGGAAAGCTGGCTGAAATAAGGAACTAGAAAATAATCTAAGGTTGGTTTCAAGACATTTAGGTTAAAAGGGATCTGTATTGGTGATGGCACGAGCTTAGTATTGGGGCATAACCCCTCACTTCACAATCCCACAGTGATAAGGGTTTTAGGTACTTTGCCAATATATACCATCTACCACGTATTTATACTTGGCCAGAAAACCAAGTAGGTAGACCTTGGGAAGATAAATATTTAATGTTTTTTAATTCAAAATTGATTTGGTAGTGTGCACAAAAGAAAAAAATAGTGTGATTAAAATGGTAATTTAAATAACCACCTATTTAATCAATGTGAGTTACTTTAAGCATGTAAATAACTAAAAAGGAAAGGTGAAGTAGTTACTAACAAATATAGGTTAATTCCTTGATTGAGAAAACTATAGAGTAAATTAAGGTGACATTGTATGCAAACAACGTAAAATAAATTCAATTGGTTTGCTACTATTCTGTAGAAGTAATATCTATAAGAACACAACTGAATAGGTCAACTATGTCTTCTAGATGGAAGATAGACTACATAAATATGTTGAATAGGTCAACCCAATTTTTTGTAGGCCTGTAGTTTTATAAACTCTAAACTTCTAAAAAATAGTACTAAAAGAAGAACTAAAATGACAAAAAGAGACAGAAATGAACCTTGATGGGCTTGAAGATGTTTTAGATTGTAAATTTTTATGATGTGATGTTCAAATGTTGATTCAAAATTATACTAACTAGGTCTTCTAGTTCAATGGAGTTTGTAAAACCCTGTATGCTAAAGAATAATTTGAGAACAGAGTTGATTGGTTCGACTATGTTTGTATACCTATATGTTGATATAAGAGAATAATAGACAGATTCAACTGGTTTAACTATATATGTGAATCTGGTGTTGAATGAGAATATTATGCCCAACTGATTGATCTAGTAACTTGTATTTGGTAAAGAACTGATAAGATAAAATAGAGTCATTTTGGAGAGACTATGTGTTAAAACTGCACATAGAAAGTTATAACTATAATGATTAGTTCAATATAGTACTACAAATATAAAAAATATAATATGATGATAAAATGATGGCATGAAAGAAAACCTATAAGGGTTATATTCACGTTGGGTTCACCAGAATGTATGTAAAGGGAAATGCAACTGATCTATTAATTCATCCTAGCTCAGAGAAGATAAATCCTAATTACACTTTTGATTATTGATACATTAGATATATGGGGTCATAACCAAGATGGATCCACTAGACCCAACCAAGGGGTCTCTTACCATAATAAAATCACTAGAGAGGGTTACAAAGCCTTGAGTTAAGTAACACCATATAATAACCTTAGCTAGGTCCTGCATTTTCATATTCACAAAATTAAATGATAAGGAAAGTAAAATATAATCTAGTGCTTACCAAAGCTTGTGGCATAAAGTGGGGATAATAAACACAAAAATTAAATATGCATAGAAGATCTATACTCACTTTAACGTATAGGAAATCCTAATTCATGGGAGATAAGTACAAATGCAAATCTATATACTCTTACAAAGGAGGAACAAAATTAGGAATACTTACCTTTAAAGATGAACCCATTGAGCCTCAACTTCTCCTTTGGCCAAGGTGCTTTATAAGAGGTTGTTGTGATATGTAAGGACAACAAGGATAATTCATCTCTAGGCTACACAACTTATCTATGCATCCAAAAGAATTCTCCACAAGACATGATCCATATCTTCAAATAAATTATTGAAACCCTAAGTTATGTTCCTCAAGTAGAATGGTGGATAAATAGATATGCAATATTATATTCTTCTTCTTCTCTTCTTAAACAAATGAAAAAATATTACGTGTATACACATCATAGTATCAGTAGGTGGATGTCATGTATATCAATGTTTGATTGAATGAGAATCTTGGCCACATGATATATAAGGATCTAGGTCAAAACAATCACTATAGGTATGACCTTGGTGTCCATAATGAAAATTTTTTGGAATTAATTGGATTGGTGTTAGGGTGTGGAGCTAAAAGCTTCAACTATTTGCAGACACGAAGAAGAGGATGTTGAAGAACCAGAAGCATCGGCGTTGGCAGCATGACCGACGTCGGTCAGATGCAGTGCAGAAGGAAACCGATGACGACAGCTAGTCGGCCGACGTCGGCAGCACCAGGCAAGCAGGGACCGGCGTCGGTCGCCTGTGTGTTCCAGAACTATTGTTGACGAACAGTCAGTTAAGTGAAGCGAGTGTTTGCATGTCAAATGACTAATTATAGTCACGAGCTGCGTGTCTAATTATTGTAGTTAGATTTCTATTTTTGTAACCATGGGATTCTATTTAAAGACCCATGAGGCATGTATTGTAATTACCAAGAAGGCAAGTAAAAGCATTGAAGCAAGCAAGGTCAAGGAGATCTATAGGTGTAAGGTCAAGGAGATCAGCTGAAGCATTCAAGGAGGGATAGTAACTTAGGTTGTAGAGTTGGTTTTGGTTGAGCAAGAGAGAGAGAGAAGAAGGTCTTGAGGTGTGGCAAGCCTTTGAGGTGGAGGAAGAAGTGGCATCTTCCTTATTGTATTTTCTTCTAGTAATATTTAATACAAGAGTGTGTATTGTCTCTCAAATTCTTTGTTGTCTCAAGTTTCTAGTTACTTTATGATTCTGGTATAATTTTGTGTTTAATTGCTTATAAAAAAGTAATCAAATGTGCTTCCGTTGGATAAGGGGTCACCTAACAGTTGGTATCAGAGCCTTGGTTGTAGGTTTAGAGTTTGATATCTAACAGTTGGTATCAGAGCTACGGTTTGCAGGAAGCAGGTTATTATTTTTTGATTACAGGTCATTCACAGGGTTTTCTGATTGAGTGGGAGTTCAGTAATGGCAGAACAAAGTAAGCTACGAATGGAGAAGTTTAATGGCAAGAATTATCAACACTGGAGGATGCAAATTGAGGATTATCTGTATCAGAAGGATCTATACTTACCATTGGGTGGGGTTGCATGCAAGCCCACAGATATGAAGGATGAAGAATGGAGTGTTCTTGATCGAAAGGCTCTCGGTTCCATAAGGTTGAGCCTTGCATCGTCTATGATTTCCAGCTTATCACAGTGCAAGACAACGGAAGAGTTGATAAAGTCCTTGGCGAATTTTATACGAAAAGCCCTCGGCTTCTAATAAGGTATATCTTATGAAGCAGCTATTTACTTTGCAAATGCAGGAAGGTGGATCGATACATACTCATCTCAGTGATTTCCATGGTTTGGTAAACCAGTTAGCTTTAGTCAATATTGTTTTTGATGATGAGGTAAAGGCTCTCTTGATTTTATGTTCTTTGCCTGAAAGTTGGGACAGTTTGGTTATGGCAGTAAGTAATTCTGCATCTGCTTCTAAAATCTTAAAAGTTGATGATGTTGTGAGTGTGATCTTGAATGAGGAAATACGTAGGAGAAGCATAGGTGAATCATCAGGGAATGCTCTAAGTGCAGAAAGCAGGGGAAGGCAAAGGGAAAAGGTTGAGCAAGGGAAATCAAGGTCGAGAAGCAGATTCGAGTCCAAAGGTGTTACCTGCTGGTTTTGTGGAAATAAAGGACATACAAAGAAGGAGTGTTGGTTGAGAGATAAAGAGAATCAACATGCAGGTATTGAAGAAGCAAAGGATGCAAATATTGTGGTACAGGATGCTCTCATACTTTCTTTGGATAGTCAGGTAGGATCATGGATTTTAGATTCTGGTTCATCTTTTCATGCATCCCCAAACAGAGATTTGTTCCATGAGTATGAACAGGGAGACTTTGGAGTGCTTTATTTAGGGGATGGTACGCCTTGTCAGATAGTTGGCAAAGGGAAAGTGCAGCTGAGATTGCAGATTGACAACACATGGGTGTTGAAGGAGGTCATGCATGTCCCGATTCTAAAGCAGAGTTTGATTTCTGTTGGAAGGTTGGGTGATGAGGGATGCACAATAACCCTCAGAACGGATTCTTGGAAGGTTACCAAGGGTGCACTTGTTCTAGCAAGAGGTAAGAAAGTAGATACTCTTTATCTGTCTACTTGTATTGTTGATTCTACTTCTGGTTTATCTACTTCAGCTGTAGATTCGAAGATGTGGCTTAATAGGCTTGGTCACATGAATAAGAAGGGAATGGACGTTCTTGATTCAAAAGGTATGTGTTCAGATTCAGAAAGCATAGATAGAGTTCATTACAGAAAAAGGAAATTTGATGCTTTTGACAGGAACAAAGAAGCCTTGGTGTTTATGAAGGAGATGAAGGACAGAGATCAGTCACAAGGGCTGAATAAATCTTAGCAGGGCAGCATGGATAGAGGTTTGATCCAAGATGAGCTCACGGATTAAAATTTCATCACTTACAGGAACACACAGACACCGATGTCAGTCACTTGGGACCGACGTCGGTCATCCAGACACCGGCATCGGTCATGTGCAGACGAGCAGGGTCGGTAGGTCGGGCAGGAGAAGTCTGACGTCGGTCATCAGAACTGACGTCAGTAGGAGGGACACCGACGTCGGCCAGGGAAATGACATCGGTAGTCAGGGTTAGTGTAGGGAACCGACATCGGTCGAGAGCAGACTGGGAGATGGCCGAGATCGGTCACTGAAACGGATGATGGGTGGACAGTTAGCTATCAATAAGTCTCAAACACCCATATAGAGGTTAGAAAAGGTATGTGAACCTCATATTCGTTGTTCACCTTCTTTATATTGCTTATTGATAGTCAAGAACTAGGAAGATGGAAGAAGCAATGCAGGTAGAATACATAAACAGTGGGAGCTTGACATGGATGAGGAGTGTGAGTCCTTGGAGAAGAACCAAAAAGGTATTCGTTGGTAGAGTTGTCAGCTGGAAGGAAGCACTGGATAGAGGGATGGATTCCCATATTAGAGAAGAGAGTGGATGGACACGTGAGATAGAAGGCTATGGTATATGGTCTTGATTAGGCTGCAGGACAATGGAGGTTTGACCATTGTATTTTATCTTTACCAGGTTGGATAATATTAGCTACATTATCCTGTTACTGTATTGTGTTACTTGTTGCAGGGTTTCATATATAGGGAGTTTTATGAGCTAAGGGTAGAGTTGGTTTAGAAGTATGTCATGAAGAATTTGGGAGCAAAAAAATTCTTGTGGCATAAGTGACAGGTATAGCATCACAGGTTTGCATGGTGGTTGGTCTTCAAGAGTGACTTTGAAGAGGGATACAGAGTCAAAGGAACAAAATAGATGGTGTATAGGTATAGGTACAGTAGCAGCTGTTTATCTCCAAGTGGGAGATTGTTAGGGTGTGGAGCTAAAAGCTTCAACTGTTTGCAGACACGAAGAAGAGGATGCTGAAGAACCAGAAGCACCGGCGTCGGCAGCATGACCGACATCGGTCAGATGCAGTGTAGAAGGAAACCGACGACGGAAGCTAGTCAGCCAACGTCGGCAGCACCAGGGAAGCAGGGACTGGCATCGGTCGCCTGTGTGTTCCAAAACTGTTGTTGACGAACAGTCAGTTAAGTGAAGCGAGTGTTTGCATGTCAAATGACTAATTATAGTCATGAGCTGCGTGTCTAATTATTGTAGTTAGATTTCTATTTTTTTAACCATGGGATTCTATTTAAAGACCCATGAGGCATGTATTGTAATTACCAAGAAGGCAAGTAAAAGCATTGAAGCAAGCAAGGTCAAGGAGATCTACAGGTGTAAGGTCAAGGAGATCAGCTGAAGCATTCAAGGAGGGATAGCAACTCAGGTTGTAGAGTTGGTTTTGGTTGAGCAAGAGAGAGAGAGAAGAAGGTCTTGAGGTGTGGCAAGCCTTTGAGGTGGAGGAAGAAGTGGCATCTTCCTTATTGTATTTTCTTCTAGTAATATTTAATACAAGAGTGTGTATTGTCTCTCAAATTCTTTGTTGTCTCAAGTTTCTAGTTACTTTATCATTCTGGTATAATTCTGTGTTTAATTGCTTATAATAAAGTAATCAATTGTGCTTCCATTGGATAAGGGGTCACCTAACAGTTGGTATCAGAGCCTTGGTTTTAGGTTTAGAGTTTGATATCTAACAATTGGTTAAAATTTTATTTTGATCAAATTGATAACTTGAAAGTTTTGACTTCATTGATGGGCCAATAAGTAAATAATCAACTTGACAATTATTTATAAGACATATAGATACAAATATCATGGGTTTGGACTATTTTTTCATATGAAAGTTCATAAATCCCTTAAAACCTACACCAACATGATAATTATTGGGTTTCATTGTATCCTATACTAATCCAAATATGGATCCCAATGTACTAGTTGTGTTTGCTAAATATTTCCACTATTCTCAATTTATGTAATCCTTGGTTGTAAGACACTATTGTAATACATTCATGTTAAAACAATATTTTTTACTAATAGAGTTAGTGTTAATATTATCTAAACTATTTCAAGTATTGAAATCATAAATTTATAGCTCCTGAAATTATGGGGTTTGTTGTAGATAATGAAACTACATCTATATGCAAGTGGTGGTTGTGCAATAACCCTGGTGATTGTGTAACCACCAATATTTTTAGGTGGAAGTTATGAAACCACCCTAGTGGTTACATAACTATCAGTCTACATAAATTGATGGTTTTGCCACCATATAAAATATAGGCAAGGGAATGGTTGTAAATGTTTCCTATACTCAAGTATGGTTTAGTTGAGCTTATTAGAAAATTCAAAAGTGAGAGGGCATAAATACAAACTATGTGGAATGAAGAATAAGGTAAATAATCAATGAGTGGTCTTGGATTTGGATCCACATTGTGGAATTATAAAGAAAATTCAAAAGTGAGAGGGCATGAATACAAACTATGTGGAACGAAGAATAAGGTAAATAATCAATGAGTGGTCTTGGATTTGGATCCACATTGTGGAATTATAACTTTTGGTCTTTATTCATGTATCTCATTATTCTCCTAGTTGTTAGTGGTTGTTCAATGCTGGGACTATTGAGTGAAGTGTTGTAAGAGTGCAAATAATTTGTGTGAAAGCTTAGATAGTGTAGTAATGAAAGATATATCCATGAAGGCAAATAAGTGGCATTAACTTATACATGTTAAGAATTACATAATGGAAAGGGGAGTTTAGTTGAATAACCCACTAAATTTTTTCCCACATTAGGTTTTCTCAAAGCCATTTTTTAGGTTTTATGTTTTGTGTTGTCCTATGTCTCTCCCCATTTGTTAAAATCAGTTCTACTTTCAATTATAACATTTATATCTTTGTTTTAATAATAAATAATAGCTTAGAACATTATTATTTTAGTCATGTCAATATCAGTGCAGAATATCCACCTAGTTTATGGATCAAATTGGTATCATAGTAGGTTTTTCCTTTTAGCAATAAAAGGTTTTTAACACTTTTTACAAGTTGTGTTAGTTTGTGCTCCATTGTAGTGTGTGTTTTTGTGTGACATGTGTGCATTTTTATGCCTATTGCTTGAGCAACAAGTGCTAGTGGGAAAGGTGACTTGGTTCCCTTTAAAGAAGACATATCCACAAGGAAGTGGAATAAATAAGCGAGAAGCATGGTGAATTATAATGAAGGAGATGCATGTCTAGCTAAAGACTATCACCATAGGTTGGAAGAGGATTTTTATAGTATTTCTCTTTTCCTAAAGAATATTGGTAAGTTAGAGTCCATCAAGAATATTCTCATGGATAAGCTTGGTGTTTTTATGGAGGCGCTAAAATAAAATGAGGATGTTCCTGATCATGAAAAGTTCTGAGAACAACCATGTGCCAAGAAAGTATTGAAATTCATTTGTATGTGTGAGAGGTGACTACGGAGAAGCTAGACCATTGGATATCTCAACTTGAGGTATACTTCAATTTACATCAGATTAATGAGTGTCAATAAATATCCTTTACAAGGTTAAATTTATTAAAAATTGCATTAACATGGTTTGAGAGTTTTTTTATTTAGTTAGTTATGAAGAAGCTACCATCCCTTAGTAAGTGGGATGAGTTTAATTTTTTTATTAAAAATCAATTCTATCATATTTTATATGAAGAGTAAATATATGTTGTTTGGAAATATTTTATTCAACAACCAAAACAAAGTGTGTAGGATTATACTAGCATATTTCAAAATATGGTGGTTAAAATGGGTCAAGACACCTTTGATTTTGACATCTTGATGAAGTATGTTATGGGATTTCATATTCACTTGAAGAGGCCAATATTTTTTACCAAGCCTAATGATATTGATGATACTTATTCTAACAATCATTATCTTGATATGTACAAAGACAAGGGTTCTTCTTCCTCTTAAAATGTTAAGGAAAGAGTGTTGAATGTGACTTTTGTTTCTGATAAATAATGTGTGAAGTATTTTTGGCAATATGATGTTAATGATCATATTAATGAGACTTGTTTGAAGTTGCATTCAGAATTTCATCCCTTTAGGAACAAGAGGAAGATTAAATTTATGACATCGATGATGGAAAAATAAGATGGATGAATCTAAGATGGGGAAGAGAGGATGTGTTTCACCTCCCTTTAATGGAAGATGTGTTTGGGAAATGATGTTCAACAAAAATGTGAACCTTTTAAACTTTTCTATATCAAAGTTCAGATTAAGAAGATAAAGGTAGATGTTATTTTTTATTATTGATCTCAATAAAATTTAACTATTAGATAGACTTGGATTCTAAATGTACAATCATCCAAATCCTTATCCATTAATATTTGTGAAATAAGGAGTAGAGATAAAGGTTTCCAAGAAACATAATGTCAAGTTTATAATCAAGGAACATTTCATTGAAAATGTTGTTGTGGATTTAGTACAAATGGATGTTTTTGGTATTGTCTTTGGAAGCCAATACGTGTATGTGTATGATGAAATATACATGATTAAGTGAATTAATATCAGTTATTCAAGGATGGGAAGAGCTACATTACGTAATCATATTAAGGGAAATCTCATATCTCTTTGGTAAATACACCTCAAAGTAAAAATTTGTTCAATGTTAGTGGAAATATGTCTTTTCTCCATTTAAAAGCTATGGGGATATATTAGTTATATCCTTTGCAAGGCATATTTATTAACCAAGGATATAAGTTACTACCTAGTGTCATCTATCTCTTCACAATATTCAACCTTCTTTGATTGAAGGAAATCAACCACACAAGGGGAGCAAAAAGGTGAATGTTGGAGTTCAAAAGATGCACCTCCAAGAGAGGGAAATTACGAGGGGATAATAATTCCTCACACTATGATTCACTATAACATTTTTGGACCAAAAGCCTCAAAAATTGGGAGACATAATCGAAATATGGATCCAAATGTACTAGTTATGTTTGCTAGATATTTTAATTATTCCTATTTTATGAACTGCATACTTGTGAGTCATTATTGTATGACACTTAATGTTAAAACAAAAATTTAGGTAAGTTTTAGTGGTAGACTCAACATGAAGATGATCTAAACATCTTTAGAATGGTGAAGTCAATAATTTTCATCTCTTAAAACTAAGGAGTTTGCCATAAATTGTGGAATGGCCACTATATTCAAGTGTCAATAGTTGTTCAACCACTAATATTTGTAGGTGAAGGTTTCCAAACTTCTTCAATGGTTGCATAACCACCTTGGCGGTTTCATAGCCACCAATTTTCATATACAAATAATTTTTTCGCCATACAAAATACATGCAAGGGAATGGTCGTAAATGTTTCCACTAATTGACTATCATTCGATTGAACATCTTGGTAGATTACAAAGTGAGATGGCATAATTATAGACCTTTTGGAAGGTCTGAGAATTTAAATAAACAATGAGTGGTCTTAGATTTTGATCCAGATTGTGGAATTACAATTTTGGGTATTTGTTCATGTATCTTATTGTTCTCCTAGTTGTTAATGGTTATTTAGTGTTAGGACTCTTTAGTGAGGTGTTGTAAGAGTGAAAATAATTTGTGTGCAAAATTTTAATATTTTAGTAATGAAGTTTTATGGAGGAAAATATTTTTTAGTAAACTAATACATTTTCAGAATTACAAAGTGGAATGGGAACTTTAGTTGTGAAATTTTTCAAACATTGGGTTTTCTCTAGGTTATATTTTGGGTTCTATGTTATTTGTGTTTTCTTATATTTTTCCCCATTTGTTATAATAAGATGTACTTTCAATTCCAACACTGTATATCTCTATTTTAACAAGCAAAAACAACTTAGAACAATAGTCTTCCAATCATTTTATAATAGGAGGTTAAAAGGATCCATTTTGGTGAAGCTCAATGTGTAATATAAACCTAGTTTACAGATCATACACCTAAACAATAGGTGTATATTTCATAATAGGAGCATGAAAATACATATTATTCACAAATTTAGATTCTATTTAATCTTAGGCTTAGAAACAACATTGTTCACAATAGGATTTTCAGCTCTAGTAAATGATACAAAATGTTTGGTTTATTCTAAAATATTATGACAATAGATTTATTGAAAATATTGAAAGAATATAGATTAGGATGTCTTCCCTAAGAGTTAATTGAATCTTGTAAATGATCTAAACCTCTAGTCACAATAAAGTATATAAATTTCATAATATAGATTGAAACTTCCTCCAACAATCTATAATCAACTTTACCCTTAATTTTATACGACTTAAAGTTGAAAATAAAATATAATATTTAAAAAAAAAATTGTATTCATGATGTATATAGATATAAAATATGAACCAAAAAAACTAAATAGTGTACAATAAAAAAATATAATATGAATAATATATTATAAAAAGTTTTAAAAAATACTTAGTTTGATAAGTCTTTGCACTAAAATCACATATAAAAAATAGATGTTTAAGTGTTCACACCCTTTTTTTCTTTATAAAAATACAAATCAGATTTTTATATTTGTTATTCAATCAAATTTTCAACATACATTAAAAAAATATGTATAATATCCAAAACATAATCTCAAAAGCATAAAACACAATTATTTGATCACATAAGAAAATGTAGAAAGTGTGTTCCATGAAAAATTAGTGGTCACTAACATGTGACCACTATATGAAAAAAATTATGATGTTTTAAAGTTTCACACTTGTTTAGGCAATATGGACACCTCACCAATGCAAAAAATATAAACTGCATTAATTTTCAAGGATTAAAACAAATTGTTTGACAATCTGAACACCATGGTGTTTTTACTTGTTAGAATCCTAAAAAAAATCTACTTTGTATAATGGTTAATTTGCATGACAAATATATGATGACAAACATAGTCAAGGATGTTGGTATTTTTATTTTTTAATTAAAAAAACAAATTGTCAAGATCAAAAAAGATATCACTTTTTCACTTTAGAGATTTGAATTCATGATTTATGAGCATACATTTTCATGATGGTTTTGTTTTAAAATCAATTCAAGCAGTAGTAGGATTTAAACCCAAGATATATTGGGATACATGGTCTTAAAAAAATTGAATCATTAATTAATCTATGAAAATTTAATTAATTTATGCAAGGTAAATATTTTATATAACCTACTTTAACAATTTTCATTATTTAAAAAAATACATGAAATTTACTTAGAATTATACATACACAATAAAGAATTATTAATATTTGCACTGGGTCCCACACAACACTTGTCATCTAACTTTGAAATGCCAAAATATATTCACATCTTAATGCCACACCATTTTCAGCAAATGAAGTGCTTAGACCACTAGAAGAAATGCTTTTGCAAGCTATTCAATGTTTTTTTTAAGACTTATTCAAAGAATTTGTAGGTTTCCAACACTTTTTAGTGAGATTTCTAGACTTCCCAAACACTTTTTGCATTCATTCTAACGATTTCAATAGGTTTTTAGTTTCATTCCAACACTTTGTGGAAGTCTTTAATGCCTTTCAACAATATTCTTGCTTTTTGATGCCTTCAACTCCTTTTTCAATGACAATCTTAAACCTTTTTTTTAATGATTTTACTTTTATGATTATGTATTATATCATAATTTTTATTTATTAATGTTTAATATGTTTAAAATATTGAAAGATTATTTATATTATATTATATGATATTTAAGTATAAATTTGAATGTAAAGAAAAATTAATTAAAATTGATTAATAAGTGGTATATATTAAATATAGTAAGTACAATCAATAATGAGATACTTAGATTTTTTTATTTATTTTTATTATAACATATGTTTAACAGTAGGAAATATGATAAAATAAGTTTGTGATAGCTTAGATTCAAAAGCAAAGTCTACAATTGTGTTTGGACAAGTTTGCACTCCCTAGACAGCTATGTATTACAGTCTTGTCTATTGACAACAAATTTGTCTATTATGAAAGTGAAAAAAAGGTAACTAATCTACAACCTATGCCTATGTCTACTGAGAGGGGTGAGATATTTTGATTCTATTAGTGTTGAAAAAAAACCTTAGTTTTCCTTCTCCTTACCTTAGAAAACCTAAGTGTACTTTTGAGAGCTATAAACTTACAAAAAATAAGGGGAAGTGTAATGGGCTAAACTGACCCCAATCGCCCACTTTGATTATTTATCATTGCCTATGTATCCAAATAATTTGAGGGGATAATCAAGACACACATAGTTCTCTCACCTAGTGTGATGGTGTTGTCGTAATACTATGTTATATGTATGCAACTAGTAATTTAGATTTGATACTTTACAACTTTATCTCTTGGCTTGATTTGGAATGCTTTAGCCTTGATTTGTGACTGCTCGTAGTGAATTATATTCAATTTGGGAGGAATAGGTTGTATATTATTAATGTGTACTAGTGTAATAAATAGATTCCAAATATATTCTATATAGATATCAAGTCCCTTTGAAATGAGATCTTGAATTCTTTATATAATGATCCTTATGAATAATTTCTTGTATCTAACTTGTGAAATGTATAGGATAACTCATACAAATATTTTTAAATTTAGAACTATCCATTAAATGGTGTAGGGACAAGGTCACCCTAAGTGGGTAGGTTAGTGATAGTGGACCTATCTCCATAAAGTAGACTTATCCTAGAAAATAAATAATAGTTAGCATGAGTCCAAGAGAATTCTGAGAGTGATATATGGTAGTTTAAGTAATGAGAGTTATGTATTTAACAATAATTCATTTAGTTTAAGATATATCAAGCATTAACATTGTCAAGTGCATTTTACCAGATTTAGATCATTACATTTCTCCCCCATTTATTATAATAATCAATTTTCTAAAGTAAAAGAGAAATATATACTTGAGTGTGTCCAACACACTTTTTATTTTGATAGAAAATTTTAGTTGCACAAATAACTCAATTTATTAAACCTCATAACTACACATGAAGTATTCAATGTCCATATTTGAAATTTAAAAATCGAAACTTTGAAAATTTTAAATTGAAAGGAGAGTAAAGGAGTACCCCTGTAAGGAGATGAAAACATTTTGTCATGTAACTTGTAAAATATAATGAAATTTGGATAAATGTGCACCTTGTATAAGCATTTAGAAAGATGGTTTGCCATATTGAACCATTGGCAAATTTAGAGTGTTTAAGTCCCAATTTTGAAATATCTCTCTCAAGCCAATCCCTTCCTCAAAAAAACCAAGAAAAGGATGTAATTATATTGTCTCTCTTACAATTTAAATTAAAAACATGAGAATCAAAACCTCATATATAATGTAAACATTTTATAATAATATGTCATTGATCACTTTCAAAATAGCCTATATATAAAAACAAATCAATTTTTTTATAAAAAAATCACATCTAAAATATACAATTCATTCAAGGTTATTATCAAAAGTAATATGAATAGATCTTGCATATAAAACTATTTATATTTTTTATAAACAACATGACCCTTTTACTCTCTTGATAAAAATTTACTATGGCCTCCTTCTTTATGCTAGTGTAGGTCCTAACTATCTCAACCACCATATTCTACACATGCCTCTTGGATGTTTCTAATTACACCAATAATAATTAAAAAACATCATACATTATCTCACAAGTGGTAAATATTATTAATTCTTGAAAGAATAAATAATATATTGAGAGCACAACTCCTATAACAACTGCTAAATTACCAACATATTAACATGTATAAATTGGTTAATAGGATTGACTTAAGATTATAAATATTTCTATCAAAAATAAAAAATTAGAGTGTAAACATTTATTCAAATATGTATGGGATGATCCTTAAATGTTCCCACAACTATTTGTAATGTTGACAAGTGATACCTATTATAAATTTAGTACAAAATTGAGGTCATTTACATATTTCACATAAAATTGTAACATAAAAAATTGTTAATTTTCCTTATGCCTCACAAAAATCATAAGTTTTTATCATACATAGTTAATAATCATATTCAAAATGAACCATACCCATGGTACAAGACTACAAAACTTGAGGATTGACAACCTAATACTTGTCTTGTCACCATTTTAGTGAATTAATGCATAGTGAATTATAAGAAAAATTAGTAAGTGATCTAATACATAATGAATAATATGGAAAATTAAACATATTTTTATATGAAAATTTATCTCATAGGATGAAAAACAATCAAATACAGTCTCAAACAAATTTTTAGACATAGGATATAAATACAACAAGAATAATGAGGAATGTTTACTTTATACAATAAAAAAATTCATTGTTCAAATTTTTTAGTTTATCTTCATATCATTACAACATAAATATATATATAACATATCAATTTAAGTAAATGAATAAAAATAAATCCATTATAATATTTAACTTTACCTTTTTTAATTTGAAAAACTTATAAATTTCCAATTTTTAAATAAGAACAAGAACCTCTTTTCCATATTTTTATTATGGTTTGAAAAACATGGATACTTTTTACCACTCTTTATCTATTTTAAAAATATTAAAATTTACATGTTTTTAAAAGCGTGACCCATTTTGTTGCTCTTAGATTTATAGTTCTAAAAACATCATAATTTTCACTATTTTTAGAACAGCACAATTTTCATATATATATATGATAAAAAAATCCACATTCATATGTCAAAAACAATTCCACATATATACATCATAAAAAATATATGTTTTATATATCAAAATTTTTACATTCTAATATATATATATATATATATATATATATCCTTTTTGATTAACCTATCCTTTTTGTCTCTTTTTGTGAAGATTGCATCCCTATCATTTAAGTAGGGGTTTCTAAACAATACACCAAAATCATCGAGAAGAATAATGTCTAATACGTACAATAACTTCACCATTGAAATAATTATTTGTCTAAAACTTCACTTTTGTTTACATTACTCTATACTTTTTTTTTTCACCATCCCAAATATATAGGTGAGTTTAATTATATGCCTATTCAAAACCAAGATTATCTACCACCTTTTGGGAAATCATATTTGTGTAAAAATAGGATTAAAAAAAAAAATCTATCTTTGTCATTTTTCTTTGGATTTTGATATAAAATACCTTTGTCAATTCATGCTTATCTTGAATATTACTATTTAAACATACTTTCTTCAATGACATGAAATATATTATTTATGGACATATGAATTGCTCACAATCTCTTTTACCTCTACTATGGTTGTAATGGTTATTTTAGATTGTCATTTATTTTAATTTTTGGGATGTATTTATTAATATTATATATCAGAATATGCATTTACATAATAATGTTGTAATATGTAAACATATTATAAATAGTAGTGATTGTTTTCATATTTTTTTAATATGCTTCCTTTTACTTGAGAATGTATTTTGATAATTTTGTGATTTTTTAAGTCCCTTTTTTTTATTCTTCTCAAAATAATGGGTGTGTACACGTCTCATCAATAGTTTTTGTCTTGGCCATGAGGAATTTTATTTACATGTTGTTGAGAAGACCTTAAATGTAATTCAAAACATCATATTTTTCAACACCCAAACCCATTTAGATTTTATCTCCTAGATTTAATGACATATTCTTCCATACTTTATCCTTTCCTTTGATTTTAAAATTTCTATTTGATTAAAAAATGAACTTCATCATAATGTAAATAGGATAAAATTGATACTTGATTAATTTTTTGAATTTTTTCATTTAACTATTGGTGGTATCTTATTCAAGGATAAATAATTTCCATAACTTTCCCACCAAGTAAAATTAGAACTAGAAACCTTTAAGTAAGAAAAAATAATATATTTATGTCAGTTACATTATGCAATATTAAATATACCTCTAATTGCAACAACTAATTTTTGAGTTATCAAATTCTCCTTCATTAGGTGTGATTTCCACCTTAAATTCAACTTTGTAAGGTGGTTGTGTTGGGGGATTAGTAGAATTTTATTGGAGTTGCTCTCTTCCTTTGTTTTTTAAAATTTTAATTCTAATATTCTCTTGAACTTTGGGTGTCTACAATGACATCTTAAGCTTTATAACGAGTACCTCCATGATCTTATCCATATCATCAAGCTTTCCCATGAATTGAAATATGATTGCAACTTTTACCTCCAACTTAAAAAATATCTATTCTCGATCATCATAATCTTGAAAGATTCATGCCTTCTCATGTATCATATTTTATTTAACTTATTAATTCCACCTCCTTGAGAAAATTTCTCACTACAACATTATCACATTATGTTTGACTATTTCCTTTTCCAACCTTGTCAATAACATCAAGTAAAACATGCAACATCACAATCCACACTCACATGAACACTGACTAGCTAGGATACCAATATAACACCATTTGTTACATTTATACAAATTTCTAATTTATCAATATAGATATTAAACAGTCTCATGATTATTTTTTATAATTTTGTGAAGATTGTACAAATAATTAGTTACTACATCATACATAGGTTAAACGAAATAAATAAAACTATATATGTAGCTTGTTAGGGTGTTTATTATAGTCAAACTATTATTGTTATGTTATTATATGAACATTTATAGAGTGGTTTTTGATAAGGGATAAGAGATAGAAGATAGGGATAGGAAATAGTTTTTTTATTTTGCACATGTGGCATAGTTACTCAAGGTATATTTGGTTGCTTGTAATGATATGGAATTTAAAAAAATTGTACATCTTCATGTTAATTACTAAATTGAATCATTATTTTATTAATTCTAATTTACTATCAATGCCAAGCTAGGGGCCCTAAGCATCAAAGTGTGGTTCAAGGGGGTATTGAAGAAAAGTATCAACTCTTAATCCATAAAAAGGAGCCTAAAAAAATCTCGAGCCACTAAATGGTTTATATCTTAGTGTTATATATCCCAACATGTAAATGGGAGGTTCTAAGTTTAAATCCTACCTAGTTCATGGAAAATATCATGATATTAGATCTGGACTGAGAGCCTTGGGCCCCAAAAATTGGATCAAGGCGGGTGTTTGAGTAGATTAAGTGGTAGAGAACATAAGCATGCACAAGAAATGTCATAATTTCAAGTCCTAGCTAGTCCATCTAAAAATCACATAGATTTAGTACTATGTTTATGCGTATTTATTCATGGATTGTCTATATGACATGAATTACATGGATAATTGAGAATTGAACATGCAAACAAAGAAAATAGTAAAAAGGTGCACACAAAAGGTAAATACAACATCTTTACCTAGGATAAACCTAATGTGGGAAAAACCAAAGAATGGAGTTGTGACTCAATTCCACTATCAATAATAAATGCAAGGTTATAAGCTCATAAAGATATATTATATAACTAAACATCTATCTTCTTTGTTTTTCATCTCCAAAACTATGTTCTTTGATGTCTTATCCTTTGAAAATTAACTTAACTCAAATTGATTATTCATCTTCCTCTTGAGGTTCTCTCTTAACCAATGGATACTCAAATTTTGATATAGAGAACTCCAAATAGGTCAACAAACCTAACATGTGACATACTTGGGCTAGTCTGTAATCTAAATTGGGTGTTTGGATTCTTGTTTTTTCCTATTATGAATTTATTTTATCTTGAACAAAACTATGGACTCAAGACAATTTTTTTCATGCCCAAATTCAATCACAAGTTTTTATATTATCAGGATAAGTTCAGTCATAGATGTAGTTATCCCAAATTCATCAAGATCTATTCATTCCAACATGAACCCATCTTTGAAATTGATTATGATAAAAAACTATAAATATTTTATAATCCTTTTGACACTTTCTTGGGGAGGATTCCCAAAACATTAGGATGCATTTTGACCCCTTGTACAATTTTTCCTCACCCAAGCACAAGCATAGAGGTCATGAAAGAAGATGATCCAAATGTCATAAAACTCCTTAGATTCTTATATAATAGAGATAAAATATTTTTGAATTGAATTTACATAACAACATGATTTGATTTGAATCAATAACCCTCATTTTATGGATCGTCATTTTAAGTTGATATGTCAGTAGTTTGAAAGAGCTCATAAGGTAAACACTGCACATTATGCTCACTATATTTAATTTTGGGATAAATTAGAGAGAAAAATTAAAGACATTAAGGTAGTAATACATCATCTCTACATCCCACTAAAATAAAAAATAAAAACATTTTTTATTTTTAGTCAATATAACTTATCCATAAATTAGGTGGATATCCTACTTTAAGTTTCACCAACATGGATCCTATCACTCCTAGCCCAACAATAAAAAAAGTGTTGGTAATGAAATTTATAGCATATTACTTATGAAACATGAAGCATAAGAATAATCAAATACTAAGATGAACATAATAATTATCCTGGAGAAACCTAATGTGGAAAAAATATAGTCAATGAGGCAATTTCACTCCCTTTCCATTATGTAATGCAAAAAAATATACAATATACTACCAAACATGGATTTCATGGACAAAATTATCACTACTACTCTATCAAAAACTTTCACACATGACTAATTTGTGAATATCAAACACTTCTTAGCATTCCAACATCGTTGAACCAATCATCTACAACTAGGAAACAATGAGAAAATAAGAACAAAGATTCAAACTTGTAACTTGCAATGTGAATCCAGTGCCACGACTTAATGCTACATTTTATGATGTGTTTTTCCTTTCAAAGGATATGTATTTGTGCTCTCTCAACTTTATAATATGTCAAGAAGTTTAAATAAACTAATAATGAGAAGAAATTTTTTTGTAACCATTCAACTTCGGCCTTTTCATACGGTGGTGAAACCATCGGTGTATGCAAACCAAAAGTTTTGAAACTGTTAAGGTGGTTACACAACTTCCACCTATAAAATAATGGTTACATAACCACCACCCTACAAATAGTAGTGGTTTTTTTGTCTATGATAAACCCTTAAAATAATAAGAAGATGTTTGGATCAACCCCATAATGACTTTGTTATTGTAACATATATGATTTGATGTTTTAAATATGAAATGTATTATAATAATGTCTTACAATTATTAATTACATATAATTGGGCATAGAGGAAACATCTAATATATATGACTAGTAAATTAGGATCCAAATTTGAACCAATAACATTTAAATAAGAAAAAATTTCTTCCTATATTTTTTCCTTGTGTTGATATGAAGCCCTACCCAATGTCATTTAAGGGCAAGGTGGGTTGGAAGATTATCTTTAGGACTCAAACGATGAAGCTAGGAAGTGAAATTATTTGTTGTCTTGAGAGTTTTACTTAAGAGTGAGACCAATTTTAAGTTAGAAGACTTAAACTTAGTTTTGGGAGTGTATGAATGCCCTTAGGAGTTTATGGAAGGAAATAAGACAAACTTCTTACTAATGATAGTGGTTCAACCTTCTTTCTTGTCTAGCCTTGTTGGAGTAATATTTATGACAAGTTTAGAATCTAAGCACATCATGAGTGAGTGATCCTTGATTGTATGGTTTGAGGATTGACAGTTGAAACAACTGAGATGATGCATATAATCTTATATGTGAAATGAAAAGCACTAACTTGAATTTTTATAGTTTATCATAAATAATTTGTTGAATGAATTTAAATGTATTCAATTTTAAGATGACCTTAGTAAAACACATCCTACTCATGACAAATAAGCTTATTGACCGATTCAGGCAATAAATTCCTAGAAGGATTTTGATAACCTTAGGAAATTAACTTACATTAGGACCTTTAATGAAACATTAGATTAAAAAGTGAACAAATCTCATCCATTAAGAAAATAAGGTTTAAATTATTTTCTTATAAAACTAAGGTCCATGACTTATAATGGCCTAGCAATGGATAGCTTCGCATAAACAAATTAAAAAAAACAATGTCATGATTTTTTTACTTTGGTTAACTCAACTCAGTATAATTGTTATTGATGTGGAACCTAATTGGTTAACTTAACTTATTATCGTTGTTATTGATATTGAACACAATGGTTTCCACATGGTTTTAGAGGGTTTATGCCCCTCAAAGTAACTTATTAATACCAATTGTTCATAATATTGAGTGAGAACATAAACATCATCTAAAATAAAGGTGAATGCCTATAAGAGAAAGGGAGGAATATCAGGGAAATTCTATAGATGAATTTATACATCTTTTTGGTGTATTTCTGATAGGTAATATGGTTTGGAATAAGACTCTAAGGATGATTAAGTCAAGTTGATTTGAGGATATGGTGATAAAAAGGACTAGGATGTGACTTGGATTGGTTATGGATGAGGTGGATTTAGTCTTGAAGATGACACAAGGGATGATTAGTGTCAAGGTTAAGTGAATAATATGAGGCTAGACTATGATAAGATGTGATGGAAGGATGCCAGTACTAGATTAAGGTATGTAAGTGATGGGGGTATGACTAGTGTTGGATGAAACTAGACTGATAGGGGTGATGAGAGATAGGATAAAAATGCAAGATGAGATCAGCCTAAAAAGATGTACAAAAATGTACAAATCAAATAGGATGATATGATGATGAGATAAGGATATACAAGATGATGATATGTGAAAAATACTTAGATAGGTGTGTATTGGCTTAGGTAAAAGGATGACTTGGCTCACAACATGGGTTTTATCAAAACACACACCAAATCAAGTAAACCACAAATCTATTCCTAATAAACTGATTCCACTATTTATCTTAATTCCACTATGTATACATCTAAATCTGCTTGCCCTAACTATTCCATTGATTCCATTATTTATCTTAATTAATCTCGTAATCATATTCCTAACTAAATAATTAATTCCCACTCCCCCATCATATATTCCCTACATCATGCTAACCTTTATACAACCCCATGACATATTAATCCACCCATTATCCCACTAACATCTCATTAAACCTCTAATATCACTTGATTAATTAACTACTTTCCCACTTGCCAATTTAAAATTCAAATATATTCTACCTAGCCGCCCCCCTGCCAAACTATCCCTAGCCTTTCCTACACACCTATATCCTTAAACCTCCCTAAAATACCTAATTAATCCCTATTAACTATTAATAAAATCTATAAGCCTCTAAAATCTAGAGCCTTCCCTAACTTTCTAGAATTCTCTAAACTAGAGAGTTCTAAATGAGTTTAAAATTCAGCTAAATCCTCCTCCATCACCCTATAAATAACAAAGCATAGAGCTTGATTAGACTAACTAGAAATCTTGGAATCCATTCTTGCATCCATATACTAGATGTCTTAATCCTTCATACTCTCTTGTATCCATTCCAGCATCCAAGAAGCCATTAAACCATCCAACTTAAAGCCACCATTATCAAGCAAGTCAGTAACCATTGGAGAATCGATTTGAAGATCTTAGAGGGAAGACAAGAGGTGATCAGAAATTGGGTTCTAATAATGGTTCCAATTCAAAGTTTCAATGGTGGCATACTTTAAAGCTCTTTGAGATCTTTTCAATGCATTTTTTGGAATGTAAATCTGAGTTCGGGAGCTCCTGTTATGGCCATTTGAAGTTGGTGAAAAAATGTCATTTTCTACATATGACACATGTTTCAATGTTGTTTCGACATTTGGACCTATTAGAGGTTGACACTTAGAAGATTGAAAAGTTAAAAAAAATTGGTTCGATGACATGCCACATCACTATAGTGACTCATCTGGCCATGTCACACGTGATGACTCATCACCATGTCACCTTTTTGTTGATTGGAGTTTAGTGATTAAGCTTGGAGATAAGCTCATTGATCGAGCCATATAGCGAGCTCAAAGGAGTCTCAAGCTATAAATCCTGAGCAAGGTGGCGAGACCAAGTAAGGTGGTGAGCCTGAGGGACCAAGATAGAACTATGACTGAGTCACATGGGAGCTGAGCTCTTTGGTGAGTCTGCAAGCCTATGCCTGAGCTCGAGTAAAAGGAGCCATGTGGTCGAAGCCACGAGATAGGTGATCAGTTTAAGGCTATTTAAATCCTTGTTCTATCATAAATCAAGGCATGTGGGATAAACCCATGATGGAAATGGCGGCTGAAGGCTTTGATAAACCTTGACTTTATCCTTTCGACCCACACATGTGGGATAATAAGATAAGATGCTAAGCGCCCAACTAGGCCGAAGTTTCGAACCCCTCACCTTGTGGCAAAAAGGTAGGAGGCTTAGCCATTAAGCCACGGGTTTCAAACTAAGTATAAAGGCACGAAATTCTATTTGTTATGTATCGAATTTCTAACTGTGTTTTATTTTTAAAAGGCTGAGACTTTGTTATAGATTTGGTAAGCTTATGTAATGGATTTTTATCCATCCTCTGGCCATTATACATAGTATGAATACTCTGTTTTGTCCAATTTACATATTAGAGGAGTATATTTCTGCTACACCCCTAACCTATCACATGTATGAGGATAGTATTAGCTGACTTGTGGCTTACTTATCCCTCTTTGACATTATATTACATTTATCTATGCTTTCTTTTAATTAGTAGGTCAGCCTATGGAATAACCATGGCCTAGATAGACTATATATAGGAGGTAGTGGGTAATCATTTATCATCATATTGTGAATTTTTCTCTTATTGAAGCTTGTGGAGGTTGCCCCCTTGAAGTGGCTTATCTATTAATATATATTTGGATATATTTCAGTCATATTTGGATATAATTCTGCTGTTATACTTAATTCTTGAAGTAATTTCATTACAATTTCAAACCTTAGAGGAGATTTTTAGGACTTTTGAAGTAACTTTGCAGGTGTTTATGAAGACTCACAAAATTTGAAGGTGCCGGGCTTGAATCAGTCACACTGAAGGTGAATTTTTGCATTGAGATATCAACTTGCAAGAAAGTTGTATATTGTTTCTAGGTGTTTGAAGTGCCCTTAATGGAAACGGTCCACTCCTTTGGTGAACCCAGAGATGTAGGCATCAATTCTTGAGCCGAACTCTGTTATCACGTTTCATGTTTTGGTAATTGTCATTTGATGCATGCTTTTGTTTCAGTTTGCTGATTTGGTATTAATTAGTAAATGAACTCATGCAAGTGATTCACATTTTGACAATTAAAACACAAAGTTAATAAAAAAATAGTTAAATGGTGAATGAAAGTACAAGTCACAGACAATTTCAATCCATTTTTGAAAAACCATGTTTTTCCGCTAACTCCTATCATTTTTACAAGTTCAATTGAAATATTCAATAATTTGAAGTGATTTAAAGGGAGATATTAAAGTATCCATAAAAACTATTTGCACTTCAATTTTAAGTGTAGAGTTTTCGGATCAATTTGGTATCAAAGCAGTTAGAATGTAGGGTTTGCTTCTAGTTGTGTATTGACAGTTGCTTCCAAAATAGTTGGATTATTGGTTTGCAGATTGATTATTATTACAGTGTGTAGTGTGAAATCATTTGTTTGCAAGAAACCATGGGCAAGTTGTCACATATTGAGGCCATCAAAGATGAAAATGCATTCTTGAGATGCCAAAAATTTGCACTTGAATTGCAAGTGTCACAGTTAAAATTGGAGCTTGAATCCAAGGATGAGCTCTTGATTAGATTGCAATGTGGTGAGTGTGAAGAGGTTAAGCCTTCTACTTCAGATGCAAAAACTATGACTGAGTTCACTATAAGTTTTTCACCATAGGAATATTCATCTTCTTCTACCATTTCAAATTTAGATTCTAGTAATATTGTTTTTGGTGATTTCAAAAAATACACTAAGGGCATAGGATCTAAATTGTTGTTTAAAATGGGTTATAATGGAGGATGACTTGGTAGAGATAGCCGAGGCATATCTAGCCCAATTCAGGTTGAGCATAGACCTTTTCGTGCAAGTTTGCATTATACTAGTGTGCAGGTGGATGATGGAGAAGTTTCTTCCATGGCTAAAGGAAGATGAGCTTCCAATAGCGAAGGTTCTAGGCCACTAGTTCAAAGGTGTAAAGGTAAGAGAGGTATTGAGATTCCACCTCCTGATTCTTACACTAAATCTTCTGATCCAATTGATACTTTTAAGAAGTTTGGATATAATGTACAGAAGATAATGCAATCATTTCCATGCACTTTTTGTGGGATGAATAACCATAGTGCTAAGACTTGTTGGAAACGAAATGCTTTATTGAAGTAGATTGCATGTTTGAAAGACCATTCTCATGTTAAATTGGGAATTGGCGAAAAGGGACCCTCACCTAAGAAGGATGTTTGCACTCATTGTAAATTGAGTGGACATAGGATTGATAGATGTTTTAAGCTTCATTCATCTTCACATTCAAGTAATGTTAAACTCACTAAGGTTAATGAAGCTAATGCAATCCATAATGTAGTTGACAATACAACCCATGATAAGGTAAAACCTACAAGTGAAAATCAATTAAAGAGGTTAAGTCAACAATATTTTCAATTACATATGGCAAAGCCCAAATTGATAGAGTATGCAATTAATAATGAATCCATAAAGACATTCAATTTCACTAGGGAGAAAGAATTGGTTAAGTGCATTATCACTACATTCTTTTTGCAAAGCATGGTTAAGTATTCATTTAAGGGAATGAACAAGCTTTGATAGATGTAGATTAGAGTTGGTGGGAACACTTCAAGATAGGTTTACCATATGAAGTTTTTCAATTCTCACTTTTTGATAACTCTAAGTTTTTAATCTCTAGAATATATTGTATGGGTAGTCTAATAATGGATAAGACATTAACTCATTTGAAACAGTTGGGGATATAGCAGAGTGATGTTGTGGGTTGAGTTAATTCCTTATGACACTTGTCTCATATTTGACTGCTATTTTTAGAATGTATCTATTTTTGGCACATGGATGTATAGATGCATTGTAAGACCCTTTGGGCATGTTTAGATGTTAGGTAGCATACACTTTTGGTTGTTTGCATTTGCTTAGCATATAAGTGCCATACTAGGGCATTGTATTGCAACATGTCCACAACATTTATTGTATGTTGTCGGCATTATAAACTTGTCTTGCAATTACATTGGGAGTTGTTTCAGATTTTGGCAATTCACCGCTTTACAGAATGTGACCTTGGGGCAGGTAGTTTGATATGTTGTAATCACTTTGGCAGTTACAGATTCACTTACTCATGCCATTGGATTAGGCATTTTTATAGTTTGATTGTGAATCATTTTAATGCAATTATTTATATCTCTTGCTATGATTGGGTTCTATTTCCATGGATGTAGTATACCAGTATGCAGTTTCAGGGGATATTAGACTTTTGGAGACCAAAAGCCCTCCATTGGGGAGGTGTGATCAGAAATTGGGTTCTGATAATGGTTCCAATTCAAAGTTTCAGTGGCAGCACACTTTAGAGCTCTTTGAGAGCTTTTTGACACATTTTTTGGAATGTAAATCCGAGTTCGGGAGCTCCTGTTATGGCCATTTGAAGTTGGTTAAAAAATGTCACTTTCTACATATGACACGTGTTTCAATGTTGTTTCGACATTCAGACCTATCAGAGGTCGACACTTGGCAGATTGAAAAGTTAAAAAAAATTGGTTCGATGACATGCCACATCACTATAGTGACTCATCTGGCCATGTCACAAGTGACGACTCATTGCCATGTCACCTTTTTGTTGATTGGAGTTTAGTGATTAAGCTCAGAGATAAGCTCGTTGATCGAGCCATATGGCGAGCTCAAAGGAGTCTCAAGCTATGAATCCTGAGCAAGGTGGTGAGACCAAGCAAGGTGGCGAGCCTAAGGGAGTAGGATAGAACTATGGCCGAGTCACATGGGAGCTGAGCTCTTTGGTGAGTCTGCAGGCCTAAGCCCGAGCCTGAGTAAAAGGAGTTGTGTGGCCAAAGCCACAAGATAGGTGGTTGGTTGAAGGCTATTTAAATCCTTGTTCTATCGTGAAGTAAGGCATGTGGGATAAACCCACGGTGGAAATGGTAGCCGAAGGCCTTGATAAGCCTTGACTTTATCCTTTCGACCCACACATGTGGGATAATAAGATAAGATGCTAAGCGCCCAAGTAGGCCAAAGTTTTGAACCCCTCACCTTGTGGCAAAAAGGTAGGAGGCTTAGCCATTAAGCCATGGATTTTGAACTAAGTATAAAAGCGTGAAATTCTATTTGTTATGTATCGAATTTTTGACTGTGTTTCATTTTTAAAAGGCTGAGACTTTGTTATAGCTTTGGTAAGCTTATGTAATGGATTTTTATCCATCCTCTGGCCATTATACACAGTATTAATACTCTGTTTTGTCTAATTTGCATATTTAAGGAGTATATTTCAAACCTTAGAGGAGATTTTTAGGACTTTTGGATCAACTTTGCAAGTGTTTATGAAGACTCACAGAATTTGAAGTGTCGGGTTTGAATCAGTCATGATGAAGGTGAATTTTTGCATTGAGATATTAGTTTGCAGGAAAGTTGTATATTGTTTCCAGGTGTTTGAAGTGCCCTTAATGAAAACGGTCCACTCCTTTGGTGAACCCAGAGATGTAGGCGTCAATTATTGAGCTGAACTCCGTTATCACATTTCGTGTTTTGGTAATTGTCATTTGATGCATGTTTTTTTTTTAGTTTGTTGATTTGGTATTAATTAGTAAATGAACTCATGCAAGTGATTCACATTTCGATAATTAAAACACAAAGTTATTAAAAAAATGGTTAAATGGTGAATGAAAGTACAAGTCACAGACAATTTCAATCCATTTTCAAAAAACTGTGTTTTTCCGCTAACTCCTATCATTTTTACAAGTTCAGTTGAAATATTCAAGAATTTGAAGTGATTTAAAGGGAGATATTAAAGTATCCATAAAAACTATTTGCACTTCAATTTTAAGTGTAGAGTTTTCGGATCAAGAGGAGCAAAGTGATGGTAAGAATTCATTTATAGTTTTTGATTGCTTCTATATTCTCTCCCTTTGATATTTTGTATTTTTTACGTTAAGTTAGTATTTATAGTATTTTCAATCCACAACTCAAATTTACAAGCATACAACAACTGTTCAACTTTGGGTTTTTCATACAGTGAAAAAACCTTTGGTGTATGTAGACTGATGGTTTTGAAAATGTTGATGTATTTACATAATCACCACCTATATAACAATGGTTATGCAACTGCCACTATGTAAATAGTAGTGGTTCTACTATCTATGGTAAACCCTTCAATTTTAAAAGCTGAAACTCACCAACATCATCACTAAGATGATGATTAGATCGCCCCTAGCCTAACTTTTCTATTGGAACATATTTGATATGTTGTTTTGAATATGAAATATATTACAATATTGTCTTACAAGCATGAATTACATACAATTAGGCATAAAGGAAACATCTAATATATATGACTAATAAACGATGATCCAAATTTGAATCAATAACATTTAACTAAGAGAAAGTTTCTTCTTATATTTTTTCCGTGTGTTAATATGAAGCCCTACCCAATGCCATATAAAGGCAAGGTGGGTTGGAAGATTGTCTTGAGGAGGACTCAAATGATGAAGTTAGGATGTGAAATTGTTTATGTCTTAAGAGTTTTGCTCAAGAGTGAGACCAAATTTAAGTTAGAAGGCTTAAACTTAGTTGTGGGACTGTATGGATGCCCTTAGGAGTTTGTGGAGGAAATAAGATAAACTACTTACTCATAATAGTGGTTCAACCTTCTTTCTTGTATGGCATTGATGGAGTAATTTTTAGGACAAGTTTAGAATCTGGGCGCGTCATGAGTGAGTGATCCTTGATTGTATGGTTTAAGGATTGATAGTTGAAATAACTGAGATGATGCATATAATCTTATATGTGAAATGAAAATCACTAGCTTGAATTTTGATAGTTTATCATAAATCATTTATTAAATGAATTTCAATGTAGTCAATTTTTAAGATGGCATTAGTAAAACACATCCTACTCGTGATAAATAAGCCTATTGAGTGATTCAGTCAATAAATTCTTAGAGGGATTTTGATAACCCTAAGAAATCAACTCACATTAGGACTTTTAATGAAACATTAGATTAGAAAGCCAAAAAATCTCACCCAACAAGACAATAAGGCTAAAACGCTCTTCTTATAAAACTAAGGTCCATGACTTATAATGGCCTAGGAATGGATAGCTTTTCACAAACAAATTGAAAAAAATAATGTCATGATTTTTTACTTTGGTTAACTCAACTCAATATTGTTTTTATTGATGTGGAAACTAATTGGTTAACTCAACTCATTGTCATTGATGTTGAATCCATTGGTTTCAGAGGGGTTATGCCCCTCAAAGTAACTTATTAATACTAATTATTCATAATATTGAGCGGTAGCATAAACATCATCTAAAATAAAGGTGAATGTTTCTAATAGAAAGGGAGGAACAACAGGGAAATTTTTTAGATGAATTTATATGTCTTCTTTGGTGTTATTTTTTCTCTCCAAATGCATATAAATATATGTTTTATTATCTCATCTCTTCTTCCGGAGCTTCATAATCTTATTAAAACCGCGTTCAAATATTTATAAATAAATGTCTTATTATCTTAAGTCATAAATGTTTATTTAATGTATATTGGAATCGTTTGTGCAACTCTAAATTCTTCATTCATTCGGAAAAATAATCCCACTTTAATTGGTAGGTTTGGTCTATTGTAACATATAAACATAATACACTATAATCCTTATGTCAATAAAAATAACCTTCCTAATGATGTAATGATTGATTAATTACAAAACGATTACGTTTACTAGTTAAACCTTTCTTATTTCTTGCATATCTTACTATCCTAACCCAGATATACCTCTTCAATATATCTTAAAATTACTTTTATAACTCGAAAATCCATTTCCCAAGAAAAAGAAACACCATGACCACAGATGAGTGACCCACACTAAGAAATGGAAGCAACCTGGCAAAAAGAAGAAACCCCATCCAATCTCAACAACCAATCTCAACACCCAACTTTTGACCATTTATGGATGTCAATTAACTTTTCATCTTTACTTTTAAGAATAAAGGGTAAAGTGTAAGCCCCCAATCCACTTAAAGAGATTGTTCCAGATGCTAAGGTTATAAAACGATGTTTCATTATTCAATTAATAATTATTATTCAAGTATGATATAATATTTTATGTTTTACCTTTTGTAAATAATTTACCAAACAAGTTACATACATGCTTGTGCATGCTCACGTGTACATGCACGCCACGTGTGGACGTATGCTCATGGACATTCAATTATACCAAAAAATAAAATAAAATTCGAAATTAAGGTTTTTCTTGGGAAGCACTCCCTATTGTTGACCAAATGTTCAAACACTATTAATTTTAATCTTTTTTCTTTTTAAGACTATGTTAAATGATTCAAAATTGAAGGGTTTTTTCCTATTACAATAAACAAATGAAATATATGATATTTTGGGGGTGGTGAATAGAGGAGGACTTTGCATCGTGATTCGAAAGCAGGGAAGTAAGCATTTCTTTTGAAGAATAGAGGATGGATGACTGTGCATTTATCTGGGGAAACAATATATATATGGAGCTAGATCTATATTCATTTATTATATGATCCACCATCATCTATCTGTTATATACGTGATACGACTACGCTGGGAGAGCCCCTCTATCTTATTTATATGGAGTTCTCTCGTGGAATCCCCTCTCTCTCTATATGTATGGCAAAGCCCCTCCCCCTTTATATAGATTCTATATGACAACTCGCCCATATAGATATATGCCCCCAACACCCACCACCCATCCTACTCCTCTCTAATTTCAGTCTATATATGGGATGCTGATTTCAGTCTATAGATTGGTTGGTATCTGTTGAATATTTATCATTTTCAGGTTAGTAGTTCGAAATTTGTATTACGGAAAGTATTTTTTATTCCGAGTCTAAAAATGAAATTATAATGATAGTTCATCAGAATCAACCTCGTAATTATGATAAGATAATAATAAAAACATAACCTATTACGTCTCCAATTAACAAGATAATGATGAAAACGTAACCTACTACCCCTATATAACCCGAAAAAAAAGATAAAAAAGATAAAAATAATATATATATTTTATAGTTGTGTACTTGATTACAAGCAATACGACAAGTCTTAAAAGAATATTGGGAAATAATTGTAAAATCAACTATTACGTGTCTGGGATAGGAAAGTGCATAGAAATAATCCTTCTGTGATGGAAGTGGATAGATTTAATCGAGAAAAATCATTACAATATGCATCATTCTATAATAGTTAGGCTCACATGATTAAAGTTATAGTCATTCCCTTTAGAGTGATTATCACGGGCATTATCAAGGGAATTCAAAGGAATGACTCTCCTCGGGTATATAACCCATGACCTAGGGATGATATTGTCGCTTAAAACCAACTACCAAGCCTCTCTGCTACGTTGAAAGGGGACATGAAATTCAAACAAGATCTTCCAAAGCCATTATGAAAAAAAAGAGGGAGGAGCACACCATAGGAGGACTAATTGGGGTCATGTAGGGTGGTGGATATTTGCTCCAAATTAGTTTTAGAATTTGACAATTGAAATATAATTAGATGTTTTAATGAAGCCCTGTGCACATGTAGGTAAAAATGTCCTTGAGCGTGTTCGATGGTACTCTTGAGTCCAGTCGTATATGTTTCGCAACAGTTTGTACTATTGCTTCAGTCTAGTCGAGGTGTGCATACCTTTTGATATTTCATTGACAAATTTTTGACTTCTAACAAATAAATTGATGCCACGTACCAAGGACTGAAGAGGGTTTTTTTACTGTCATATGTGTAGGAGGGGTTAAAATGCCCATTTGCTTGCAGGGAATGTCCACATCAAAATGCGCTCCCCTGTGAGTTTTGGATCCCATGTGCACAGCGTATGAAGTAGTTTCATTTACTATAGATTATTTTGAAGATTTAAGTAAAGTGTTTGGCATTGTGAACTTTAAAAATGTCTTCCTTTTATTAATGAAATGAAAAATTGATAGCAATAAATAGAAGAGACCAATGTTAGATTTCATTGGATGGAAACATTTCTTGAGGCTTTACATATGGGAGTCGTCTTGTTGAAGGCTTTAGTTTCGAGGTCAGGGTTTAATTTTATAAAGACAAAATAACAATAATTTTTGTAGTCCATGAAATTAAAAATATATTTTTAGAAAAAAATTACGTAAATTTTATTTGTCCATGATCAAATAAAATATACACATTTTTCACAAAAATATTTATCTAACAATAAATTGTTTTGTTCTAATAAAAATATTATAGTATAAAGTATTTAGATGATGAATGTTATGTCTTTTTTTTTTTTTTTTTTAATATTACGATAAAGGTGAGGGTTTTGAAGGGAACCCACAACCTTTTACAAAGCCAAAAACTATCAACCATGAAGGTCAAAACAAATGACAACCAATTGACCATCCAACAAACTGGATGGCCCGTAAACTGTCAAAGAAAACAAATTTATAACCATCAGCCAAAAATTAGTCTACCATTTGCAAACAAATGACCCTCACTATTAAGAATACAAAGAATCGACCACAAAACCACACACTACAACCATAAAACTACCAGTGATGAAGATGCCAATAGAATAACTTGCCTTTCAAAGAGTAAACCGACTAGGGGTACACCAATAGAAAAAATTAGCCAAAGTTTAAGGCAAATATTCTTCCTTGACATGAAGGGAGGCCCTCCATCATCCGTTTAGTACTATCATTCACCATTTCCTCAACATTTGATCTCAACCTTTCAGCATATAATCTCCATCCTTTCCTTTTAACCATAGAGTCCAAAAGGGATTTTGGTCTTATTGCCAAAAATTAGCCTACCATTTGCAAACAAATGACCCTCACTAGTAAGAATACAAAGAATCAACCACAAAACCACACACTACAACCATAAAACTACTAGTGATGAAGATGCCAATAGAACAACTTGCCTTTCAAAGAGCAAACCGACCAGGGGTACACCAATAGAAAAAATTAGCCAAAGTTTAAGGCAAATCTTCTTCCTCGACATGAAGGGAGGCCCTCCATCGTCTGTTTAGTACTATCATTCACCATTTCCTCAACATTTGATCTCAACCTTTCAGCATATGATCTCCATCCTTTCCTTTTAGCCATAGAGTCCAAAAGGGATTTTGGTCTTATTATCAAAAAACGAGAAGGGGAAGCAATGATCTCTAATGGAAGAAAAGGGCTCAAAATCACAACAGGGTCAGATACCTCCCTCGGAAGGACATACTACTTGATGTTATGTCCTAATGTTGTTACAACATACTACCACACAATGTTAGATATTTCTTATTTCATTTCAACACATCATTCCAAACCATATTATGCTTCAAGTTTTACACAAATTTTTAAAAAGAAGCATGTGGTCAATCACACACTTTTCTTTCTAAAAATTGTTTCCAATATTCATTGTGAGTTGTGTGGAAACATAAAAATGAACATTTTCCAATTGTTAAATTATATATTTGGAGAACTTTTGTACATTTGTTGATTATTGGTTTAAATTATGTTTTATTAGTGTATTTATCTATTTTTTAGTAGTCCTCATACATCCTTGTAGCACCCTTCAATTGTCATACCCTCTCCCTCAAAATTTTTACAATTTTGAGTTTATAGCATACATCATGTACATGTATAAAGTGTCAACATACAATTCTTATAGGTTTTTCAAGGCTCTTTTATCCCTTGCAATCTGTGACCCTTGTTTTATCTTTTTTGCTTATTTAGACTATTGGATGTTGGTTTGCATGCCAATGAAGTCCTATTTTGAGTCCATGTTACTTATAAATACATGATTATCTTAGTTCATTTAGGCATCTAACACTGAAAAGAATTCATTATTTTTCATACGGTTATATTAAGCATTTACACTTGAATTTAGAGAAATCAATCGATCATTAGAGCATTCATTGAATCACACAAATTCCTATTCATGACACATTGTATTGAATTGGTTTTCCTTATTAGTGAATTGTTGTAATTATTGGAGTATTTTTTTTATATTGTACATCGTTGAGGGCCCTAATAAATATCAAGATAGATCAACTATTTGTTAGTATAATATAGGCCAAAAAACATATGTTGTTTTTAATACAATTTTAAGATCTAGCTACCCAATCAAGTAAAAAAGAAGAAGTCCATTTTTCCAATGATCATAAAGATTGCATGGAAAACTAAGTGATGTTTTTTGAGGTCTGGATCATGCATACACAATCATCAAATTAGATTTTCCATGTCTAAATTTTTATTTAGAATGAAACTTGACACTCTAAACATATTTGGAACATAACTTCAAGACAATCCTAGTAAACTTGACGATCATGGGGGGACTTCTTTGATCATTGCATTGTTTCTAAATCATCTATGTATTATTGTCAAACACTTTTTTCCACTTTCATATCCTAGTGACTATCACAAGATCTTGAGATATAATAAAATAAGCCTAAACCTTGCATATCTCTCTATTTCTCTGGTGATGGAATTAATTAACTAAGTCTTCTTTACTATTTTATATATGTTTTATGTAACATCCCCATTTAGATGACAATATTTTTTATTATGTTGAGTTGTTTATTTTCATTGATTTTTCATAATTACCTTTGTGGATGTCTAGTCTTGTTCGGATTTTATGATGATGGGCGTTGATTAAGTTTGGAACACTTTCTGTCATATTAAAACTATAGACTATTTGATTAATATTGAATAAATGTGATTTAGTTATTCATTTTATCATTATTAATGTTTGTCATTTAAATGTGTGTGTGTGTGTGTAAAATGTGTAAGGACTTGAGCCTTTATGTGTTCGATCAATTGAATCATCAAAGTTGGTGAGGGGATGACAAGTAATTGTAGTAACATTACTTGGTGGGCCCTTGACAAGTTTACTAGTCATTGAGACACATAGCAAAGGGATTGAATTAATGTTTTAGTATTATTTGTGTGTGTGCCACATAATTACATTGGGTCGTGCTATCGTTTATGGGTATGTATGGAAGCCATGAGGTACAGGGAAAGATTTCTTTCGATGGGTGTTGTCCATATGCTTCAGTTTGTGTGACTAAGAGTTCACTATAATTCAAATGTTTATAGATGACAAGTTTTCTGGATGGAATTCATGTTGCAAGAATGTGAAATGTCTACATAAGACTATGAAGCACTATTGCAATGATGTATTATGACATATGTAAATAAGACTTCATGAATTCTTGTGTTGCATGTTTAAATGTAATTGACATAATGATGTAACTTAAATTCCACATTTAAAAAATTAATAAAATAACGAAATAATCACTATATTCTATTTTCTTATCCTAATAATATTACATAAAATATGAACCGAAATATTGAAATAAAAATGTTAACATGCTAAAATTAACTTTATTCTATCGAAAAAGCTTCAATTTTCTACCATCCTCTTGAAGTTGTTCAATGTTAAACAAATAACCCCATAAAAGAGAGTCAAATCCAGCCCCAATACAATAGATATGAGTCCATACTCTCAATTCAAAAAGAAAATCCATCCACACTGAAGGAATATTTCCTACTTCAATGTTAAACAAATAACCCCATAAAAGAGAGTCAAATCTAGCCCCAATACAATAAATATGCATCCATACTCTCAATTCAAAAAAAAAATCCATCCACATTGAAGAGATCTTTCCTACTTTTATGTTAAACAAATAATCCCATAAAAAAGAGTCAAATCTAACCCCAATACAATAAATATGCATCCATACTCTCAATTCAAAAAGAAAATCTATCCACATTGAAGGGATGTTCCCCCTCAGGGAAAACCCACACCCAATTCATCCTTTTCAAACTTTCAATGCACAAGCCCCAAAGAACCCACAGTGTTTGAATGATGCACCAGTGCCCAAAAATATGAATAAAAAATTAAAAGTCATAGCCTTAGGAGGAGGCAACAAAAAGAGAATAGGGAACTGAGAAGAAAAGGGAAATTGAACGTTACCTAAAGTTGGCTAAAGCATCCCATCCAATCCCCATAAAAATGTGAGAATATTAAAACACATCTAATCAATCAACCCTTTATTTTGACAACGTTTACCAAGGTAAAGCAAAAAGATACAAATTAGGGAAAAAAAAGCCCCCCTAGGGGAAGGAAAAAAAAAAAAAAAACCCCCCCTAGGGGAAAAAAAAAAAGGACCCCCTTCCCACCAAATAAAGAAAAAGTATGGTAAGTATACCCACACAACTTTTTCCCCCACAAACCTTATTCACAAAAAGAACGAAACCCAAACCGTGCCATGTGAACGCGGTCTGCATTTTCGCACGGTTTGGCGGGATATACGCATACGGTGGCCCTCTCGCGTACGGATGTACGCCGTGAAACTCTTTTCCCGGCGGGAATCTCGAAGCGGATACGGAACAGATCTGAACGGGATTCCGGCGGGACCCACCGGGAGTCGGTCCGTTCAAACGTTTGACCGGAATATTATTCTATTGCTTTATATTGATGCTCACATTTTTGTTGTTTTTGAAGCGTATTTATAATTATTGTGACTATTTTTAGCGTTTTTTTGGCCCCACTTCACGGCGGATTTGGCGTTGGAACTTTGACGGTTTGCGGGTTTTCTTTTGGGCATGTGTCCCCGTCAAATGACGCCGCGACACGTCCAGAGCGGACGGATTGTTTTTGTCCGTCAGATATGTCGTTTTCCGCGTGCGTTTTCGAAAATTCGTGTCAGGGTGTCAGGGTTGTGTAAGAAATTGTCCGTCAAATTTTGGACGAGAGTTTTTCGTTGTCGCGTCAAAAATCGATTTGCCGTCGCTTTTTGGCAATTAAATGACCCGCACGGAGATTTAACTATTTGCGGTGAAAAACATTTTGTACCACGCCCTGTATGTGTGTACCAAAACGTGGTCAAAAGTGTCTACGAATATTCCAATGGATGTCATGCCACATACCATTATGAATTAATGGATTGGGGAATTCAATTAAATTGGTGGGTACCCCAGTGGTGTCGATATTCATTCCGTCAAATTTGTTTCGATTTAATATTTTTAGAAATCAAATTTTGATAGATCTTTTAAATTTGTGTGGTGCGAGATAGGTTTCATGACATTAACTATTGATTAATTTGAACGATTTCAAATCAATCATTCTAACGTCAAGAATACATTCAATGAAATTATGTGAGTTTATAGATCGATTTAGTTTAAATGATATTAAACTCAGCGAAATAGATTACGTGACATTAACTATTGGTAAAATTAAACAATTTAAAATCAATCATTCAAATTAAAATAGTAAACGATAGACAATTTAAAAGATTTGATGTTTTCGAATAAAACTGTGTGTTTATTTTTCATCGATGCATTTCGAATCACAATCTGTGATTCATCATCAGGGAAACTTCGTGATGCTATAAAGACGCGTTTCGAATCATAAGCTGCGATTCATCATCAGGGAAAACTTCATGGATAAATCGCAGATTGTGATTCGAAATGTGTCGATGAAAAACAAGTTCACAATTTTATCTAGAAATCATATGGTCAACAGACAACCTCTTTTGTTGTTAAGCATATTGTTGATATGGGTACTACCTCTAAAAAGAAAGGCCACAGATCAGAAACTGAATTGTCGAGAGCAGAAATGGTGACTTAGTTGTATGATGGTGTTCAATGGATGATGGAAGCCCTGCTTTCTTGGTGAAGAAGAAGAATGATTGCGGCCCTTTGATTAGTCTTCCTTTTTTGATGGTGTTGTGGGTTCTTTGTTGTGATTATTTGTTCTTTTGTATCTCTTCGAGGATTGTAAGCCCTAACCTTTTATAGTGTTTATGAGGATTTTTATTTAATTGTTCTTTTGATATTTTCTTGACCCTTCTCATGTCCTTGGGGAAGGTGGTTGTCCACGATGATTTGGTTCTATATTCGTTGTGTTAGTAAGTTGTAGACATGAGTCTTCTTTATTTATCTATTGGTAGATTGTTGTGATTATACTGTGTTTTATATAGTTGCGCCAGTTTTGTGTAGTTGTTGTACCTTGGATGTTTTGGATTTTGTATGTAGACATCAATATTTCATTTGGTGACTTTGTTGCATGATGGTGTTCAATGGATGATGAAAGCCTTGCTTTCTCGGTGAGGAAGAAGAATGGTTGCGGCCTATGGTTAGTCTTCCTGCTTTGGTAGCACTGCAGGGTCTTTGTTGTGATTATTTATTCCTTTGTCTCTCTTCGAGGCTTGTTAGACATGACTTTTCATAGTGTTTCTGAGGTTTTTTCTTTAATTGTTCTTGTGATATTTTTTCGACCCTTCTCTTATCCTTCAGGGGGGTGGTTGTTCGCAGTGTTTTGGTCTTACATCCATTGTGTTAGTAGATTGTAGATGCGAGTCTTCCTTATTTATGCGTTGTTAGATTATTGTGATTTTGTTGTGTTTTATATAGTTACATTAGCGTTGTGTAGTTGTACCTTAGATGCTTTAGATTTTGTATACACAGATCAATGTTTTATCTAGATGTGGAATAATCAACCATTTAACCTAGAATCAAATTTAAATATATGAAAAATGAAAAAAATATTTGTATTGGAGCATCTAGATTACCTAGTGACATAACGTAAAATATTCTAAAAAATAATCAATTTATAAGAACTACATAGAAAAATGATGAACCTTGTAAAATAAAACCACCTTTATATATACTTACAAAAGAATTATATTTTTATTTAATTAAAAACATATTAATAAAATTTAGAATTAATAAATTTAAGTTAAGATGATAAAATTAAATTGAGATAATTGTTGTCTAATTAAATCTTATCTAAATAATCAACTAATTAAGTAATACTATATTCTAATAGTGATAACAAATTTGACCAAAATAAATATTTAAAGAAATTTTATTTCAAATGAGTTTGTATATATATATATATATATATATATATATATGTTGAAAAGGGTGTTAATTTTGCAATATAATAATAAGGTTAAATTCTAAAATTTAAATAATCAAATTAAATAATTTTTTTTTTGTAAAATATTTATTTAATAATACAAACCTTTATAAAAATGATTAGATATGTTTAATTGACTTCAAAAATTATATTAAAATTAAAATTAATTTATAAGAATTTTATATATATATATATATATATCAAATTGAAGAAAATATTGAACATCACAATCCAAATAATTACAATATTTTATAGATAATATATAACTATTAACATAAACTAATTAAAATTATATAAACCTTATTCTAATGATAAAATAATTATCACTTTAAATAATATTTATTAAATTAAAATATGTAAAACTTATATATATTAAATATATCACTACCTTGCATGGACTCAAATATGTTTTTAAATAAATTTAAGTTCTGGTGGCCAAACTTAATGGCCAACTCCACAATCCTCTCCAACAAGAAATAGTCATGTTTTCTCACCTCCACTATTTTAGAATCTGTTAAACAAACCTTCACCAGCAATTTACTAAATTGAAAAATTCCCCTCTGATTTTGAATCCAAAAGAGTAAGTGGGTGGTAGAATTTTCCATAGAAATTTGGATGGATTATGGGTAGACAAAGTATCTTCCCCCAAGATAGTCTCCTCACTAATTAATTAAATTCATTTAAAAAAACGGTCCATGGCACTAATGTTCAAAGTGTGGATTGGGACAGATTGATTGATGAGTTATGTGAATGTGTGTCCAAAAGAAAAAAAATTCAATGGTAGGCTAATTTTAGACTGGAAAAAGTTGTCAAAGGATTGATGGGAATCCAGATAGAACAGCACGTGGGATGTGTCAGGACAGAGGCATAACAGAGGAGAGTATCATTGACCATCCTACTTCCCTCTTGACCATCCTCATCCTGCTACTTTCATAAATTCTCAATAAATAAATTTAAATTTGATTTGAGCTTTACCCATCTCCTCAAATTGCATTGCACACTGTTTTATTTGATGTTAAAGTCTCATTTATCCTCTCCTTGTTCATGTACAATCAAGCCCATCATCAAAGAAACTGCAGTCTCTAGAAGCCCACCTGTCCTTAAACACACTGTCCTGTTGTTCTGCCAAACACCCATCTCCCACAGAGCAGTATCTCTGCAATACATGTTGTTGTTGTTCTTATTGTTGTGATTCCCACAGCATGCAATTTTGTCATATGTTTTGAATGGTCTTGATCAATGTTTTTGGGCTGCTGAATGAATGGGAAAACACAAGGCTACAACAAAGCTTGTCTCCCCACTGGACTGTCTCTCAGTGCAGATACCCTACCATTTCAGATGCCCCATATCTCTGGACCTGATGAGGGACCCTGTCATCCTGTGCACAGGCCAGACCTATGACAGATCCAGCATTGAGAAATGGGTGGCCAGTGGAAACACCACTTGCCCTGTCACCATGCAGAGCTTGGAAGATTTTACGCTCATTCCAAATCACACCCTCAGGAGGCTCATTCAAGAATGGTGTGTTGCCAACAGCTCCAATGGCATTGAGAGAATTCCCACCCCAAAACAACCTGCAGATCCCAGGATGGTCAGGTCGGTTATCCAGGAAGCCTCTTGCTCTTCATCATCAAGTTCTTCAAGGGCTAATGCTTTGAGGACCTTGAAAAATCTTGGAAAAGAGTGTGAAAAAAACAAGACCATCTTGGCCCAAGAGGGAATTGTTGCAGTGTTAATAGCAATAATCACGACATCAGTATCAGCAGCAGCAGCAGAAGGTGAAGACCGACAAGACCCAACAGACCCAACCGTCCCAAGAGAGCCAACAGTCCCAACAGACCCAGCAGTCCCAAAAGACCCAGATGGCCTACAAGCCCAAACCCAATTGGCATCTGATGATCAATTGTATGAAGAAGCACTGGGTCTCCTGGTTTTCTTCAGCATCAATGATGGTGAGAGAATAACAATAGCCCAGCCCCACGTTTTAGCGCGCATAAGTTTCTTGCTTCTCAGGGGATCCATGGAGGTCAGGGTCAATGCTGCACACTTGATTGAATCCTTGACTGCATCCGACACCCTCCACGAGCTCAGATCAGTGGTGGGTAACACGGAGGGAATCATGCAAGGCCTGGTGAAAATTCTCAGAGAGCATCTCTATCCCAGGGCACTCAAGGTGGGTATAAAATCACTTCTATCACTCTGTTTCATTAAATCCAATAGAGAAAAAGCAGTCTCAGCAGGAGCAGTGAGTGCTTTGATAGAAGGTCTGGTAGATTACGAGAAATGTGAAGCAGAGAGGGCTCTTGCCACCATTGAATTGCTGTGTAAAACTGATTCAGGCTGCAAGGCTCTCTGCATCCATGCTCTGACTGTCCCTGTTTTGGTCAAGATCATCCTCAAGGTCTCTGGCAGGGCCACAGAGTATGCAGCTGGTGCACTGCTTGTGACCTGCAGTGCTTCAGAGGCATTACAAAAGGAGGCTATACAAGCTGGTATTCTTATACAGTTGTTGCTTCTTGTTCAGAGTGATTGCACAGACAGGGCCAAAAGAAAAGCACAGATGTTACTCAAACTCCTTCGGAATGCCTGGCCAGATGATTCCTCATCACCAGGTTTTGGCAGGACAGATGTTGTGCCCTTTTAGAGTATTTTATAAGGTTCACAATAATAGGCCCTGTTTTTCAAGATGGTGTTGGAACCATTGTCAAAACATCCTCAATGTTTGTCCATATCCCAAAGGTCTCAGGGTTTTTCTTATGGTGAATTCAAGGACAGATCTTCAAGTTAGTTTCATCAAATTCTCAGATCCAAGGTCATCCATATCATCTAACACGTTCGTTTCATCAGCGAACATGGCATTGTAGATTTTTTGAATTCATATTCTTGATTAATGTGATATATATAGCCAAGCCAAAACCTATAAATATGTTTTATGGGTTGTGCTGATTTTGGAGGCTTATATGTCTGTACCTATCTCTGTTATAGAAGCTCTCAGATTAAGAGCTAATAGGAGTATAGATAAGGAAGAGCCCAATAATCCTCTTCTGCTTATATGTGTATTGTATTGAAAAATGTTTTCAATTTTCATAGTATCATGTGCAAATTATTTGGGGACAACTTGGTTGAATCTGTCCCCTTGATTCTCAAATAAAACAGATTTAATTGGAAAACTAAGGGCTGTTTTGCTGTTTGGGTGTTTCAAGCCATGAAAATCTAGGGTCCCCATTACTGTGCTAATTGTTGTTTAAAAAAAAAATATATTTACCATAAGAAGAGTTATATAGAATTCACATTGCAACTTATATTGATGAAAATTCTCTGTAATATGTTTTAAGAAGTGGACTGCTTGAAAATAAAAAGGAATTGGCTCTGCCTGGTGTTTTTGGTCTAATAGCATTATTTTATACTATGAGTGCAATCTACTTAAACTTTTAATTTCCATTTTACCAACCCCTCCCACCTACAAAAGCTTGAGCCATTCTGTCCATGAACAAATTGTGCATACCTGCACTAAATACAATTGACTAGGAATAAGAAAAGCATTTGAACCTGGTTATTAGGCCATGTTGATTGTACAAGTTGGGTGTATAGGCACAAAATTCAACTGGAATTGAAGCTTAAAATTGGCTTGTACACAATCAACATGTAACAAAGAATCTGCATCCTGGTAATCTTGGAATATTTGATTTTGGCTGAGTTGTTCGTAATTTCTGAGGACTCTTCTAATTTATTTTTGATCGAGTTGTTGGTTTTTTTTTTGGAAAACAATATGGTAGAGGTATTTGCAGTATATTAATGCTTTCAACTGATTTGTAATTAATATAGGATTGTTACTTCTTAAATTTTCAGTGGATCAACAGTTAAGACAAGAATTCATCTCTATTCCATTTGTTTATATTTCATGGCAGTTTAATGGTTTTAGGAGAATTCATAGCTTATCTCTGTTATGAGAAATTTGATTTATTTTATTTGCTTGGCATTTAAGTTTTGTAAGGGTGTTCAAATTAGATTTATTTTGTTGTGTTGATTTTAGATTTTCTATATTAAATTATTAGTGCCCATAAGATAAGAACGATATAAAATTATGGAATTGAAAAAATACAATATTAATTAAAGAGTGCAAGAACAATTCCGACAAACTTAAAAATTAAAAAGAACATACAACTAAAAAAATATATGAAAAAAAATTATATCCTTCAATATTTTAATGATCTCTCCATATTTACAACTCTATCACAAAACAGCTTCTTACTCAATCTTATAATTAAAAAGTAGAGAGTACAAAAACTAACTCCTAAAAATTTATAATTATATTACATATGATAAATTAAAAGATTAAAATAAAATTATTATTTATGTATTTTCAATTCTTTAAAAAAATAAAAAAGAATATTATTTTAAAAATATATATTACAAGCAAATTTAAAAAAATCACCTCTTAAAATCTTCATATTAAATTTTCATAATCTAAAAAAACTTGGCAGCAAACAAAATCATAAAAGAGTTTTATATAATCATCGCTTAAAATTAATAAATAATAATAAGGGTGGCATAATACTCTTGAAAAGTATTTAGATTTGTTATCATGCAAAATGAATTAGAAAGTGCACAGTATATTGTGACTGGTGTTTGCTTTTGTTTTACAATTTAAATTAATTCTATAGTAATAATATTTTATTATAATATAAAATTTAATTTATTATTTATGTTATAATTATCTTAAATCAATTTTATAGAAATAATATATATTTAAATCATTTATTTTATTGTAAATTAATATGATGATTCAAACATGTTAGGAAACTATGCAGTCTACAATTATATAAAAATAGCAGAATACAATTACAAAGATAATTAAATAAACAATTCTTCAATATATATGAGACAAAACACAAGATTTACGTAGTAAAATTTTAGCAAATTGAGGAAACATTTATGGTGCAAGATAGCAAGTTTTTCCAAGATGAACAAATTACACGCGAACTCGTTGTGCAAATTACATGCGAATTCCACAAAGATAACTATGTCTATTGGTAAATCACAGTTAAGATTCCTAATCCTAAAAATAGAGTAGAAAATGCCATTAGGACTTTCCTTCTAAAAATAAAATATGAGAGAATTCATCTTATTTTAAACAGGGGTTTGACTCTTTGATTTGACCCTGAGTTTATGTGGAAGGCGGAAGATGCTGAAATGTTTTCTCCTTTGTTTAAATGTTCAATGGATCCTAAGCGAGCCTCTGATGGTTTGGCTTATCTGAGGGTTTTTGTAATTATTGATTATGGTTGGTTTTTGGTCATCCTTTTGATGATGGGTCGATTAAGGGTACTGTGTTGTCGACTGTCTAGATGGTTACCGGTTTTGACCTAGCAAAGTGGAGCTTTTCTTTCTGGGTTATTCTTAGGAAGTAGATCGCCTTGGCCTAGGATTTGTGCAGAATAAAATGGAAAACGATGATCTTTCCTAGCCTAGATCCTTAGGGCTTTCCGGACTTATGGGGGCGTGGGCCTCCTGATCAAGGCAAAGTGGGTTGCCTTGAACGCTGTAGTAGGGCATTTGATTTTTATTATCTCAATAGTTGTTTCTGATTAGTGATGTTAATCATCACGGTCCTGTTGGAATTTCCCAGTGGAAGGTGTTTTTGTTTGGTCAGATTGAAGGTTTTTTTGGTTCAAAAATCTATAGCTTCGCTGGAGATGGCACTCAGTAAGAATTTATTGGTTCTTGATTTGGTTTCTTATCAGTTAGTGGTGTTGGAACAAACACAATTTTTTTGATTTCTTAATCAAAGCGTGGAAGGGGATTGTGGGATGGAAGTAGTATGTTAAGTTTGGTTTTACATCAACTAGGTTGCATGGTTTTCTTTGGATAACCTTTGCTCAGTTTTTTGCTTTGTGTAGTGGTTTTGTGATGAGTTTATTTGTAAGCTTGGTTTTTTTCCAATCTTTGAATAAATAGGTATGTTTGATTCGATCAAAATGCTTTAACATTTTTTAATGTTAACCCAGACCATCTCAATTTTTTTGATTTCTTTTGTTAACAGGTTCAGAGACCCATTAATAATTTAATTCTCTAGTATCGATTAAAAAAAAGATTCAAAACTTGTCATATTAGTACTCTTATTAATCAATATATGTATACATTTCACATTTGAAATTATTATATTGATATAAATGAACCAATTTTTAATTTTTATTAGTTAAAAATTAATTTTCTTTCAAATCAATTAGTATTAAAAAACTTTAAAAAAATATAATAATAATCATCATTATATTGATATAAATTAACAAAATTATTTATTCAAATAAAATTTATAACATCATACCTTGACAAATCAAAAATACAATAATTAAACTATTTTTTAATTAATATTATCTATCATTTTCAATCCATAATCACTTTGAATGGATTCTTAGTCTTATATGTATAATTGTCTTCCTTTAAAAATAAATAAAAAATTAATATATCAATTGTATATATATATATATATTTGAAGTAACTTGACAAGAAAGGAGAAGTAAAGTGTGAAGGCAGCATCTTATTAGGTAACTTGGTGAATGTGATTTAATATACATTTAAATAACTATTTTTTATTGTCAAAGAGACGTGAGGATTGTCATATCCCCTCCCTATTTCTACCCAGAAACACCACACGTTCTCCTTTACTTAAAGCTAAAACTATGGTCTTTATTCATATTCCATTTTCTTTGTTAAGGTCAAGGAAAAAAGAGGTCATGATGTGAAGAGTGGCCAAGGAAGTCAACCACATTTCTTTTCAAGTTTTCAATTGTTTGCCCATAGAATATGCAATCCAAGGACCCTGAAAGCTATTCTTCATCAAAAATTATATGTGTTTATTTTTTTTGGGTAACTTTATGGATTCGAGATGCCCTCCTCCATGGTGGAGTAAACTATATCAAGTTCTGGGTTTATGTTTTTATTAATATTGTGGAATTTTGATTGTTCATTTTTCTTTTCATTGAGGTTTTCAAAAGATTTGATTCACAAATCGGACTAATTTTTTTAATACAAACACGAGACAAATGAGAAGTGATTTCTTATCTTTTTAGAATACTCTTAGTTATTAGTGTATAGATTAGAATTCCATCTTAGTCTGAGAGGTTTTAGTACAATAACAGGGCTTTATAAAGATTACTTAGGTCGCTTTATCTATATTGAAAGATCAGACGTCCACATAAAGTTTTTATATGTATCTTTAGTGAGAAAACTCCTTCCCAATAATTTTTTTTAGTATGTATATTATTTTCCTCTAATCTCATTCTTGTTGTTTTCCTATATTTGTGACACTCCCTTTACAAACTTTCAACTCGAAATAACAAATTTCTTGGTTCTTGAAGGCTTTCTTCTTTTAGGAGATTCCAATGCATGAATTAATTGTATGCAATGCATAGTGCATGGCCTCTATTTAGATTCATTGGTGACTTAGGCAGTTGACTTACATGATGATGTTTTACACTAAACTTCATAAGATAAAGCAATCACTTTGAAGGGGAAACACTTGGAAACTAGGGAGACTTCCATGATTTGGTCATCCTCAATGCATTCTCAATGGCAATTATCATTTTTTGCGTTATAGTGGCTCTACATGCTTCCCTTTTGTTGGTGGTTATTTTGTTGTGGATTACATTCTTGTTAACAAGTCTCTTTTACCATAAATACAAAGCCTTCAGGTAATCTCTACACCTATTCCCCTCATTGACCATGTTATTTTATCTTTTCAAGTTCTACTTGGTTGCTCTCTTGCCAATCGTTCTCCCAAGAAATGTTGCCAACCTACCACCTTCTCGATGAAAAATACACAAACTTCCTCAAAACAAGGCTCCTCTCAGTTTATGATATCCATGATCCAATCAAATGCTCTCTCCACCTCACCCAAACCGTTTGGTATTTGATGCTCAATACTTCATTCCATCCACCCTTCCCAAACTCCTAGAAATGGCCATTGTCATTATAATGCTTGGTATAAGTTTGACTATAAAAACATTCATAACCCAACCAAACATATTATGATGGATAGACCCTCCAAGTCAAAGTAAATGAAGAGATTCTATAGGAGGATTCTTAGGATGAAAAAAAGACCTATCTTCTCAAAAAGTGCAAAACTATCCTCAACCAACCTCGGTTCTGATGTAGGGGTATCTCACTTCTTGAATAATCTTGCATCAACCAAAAACATATATTGAGTTTGTGCATGCTTGTGTTTGTGCAACTTGTTGACTATGATGACAACATTGCACACATGGAAAAATATCAACAACAACCTAGAGTACATCACCAAGAGTTTAACATGTCAGAAAAGTGATGAAGGGATGGTTTTAGTCATCTCCCAAAGGTCAAATAGTCATTTTTTGGGGATGGTGATGAAATGGCCACTTAATGCAAGTAGAGGTTTTGAAATCACCGGATTTGCATTAGTCCAAGGTTATGAAACTGCCAGTATGCAGTAACTAGTGGTTTTGCCCGTGTTGGAGGCATGGGTAAAGTAAATACCATAAACTAAAAAAATTGACACAGACTATTTTCCAAGATAAAGGGAGCTCAAAAAGGCTTGTAGGATATCACTGTTAGACATGAAAGATTTAAATTAGTGTTAGTACAGTCTAATTGAGAGTTAGTAAGAGCGATAGGTTGTTGGAGGAAAGAGAATTCCAACTACCAGAGAGTAGAGATGAGAGAGAACAAAGTTTAACTCAGAAAAAGAGAACAACAAATGCAAAAGCGTACAAGTGTGATGTATGTTCATTAAGTCCAATCTATGATCCTGATTGTAGTTTTTTATTCGTAGTCAATAGAGAGAAGGGTGTGTGTATGAGTGAATCTATGTAATAATGTATGTTTCTTCAATAAGAACAATGTTTTGGTCTTCATTCTGATTTCTTGTGTCTATGTGTTTGTCCTTGAGAGAGCAAGGATAAGTCCTAGCTAGGGAGTAAGGAAACCATTCACTTGCCCCCCTCATTCTCGTATGTATCAAGTTCACTCCCAAATTATTTTGGAGAGTCTTCCTTCCTAAAAAAATAGTGTGTCGAATATCTTATCTCCCTATCTAGTTTGATTATGCTTATAGCCTATACGATGTTCCAAATCAACCAAATAATCATTTCAACCTGAAACCTATACATTTTCATTTATTCTCTAGTCGCCTAATTCTTTGTGCCATCCTTAAGCTTCAATCTAGCAAAGCTCATGATGTGGAGAACCTTAAATATATATCTTTAACACATAACCCATAAGTCTTAGTTGTACATATCATATACCTTTCTAACTACATGGTGACCCATGAATTTACACCTTCATGTTCCTACCATATCATCCCTAGTAATTACCACATTATCATGGCACAACACACCTTGGCTAAGATATTTGTGACAACTCTAGACATAAATATCTCTAGATCAGTAGAGACAAATAGGCTAAGGGCTAAAAGACAAACATGTTTTAAGAAAAACCATTGTATCATTCACTTTGATCTCTATCATTGAGGAAGCCAAGACAAATGAGTGTAAAGTATATTTTTGTTTTTTAGAACTTTGCAAATATATTTGACCCAATTCCTCGTCACTTGCTAGTTGGTAAGCTTAAGGATTTGGGTCTTCCACACTTGGTGGTTTGGCTTATGACAACATTTTAGCAAATAATAGTTGGGAAGGCACGAGTGAGGGATGTTTAGATAGAAGATTTACATATTACTATAGGTGTTGAATAAGGCTTCCCACTCTCTTCTAGATACTTTTTGGATTCTAAATTAACTAGATAAAAATAATAATTTCAGACACATTGGATACCACATATGGCTACTTGCTCTTCAAAGTTTATATTTATATTATCCCATTTCCAAATGACATTATTTTTTTGCTATTTAGAGTTTATATTAATATTATCCTATTTCCAAATGACATGATTTTGATATCTCACTTGGTGATGGCTCCCCAAAGACAACTTGATATCTTAGCCTCATTTTGTAATACTCACAAGATTAAGGTTAATTTTGGGAAAATAAAAGACATGGTTTATAATATCTCCAAAAACAATAAAAACCTAGTGATTCTTACTTATAAAGGCAAGAGAGTTGCTATAGTCTCTTATAGGTATATTCTGGGGTCATCTTCTCTAGACCATGGTTTAACTTGACTCTAGGTATAGAGTCTAGTTGAATAAGGGATATGTAGCTCTCACCACTTTTGAAAAGTAATGTTTTCAACTTAAGTTTTAGGACATTTAGATGAATACCTACATCTTTCACTCACTGGTCAAACCTACCCTTTTGTATGGTTGTGAGGTTTAGCGATCATAACTTTGATCAAATGACTAAAAATAATAGAGAGTGCTTGACATGATTTTATCCAAACATATGAATGCCAATATTAGTCCCTCACACCATCATCCTTACAAAAATTGACACAATCCCACTCATTACTTTGGTGATATTTCATGTGATGAAGATGATTCATAGACAAACATTTGGTTAACTCCCAAGTGGTTTGCCTTGAGTATCCATACCTTAATTTTAAATCCTATATGGAGCATATAGACTATGGGATATATTCTTATTGGTATGTAAAAGCCTCCTAATTTCTTTGCCTCATTGATCTTAATATTGACAAGCCATCCCGCATAGAATCCCATCATATGTTATTGATCCCTTGAAGAGAGAAATAAATAGGGGAACTCATAATGAGATTTAAAGAGCCTACCTCTATTCCACATGCTCTGAGCCTAGAGAACCACTTTACTAAAAAATATAACATTACTCAGACTTATATTTTTAATTCAATGATGGGTTCATCCAATCACCATGGTACATCAGAATCCAATTGCCTTATAGTTTGGGGGTTCTCTTTTATCAACTTAGAGTTTTATTCCATCAACTTTGCATTGAGACAGATCACCATAACCCTTGGGAGCATCATATTTGTCAGATTTATCTTTGGATTTTGACACTAAGGACCATTTTATTTTCAGATAATTTCCTTATTATGAGATAAGAGGATGGTTATTTTTCCTCTTTAGAGATTCACTCAGCTCTCTCTAGACATTCATGGCTTATGAATATCAGAGATGTTTATCTCTCTTTCTCTAAGAGATGTTCAACCTAAACTAAGAACTTTCCAGAGACAAGTCTTGTAGGAGGAATTGTACCAAATTAATTACATATTATTACTAATCATCTCACACCATCAATAGGAAGAGGCACCAGGTTAGATTTCAAACTTATATGGTAGCCCCACGAGACCTCACAAACCTAATGATTTATATGGCCTCACACCCATCACACACTTCTTTACCTCTTTGAGAAATAGAAGTGTTATTCTAGAATAATATATTTCATCTCACTTTGTGGGACACTCCTCTTTTTTATTTTCTTTGAGGTACTATATTTTGTTAGATTGGTACTTTCTAGATACTCTTTTTATTTAGATTTTTATTTTGTATTCCTTGGAATGTGTTATTATGCTTCCCCTATCTTCTTTATAATGTACCTTGTTTAGTCCCATAGGACAATCTTGACCTTTGGTAAACATTAATATATAAATTAAATTGATGTTTGTAACACTGATTATATATGTTGGAATCGGTATTGATGAATCTAATAAGAAAGTTAATACATTAGAAAAAAATCCATTTATAAATTGTCTATATTTCTTCTAACCAGATTAAAAACAACATTTCATTTATTACTTACAAACTAATATATCATGGTCTTACCTAACATAAAACATTGTTGTTAGTGGGCAAAGAACTAATAAACTAAGGAACACAAAGCCTTTCCTAAACACATCATCTTTATAGGCCATGAAAATCCAAACAAAAAGAAATAGCCAATAAAACTCTCACCTAGTGAAACATATGTTAAACAAGATTTAAAAATATAAGAGCTAAATAACCTTACCGACATCAAACTCTTGAGGAAAAATGTCTGACCCATCATAAGAGAGACTAGGGGTAACTATTAGAAATATGTACTAAATATTTATCAAAAGAGAGTCACCAACATAACAACATTTAAGAAGCTCATATCACCAAGATAACTCTGATAATTAGTATCATACAAAAATTTCACCCAACATTTACCTTCTGCCTACCTAAAAAGAGAGGTCAATGAGCGTTTCAAACCCCATATTGCTCAATGAACTAAAGATGACTATGAAAGATGGATTAAATAAATAAAATTAGTTTTATTGATTCTTTTTAATTTTGTATTTTACAAACAGCTCCCTAAATTCATTGTTGTTATTATTATTATTTGATATATGAGGGGTTCGGTAACATCTTTGACAAACCGGGGCCAAGACCTTGGTTCAAAACTGGGCCTGCCACTATACCCCTAATCGGTTGTCTAAATACAAGGGTAACTGGTCCCTGAAACCTAGGGATTAAAACCTAGGTGGGAGTTGGCAAAACACTTAGGTCCCGTTAATAGGCCACACCCTTGTGCCCAAAATATTATTATTAGTGCATTAAATTTACACGCATTTGAAGACCTTTGCCAATGGAAAATTATCATGTAACATTAGTAAATTAAAAAAATACATTGACCCAATGGGTTTGGAAATGCTTTGTAATAAAGTAACTGTGTTAGAAAATGTGAATTAGTGACAAATTGTTATTTAATGGATGACTTAAAAAGAGTAGTTACAATTTCTATGTGAGGGTATTGTAAAAGGATAATTTTAAACACATTGTTAGTGATGAGATGCTTTGGTTTTAAGATTGTCTCACTTATCGTTATTAGCAGTAAGATTATATTGGAGATGGATATAGGAGTTTCAGGGTTTTGAACTAAATTTACAAATTTTAATGGAAATGGAAATGTAATTTTTAAGGCACATGATGCTATGTAACTTGGTTATGGTCTACAAAGTAGCTTGTAGTATATGAGACCACTTTGTACTTTCAATAAACAGGAGGCACCTAATTATGCTTCAAATACAATGTCTACATATCTTACCCCTATAAGATTCAAACTTGTGACCTCCATTTCGAGAGCATAAATTATTCACCATTAAGCTAACTTAAATATTATTGATAAGAGGGATTTCACAAACATTTTTTTTCTAATAATGTGAAGTAACGCTCCTAAATATGGTAGATTATGTTTAAGATCAAATTGTGCATTTATAAAGACTTGTTATGGGAAGTTAGAGATGGGAAAGATATTGTTTTTTAAGATGAGTCATGAAATTGGTATCCTCCTTTAAATTATTATGAAGGTTTGCTCTCTTTAAGATAGAGTGGTATGATGGATGTGTTAAGGTAGTGGATTATCTCCTTCCTCACAAACAATTTAGACATAGACAAGTATTTTGTTAGTGGAAGCCCCCAATCATAGTTTAATTTTTTATCAATAGGGCAATGCGATAGTCTCTTTTGAATATTTCAAGAAAGTAAAATAATAATTAATGATTCTTGAGATAGGATGTTATGGAAATCTTCTTCATCAAGTGGTTACATAGTTAAACAAGAATATGTCATTTGTAGAAAGAGGTTAGAGGATGAGAAACTTAAAGTGATCAATTTATATTCACCTTTCCTCCCCCTACTAACAAATGCTTATGATGGGTGCGTATTAAAGTGAGTCTCTTTACATTATAATTATTATAAAAAATACATGAAGAAAAATATCATTTAAATAATAACTACTCATGAAAATCATTTGGATAATGATTACAATATAAACAAAAATCCCACAAAAATTAATATTTAATTAAAAATGGTTATTTAGTTAGACAGTAGAGAAAGTTAAATCCCTTAAAAATGTGATATAGACAAATTTAGGACAAAGTCTTGTGGCCTAATTTTTTATTTTTCTATAGACCTTAGCTCTCAAGATAATTTTCTTTCGAAATAGGTTTTATGAGCCTTCACTCTCCCACCTATGCCAATAAAGTGAAGAAACCACCATTCATATATATTTTTCAAATACCTTTGTGCAAACCAAATTTGAGTTAACTGATCCATTATGATGAAAACATGGGCTTCTTTTACACATTAACTATAAAAATATTTTAATATTTACATATTAAATAAATCATTTTATATTATAATTATGATCAAAATATATATAAAAATTAAGATAATAATTATTTATGAATATCATCATAAAATAATAAAACACAAATAAAATTCGTAAAAAGTTAATAAAATAATATATAATTTATAAATTTATAAAATATATAATATACAATTAATTTATATTAATTGTATAATGTTTTATTAAAAAAAAAAACTCATATAAATAAAAAATAACTTATTTGTTAAAACAAACCTTCTTATACTTATTTTCCTTAATTTTGACATAAACATAGTTCAAAAAGTACAAAACTTTCCCATTTTAAACTTCAGATAAATTAAATTAGAATACAAATTACTTAACCCTATAGAAAAATAAATAAACTACAAATAAAACCCATTTAATTCACACAAACAAACCTCTACTCTATTCAATTTTAATTATTTTAATAAGAATTAATAAATTTTTAAAATAAAATCTATCAAGATTGATAATAATTAATAATATTTTTATCTTACAACACAATTTTTATAATGTTGATGGGATGTGGGTATATTGGTTAAAAGGTTTGGTTGTGTCCAATCCCATTGAAGTTTAAATTTTGTTGTAATATGGTAGACCAATGGTAAGTGTTGGTGATTTTGGTTGGTCCATAATAACCAATGATGATTTAAGTAAATTTGGCATTTGATATAAGGAGGCCCTGGACCTTCCATTTATATCTCAAACTAGTTCTGTTGGTGATATTAAAAAAACTGACCCAATTACCCAATCAAATAAAAAAACACAATTCTTATAATCTTACAATAAAACCTATTCTAAACATAAACATGTATCCAAATCTATAAAAAGAAAAAAAAATCATGATATTGTTCAGTTATAAAATTAAACAATAATGATAAAATTTTCAATAACTTCAATTTTTAAACAAATTAAGCCCTGGAAGTGAAAGTCTCTTATTAAAACATTTATCAACTACGCACCAACATGAATATCAAACTTACACATGTTCCGAAAAAAATAAAATGAGAATTATATTATTGTGATTTAAATACCATTCATTCACTAAGTCTCTTGAAGATCAAAATACCTACATAATCTTCCTCCAAAATTATTTAAAAAAGGATAATGTCAAGAAGGTTAATACAAATTTTTATTCAAAAAATATGTTTTTCAATTAAAAAATGGCAAAGACATAAATAACAAATCATAAAATAATTGTAAAACAAAAGATCATTTAAGCAATGAAAGTAACCATAAGTAATATAAGAAGAGGTGGTGGTTCATTTGGTTTGTCGCCCCAACCCCTAACTGCTTCTCGTAAGTTAGTTTATCATATTAATATTGACTCCCAAGTATCCTTGTCCTTATTCGTTTTCTTTATCATCTTCAAGCTCTTACTTAGAGGGGTGACGAGATAGTAAGTACATGTCTAGAGAACTTTCTTTAGGGAGGTGTAGACCACCCTTGTATACCAAAAGTAGTTGGATATACCAACGGAGTGAGAAAATGCCCATGAGGAGAGCCACTACAATGTCGGCTCTGATAATAGGTTCTACCAAACTAGATATAGCCATGGTCCCTTGGGGGCTACCATCGATGAGGAGAGTTGGAAGGAACCCAACTAATAGCACACAAGACACTCCTTTATATTCTAAAAGACTCTGGAAGTGTTCCACCTCAAAACACACTTTCTCTACTTATACTTGAATACGAAACATGACATTAGATAGAACATTAACTCTATTAGTATTAAAGAAATAATCTTCAAAAATACCATGAAAAAAAGTAACATCATTTTAATTTTTTTATAACTAAAAAAAATGTAAACATGAAAAATATACTAAATTTATATAAATTTTGTAAAAATCATAATTGAGTTCCTTAAAAACACCATCATCCAAATAAACTGCCAATTATTTTTGAATGAATAAGATGATTAGCTTCATATCTTCCATTAAAACCCAGATACGTTCAACCTTCTTCATTAATTTTGACAAAATATTTGCCTGTGAAATCTTTTATTAAAACCTTCAAAACAGTTACTTCCTACCTAGGGACTTTGACATACAAAACCATTATTTCCTTTAATTCCTCCATAAATAACAATTGCCCATTATTTTTCTTAAAATTTGTTATCTGAAATATGGAGAATAAACAATTCGCCTTTAAAAAAAAGATTTAGCAATACTTTGTTGATCTAAATAACTATTTTATCAAGGCAGACATATCATTCAAATATTTATTCACAAAATCATTTACCATTCTAGATTAAAATCTAGAAAAGTTAATGAGATCAAACGTTTTGGAACCCAATTGTTTCTTGGTTACTTCTGATCATATTCTTTACTTCGAACATATTCTTACATTTGATATCAATTTGTTGTCATGCTTGTCTCCTCTGAAATAGAGTCTCATGTAATTAAAGGAAGACAATAAATAAGGAATTTAAAACATCTTCAATTTCAAATAACATTTGGTATATGGATCAAAATATAATAATATGTCTTATTTTTTGGTTTTAAATGTGACGCGATAAATAAAAATTTACTTATTTTTCAAATTACATAAATGAAAATAGGGAAATCGTATAAAATGTGAAAATTATATAAACTTTTTAAATATTACATTTTCAGTGTATATTATATTTATATTTAAAAAAAATATATAGATTTTTGAGTATTTAAATATACATTGTGTATATTTCATGTATACAAAGTTATTTTGAGTGGTCAATTTCTCCTCATAAAATTTTCAAAGTATAATATTTTATCAAAATTTACTAGACAAATGTTCTAAAAACATAGGCATAGAATAAAATTATTTTTTATAATTTCTTGATAAATATTTAATATTGAATTAATTTGTTAATAATTAAGTTGGAAAATATAACAGTTAGGATCTTATGATATGTTTATATATATGCATAAAAAGACCAATTTTTTAACTATTGGAATAAAGAAGGTTAATTTTTTTTCAAAACTTTGAAACACATTCTCATATTTTTTTTCTAATACTTTAAGAAGATGGTATTTTATTTTATAAATAATTATATTTGATTAAATAAATATTAAATATTATTTAAATTTTTTTATTATTAAAAAGCTCATAAATAAAATTATTTACATATTAAATTGTGATCTTCGAAGTGATATTTTAAATCTGATATAAGCTTTCTACTTGAAAAATTTAGAATTTAATATTACATAAAAAGTTTTCGAACAAAGAGGATTCAAATGAATTTTTTCATTTAAAATTATTTTGTTTAAAATCCATTTTCACCACTTTTTCTTTTACATAACATTAAAATATTTTCTTAAATTTCAAATAAAACATATTTATTTAAACATGTTTTAAACAAATATATTTTATTCGAAACCCAAAAAATATACATGCCATTTTTAAACAAAACATATATATTCGAAACATATATAAACAAACATCATTTATTCCAAAAACTCTTGTTTTATTTATTAACTTGCCTCAATTTCATTACCAAGAAAAACTCAATTATATACTTTAACCCCCATAAAAATCTTAATGAAAACCATATCCATTGATTTTATCTTCAATGTCTCCATTGTTTGCTTTAAACCCTTGATTTCCTTGATAAACTCTAGCTTCTTATCCCATCTACTTGATGTGCATTTAAAAGTTTTGGTTGTGAACACAAAGATCTCTTTCTTAATAGTATGAAAAGTTAACTATGGTTTGTGCCATTATGACTTCCGTCTCTCTTCTTTTGGTCATTTTATTTATCTTTCCATTATCATATTTTATGGTTACCTCTGATTCCATTTAGGATAATTATATCAATATATATATTTTTATTGTTTTTAAATTTAAGTTGTTCTTTTTTTTTAAATTAACTATTTAAGTTTAGAAAAGTTTTGATTGAGAAATTTAATATGAAAATATTTAAATTTAAAAAAAAAAAAATTGATGATAGAATTTTATGTGAGAGAATTTGAAATTTGAGGCAATCTATCCATTCACACTTTAATTTGTGATAACAAATCTACTTTCTAAAAAATATTTAAGATTGTTTTTGTTATTACTGACATCTTCTTAGAAATAATTAAATTCTTTTTGTTTAACAAGACTACCCAATAATAGTATAAAAGAGCAATTATAGGATTGTTTGGAATTTAAGATGACACGTGCTCTCATTTAGCCTACTAACCTTAAGAACAAATTTTTGATTTTTGTATCATTACATGAATACCTTGACTAAGTAACAAATTCACATCTAAATCAACTTATTAACTTTCAACAATTTATTAATGACATTTTATAAATAAACTATATATATGATATTTAGCCTTAAGCAGTTCTTCATGCACATACTATATAAAAGTTTTGGGGATTCTAAATCTTTTTAAAACTTCATAGTAGGAATCCATTTCCTGAATGTTGTTGTATGAAATTTGTTAGCATGGATTTTATTTCTCCTAGTTTGTAAGATAGGAAATTAAAAATATGATTGAATTTTGAAAAAGAATTGGAAATTTTAGAAAAGTCTTTAAGCTTGTCAATATCAAAATTCTAATCATATAAATAAAAAATTAATATAAAAATTTCATAACTAATTAATCAAGTACATAAAATCAAATTTCATGAGATAGTTGTAAATCTCTCTCAACCTTGATTATAGTCCCTTCTAAATAGAAGAACCAACTTCTTAAAGATCTCAAAAGATTTATCAATAACTTATAAATACTCAATTGATATTTATATATAATAGAATATAATTTGACTACAAAAGAACTAAGGATAAATATATCATATTATCTATTATTATAGAAACATTACATTATATAGATTAGATGCTTAGACTTTGATGTCCATTCATAAAACAAAGATGGATTGAAATTTAAGGAATACCAAATATAATATAAGTTAATAGACCTTAAAAATAATTCTGTAATCTTATATTTATGAAATTGTTTGGAAAGATTTAAGAGAAATTAGTTCACCCAATTAAAAAATTACCATTTACCAAGATGTATTGTGATAAAGATACACAAAACACATCTAGAAGATTTTAATTTTCCTTCTCATATAACTTGGTCAAAAACAACATAACATCCCTAATAAGAATCCTACAAAAACTAATTGCCTTGGATAAATCAACTTTATTTTTCCATACTTCAAAACTTTCTGACCACTCCTTTAATAACTCATAAATTATGTTTCTTATGTCTTTCCAAAACCTACTTAAAATTGTAATTAAATTTTGTTGTTAGTGGCTTTAACATCATATTGATAGCAAACCCTATTATATCTACCTCCATTATTTCACTTGTGCATAACATTTAAATCATTCTTTTAAAATATTAGAAACTGTTTCTTACAAGCTTATGGAATAAGAATATTTTTAGTTTCGCAGTTGTTTGGTGTAAGTAATATCTAAATATTTTCCACATTTCATCTCTTTATTCATTGAAGTCTTCCATTTATTTGCTCAATTCTCTTGCATCATTGAAATAAAAGCATAATTCATTAAACTTTGCCTTACTACACACCTAAAGAGTAAAAATGATGTCCTTTAACTCTCGACCCATTGGTCTTATAATATTTTTTACCATTTTTATTAGATTGATATTATGAGCTCACAAGATATTCTTCTACACCTGATATCATAATATCAATTCAATACATAACAAACACCCTATATATTACAATAATTATTGTAAAAATAAAAATGAAAGATTCGTACCAAAATTAAACCACTTTATTTTTCTTGACACATCAATTCTACATATAATTCTCTTGAAATTGGGATTCTAAGATATATATTACACAACACTCTTATGTTTTAAATCATAACTTCTTTCAAAACACCCAAATGAAAAAGATAATTAAAACCCAAATCAGTGGCATTGAAGCTTAACGAGAATGAGCTGCATGGCTCAATCGAGTATCATGAAGCTTTGTGAGGAACTTGAGGTTAATCCATATGAGAAAACAAAATGTATTGAGAAGTATGGTCACAAGATGTTGACAGGTGTTACCATATTATGCACCAACGAACTGTTCAAGTCATGGGAAACAAGGCATAACCGTTGATAAAACACACCAAAAAGGTAATGATTTCTAATCATCATGGATTCACAATTGTAGATAAAGAAAAAAAATCAAAATTAAAATTGAAAATCATGAACTTGGGTAAATGTTGAATGATACTGAGATAAGTGGTAAAATATTGATGCACCAAGCACTGTGAACATAAAGATAATCCAAAGTCTCAAGGTATAATGTAAGCTTAACTTGTTAACAAAGAGGTGATAGATGTCACACCATCGTTAATTATTGAACTCAAAATCTAAAAACATCAATTGACTAAAATTAAAACACATAACAATCGATTGCAATATGGAGAAAAAAATAAAAAAATATTAATCGATTCAAATTTAAAAATTATTTTTTTTTGAAAAAAAATGATAAATTCCCAAATATCGCGAAGCCGATAAAACTTAAATAAACAAAAATAAATTTTTAAATTAAATACATTAACGATCATTAAAAAAAAAAAAAACACTAAAATAATAACATTTCAAAAGAGGTAAGCCTTTAAGAAATTGAAACATTTCACAAAACATGTAAAAGCTTCATCGCTAACATGTTACTTTGAGCAAACTCTGGAGTTTTCACATAGCGGCCCAAATTCTATAGGATGTTAGGTGTGTGTTGGTCTCAATAATACCTAATTAAAAATAAATTTGATATATCATTGAAAATTCAATATATTATGCAAAATAAATTTTAAAATTTAGAAAAAATATTTAAAAATAATATTTTCAAATATATAATTTTAAAATATATGTATTTTTATTAATTGTTAGTTAAATTTAAGTTTTATTATTTAAATATTTAATATATAAGATATCTAAAGTGGGATATATATTTTATTGATTTTTTAAGAATAAAATTTAAATTTTATTATTCAAACACTTTACAATTTAAAGTGTTTATTTGTAAAAATAGCTAAATTGAAATTTTATTATTTAAATATTTTACATATAAGATGTCTAAAGTGGGATATATATTCTATTGATTTTTGAAGAGGAAAACTTAAAATTTATTATTTGAACACTTTACAATCTAAAGCGTTTATTTGTAAAAGTAACTAAATTTAAGTTTTATTATTTAAATACTTTACAAATAAGATGTTTAAAGTGGGATATATATTTTGTTGATTTTTGAAGAACAAAACTTAAGTTTTATTATTCGAACACTTTACAATCTAAAGCCTCTACTTGTAAAAAAAGTGGGACACGCCACCGTATACAAATTTATCATGTACGTTTTTCTTTAATTAAAAAGACACAATGTTAAGATTCGAATCCAAGGCAGACGATAAATTTATACCATTCTATCATTAGACCATACCTTTCAGACAATTGTTTTTAATGATACTAATAAAAAAGTCTGGAAAATAAATGTACATTATCATCAAGCCCGATGGATCTATATCATTTTCTTATCAATTATACGTCTAGAAAACTCAAGTCTTAAGTTTTATTATAAAATTAACGTGAAATGTAGTACAAATAATTAAGAAAACTCAAGTCGTACGTTTCACTGTTAAATTAGTTCGACAAAATAATACAAATAATTAAGACGATTAAATTTAAAGGAGAAAGTCATGAATTCAAACCCAATGGACCCCTCAACCACGATGGTTGAAGAAAAAGGACAAAGTTACGAATGAAAAAACAAAGTTCCACTCTCAAGTTATTGACTATAAAGCACAAGGAAGGTTACCTCAGTGTGATGATGGATAGTTTCACCATCACATTTATATAAATTATTCGCATATGATGTAAAGCATAGCATAGAAAGAAGACGGCTTTCATTCCTATGATGGTGATTTTGATTGAAACAATGAGGGAGGACATTATCTGTCTACATGCATCATTTCAAAAGGGTTGCTTCAAAATCACAATAAAGAAACAACGAATCAAATGCCTTTCATAACTTTTTAAAAGGACTAACTTATACCTTAATCTTAATATTAAGAAAATAATAATTATCAGGGAATTACAATCATTTACCTTTTACTTAAACTCAAATTTCTAATGATCACAATGGAAGTTTATTGTTCCTATAACACTTGATGAGATGCACATTGCATGATGTATTGAAATTTACTTCATGCAAATTTAATTTTTAAATTCTTTATTTTTGTATGCAATTTTCTCTTTTTTTAAAAAATTGGGTAGGGACATATTTATTTGTTATTGGGATTTTTTATTATCATATCTCTAATAAATGGGGTGGGGTTAGGGTACGAATTCTCTTTTTACAATATTTATGTAATAAGGTTTGAACACGAGTGGTGTTATAAATTTAAGAATTATAAAATTTGCATTGGTGAAGAGTATGTCATAACTTTTTAAATAATTTTTACGTTACTTAATGTAGAACACGAAGATGTTTGATGTTATTTTTATCCTTTCACCTTTAGATATTTAATTTCTATTTGGTATTTAAATTTAATTTTTGGGGCTATCACAACCTAAGAATACTTCGAAAGCATTTCATCTTTAGTGATGATATTCACCCCAATTTTGGAGTTAATTGACCAAATTTCACATATTTATTACTTAATAGTAATCCCCCACTTCAACCATTTCAAACAATTAAAATACAAGAGCAGTCCCCACAAAAAATTCCAAATTAGAAAACATTCAAAAAGTAGTACAAAAGTTGATCAACAATTTCGTTATCCTTAAGAGATAGAAACGACTATTTTCAAAGGAATAATAAGATGTAGAAAACAAAGATGTGGAAAACAAATAAAAATTAAACTCATGATCAAAGGCCACCCCTAATTCCACTCTCACCATTAACTTCACAAACATAACTTTATTCAGTTGGTGTATAGTCCATCAAACCAATTAACATGGTGAGCCTAATCATCTTGAATTTTGCATTGATTTCCATGGGATATGGTCTCACCTCTATCTACATAGAAGACTTCGTCCCCCTCCTCAAATATATAGGGACAAGAGAGTGCCTCCCCTTGAACTCTTTAGTTTTTGTAAAAGAAATAAAGAATTATGAGGTTGTTCTTATAGATTCTAATGAGGCTAGTACAGGCTCACCCAATAATGTTGAATCTATTCTGGTTATAGAGACCATCTACTTTCCCAATAAAGAAGACAAAGAATATTGAGATAATGCAGAATAGTTTCATGCTTACCAACAATAACAAAGGAGGAGTTATAAATTGAGAAGCAAACTTAAAACTCATAACACTTCAACACCCCTGGACAATAAAATAACACCTCCTGATCCTCTGGCTTCCAAAAACCCACCACCTCTAAAAATGGTTATTGCTCGCACTCAACAAAAAAATATCACTCAAAAAATAATTCTAAAGGAATATAACATAATTGAAGATATGTAAAAACCCAAAGCTAACATTACCTTGCATGAATTAGCCTAACTCTCAAAGCAAAAATACCTATTGTTAATATTCCTTGGATGGAAGGGTAGGATTATCTAGACCCCAAAAAATGTAGTTTAATATAATGGGAAAAATTGAAACACGACCATTTTTTCTCACTTTGGGAATCTTAGGTAAAGACTTACATATGTGGAAGAAGCAAAATATAAAGATGAGGCACATATTGAAATGCTTATCAAACCTAATATGCAACAAGTGAAGGTGCCTAATTAGGCACATAATGAAGATGAGATTCAAGAACAAGTTGTGGTAGTAGAAGTCAATGAAGGAAAGGGGTATGGTTTGAACCCTCACAAACTATATAAGGAGATGGTGCAAAAAGTGACAAAAGAAAACATAGATTTATGGTATGAAGCAATGGTATCTATAGCTAGATAAAGTATGAAGGGACGGAACAACCATATGCAAGAGAACAAGCCAATGAAGATAGAACAGGGTAAGAAATAAATTTATTTTATTGTTCATGATGTAGCTGAGTGCATGATGAAAGAAAGAGAGAAGGTTTTCAAGAAGTATTATGTTTTGATGGAAGTGAATGGGTCAAAAAGTTGTCCTTGTAAGATAAGCAAGATTGTGAGAAGACTCACCATGAGATGGTGAAGTATTATGAAGAGGCATAATATATTATATAGAGGAGAGTATAACCAGGCTGAATATGCCTAAGAAGTCAGTACAACATGAAGGCTGAGAATAAATCATTATGGAGCAGGACCAACAAGGAGTACTTGAACCAAACATGATCAATGAAGAAAGAAGCCATGCAATAGAAGTGGAAATGAAGCATGATAACCAGCCAATTGAGGCAAGGTATGGTGAAGATAACTAAGAGATGGAGAACATGGAATATGAGATGAACAAGGAGTTACAACATGCCAAGTACTTCATAGAGATAAAAGAAGAGTTAGCAAAGAAATAAGCCAAGACAAGAAGATAAAGAAACAAGAACCAACTAAGAAGAAAAGAGAAAGACAAGAGGAGCAGTAGCAAGAGGAGCTCCAAATATCATAGGAGGAAGAATTGGAAATCAATAAAGAATTTTAACCAAGCACATTTGATTAGGAACTCAAATTTATCCCACTTAGGGAGTTTGATGTAGAGCATCACCATGTAATAAAGGAATTAGTATGTCTGCTAGTATTTTAATGACCATATTTGGTCTTATGGGTTTGATAAAGGTCTTATAGGGTCCTATTATATATGTTATATTCATTGGACAATCTTTGAGTTGTGTGTTTGAAGCCTTTTTGGAGTTTTCTACCAAAATGGCTATTTTAAAAATTTGAATTTCCTAGACTAGTTTGTTGGGTATTTTTGAGACTTATGTGTAATTAAATGTTAGTAAACGGTCCTAGAACACATTTTTTAGGTGTCTTAACGTGTTTAACATGATAGAACAATGAAAAATTCAAGAAAGTTGTTGTTGTAACTATCACCTTATGTGGGTTGGCCTTGTAAGTGGTTATTTTTGCATGTTTAACATGTTATAAAGGTTGCCAATTCATGTAAAATGGTGTGTGTGATTATTACGATATTATAAGAGAAGAATTGGATAATATTCAAGAAATAAATGAAAAGATAAGATTTGAAAATAAGTCTGCCTCCCTACTAATTATGTGTTGAGCAAACTATGTATTTATTTGATACAAATAAAGGTTTTGATGATTTGTGAAATGTTCTATTTGGATTTTGATATTCTCAAATGAACTCATATCATGCTCTTTTTGAAACATTATATTTTAGGAAGTGGTTCCTTATGCAAGTGAGAGAATTCTACGACTATGCATATTGAATTGTATCCAAGAACAAGGTATTATCTCCAAGTTTGGTGATTGTTAATAAATATACATAGTTTGGATTGATGTGTAACATTAGTTGTATATTCTTGGGTGGTTTCTTGAAAAATTTCCTGTATTAACAAGTCTCTCCTAGGTGTAGAGTAAGAGGATTTATAAATTCTTCCTAGACAATCTTGTACACTGTCATTTGGTACATAGTCAACCAAATAATAAGAGATCAAAGGATTTTTATGAGTTTCATACAAGTGATTAGACGAGGAGAGAATAGTATTGAGGATTTATTATTGATTTAAGTAATCCTTTGGATGTTCAAATTACATTGAGGAAGGTAAGAGTTGATGCAAGTTTCATTTTATTTTGGCACAATCCCATATAACACTCAAAAGCATGTTGATTTTTTTTTGGAGACATTTAGAAGACCATTTAAATGTTTCAGACTTGGGATCATAGTGGATAATCTCCATTTGTTATGGATAACTTATTTTGAATACTTGGAATTATTAGGATCTATAGGCCCATGCATGGCTCAAGTACAAACAACTAAAGCTTAGCTCTATTACCACTTGTTACCTGAACCAAAACATAATCTTAAAAATGTGCAAGAATTAAATGCAAAAATAAAACAAGATTTAAAATAAAACATACAACATGAGAGAACACATTACACAAGATATACGTGGAAACCCTACTAAACTAGCTAACAAAAAACCATGGGGCAAAGGCAACATACAAACTTCATATTCATTAGCAAAACTCTCTAACAATAGCTCCTCTTAGCAACTCCTTTCAAATGCTAATAACCAAGCACTCAAGTGAGCAAATATTACAACCAAGCCTTCCATGATCTAACCTCCAAGCTGCAACATGCATCTCCATATAATGCTAACACCATAACATCCAAGGTGAGTTCTAAAGCATTAACCTCCATCTCCATGAGATGAGATAATAATCCTCCAAGCTCCATTTCTTCATCCAAGTGAGCCAAGCATTCCTAGCCTTATAGGCTCTAACCTCTAACCTCCAGGATCTCCATGCTTCTAACAAACTAGGCGATCCATACTTTCATCCAAGCCTTATGGGCTCTAACCACCTAAGCATGAATGATGTTTACAACCCAAGAATTTAGGTGAGCTAAGCTTACAATACTTCCAAGATCCAACCTCCTAACATGCAATCCCAAGGCTTGTATGGATCCTCAAAGGGAATCCATAATGAACTCAATAAATTACAAAAAAAAGGATAAAGCATGCTAATAAATAACATTTATAATGGGAGAGAGAAATCAAGTGGCCATCCAAAAAATGCTCCACACTTTAGTTGGATGTCATATTATAAATAGTGTTGGTTATCCACATGTTCCAAAAGTCTTCAAGAAAGATCCTCAACCAGATAAGAACATGTGCCACCTCCGTGTGGCTCCAAAATTTGTGCCTCACTTCTAAAAGTGAGTACAAACACTCAACAATGTTCTTCTTATCTTCATTACCAAGGGTCAACAAAGTATATTCCTAATTTAGGCAAGATCATGCACCACCTCTATGTGGCTCCAAAGTTGGCACCCCCACTAACACATGTGAGGCCAATAAATAACATTGATCTTCTTGTCTTCTTCCTCCATGTGACCATATAATTCCAAAAGGTGTTGCAATAACTTTGGACTATCTCCACACATGGGAATCTTGAACACATCAAGAAATGCACCCCACACCTTGACCTCTTGTCATATGCACCATGTGACAACCCATATGTGAAAATTAAGGACAAAACATGTCCCTTAGTGAAGTGTTATGTCCCACTCCATGTCACATCATCCTAATCACATCCTATGGCCCTTCCTAGTCCTATGCCACATCACCATCCTACCACATAATATACATGCCACATCACCAACATCAACATGCATACCACATGCCACAACATCTACGTGTCACATTAATGGCATGCCATGTCACCATAAATAGTTACTATGAATAGTGACTATGAATATTGGCTTCACACCCAACAATCTCCCACTTAAATTCAATATACATAGGATTTAACACACCTGCGTATTCTGCTGGCCATTTGCCATCCATGCCCATTGCTACCCACATAACAAGGCCAATAGAATTCTTATGCATTACTAAAACTCCTCTCCACTAACTAACTTTATCAACATCTAATCCTCCATAGTAAATTGCAATAACTTGAAGTGACTCCCACTTCACCACAGACCCATCCTTCATCCAAGGATTTCACCATGAACCACTCGCTACTCCCATTACTTGGAAGTATTTATTCTAGTGCACACTATGGCATACATGAGGATTTCCTACTCCTGATGAATACAATACATATGACATCCATGTCTTCACCTCCTTTATTCTAGGACACTTTGGAAGACAACTCAATAAAAAATAAGAAGTAAGATACTTGAATTCCTTGTTTTCATGTCCCTATGCATCTCCATCTTTGGTTTGCTTCTTCATCTCATCCTAATCACCCAATCCATCACACCATTGATCTCCATCATGTTGGGGCCTGCAACCAACATGTCATCAATCCATAATAGTAACATCTACCAAAACCTTAGCTCTCCATGAAGGTACTACTTCACTCCATCCGCACATTTGCTTCATCCCATATAATCTTCAATTTATAAACCAATAAATCTTTACCTCATACACATAGCCCTCTAGCTACTTCATCTCATCATGAGACCACAATGTAGGATGATTATTTTCACATCTAGCTACTCCAACCATGAAAATCAATAAGTGCACATAACACTCTTAACAATAATTATCAATGAGAGAGAGAGAAGAACCCATAGAAATCAACACTTGACTTCTACACATAGAAAATTGTTACCTACCATGCTCAACATGACACTTATCAATAGTTTTAGGGAATTCATTACACTACTCAGTGCATCACTTCACCTACCGAGTTTTCAAGCCCATAGTTAAACTACATTCTACTCTACCTCATGTCAAACCAACTCATATGTTGAGTTACTTCATGCATCGGTCTACCTAGCTACTCACATCAGCTACACTAGAACCCTCTTGGCTACTGGCTTCTACTACACTATAGCTACCAAACACTTTACTCAATTTATCTATAAGTTTTGGATTGATTCAACACTAGACTTATCCTTTCGATAACCTCAAGTCTCACTTGATCTTCTCCATCATCCTAAACTACTTCAATAGGTATAATTTTAGGTTTCATTATACCTCCTCTTTTCCATAAATTTTGTAACACCTTCTTGGCTAACACATTATGGTAGTAGGATCCCATAACTTGTACCCCTTCACCAACCAAAAAATATAACAAGGTACATGCCTTATCATCACCCTCCATCTTTACCAATAGAGACTAGCTTGCTCCACCACAAGATGTGCAATTACTTATTCATTAGGAATATTGTGTTGGTGTTGATCCATCTAGTAAATCTTGTTCAACTTCTCTTCCTTTCTCCAATTGCATCTCCCATAGAGAGAAATACCTACCATAATTTTTAATTTTTTTTGTTTTATATCTTAGTCTCTCCACATGTAGCTCCAACTTACACAAACCAATGAACAACCATGGCTCTAATACCACTTGTTAGGATATATAGGCACATACATGGCTCATGCACCAATAGATAAAGCCTAGATCAATTACCACTTGTTATGAACCAAAACATAATCCTAAACATGTGCAAGAATTAAATGAAAGAATAAAATAAGCTATAAAATAAAACACACAATAAGAGAGAACACATTATACAAGATATATGTGGAAACCCTACTAAACTAGCTATAAAAAAACATGGGACAAAGGCAGCATCTAGACTTCATATTCCTTAATAAAACTCTCTAACAATAGCTCCTCTCATCAACTCCTTTCAAGTGCTAACAACCAAGCACTCAAGTGAGCAAAACTTACAACCAAGCCTTCCATGCTCTAATTGTTAGAGGTATAATCACTTAGAGGGGGGGTAAATCAGTGATTCAAGATATTTCAACTTCAATTCCAATCCTTTCAAACCCTTATTCAATTACCACAAACATTCATAAAATATATATGTCATTTATAAAAATGAACAATAGATAATGCAAGATCATACACACAACACAATATCTATGTGGGAAACACTTTTGGGAAATAAAACCCACTCTCAAGCCTACAAATACATGGACTACTTATCCTATAAGGTATTACAAACATGATACTTTAGTGTAACACCCATTCCAAAAGGATCACCTACCCCTAGGATGGTCAAGTCCTTATAACCAAAATTTAGTGAAACACCTATTCCATAAGGATCACTTGCCCCTAGGTTGGTCAAGACTTGTTGACAAAAAATATAGTGAAACACTTGTTCCATAAGGAGCACCTACCCCTAGGATGGTCAATTCCTTTTGACCTAGATGTTGATCACCCTCCTAACACCTATGATATGAACATCCCCTGATCATTGATTTCCTATCAATCTAATGGAGATATAATGTATATCATCCCCCTTCACTTCTTCACATAACCTCAAACATCCAAAACCACCTTTTGGATCACACTATACTTCTCAGCAATAACTATATCACAACCTTAACAACAATAAAAAATGGTCATACACACAGTACACACTCTGATTTTCCTCTCAAATCAACCACCAAGCTTACATAGACATAATCTATCCTTCACTCACAACTCTCACACACACCTCTTCTCTCAGGTCTCTCACATCTAGAAATCATCATCTTTGATTTAACCATTTATGGAGCCTTCATGATTATTATCTTATTGTTCAGCCTTTAGACTTTACTTAACCCTTAATACATCTTACATAGCTCAATACTATCTTCATAGGTCAGCCATATCAACTATGCATCACAGTTAAGCAACTATGCCTTTCAATTAGGCCTTAGTAGCCCTTATAGGTCTCATGGAGACCCATCCATCTATTTGATACTTATCTAAGAAAATTAAGAATAAAATAAAAGTTTCACATACAAAAACCCATGCCACATAACCTATAGGTCCTCCTTAAGTGACAACATCCATCACAATACCCTTCTGCTATAACACAATTAGCCCAAACATCATTCTATACATACGATCACCAAGAATGAACACACAGTCAACTTCTAAGCCTTTGATCATATAGATTATAGATTGGTAAAACATACATAATCCACATAGATGGTCCTCATGAAGTATAAAACACACTCCAACACTTATTTCATCTTAAAACATCAAAATACCATCAATAACAACTCAATTACCCTTCTCAAGTTACTTATAGAGCATGAACACATATATAGTAAAATTTAGAGCTCCATATATTTGAATTTAAAAATAATTAAAAACTATAAATAGGTTATATATATGTGCCATGAAGTCCTCTACAAATTTTCCTTTTACACCATGGTCAAATTCTGCATATATCAAAAGTTATAGCACAAAAGCTACATACTAGTCTTCCCTCACAAATTCGAATATTTGAATTCCAACGGTCACTAAGCAATTGTTAAAATTTGAAAACTCTACCATCATATTGTGTCCTTGCATATTTTGATCAAACAAACATCATTTATCTCATTGGAATTATCCTAATCTTTACCTTTGATTTACTGTTAAACATCAAACACTTGTCATCGTCTTGTACTTCTTGGCAACTGTGGAGAAATGCATTCTATCAATCTCTGTAGATTACCCTGATCTTTATCTAGAAATGATCAATATTTATATAAGCTTTGATCTCCCATGATTTTTCCAATTGGCATCCCCACATTTCTTCTATGCATTTGATTCATTGACTTTAATGTGCACCATTGATCTTCTGACTACATGATCATACACTCATCGTTGATCTTTTGTCTAAGCTCTGTGAATGCAACACATGTCATTAGTGAATTCATTATTTGACATATTGAATTTTACATATAATATTGGATCAAGATATATGATTTAAAATTCACCATTAAATCTAGTGACTAGATGACCTCAGACTTCAACAAAGTTTATCTTGATGGTCTTTGGCCCATCATAGTTTACAAGTGTAACTTTGATGATTTTTATCTCAAGCTAGAAAAAACTTCAGGACCCCAAATATTTAGGGTTCATTCTTATAAATATAAAAAAAATAACCATGAAAACATTTTTCCACTATTTAATTTTTAATTACCTACAATAAATGCACAAACTTTTTGTATCATACATGTCTTTATAATGTGCAGTGATGGTCTGGATAAGTATAGGAACTTAGTGAACTTATATTTGAGAGGCTAAATTTTCACCCACATATCTTTATATATTCTCAACCTCATGTCTAAAATTTAAAATAAAAAAACTTTGGACTAATGTGATCACACCCATAATACCAAATCCCCCTGACTCATTTATATATGGTAATGGTGATGTCAACAAACTGCCTACTCAAATTTTTATACCACTAGACCCAAAATGTCTAGATGAAAACTATGAACTACCAAATGAAATAAACTCATGCACACAATCATTCAAGGAAAAACCTCTTTCACAACCTCAAATTACCATACTCATCCCTAAACATCCCTAACCATGCCAAAACTGAAGATCAACCAAGCCTACTTCAAGCATACTAGAATAAGCACACTACACACTTTGTCATTGACACTTAGATTATCAAGACACTTCATCCAATCACCTAAACACCTCCAAGAAATCATTGACAACTCTCCAACACTAACCTCCAATATGGAACATACTTTTCCATACAATGCTAACACCTAGCATCTAAAGTGAGATCTAAAGCATCAATCTCCATCTCCATGAGTTGAGATAACAAGCCTCTAAGATCCATGTCTTCATCCAAGTGAGCCAAGCATTCCTATCCTTATAGGATCTAATATCCAACCTAAATTATCTCCATGCTTCCAACAAACTAGGTGAGCCATACTTTTATTTAAGCCTTAGAGGCTCTAACCACATAAGCATGAATGATGCTTACAACCCAAGTATCTAGGTGAGCTAAGCTTGCAAGCCTTATAAGCTATAACATCCTAACATGAAATCCTAAGGCTTTAATGGATCCTCAAATGGAATCCATAATTAACTCAATGGATTACAAAACAAATGAGAAATCATGCAAATAAATAACATTTACAAGGAGACTGAGGGGAGAGAGAAATCAAGTGGTCATCCATAAAATGCACCACACTTGAGTGGGATGTCATGTGATCCATAGTGTTGGTTTTCCACATGTGCAAAAAAGTCTTCAAGAAAGGTCCTTCACTATAAAATAACATGTGCCACCTCCACGTGTCTCCAAAACCTATGCCCCACTTCCACAAGTGAGTCCAAACACTCAATAGTGTTCTTCTTGTCTTCATTACCAAGGGTCAACAAAGTAGATTACTACTTTAGATAAAATCATGGGCCACATTCATGTGGATCCAAATTTGGTTCCCACTCACACATGTGAGGCCAATCAATGACATTTACCTTCTTATCTTCTTTGTCTATGTGACCACATGCCACATCATTTGCATGCCATATCATCGACATGCTATGTCACCATGAATAGTGACCATGAACAATGTATGTGAATAGAGATTATGAATATTGTACATGAATAGTGACTATGAATTTTAGCTTCACACCCAACAAGAATAGTCTCAAAATTCAAGATTTGATTCAAACCTTCATGAAAAGTGCGCAAGTCTTGCATGTGTCCTAAAATTTTACATTATTGCTTATTAGAGTCTTCAAAAGATTAATCTTGAACAATTAATTGTTGGAAAAGATAGATAATGATATGGTAGAACTTTTATAGGAATTTTTTGGTTTGAAGTGCCTTTAAATTCATTATAATCCATTTTGTTTTCCCTCAGCCTTGCACAAGCCTGTCTACAACTAGCTAAGGTTTTGATAATGAAAAGTGGTACAATTTTTTTGCAACTGTTAGAAATTATTTAAAATTTGTAATCAGATGTATTTTATTGTGTGATAGATGATTCAATAGGAATTAAAGTGATATTTGAACCTACATTATAGATTATTGAATTGTGTGCTTGTGTGAGGCCTAAAGAGACCTAAAAGTGAAGGAGGGTGTTGAATTAGTAGGTTTGCATTAATATTTGAGTCTTAAAACGTTGTGTGAGATCAAAAGGGATAATGGGTGTCTAAAAATAGTCTTATATTATCATGAACCCATATGGATTATTTAAACCATTTGGATTTGTGCCTTAACAAGGTTACTAGAAAGGATACCTTAAAGAGAGAGTGTAAATTTGTTTAGAGTGCTAACTTTGAGTTTGTGTTATTTGTTTGGATGAGTTTGAAATTTGAAAATATGTATGGGAATGCCATAGGGGCCCTTATGTGGAGGAAATAACCTTGAAACTATGAATGAGGCCTTTCAGCCTATGAAACTACTTGAAGAAGTAAACAAGCTCAAATGCAAAGAAGAGAGTGAAGTGATGATAGTGAGTATGAGATGATGATGCAAATAATGATGATACAAGATAGGTATTCAAGAACATGAAGAAGGGATTACTAAGAAGAAGGCTTATGAGTTTATTCAAGACTAGTGTCATCAAGCAAATGCAGAGAAGCAAGGTAAGGTACCTACATGACAAGTAAGATCAGAGTCAAAGAGGCATTCAAGTCAAAACTTAGAGTTGATAGAAGAGGCCAAATCAAAGAATCAAATCCAAAAGGATGAAAAAGGTATGTGTAGGCATAGGCTTCTACATAAATGTTGAATCTACTATGTCACATTCTCTTTCATCCTTGGTATGATAAATCCATCATACTAGTAAAGGAAGTATGATAATGAGAAACGTAATGTATTAAATATACCCATTTTAAGTTGTGGTGTGAATATGTGAAGCTCATCTATCAAAATAAATATATTAAGATATGACATAAATATATACTAGTATATAGTCATAATGTGTAAAGATATGATATTTAGGAACATGCATAATAGATAAATTTCCCCATGTTATCCCAAAACATAGATCAAATTGTAACGTAGCAATATGAAAAATGAAAAAATAATAATTTTATGAGTTGTTAGTCCTCATTATATAACAATGATGCTCATAATAAAACTAGTGGGCTCTTGTCCCAATAGATACACCAAGCATGATATAGATCTCAATCACATATTTAAGGTGTCAATATAATAGATCAATGTCATGAAAATATAGATTATAAGGAAAATACTAGGCACATAACTAAATATAATAGGTAACACAATAAACACACCAAACATATGAGAAGGCACAAAATAGAGACTTCTAATATTAAAAAACATGAAAGCATTTAAATTCATATAATAAGTACATCATATAATGCTATCATATCATACACAAATAAAGCACATGGTGCATGTAAAAGGCACATCCGATGTATAAAAAATGCATTTGACACATGGAAATAATTGTTATCACATAGGTTTTGCACTTGTTCTTTGATGTGGAATAGTTCGCTATGCAACACCTAATTATACAATGAGAAAAACTCAGAGCCATGGGACTTGATCAAATTGAGGTTAACCTTCGGATAAGGTTGACTTCCTTTCACTAAATCTGATGCAACTGATAAAATACCAATTCTATAGAAATTTTGCTCTTTTTAGTGTTCTTTTTCCTAAACTAAATTTTTAATGGGAAAAGGGTAAAGAATGAAAATTTATGAAAACTTAAATGGTGATCACACCAAATATTGTATTGGGTCTTAATACTTGCTCAATAAACATAACATAATAGGAAATTGATTGAAATTTGTTTAAACACAGACTTATGTAAATGAGAAATCAAAGGCAATATTTGTCATTTTCGTAGAAGGGATAAGATTTACTTATTTTCATCAAACAATATTTTAGAAGGGTACAATACCACAAAAGATTTTGTTGTGACTAAAATAAGAATTGTAATATCCATAAATACTCAAATAACTCTACATACACAAAGATCTCTTAGATAAGAAAGGTAAATCTCAATTTATTTTTGTTTTTAAGGTTACAACTTGTAGATAATACATTCAAAATACAAAAATTATATCCTCTAAAATCAAAAAGATCAATTGGGCCATGGGTTCTGCCCATATTTATACAAAAATATCTCATAGATGAGATGCAGTTATTAAAACTTGAATGCCCAGTAAGAGAAACCATGTAGATCTAGAACTCCACAAAAAAAAATGTGAGGTCTTCTATTTCTATCATCTTTCACTTGTAGAATGGTTTGGAAAATAGCATACAAGCACTGGCATGGTATTTTGCTTGAAATGGCATGGATGAAATTGGAAGATCTTCATGCAATGTTCCTTCCTCTTCATGCAACTGAAATTAACTCCTCATGCAAAATGGGTGGCACCCAAGATAGAACTTGATTGATAACTTGGAAGTTACTTTTGCAAAACCCTAACTTGCAAAACACAAGCGAGACTTTTATAACTTTTTAAGTCAATAACTTTGTCAAAATAGAACTTGCACTTTCTAATTCATGCTTTTACACTTTTAGCAATTGTAACTTGTCAAAATAGAAAGTGTAATCTGTAATTGCTTTTTATAACTTTTACTTTGACAAAAATATAAACTGTAAAATATATGTTTCTATTTCTCAAAAAGAGTTATAAAAGATATTTGTTCCTTCAAAATCACAAATTATAATGTTTTGCAAATATGAAACACAACATATGAAAATATTTCAATACAAAGGTTAATCAATATCCATAATTTTTTCAACCTTCTTATCTTTCTCAACCTAAGATTTTCAACATGTGCATCAAAGGCCTTGAAAACTTCTTGTATTCACTCTTCATCTAGTCTGCAGGAGTAAAGGTGAGAGGTTTCACAATCTACTTGAATATCAAACAATTCTCTTCTGAAAGTCTTGATTCCCTATATTTCTATCCTTATTTTATCTAATACATTTTCATACCTAATAAACCTATGGATAAAATTCCGGGTTTAAACTGTATCCTTTGTAGATTCTTTCTCAACTACTTTTTTGAACTTATTCTAGACCTCCTCTACCTGTAAGAGATTATATGCATCATCTATTGGTTGACATGACATCAGATTCATTATTCCTTCAATTTCATACAACATGTTAATAAATTTATCATGCACCACCTTGGCTTGGTGAGCAGATTATGTAAGTATCCTTATTTTAAATTGAGTTTCTCTATGTAACTCCTCATGCTCAACATCATTCTTTAGTATCTTCTCAGAAATGAGATTATATGTATCAATTGAACCTATAACTATCAATTTTGGATAATATAAATTCAAAGTTTGAATCTCTCCTTCATATTTATTAACTAGTTCTTTTAGTATATTCTTCCTCTCTTTGATTATTTCATATTGGTTCATTATTGCGGCAATAACATTATTACCCTTAGAAATGAGTTCCTCCAACCACTCTTTCATAACCCTTCCCATATGAGCCATCTCTCAAACTAAATCAATGAAATCTTGATCTAGAATCTGACTGACTAGCTGCATTGACTATAGTTATTTCGATGGTTCAATGGGATTTATGAACTAGTTCAATGTTTCTTTTAAGTTGATCCACTTTTCCCTTTAATTCATCCTTAGTGGCTTTATCATGATCATTATTTTCAAAGAGAGAGTTAAAGCCAGATGCACATCATGTTTTAACCCTTCTCTTTTCATTCATCCAAGGTAGATCTTGGAAATCTAATAATCTCCCACCACAAAATCTTCCTTTAATTTTTCTAGTGGGGGTACTACAATTTCAATATACCTCTCCCCTTTTTCATCATTGAGAATTTTGGAGAAGGTCTGAGGGGTAGGTTTGGAGTTCTTCTTGACCTCTGATAAACCAAAGTCCAATGCATTGGGGTCAATAATTTATTTTATATTTTTCCTCATTGACTATGCTAGCCATCTAGGGGTAGCATTTGGCTTCTTAGACATCATCACCAAAGAATCAACAACTAATGTTGTTGTACTACTAGACATTGTGATAGTTATAGACACTTATGTAGATGTTGCTATTGATTGATCAGGAGCTGCCTATGAAATTTAAATTCCATCAATAGATTGCAAGTCTATATTTACATCAAGGACTTGGATCTCTCCAATATCAACTGAAGGTAATGTAAAAATAGTAGAAGTGGAAGAGGTGGAGGTAGATGGAATAACTATGTCTATTGGAGGTGTGGAAGATGGGATAGACACATGGATTTTGAATTTGGGAATAGGTGGGAGAGTGGAAGCCAAAGCATTAAATTAATAAAGAGATGTGTGGGACCATTCAGGGTTGGTGATGTAAGGAAAGTGAGTGGGATGAAAGTGAAACATTACTTACCCTAGGAGTTTGGGTGGCCTATGGGACTGAAGTCAGGATAATTGAGTCAACAACTTTGTACTATTGAGTGGTTTTGGAAATTAATGGTGATTGGAATGGAGGGATTATGAATGGAATGGAAATAGGGAGTGGAATGAAAGGGTAAGGTGGAGTGGAAAATTGAGAATCCATTAATGGGGAACCCTGAGTATCCACTTGACTCAATTGCATTTGGCTTGTTGTGGTAGGCAATGTAGTTGGAATGGTAGGTGAAATAGAAATTATAGATGCAAGGGGAATAGAGATAAGAGGTGGAGTGGAAACTGGAGGTGAAATGGAAACCTGAGATGTTGAAGGAGTAGAGACAAGAGGTGAAGGTGTTGAAACCTCTAGAATAATGTAGGTAAGAGGAGGGAGAATAATGGAAATGGGGGATGTCACTATGACAGATATGGGGATTGAAGATGTGGAAGCTTTTGCCACTATTGTGTCTTCATATGAAAGGTCAATTAGTTGTTCTGTAACTACCTCATCCTTGCTTGATTCCCCATTCTTAACCTTAGTCTTCTTATTATTATTATTATTATTATTTGGCTCCTTTGATGTTTCACCTGAACCCTCCTCTAATGGAGTAATCCCCTCTGCCTTAAGCTTTATAATCTTATCTCTAACCCCTATTATTTCTCTTATTACCTAAACTCCCTTGCTCCTTATCTAATTTATTGTTCTATTAATCACACCTATTGTTCTATCAAATAGAGAAAAGGACTCAGGAGCGGACCACCCTACTAGTGGTAAGGGTTGTGCAATGATTTGTGTATAATAAATTGGGTCCACATTGGACTCATTATCCACCAAGTCATTAGGGATTGGTGCCAAATCATAATATTTGATTTGCTTTAGGGTTATTCTAAAAATAATTTTGACCCTCTCCTCATCCTCATAGTCCTCCCTATAATATTCATAATATGGGACGTGAGCATATTATGCAAGTGCCAATATGCTAGAAATCTTCCCATAGACATCAAAAAATGGCCTAGACTCCAAAGTCTAAAAGTCATTTGGCACATTTTAGTTTTAGCACATTTGGCCTTGATGAGGGAAGAACATGTATATCTACTAATAGAAATTGGGAAATGAATTCCTACCTTGTGCCATTTGGAAAGGAGCTTATGGGTCTCTACAAGTTGCCTAACCAACTCCATCAGTGCCCATTTATCACTAGCATATTGAGGAAGTGTATAGGGGTAACCAATGAATCCAACTGCCCAGATGTAGAAAAAGGTGGGAAACTAAATGAAATAGGAGCCCCATTTTTTGATCTCTTCCACTGTTATTGGTGAGAACCTTATCCTCCCAAGTTATTTATCAAACATGATAATAACATAATAGATGAAAGCATCATTTACTCTTCCAAAATGTTGTCTACTAGCCTCCATGTGAGGTCAAGATAGTAGTTATATACTCTATTGATTTCTCCAATAACTGTGTTGAGGCCTAGGAAAGATATTCCTTTGGACGAAATGTAGACAAGGTAAGAAGTCATATAAAACTTGCCAGTTGTTTGAACTTCTAACAATTACTTGTGGAGAGAATCACTTAGTAATTGATCCCAATGAATGTATTGGACATTTTATCGGATGACCCAGATGTATTGGTACATCCATTCTTGGAAGATCTTGGCATCAATATTGCTAGTGATTCTATACAACAATATAATAATATCTCCCACCTCATCATTGAAATCAGGCCTATACATAGTCTTTGATAGTCTAGTGGAAGAAGCCTCGGGGGACTTAATCCATTGTCTATTGATCATCTTCTGGCACCCATCTCTTTTGTCTTCAAAGAAATGTGTGGATGTTTGTAGAGTTATATCAAGATAAATCTCAAAATTTGGGATTACAGACACTTTCTAGATTCAAAATACTTTCTCCTAATTCATTTGGGACCTCTTCTATCAAGATCATAGTGTTGGGCTATTGTAAGCACCAAATCAAGACATTGGATAGATAATGGAAAGGTTGTAGCTTATGGTAAGCCAAAGTCATAAATACTCTAGACCCAATCATTCTTAAACTCTACACCTATTATGGTCCAAAAGTCTCTTAGGTTAATGTGACTTAAATTAGTATATATTATCTCTACTGTATTAGAATATAAACTGGGAGTCACTCTAGGGCCTTTGAATTTGAACTTCATTTCCTTTGGAGGCATGGAGTCTGGATTTATTTCTTGTGAGAAACTAACTATGAAAATTGGTGGAGTTTACATGTGTTTAAAGCAGTTATAATCTCTGATGAAGATGGGAGGTGTCCTGAATAGGTGAAAGTTCTAGTGGAACTAAGAGGTGCTTGAACCAAATGATAGTTCCATAGAGCTAGAAGGTGTTATGGGCAAGTTGGATCTCTTATGGAAGGGGAAAGTGTCTTGAGCAATGCATATTTTCATGGGGATGGGAGATGTTTGAAATAGGTCCATTTTATGTGAAGACTTGGAATCTTGTGGGGATCGAAGGAACTTTAGAAAATGGTAAAACCCATGGGGATCTAAGGTGCTCAAGGTAAGTCCAATGTCTGTGAGGACCTTAGAGGTATCATAGGCAATATTCATTGGTTTGAAAGTGGGATATGCTTAGGAATATTCTCTTGGCTCAATGAAAATTCCCTAGATTTGAATGTGAATTCTTGAATGGAAAACCAGGTTTTAGTGATGAAATTATTAGAACAAACCCTAGAAAACCTTAGAAAGACTTTGGAAAACCCATGACTGCACTTAGATATTTTGAAAGAATAGAAAGAACAACAAACTTTGACCCTGTAATGAGTTCAATGATGACTCAAAAGAAACCTTAAACCAGACAACTCAAATAAAACCCCAATTCAAAAAATAACTTTGTGAAAATGTATATAAAGCTTCAAATTACAGGAATAATGATAGAAAATACAAAGAAAGTACCATGCAAAAGGGGATAATGACGTAGAAGTCATTTTTCTAGTCATGGCTTGATCTTACAGGTACTTACTTGGCACGTGGCTAAAGGTTTAGATGATGTAAAAGTCATTGTTAAAGCTCAAAAAACACACTTAGTGATTAAACAAATGATAAACAATTCCCCAAATTTCTTAGTTTATATATAAATCCTTATAATTAAAGTTCTTTAATGGCAGTTGGTGGTGGAACCTTAGGGTGCAAAAAGTAGGTCTAATGTCCACCATGGTTGAATGGCTTGATTCACCAAAGGCAGAACCCATCGAGCAATTTGCATGTTTGTAACTTGAAAATTGCTCACATAGTTCTAGATCACGTGGTTTGAATGCTTGGTAGAAATCAAAACTCACAAAGTAATTTTCAAGCTTGAAAACTTGCAAATTGTTCATGCGGTTTTGGATCCCACAATTTAGATGTTTGGTTTTAGTGGGATTCAGAGCCTGCCATGCATTTTGCAAGTTTCACAACTTGTAAAATGCATGTCAAGTTCTAGATTTTGACATTTTTGAAGGTGGTTCGATTTGTAGGATCCAAAACTTGTGAAGCAATTTATAACTTTTAAATTGCATTCAAAGTTCTGGATTTCACAATGCAAAGGGAAAAAATGGATCCTTTGCACATTTAGGGGATTTTCTCAAAAATAAAGGGGATTTCCCTTAAGGTATTAGATATAATGATATTTTTGTGACAAAAATATCAACATTTTTGGTGACCTTTGTGGGATGATTACCTGCTAATCACTTTTAATCCATTAGCCTTCTCGACATTTGTCAAGGAGTTAATCTTTGGCCTTGACAAACTTTAACCTAGGGAAGAATAAACTAGGATTTGCTTAGGCATGAACAAAATAGGAAAAAATAGACAAAAAAAACAACACCAAAAAAACTCCTATTGAGTTGACTTGTGCATAAGTCATTATTGAAAGATACAACTAACTCTATTATTTATAAACTTTAAAATTTTCATAGATATAAGCAAGCTTTGATGTATATCCCATTGACTGGGATATGCAGTTCTGACTCATCAAGCTTAGAGAGTTGGAATGCATTGGCTCCTTTGCACTGAGTAATAATATATGGACCGTTCCATATGGCATCAAATTTGATGTGCTTGTCTGGTTTATCCTTATTTGCATCCCATTTGAGAACCATATCTCCTTGATTGAAGCTCTTTTCATATGCTTTTTTGCCAAAAGTCTTCTTCATTTGAGCCTGATTAGCTTCCAAGACCTTCATTGATTGGTTTTTGATTTCTTCGAGTTCCATGAGTTCAGCCAATCTTACTGTCATTGCATTATTATTGATCAAATCTAATTGATGATTGAGTTCTAGAGATGGTATCTTAATTTATAATGGGACCTAAACTTCTCTTCTGTATACCAACATGAAATAATAATTATCGATGGCTCGTTTAGGATTGATCCTATCAACCCATAGTATTGATTTTAGTTTTGTGTGACAAGTTCTTTAGTTGTCTTCCTTAATTATTTTGATAATTCAGATAATATTCTTGTTGGTTGACTCAACCAAGCCATTACCCTAAGGGTAATAATTAGAAGTAATCATATACACATTATTCATGGCAACCCATTCACTCACTTGAGTGCCCACAAATGCTTTAACATTATCAGAAATAATGGTGTGAGGTATGTCAAATCTTGACACTATATTGTCCATGAAATCCATAATATATGCCTTTGTATCATCTTTTAGTGCAACTGCTTCAATCCATCACATAAAATAATATGTTGTTGTGAGGACCCATTTTTGGCCTACACTTGATGGTAGATTGATCATGTGTTGAATATTTGATCCAAGGTTTTGTTTAGTTTATTAGTTTATTTATTCACATGTTTTTTTTTGAGTTGGTTCATGGGAATTGGTTTTATCTCATAAAAACCAGGTGAAAGTTTTATATGCTTTCACCTTTCTTTGTAAATTCATCCTAAAATAATACAATTTCATATTATGTCAAATATTTAACAATGTAATTTATTTGGTTCTTCTACTATTAACTAGGCCAATAGTGGTATCTGATCTTGGTGATGGATAATTGAAGACACAGAGTAGGATGAAATCTTGAAAGAAAAGAGCCACCACAATAAAACATCTGGTAACATTTTATTTTTTATGATAACGACATAAATGTAAGGTGTGTTATTATTTGCAAACTTTTTTTTTTCTTTGCAAATATTCAAGTGCAACATTGTTGCTAGAAGGCTCCTTACCATGAACAAGATAAATTTTGCTACATACCAATCACCTTTAGGAAAATAAATAAATGCTTGCAAATATTGTCTTTTGCTCCACCTGGCACATTCACCTAGTTTTTTATATGCATAGTGGATAAATAGTAGCATCCATCTCCTTTGACCCACAAAGTTAGTATATCATATGGGTCCAAATCAAGGTAGCCTTCAAACTATGTAGATTGTCTGCCACAAAAACTAAGTCATTTATTCAATTTTTATTATTCTCTTACTAAGGTCATAGATCTGCAACACTTTTTTTAGTATGCTGAGAATAAAAAGAAGAGAAAAATTTGTATGACAATTTTGAAGGACATGGTCTAAAAATAATTAATAAATTCAAAATGAATTTATTCTACAATATTCAATATGGTTTAAAAAAAAATCAATTTATATTTTATACATATAAGATTGCACTTGTACAACGATACAAGGACAAGATGTATCAGAACAAATGAGATAGCAAAGAGTTTGAAAAATAATGAAATAATACAGTCCCAACAAATAATGGCATATTAGATAACTCTGGTGCATATGATATTCATGGTTGCATATCCCTTCACCTGCATATCCACATGGTTGTACGGTGGTAAGCATTTGTTCTATGTGTATTGAATGAGTAAGGGATTTTAATTAAATATTTGATTTCTGGTGGGGTCCATAAGAGAGATAGGAAACTTTATGTTTATTTACCCACCATGGAAGCTAGCGCAATTCCTTTTTTACATGTTGTGAATCATTCAAACTTTATTTTTTTTACATTAGTAAAAACATTGAAGAATAGTTAAAATATTTTCTCTTTATATCTTTAAACATGTGAAGGCGAGTTGGATATAAGAATTTTATTAGTCATTTGGAGAAGAGGTGGTCAAGAGTTCAGAACTCTTCACTTATTTATTTTTGTCAACTTTGAGAGGAGTATTTTCTAGAATATTCTATTTTGTATTCAATGATATAAGGGTGTAGTTATGGTTTCTTAAGTCAATTTTTTGACAAGTCAATATTTCATGCAAAGGTGGTCGTGTCACCAGGTGATCTTCATAGTTTTAGACATTTTGAACACATTGAAATGGTCAAATTTTTATTTTGGAGCCTTTTTATATTATTTTTATGCCAAATATATTGAACATAATGTTGTACAAGTGCATTATTGGTGGAATATAACACCTTATCTTTGTAAAATTTTTCCAAATGCATTGTATACACCAAACTAAGATTGTAACAACATGTCCCACTGCTTGTGTTTTTGGTAATGATGGTGTTACATTTTGGCATTTATAGGTCCCTGAGCATCTAACAGGTGAAAAAGAGCCAACTAGAGGTTGGAGGATCCACAGAGGTTAGAGGATATTCTCCCTTCTCCAGTTTGCTATTCACTCAGAGTATAGGTTCACTTTTAGGATAGCAATTTTTGGCTTGTGTTTTTGTTTATAGTTCCATTTTTGGCTTTATATATCTAATATTCATGACATCGAGTAGACAAAGTAGTTTAAATTTATTTTTATGTTACACTACTTCTCACCTCTCACTTGATAGGGGGAAGATATTGCATAGTGCCCTTCGATTAGTCATTGGTGGTTATACGAGTCAACATTAGATTTGTTAGCATTTTGAATGTTGAGTAAAGGCATGCATGAAATGTTGGCATTTGTTGGGCATCTAAAAGATGTGCCATATAGAGTACTGAAGGGTCACTTGGATGGGTTGTGTGGGACCTTATGTGGGTCTATGTAGTTGGATAGGTTTTGATCAGGTTCTACTATAGTATAGTATGATGATCGTGGGAGATGAGTAGGCCTTGATTGTGTTCATCAGCCTTTTATGCCACAACTCGCTAGGTAGGATTCTGTATGGAGTGGCATTAGTTTTGATTAATACCATGATATACAGTGTGTTAGCTTGCAGATGTAGCAAAGATTCATTGATGACTTCAAAGTCATAGCTTCAGATCTTCATCATCTATACCACTTTAGATCAAGGGGGGTTTGTTGCATATTTGATCCAAGGTTTAGTTTAGTTTAATAGTTTATATGCTCACTCATTTTGTTTTTGAGTTAGTTCACGGGAATTGGTTTTATCTGATAACCACCTAGTGAAAGTTTTATATGCTTTCACCTCTCTTTGTAAATTCATCCTAAAATAATATAATTTCATATTATGTCAAATATTTTATATTGTAATTTATTTAGTTTTTCTTCAATTAACTAGGCCAACATCATGCCTATGACATCTAGGCCACATTGAGAAAATGGTTGATCTGCTTGAATGGGCCTGAGAGGAAAGGCTGCTAACTTTTACTTGATGATGAAGTAAACACACTTTTCACATTTCCTTACCCATTGATGGGCATCCTTAAATAATTCAGGCCAATAATAGCCTTCTCTCATTATCTTGATGGTAGTGGTCCTCATAGAGAAATATCCTCCTGTTAGATTGTAGAGCTAAAAGCTTCACTGTATGCAAACATGGAGGAGGTTGCTGAGTGTCATAGTCACTGGCATCGGTCAGGCCAACCGACATCGGTCAGTGGTGGACAGGAAGCTGCCAACATCGGTCATGGATTGGCCGACGTCGGTCATCTCTAGATAGACAGTGACTGACGTTGGTCGCTTGTGCAGTTCTAGAACTGCTAGTTTCATGAACAATTTGTTTATCGAACCGGTTGTTTGCATGTAAAGACTAATTTTAGTCTTGGAGCTACGTGTCTAATTATTGTAATTAGAAGTCTAATTATTGTTTGCATGGGATCTATATAATAGAATCATGGGGCTGTATTGTAATTAAGGACAAGGAAGAGATCCTTCCGATTGTAAGATCTAGGTTTGCAGGTGTGCAAAACCAGGTTGATCTGCAGGTGTGCAAGATCAGGGAGATCTACATGGTAAGTAAGATCATTTGATTTTCAAGTTGTTTCAAGTTCAAGGGAGATCTACTTGAATTACTTTGAGTACTTGTGTACTGGCTGTATTGTTACTGACTAGTGGAGGTGAACAACAACTCTGTGTTTGAGTTGTTTATTGTGACCATAATTGAGAGAGACAACTCTTGAAGGAGAATTACTGGGAGCCCTAGAGGTGTGGGAAGCCTCAGAGATGTGGGAAGAGTGTGGCATCTTCTTTATTGTATTTTCTTTCTAGATGAGTTGAATACAAGATTGTATTGTCTCTCAAATTTTGTGTTGTTTCTAATTTCTAGTTACTTGTTACTTCTGGTTAAATTCTGTGTTTAGTTGATTATATAAGGTAATCAATTGTGCTCCTAATCCTGACAGTGGACTCAGAGCTATTTGTTGTTCTAGATTCCTGACAAAGTGGTATTAGAGCCAGGTTGCAAGTTCACAGAGCCTGGTTCAGAGCAGGTTTGTGTTTGATTACAGGTCACTCTCAGGGGTTTCTGATTGAGTGGGAGTATAGCAATGGCAGAAGAAAGTAAGCTAAGAATGGAGAAGTTTAACGGAAATAATTATCAATTATGGAGGATGCAAATAGAAGATTATTTGTATCAGAAAGATCTATACTTACCGTTGGGTGGGGTTGCAAGCAAGCCCATGGATATGAAAGATGAAGAATGGAAGGTTCTTGATCGAAAGGCTTTGGGATCTATAAGGTTGAGCTTAGCATCATCTGTGATTTCTATCTTATCACAGGCTAAGACAATGATAGAGTTAATAGAATCTTTGGCAAATTTATATGAAAAACCCTCAACTTTGAATAAGGTATTTCTTATGAAGCAATTATTTAATTTGCAAATGTTGGAAGGTGGATCTGTACACAGTCATCTTAGTGATTTCCATGGTTTGGCAAACCAGTTAGTTTCAGTCAATATTGTTTTTGATGATGAAATTAAGGCTCTCTTAATCTTATGCTTATTACCTAAAAGTTGGGATAGTTTGGTAATGGCAGTTAGTAATACTGCGTCTGCTTCAAATATCTTAAAAGTTGATGATGTTGTTAGTGTAATTTTGAATGAAGAAATTCATAGGAAAAGCATAGGTGAATCATCAGGGAATGCTTTAAGTGTTGAAAGCAGGGGAAGGCAAAGAGAGAAGATCGAGCAAGGGAGATCAAGGTCAAAGATAGGTAGGAGATCAAAATCCAGGTATGATAGAATATTCTACTGGAATTGTGGAAAGGCAGGGCACATAAAGAAAAATTGCAAGTTGGTTGAAGATCAACATGAAAGAAATAAAGAAGCAGATGTTGCAGAAATTGTTGCACAAGATGCTCTTGTATGTTCCTTGGATAAAGTGGAATCTTGAGTGTTAGATTCTGGGGCCTCTTTCCATGCAATCTCAAATAGAGAATTTTTTCATGAATATGTTTAGGGAGACTTTGGAGAGATTTATTTAGGGGATGGTAAGCCTTGTCAAATGGTTGGCAAAGGGAAAGTGCAGCTGAAATTGCAGACGGGCAACACATGGGTGTTGAAGGAGGTCATGCATGTCCCAGTCTTGAAGTGAAACTTGATTTCTATTAAAAAGTTGGGTGATGAGGGATGCACAGTAACTCTCATAGTGGACTCTTGGAAATTTTCCAAGGGTGCACTTGTTTTAGCTAAAGGTAAGAAAGTAGGTACTCTTTATCTATCTACTTGTATTACTGATTCTCCTTCTGGTGTAGATTCGAAGATGTGGCTCTGTAGGCTTGGTCACATGAATAAGAAGGAGATGCATGTTCTTGAGTCAAAGGGTAAGAGTTTAGATCAAGAAAGTATAGATCGAGATTTCTATAAGTAATAGAAGAAAGCGAGGTTTCTTTAAACACATGCTACAAGAAAGGATCGGGTCTATTGCACAAAGAGAAAATTTGATGTTTTTGACAAGAATAGGAAAGCCTTGGTTTTCCAGGAGAAGATGACAGACATAGATCAGTCACAAGAGCTAAATAATTCTGAGCAGGGTAGTTTGGACAGGGTTTTGATACAAGGTAAGCTCATAGGTAAAAAGTCATCACTCATAGGAAAACACATTATCAACATCAGTCAGGTGGAATTGACATCGAATAGGTAGGTACTGATGTCAGTCATGTGCAGATCAGAGTCGGTGGTGTTAGGCAGGTGGTGACCGATGTCTATCATGGAACCAGTGTCAGCGACCAGGTGGACATCGACGTTGGTCAGGGAACTGGCATCGATGATCAGATGGGATCGACATCGGTTAGGTGCAGACCAGAGTCGACCAAAAAATGGATTTTGGGCAGACAACAAGCTGTCAAGGGGTCTCAAACTCTCATGAGGAGGATTGAAAGTGTAAGTAAGCCTCAAATTTGTTATTCCCCTTCTTTAGACTACTTGTTGCTCACTAATGGTCAAGAACCAGGAAGTTTTAAAGAAGTAGAGCAGGTAGAATCCAGGAAAGAGTGGGAGCATGGTATGAATGAAGATGTTGATTCCTTGGGAGAGAACCAAATGGGAGATTTGGTAGAGTTTCCAATCGGAAAGAAAGCACTAAAAGATGAATGGATTCCCAGGTTAAAGAAGAGAGAGAATGGACACATGAGATAGAAGGCCAGGGTATATGGTCTTGCGCAGGCTGCAGGACAATGGAGGTTTGATAGGTGTATGACAAAGCATGGATTTAGTCAATGTCAATGTGACCATTATGTTTTCTTTAACAGGTTGGATAATATTAGCTACATTATCATGTTACTATATGTTGTGTGTATGCTTGTTGCAGGGTCAAACATGCAGGGAGTTGTTGAGCTAAAGGTAAAGTTAGTTCAGAGGTATGTCATGAAGAATTTGAGAGCAACAAAATTATTTGGCATGAGTATTCCTAGAGACAAGGAAGATCACAGGTTGATGTTGTCTCAGAATGATTATGTGAATAAGGTAGTGGTGAGGTTCATTATGCAGGATGCAGAACCGGTTAGCACACCTATGGATGGACAGTTCACAAAATAGTGTCTCAATTCAACTGATGAGGTTAAGTACATGTGTAATAGACCTAAGGTTGCCCAAGCAGTGGGTGTTGTTAGTAAGTTTATGGCCAGTCTGGGTAAGGAGCACTGGAAAGCAGTTCAGTGGATTCTCAGGTATCTGAGAGGGACCAGCAGCAGGTTAACATGCTATGCTGGGTCAAGCACTTCAGAGATGGCAGGGGACTTGAATGACAGGTGTAACACCATAAGATGTGTGGTGGTTGGTCTTCAAGATTAAACTTGAAGAGGGATACAAGCCAGGAAACAAATTAGATGATGTACAGTTACAGGTGCAGCTATTTATCTCTAAGTGGGAGATTGTTAGGTTGTAGAGCTAAAAGCTTCACTGTATGCAAACATGGAGGAGGTTGCTGAGTGTCACAGTCACCGGCGTCGGTCAGGCCAATTGACATCGATCAGTGGTGGATAGGAAGCTACCAACATCGTTCATGGATTGGCTGACGTCGGTCATCTCCAGATAGACAGCGACTGACGTCAATCACTTGTGCAGTTCCAGAACTGCTAGTTTCACAAACAGTTTGTGAGCTACGTGTCTAATTATTGTAATTAGAAGTCTAATTATTGTTTGCATGGGATCTATATAATAGACTCATGGGGCTGTATTGTAATTAAGGACAAGGAAGAGATCCTTCTGATTGTAAGATCTAGGTTTACAGGTGTGCAAAACCAGGTTGATCTGTAGGTGTGCAAGATCAGGGAGATCTACATGGTAAGTAAGATCATTTGATTTGCAAGTTGTTGCAAGTTCAAGGGAGATCTACTTGAAGTACTTTGAGTACTTGTGTACTGGTAGTATTGTTACTGACTGGTGGAGGTGAACAATAACTCTGTGTTTGAGTTGTTTGTTGTGACCGTAATTGAGAGAGACAACTCTTGAAAGAGAATTATTGGGAGCCCTAGAGGTGTGGGAAGCCTCAAAGGTGTGGAAAGAGTGTGGCATCTTCTTTATTGTATTTTATTTTTGGATGAGTTGAATACAAGATTGTATTGTCTCTCAAATTTCGTGTTGTTTTTGATTTCAAGTTACTTGTTACTTTTGGTCAAATTTCATGTTTAGTTGCTTATACAAGGTAATCAATTGTGCTCCTAATCATGACAGTGGAATCAAAGCTGTTTGTTGTTCTAGATCCATGACAAAGTGGTATTAAAGCCAGGTTGCAGGTTCATAGAGCCTGGTTCGGAGTAGGTTTGTGTTTGATTACAGGTCACTCTCAGGGGTTTCTGATTGAGTGGGAGTATAGCAATGGCAGAAGAAAGTAAGCTAAGAATGGAGAAGTTTAACGGCAAAAATTATCAATTATGGAGGATGCAGATAGAAGATTATCTATATCAAAAAGATCTATACTTACCGTTGGGTGGGGTTGCAAGCAAGCCCATGGATATGAAGGATGAAGAATGGAAGGTTCTTGATAGAAAGGCTCTAGGATCTATAAGGTTGAGCCTGGCATCATCTGTGATTTCCAGCTTTTCACAGGCTACGAAAATGGTAGAGTTAATAGAATCTTTGGCAAATTTATATGAAAAACCCTCAGCTTTGAATAAGGTATTTCTTATGAAGCAATTATTTAATTTGCAAATGTTGGAAGGTGGATCTATACACAGTCATCTTAGTGATTTCCATGGTTTGGTAAACCAGTTAGTTTCAGTCAATATTATTTTTGATTATGAAATTAAGGCTCTCTTAATCTTATGCTCATTACCTGAATGTTGGGATAGTTTGGAAATGGCAGTTAGTAATACTGCGTCTGCTTCAAATATCTTAAAAGTTGATGATGTTGTTAGTGTAATCTTGAATAAATAAATTCGCAAGAAAAGCACAGGTGAATCATCAAGAAATACTTTAAGTGTTGAAAGCAGGGGAAGACAAAGAGAGAAGATCGAGCAAGGGAGATCAAGGTCAAAGATAGGTAGGAGATCCAAATCCAGGTATGGCAAAATATTCTGCTGGAATTGTGGAAAGTAGGGCACATAAATAAAAATTACAAGTTGGTTGAAGATCAGCATGAAGAAAATGAAAAAGCAAATGTTGCAGATATTGTTGCACATGATGCTCTTGTATGTTCCTTGGATAAAGTGGAATATTGGGTGTTAGATTATGGTGCCTCTTTCCATGCAACCCCAAATAGAGAATTTTTTACATGAATATGTCCAAGGAGACTTTGGAGAGATTTATTTAGGGGATGGTAAGCTTTGTCAAATGGTTGGCAAAGGGAAAGTGCAGCTGAAATTGCAGACGGGCAACACATGGGTGTTGAAGGAGGTCATGCATGTCCCAGTCCTGAAGAGGAACTTGATTTCTATTAGAAAGTTGGGTGATAAGGGATGCATAGTAACTCTCACAGTGGACTCTTGGAAAGTTTCCAAGGGTGCACTTGTTTTAGCTATAGGTAAGAAAGTAGGTACTCTTTATCTATCTACTTGTATTATTGATTCTCCTTCTAGTGTAGATTCAAAGATGTGGCTCCATAGGCTTGGTCACATGAATAAGAAGGGGATGCATGTTCTTGAGTCAAAGGGTAAGAGTTCAGATTTGAAAAGCATAGATCGATATTTCTGTAAGCAATAGAAGAAAGTGAGGTTTCTTGAAACACATGCTACAAGAAAGGATCAGGTCTATTGCACAAAGAAAAAATCTAATGTTTTTAATAAGAACAGAAAAGTTTTAGTTTTCTAGGAGAAGATAACGGACATAGATCAGTCACAGGAGCTGAATAATTCTGAGCAGGGTAGTTTGGATAAGGTTTTGATCCAAGGTAAGCTCACAGGGAAAAAGTCATCACTCACAGGAAAACACAGTTACCGACATCGGTCAAGTGGAATCGACGTCAAACAGGCAGGTACCGATGTCGGTCATGTGCAGATCAGAGTCAGTGGTGTTGAGTAGGTGGCAACTGATGTTGGTCATGGAATTGGTGTCAGCGACCAGGTGGATATCGACGTCGGTCAGGGAACCGGCGTCAGTGATCAAGTGGGATCGACATCGATCAGGTGCAGACCAGGGTTGGTCAAAAAATAAATTTTGGGCAAACAACAAGCTGTCAATGGGTCTCAAACAACCATGAGGAGGATTGAAAGTGTAAGTAAGCCTCAAATTCATTATTCCCCTTCTTTAGACTACTTGTTGCTCACTGATGGTCAAGAACCAGGAAGTTTTAAAGAAGCAGAGCAGGTAGAATCTAGGAAACAATGGAGCATGGCATGGATGAGGATGTTGATTCCTTGGGAGAGAACCAAATGAGAGATTTGGTAGAGTTGCTAGTCGGGAAGAAAGCACTAAAAGATGAATGGATTCCCAGGTTAAAGAAGAGAGAGAATGGACACGTGAGACGGAAGGCTAGGGTATATGGTCTTGAGCAGGCTACAAGACAATGGAGGTTTGAAAGGTTATGACAAAGCATGGCTTTAGTGAATGTCAATGTGACCATTGTGTTTTATTTACCAGGTTGGATAATATTAGCTACATTATCCTGTTATTGTATGTTGTGTGTATGCTTGTTGCAGGGTCAAACATGCAGGGAGTTGCTGAGCTAAAGGTAAAGTTAGTTCAGAGGTATGTCATGAAGAATTTGGGAGCAACAAAATTCTTTGGCATGAGTATTCCTAGAGACAGAGAAGATCATAGATTGATGTTGTCTCAGGATGATTGTGTGAATAAGGTAGTGGCGAGGTTCGTTATGTAGGATGTAGAATCGGTTAGCACAACTATGGATGGATAGTTCACAAAATAGTGTCCCAATTCACATGATGATGTTAAGTACATGTGTACTAGACCTAAGGTTGCCCAAGTAGTGGGTGTTTTCAGCAAGTTTGTGGCCAATCTAGGTAAGGAGCACTAGAAAGTAGTTCAGTGGATTCTCAGGTATCTGAGAGGGACCAGTAGCAGGTTAACATGCTATGTAGGGTCAAGCACTTCGGAGATGGTAGGGGACTTGAATGACAGGTGTAGCACCATAGGATGTGTGGTGGTTGGTCTTCAAGATTGAACTTGAAGAGGGATACAAGCCAGGAAACAAATTAGATGATGTACAAGTATAGGTGCAGTTGTTTATCTCCAAGTGGGAGATTGTTAGGTTGTGGAGCTAAAAGCTTCACTGTATGCAAACATGGAGGAGGTTGTTGAGTGTCGCAGTCACTGGCGTCGGTCAATGGTGGACAAGAAGATGTCGACATCGGTCATGGATTAGCCGATGTCGGTCATCTCCAGACAGACAACGATCAACGTCAGTCGCCTGTGCAGTTCTAAAACTGCTAGTTTCACGAATAGTTTATTTAATGAATCGGTTGTTTACATGTAAAGACTAATTTTAGTCTTGGAGCTGTGTGTCTAATTATTGTAATTAAAAGTCTAATTATTGTTTACATGGGATCTATATAATAGACTCATGGGGCTATATTGTAATTAAGTACAAGGAAGAGATCCTTTCGATTGTAAGATCTAGGTTTGTAAGTGTGCAAAACCAGGTTGATCTGTAGGTGTGCAAAATCAGGGAGATCTACATGGTAAGTAAGATCATTTGATTTGCAGGTTGTTGCAAGTTCAAGGGAGATCTACTTGAAGTACTTTGAGTACTTGTGTACTGGCAGTATTGTTACTGACTGGTGGAGGTGAACAACTCTGTGTTTGAGTTGTTTGTTGTGACCGTAATTGAGAGAGACAACTCTTGAAGGAGAATTACTGGGAGCCCTAGAGGTGTGGGAAGAGTGTAGCATCTTCTTTATTGTATTTTCTTTCTGGATAAGTTGTATACAAGATTGTATTGTCTCTCAAATTCTGTGTTATTTTTGATTTCTAGTTACTTGTTACTTCTGGTTAAATTATGTGTTTAGTTGCTTATACAAGGTAATCAATTGTGCTCCTAATCCTGATAGTGGAATCAAAGCTATTTGTTGTTCTAGATTCCTGACAAAGTGGTATTAGAGCCAGGTTTCAGGTTCACAGAGCTTGGTTCAGAGCAAGTTTGTGTTTGATTACAGGTCACTCTCAGGGGTTTTTGATTGAGTGGGAGTATAGCAATGGCAGAAAAAAATAAGCTAAGAATGGAGTAGTTTAACGGTAAGAATTATCAATTATGGAGGATGCAAATATAAGATTATCTGTATCAGAAAGATCTGTACTTACTATTGGGTGGGGTTTCAAGCAAGCCCATGGATATGAAAGATGAATAATGGAAGGTTCTTGATCGAAAGGCTCTGGGATCTATAAGGTTGAGCTTGGCATCGTCTGTGATTTCCAGCTTATCACAGGGTAAGACCACAGTAGAGTTAATAGAATCTTTGGCAAATTTATATGAAAAACTCTCAGCTTTGAATAAAGTATTTTTTATGAAGTAATTATTTAATTTGCAAATGTTGGAAGGTGGATCTATACACAGTCATCTTAGTGATTTCCATGGTTTGGTAAACCAGTTAGTTTCAGTCAATATTGTTTTTGATGATGAAATTAAGGCTCTCTTAATCTTATGCTCATTACCTGAAAGTTGGGATAGTTTGGAAATGGCAGTTAGTAATACTGTGTCTCTTTCAAATATCTTAAAAGTTGATGATGTTGTTAGTGTAATCTTGAATGAAGAAATTCATAGGAAAAGCACAGGTGAATCATCAGGGAATGCTTTAAGTGTTGAAAGAAGGGGAAGGCAAAGAGAGAAGATCGAGCAAGGGAGATCAAGGTCAAAGATAGGTAGGAGATCCAAATCTAGGTATGGAAGAATATTCTGTTGGAACTGTGGAAAGGCAGGGCACATAAAGAAAAATTGTAGGTTGGTTGAAGATCAACATGAAGGAAATGAAGAAGCAGATGTTGCAGATATTGTTGCACAGGATGCTCTTGTATGTTCCTTAGATAAAGTGGAATCTTGGGTGTTAGATTCTAGTGCCTCTTTCCATGCAACCCCAAATAGAGAATTTTTTCATGAATATGTCTAGGGAGACTTTGGAGAGATTTATTGAGGGGATGGTAAGCCTTGTCAAATGGTTGGCAAAGGGAAAGTGCAGTTGAAATTGTAGACTTGCAACACATGGGTGTTGAAGGAGGTCATGCATGTCCCAGTCCTGAAGTGGAACTTGATTTCTGTTGGAAAATTGGGTGATGAGGGATGCACAGTAACTCTCACAGTGGACTCTTGGAAAGTTTCCAAGGGTGCACTTGTTTTAGCTAGAGGTAAGAAAGTAGGTACTCTTTATCTATCTACTTGTATTACTGATTCTCCTTGTAGTGTAGATTCAAAGATGTGGCTCCGTAGGCTTGGTCACATGAATAAGAAGGGGATGCATGTTCTTGAGTCAAATGGTAAGAGTTCAGATCCGAAAAGCATAGATCGAGATTTCTGTAAGCAACAGAAGAAAGTGAGGTTTCTTGAAACATATGCTACAAGAAAGGATCGTGTCTATTGCATAAGAAGAAATTTGATATTTTTGACAAGAACAAGAAAGCCTTAGTTTTCTAGGAGAAGATGATAGACAAAGATCAGTCATAGGGGCTGAATAATTTTGAGCAGGGCAGTTTAGACAGGGTTTTGATCTAAGGTAAGCTTGCAGGTAAAAAGTCATCACTCATAGGAAAACATAGTTACCAACGTCGGTCAAGTGGGATTGACATCGAACAGGCAGGTACCAACGTTAGTCATGTGTAGATTAGAGTCGGTGGTGTCGGGTAGGTGGCGACCAATGTCGGTCATGGAACTGGTGTTGGCAACTAGGTGGACACTGATGTTAGTCAGGGAATCAGTGTCGGTGATTTGGTGGGATCGATATCAGTCAGGTGCAGACCAGGGTCGACCAAAAAATGGATTTTGGGCAGACAGTAAGCTGTCAAGGGGTCTCAAACACCCATGAGGAGGATTGAAAGTGTAAGTAAGCCTCAAATTCATTATTCCCCTTCTTTAGACTACTTGTTGCTCACTGATGGTCAAGAACCAGGAAGTTTTAAAGAAGTAGAGCAGGTAGAATCCAGGTAATAGTGGGAGCATGGCATGAATGAGGATGTTGATTCCTTGGGAGAGAACCAAATGGGAGATTTGGTAGAGTTTCCAGCCGAGAAGAAAGCACTGAAAGATGAACGTATTCCCAGGTTAAAGAAGAGAGAGAATGGACACATGAGATAGAAGGCCAGGGTATATGGTCTTGAGCAGGTTGCAGGACAATGGAGGTTTGACATGTGTATGACAAAGCATGGCTTTAGTCAATGTCAATGTGACCATTGTGTTTTCTTTACCAGGTTGGATAATATTAGCTACATTATTCTATTATTGTATGTTGTGTGTATGCTTGTTTTAGGGTCACACATGCAGGGAGTTGTTGAGCTAAAGGTAAAGTTAGTTCAGAGGTATGTCATGAAGAATTTGGGAGCAACAAAATTCTTTGGCATGAGTATTCCTAGAGACTTGGAAGATCATAGGTTGATGTTGTCTCAGGATGATTATGTGAATAAGGTAGTGGCAAGGTTCGTTATGCAGGATGCAAAACCGGTTAGCACACCTATGGATGGACAGTTCACAGAATAGTGTCCCAATTCACATTATGAGGTTAAGTACATGTGTACTAGAAATGAGGTTGCCCAAGCAATGGGTGTTGTCAACAATTTTATGGCCAATTCAGGTAAGGAGCACTGGGAAGCAGTTCAGTGGATTCTCAGGTATCTGAGAGGGACCAACAGTAGGTTAACATGCTATGCAGGGTCAAGCACTTTGGAGATGGCAAGGGACTTGAATGACAGGTGTAGCACCATAGGATGTGTGGTGGTTGGTCTTCAAGATTGAACTTGAAGAGGGATACAAGCCAGGAAACAAATTAGATGATGTACATGTACAGGTGCAACTGTTTATCTCCAAGTGGAAGATTGTTAGGTTGTGGAGCTAAAAGCTTCATTGTATGCAAACATGGAGGAGGTTGCTGAGTGTCACAGTCACCGGCGTCGATTAGGCCAACCAATGTCGGTTAGTGGTGGACAGGAAGCTGCCGACATCAATCATGTATCTGTCGACATCGGTCATCTCCAAACAGACAATGACCGATGTCGGTCACCTGTGCCATTCCAAAACTGCTAGTTTCACGAATAGTTTGTTTAATGAACTGATTGTTTGCATGTAAAGACTAATTTTAGTCTTAGAGCTGCTTGTTTAATTATTGTAATTAGAAGTCTAATTATTGTTTGCATGGGATCTATATAATAGACTCATGGGGCTGTATTGTAATTAAGGACAAGGAAGAGATCCTTTCGATTGTAAGATCTAGGTTTGTAGGTATGCAAAACCAGGTTGATTTGCAGGTGTGCAAGATCAGGGAGATCTACATGGTAAGTAAGATCATTTGATTTGAAGGTTGTTTCAAGTTCAAGGGAGATCTACTTGAAGTAATTTGAGTACTTTTGTACTATTAGTATTATTACTGACTGGTGGAGGTGAACAACAATTCTGTGTTTGAGTTGTTTGTTGTGACCATAATTGAGAGAGAGAACTCTTGAAGGAGAATTACTAGGAGCCCTAGAGGTGTGGGAAGCCTCAGAGGTGTGGGAAGAGTGTGGCATTTTATTTATTGTATTTTCTTTCTGGATGAGTTGAATACAGGATTGTATTATCTCTCAAATTCTGTGTTGTTTCTAATTTCTAGTTACTTCTGGTTAAATTATGTGTTTAGTTGCTTATACAAGGTAATCAATTGTGCTCCTAATACTGATAGTGGAATCAGAGTTGTTTGTTGTTCTAGATTCCTGACACCTCCTGATGGGCCATCATGAAATTCTTTGAGTACCTTAGGAACTTGATCATGCTTAATACATTTTAACATAACTCCATTTATATCCTTTATAAATAGTACTCTATCAATAAAGACATAAAGAATGGACTAGAGTCTATAATATCTTTTCTTAGAATTTTAAAGATCATATAGATACCTGTCTATCTGTAAGAAGTTGGTCATGTTTTGGATCCAACTATTGAAAATAGGTGGATTAACTAGCTGAGGTGCATTTTGAGCATATACTACTTTAGGTGTTGATTTAGTTGTTCTAATATTAGAATCTAATTGATCACACAAACCTTTTCCTCATACCAGCTTGGTAACTTTGATGTCTACGTCATACTCCATGACCTTGGTGATCCACCCTGGTCACTTTTTGTTTATCTCCCAGCTGAGGAAAAACTCTTTAACACTTGGGTGACTTACCATCAGATGAATCATATTATTGGAAAGCATATGATTAAATTTATTGAGAGACTTAATTATAGCATATACCTATTTCTCCACAAAATTTTAATTTTCCTCACATCGTTTCAAAAATTGGTCGAAGAAAGATATTGGTTGTTCCAATTGTTCTTGATTATGATGAGTCAGAATGAATGAGATGCTTCCTTCCCCTCTAAATGCATAGAGAATGAAGTTTTTATCATAATTTGGATTGACCAAGGTAGGAGCCTAAGAAATAGCTTGTTTGATGGCCTAAAAGCTATCTCTTTCATCTTGTGTCCAACTACAAACAATACCCTTTTTAAGCAATGTAGTGAGGGGTTTTACTAGAGGCAAAATTTGAAACAAATCTTCTCACAAAATTAATCTTCCCAAGGAAACCTTGTAATCCTTTCTTATGGCTTGGTAGTGCTAATTTAGATATAACCCTCACTATTTTTGGGTTTATTGCAAGACCTTTTTCACACTATATGCCCCAATAATTTCCCTTCATTGACTGGTAACATGCACTTCTTTGGGTTTTAAAAAAACCCAAATTCTATGCACCTTTAAAAAGAAATTCTAAGGTGGTACAAGGGTGCCTTAGCATGCTTCAAGTAGACAGTAATATAAGCTAGATATACTAGGATCATTTCATTAATCAGAGCTCTAAAGGCTATATCCATATATATTTGAAATGTCACACTAGCATTCATCATACCGAATGACATCTTTTTATATGCGTATGTGCCCCATTTTATGGTGAAGGTAGTTTTGTACTAGTTTGAATCTTGTACTAAAATTTGGTTATAGCTAGAATAACCATCTAGAAAGGAAAACCTTTTAGATCATACCATAGTTTATAAAATTTGATCCATTATAGGAGAGGGTAATGGTCCTTTAGAGATGATTTGTTTAGGTCTCTAAAATCCACACACACCCTGCTTTCACCATTTTTATTTCTGATAGGGAGCAAATTAGCAACCTAGGATGAGTGCTTGATGGGAAAAATTATATTAGCTTCTATCAATTTAGAGAGCTAATTTTTCATTAGGGGTTCTACTTTTGGATTAATGGGCCTCTATTTCTATGTGACAGGCTTAGTGTTTGGATCCAACTCTGTTGTATGCTAAGCTAAAATAGGGTCGACCCCTCTTAGATCATGATAAATCCAAATGAAGTTATCATCAAATTATTGGCATAATTAAATAAAATTTTGCTTCTTAGAGTCGTTACATACCTTTCCTACCTTCAAAGATTTGCCCTTCAAAATGACCACTAACTCATAGTCTTCTTCATTAATCAAAATGTTCTTCTCGCCTTTCATCTAGTCATCCAAATTGAAAATGTTCTCCAACATAACAAGACCCATAGGTAGCTCATTTGTCTTTAGCTGGATGATCTGATCCCCATCTAATCCTATATCTTAGATTGGTTCCTATCTAAGAATTTAGATTTTTATCTCAATAAGTTTACAATTTGTTGATCATTATCAATGACTTGTCAATTAGTGACATTGTCAGGAATAGATGGTCTTACTACCAATTTTACATGCTAGCTATTTTCTTTATTTATTTTCTTGGGTAAGTTATATTGGGAACCCATTAAGGCCATATGATCAACATTTTTATTACGTGATCTTGGTACTGCCTAAATATTTAGAGTAATGAAATCTTCACAAAGGTCCCAAACCTTATGCTTATAAGATCTCAATAAATTATTCTTGGTCATGATTCTAGATCTTACTTGGTAAATAATCAGCTCACTGTCACCAAATATTTGTAAATATTATATCCCTCTGTCTTTAGCCAACTGCAGTCCTCAAATCAAAACCTCATACTTAGCTACATTGCTAGTGCAACTAAATTGGAGTCTAAAAGAATAACAATAACTCTCCTTTTAGGGAGAGACCAAGATAACACCTGCACCCACTCCATTTGTACTTCTCAAACCATTGAAGAATAGTTACCATATACCTTTTAGATCTTCAGTTGGTTTTAGAATATTAAGAATGATTGCATCATTTTCATGTATGCAATATGCACTGAGCTTGGTTTCTTATACATGGTCATAAGGATAAAACTGTAAAGCTAATCCCCATTCATCTAAGAGAATATCTAGAATATCTTTTGTGGTGGTTGCATCTTCATGATCAGTTTCCTCCTCTTGATCTTGTAATATATAGTTTATATCCACGAGGGGAGGAGTGTATAGTTCAATACAATCCTTAGCTATTAGATCAACTCTTATTATTGCTCTTGTACCATACCTCATCCTAAGTAACATATGAGACCAATCCATAGATAAATATCCTCCCATTTTCAAGGTAAAATCTCATGAAAGGCAAATGGTGAAATAAGGGGCAAGATCGATGACTGAGATATATTGAGAAATTAATAAACTCAGATAAGTGTGGATAGTGAGATTTAAATATTTTATTATTCCTACTATCTAAAAAACACTTCCATCCAACTAAACCACTCTCTTTTAAACAAGTGTATATTTTATGCCAAGAGTATCATCTATCTTTTTGGGCAAAACATAACTACTGGCCCCTGAATATACCATGCAATAGTGAACTAGATGCTTCCTAACTATTAGTGAGAAATAAAAATGGGGAGGCTTACCACTTCTACCCATCTTAGCTTCAATTTGTGGTTAACATAAATTAATTACAGTATTAGGCCACTTGGCTAGAGCTTTATCTATTATTTATAAATTCTTTTAGGCCTCTTGTAACAAATCTCTTTGTGTCATTATAGATAGTGCATCCCATATAGTGAAATTCAGATTAGTCTTCTTCATTTTCTCAATGATCCAAAAAGGAAGACTACCAAAATTTACCCATGTGTTTGCTAGAGCTATATCTTCTTTCATAAGATTTAGAGTAAGTAATTTTTCTTTGGTTTGGCTAATGGGTTCAAAGGGTAGCCTTTGTATTATGTTGTTCTTTGTAAGTTCTGGTACAACTTTGGAAGTTTAAGATTGTTCCACCTTGGGGGTTGATCGCTCTCAATTGATCTTTTCTTTGAACATGTATTGGCTGCCATCGGACCTCCACCATTGAAAAATGCCTCTTCTTGATTTATACCAAAAAATTCCTCTTGCCAGTTTAAAAGAGTAGCCTCTCCTTGAGTAGGTTCTTGTGTGTGTACACATTTGGAATTGGATTCTTCTTGTTATCCATGTGTACTTTTCATGCTTTGCACCATTAAATCTTGATTGATGATGCCATTGGGACAAGTATTCTGATTATGTGGCTATGAACAAGGATATCACCACTCATAGTCCTGAACCAAATTATTTTGAATAGGTACAATGACTTTTGAAGTATTTGGTGTAGGTAAGGCATAGACATTTGGGGGTTTTGATAGTGAATTTTGACTTTGCAACTATTGATTGCCTTGGTATTGTTACCTATCTCCCTGATATGGCTGCCTATAGGGCTCATATGTTAGGTTAGCCTATTGGTAAGGCTTATAATTATGAGATTGTTGCCTCTTCATTGCTACTAACTCATTGACAAAAATCTTTAGAAGTGACCTGACCTCATATAGTTCATCTATAGGAGTCGGGTCAAATATAGTGCTTTGCTTATAGTGGGAATTGGAGCAATTTTAGGTGGTGTAGGAGCTATTTCTAGAAATAGAGGAATTGGTGGTCTTGGGGCAATTTTTATAACTTAGATTAAATAATTATCTACCTTTATCATAATTTCATAAGCATTGGGGAGTGCGGTGCCACCCATAGACTGAATCATAACATCTATATCACTATTTAGGGCTCTCAAGTAATTTAGGAAAACATTATTTTTACTTGGCTTGACAAGTGCTAGAATCCTATTACATATCTTCTAGAAGTAGAAATTGAAATTAGTCATGAGCTCATGAGGATCCTATTGAATGGCAGTCAACTATTCAACCAAGTAAAGGTGGTCATTATTATCTTCGAATTGAGCACATAACATGGTGCCTAAATCATCCCAAACTTGACTAGAGTTGGGAGCAAGACCTCTGTACCACTACAAGGTTGTACCCTTAAAAGAGGAGATTAGGAGTTTGATTACAACATTCTCTTGTACCACATTATGGACTATACATAGGTTGGTAATATCTTGTATGTTCTCCATAGGAGCAGTGGAAGTTTCACTAGTGAAATATAATAGGATTTTTAAGGCTGAGGTTGGTATATCATCATATTGGGCCAACTGGAGAGGGATAGCCCCATTGAAGGCTATGAATTTTTTGGCCATTATAGGAGGAATAAAACTAATACGAGTAGGATCACTTTTAGGGGATGCAAATAAATTTGTTGGATATATTATATAATGAGGTATAGCTGATTTCAATCTCTTTTTAAGTGGAAATGATAATTCTAAAAAATCAACTTTCTTACCTTTTGTAATTGATCTCATTTGCTAGCTTAGCATACATAACCCTTGAAATCCTAAAACTTTAAACTAGTGGAGTCTTTAGGTGCCTTTGAAATGCATCCAAAGCTTTTGCAACTTTGGCCGTGAATCACACCAATTTTTTTATACTCTTTGGGTCCCAGCAAGCATGCCAAAAATTATTATCACATAGGTTTTACACTCATTATTTGATGTGGAATAGCTCACTATGCAACACCTAATGATACAATGGGAAAACCTATGAGTTGTGGGGCCTTGTCAAATTGAGGTTAACCTCTGGAGAAGGCTGGCTTCTTTTCACTAAATTTAATGCAATAGATAAATACCAACTCTATAAAAGTTTTGCTATTTTTAGTGTTCTTTTTCCTAAATTAAATTTTGACTGGGAAAAGGGTAAAGAATGTAACTTTACATAAAATAAAATGGTGATTGCACCAAATATTTTAGTGGGTTTTAATGCTTGATTGATAAACACAACAGAACAGGAAATCGATTGAAATTTGTTTAAGCACAAACTTATGCAAATGAGAAATTGAAGGCAATATTTGTTATTTTCGTAGAAGGGACAAGATTTAATTATTTTCATCAAACAATATTTCATAAGGGTAAAATACCATGAAATAATTTCTTTTGACTAAAATAATAATTTTAATATCCACAAATACTCAAATAACTTTGCATACACAAAGATCTCTCAGAGAAGAAAGGCAAATATCAATTTATTTCTATTCTCAAGGTTATAACTTGTAGACAATACATTCAAAATGTATAAATTATATCCTATAACAACAAAAATATCAATTGGGACATGAGGTCTACCCATCTTTATACAAAAATATCTCATAGATGAGATGCAATTTTCAAAACTTTAATGCCTAGTAAGAGAAACCATGCAGATCTAGAACTCCATGCAAAAAGAGGTGAGGTTTTCTATTTCTGACATCTTTCTCTTGTATAACGGTTTATAAAATAACATGTAAGAGCTAGCATAGTCCTTTTCTTGAAATGGCATAGATGGAACTGGAAGATATTCATGCAATGCCCCTTCCTCTTCATTCAGTTAAAAATAGCTCCTCATGAAAAATGGGTGATGCCCAAGATAGAACTTGACTAATAACTTGGAAGTTACTTTTGCAAAAACCTAACTTGAAAAACATAAGTGAGACACTTACAACTTTTTAAGTTAATCACTTTTTTAAAGTAGAACTTGCACTTTCTAATTCATGCTTTTACACTTTTAGCAATTATAATTTGTCAAAATAAAAAGTGTAATCTGCAATTGATTTTTACAACTTTTACTTTGTCAAAAATATAAAGTATAAAATATATGTTTATATTTCTTAAAAAGAGTTATAAAATATACCTGATCCTTCACAATTACAACTTACATTGTTTTTCAAGTATGAAACTCAACATATAAAAATATTTCAACAGAAAGATTAATCAAAATCTGGAATTTCTTCAACCTTTTTGTCTTTCTTGACCTACAATATTTCAACACATGCATCAAAGGCCTTGAAAACTTCTTATATTTTCTCTTCATTTGGTCAACAAGATTAAAGGTGAGAGGTTATATAACCTACTTGAATATGAAATAATTCTCTTTTAAAAAGTCTTAATTACTTGTATTTTCATCCTTGTTTTATCTAGTACATTCTCATTTTTGATAAACCTATGGATATAACTCAAGGTGAAGACTGTATCCTTTGTAGATTATTTCTCAACAACCTCTTTGAACTTATTCTAGACCTCCTCTACCTGTAAGAGATTATCTGCATCATCTGTTGGTTGGCATGACATAATATTCATCATTCCTTCAATGTCATACATATCAATAGCTTTATCATGCACCACCTTGTCTTGGTGAGTAGATTTTATAAGTATCCTTATTCAAAATTGAGCTACTATATGTAACTCCTCATGCTCGACATCATTCTTTAGTATCTTCTTAGCAATGAGAATATCTACATCAATTGAACCTACAACTATCAATTTTAGATAATATAAATTGAAAGTTTGAATCTCTCTTTCATATTTATTAACTTATTCTTTTAGTATACTCTTCCTCTCTCTGATTATTTCGTATTGGTCCATTATTACAGTAATAACCTTATTGCCATTATAAATGAGTTCCTCCAACCACTCTTTCTTATCCCTTCCCATATGAGCCATCTCTTGAACCGAATCAATGAAAGCTTGATCTTGAATCTAACTGACTGGCTACATTGACTGTGGTTGTTTTGATGATTCATTGGGCTTTATTTATTGGTTCAATGCCACTGTAAGATTATCCACTTTTGTCTTTAATTCATCCTTGGTGGCTTTATCATGATCAATCCTTTCAAAGAGAGAGTTGATGCTAGACTTCACATCATGTTTTAACCCTTCTCTTATCGATCATCCAAGGTGGATCTTGGAAATATGATAATCTTCCACCATAAGATCTTCCTTTCATTTATTTAGTGGGAGTACTATAATTTTAACATACCTCTCCCCTTTGTCATCTTTGAGAATTCTAAAGAAGGTCTGAGTGGTAGGTTTGGACTTCTTCTTGACCTCTAATAGACCAAAGTCTAGTGTACTAGGGTCAATCATTTATTTTCTCTTTTTCCGCATTGATTCTGATAGCCAGCTAGGGGTAGCATTTGGTTGCTTAGACATCATCACCAAATAATCAACAACTGATGTTGCTACACTGGTAGACATTGTGATAATTGTAGACTCCTCTGTAGATGTTATTGAATGATCAGGAACTGCCTATGAAATTTCAATTCCATCAATAGATTGCAAGTCTATATTTACATCAAGGACTTGGGTCTCTCCAATCTCAATTGAAGGTAATGTAGAAACAGTGGAAGTGGAAGAGGTGGAGGAAAATGGAATAGTTGTGTCTATTGGAGGTGTGGAAGATGGGATAGACATAGGGATTGTGAATTTGGGAATAGGTGGGAGAGTGAAAGCCAAAAAATTAAATAAATTAATGAGATGTGTGGGACCACTCAGGGTTGGTGATGTAAGGAAAGTGAGTGTGGATGAAAGTGAAATAGTACTTACCCCATAAGTTATGGTAGCCTACGAGACCGAAGTCAGGATGACTGAGTCTATGGCTTTGTACTGTTGAGTGGTGTTGGAAATTAATGGTGATTGGAAGGAAGGGATTATGAATGGAATGGAAAGAGGGATTGGAATGAAAGGGGAAGGTGGAGTGGAAACTTGAGAATCCACTAATGGGGAACCTTGATTATCCACTTAACTCAATTGCATTTGGCTTATTATAATAGGCAATGTAGTTGGAATGGTAGGTGAAATGGAAACTGCAGATGAAGGTGGAATGGAGACAATGTGTGGAATGGAAATTAGAGGTGAAATGGAAACTTGAGATGTTGAAGGAGTAGAGATAAGAGGTGGAGGTGCTGAAACCTCTAGAACAATGTGGGTAGGAAGAGGGAAAATAATGTAAATGGGGGTTGTCACTATTATAGATATCGAGATTGAAGCTATAGAAGCTTCTATTGCTACTGTGTCTTTAGATGAAATGTCAATTAGTTTTTCTATAGTTGCCTCATCCTTGTTTGATTCCTCCTTCTTAGCCTTAGTCTTCTTCTTCTTCTTTGACTCCTCTAATGTTTCACCTGGACCCTCCTTTGATGGAGTAATCCCCTCTGCTTTAAGCTTTAAAATCTTCTCTTTGACCCCTATTGTTTCTCTCATTACCTAAACTCCCTTGCTCCTTATCCAATTGGTTTTTATATTAATCACACCCATTGTTCTATGGAATACAGAAAAAGACTCTGGATTTGACCATCTTACTCATGGTAAGGTTTGTGTGATGATTTGTGTATCATAAATTAGGTCCACATTGGACTCATCATCCACTAAGTCATTAGGGACTGGTGCCAAATCATAATCTTTGATATACTATAAGTTCATTCTAGAATAGTCCCTCATTTTGAACCTCTCCTCATCCTCACAATCCTCCTAATAATCTTCATAATATAGGATGTGAGCATATGTTTAAAGTGCCAATATGCTGGCAATCTTCCCATAGACATCAAAAAATGGCCTGGAATCCAAGGTATTTAAATTCATTTGGCACATTTTAGTTTCAACACATTTGGCCTTGAGGAGGGAGGGACATATATATCTACCAATAGAAATTGGGAAATGAATTCCCTCCTTGTGCCCATTGGAAAGGAGCTTATGGGTCTTTACAAGTTGCCTGACCAACTCCATTAGTACCCATGTATGACTGACATATCGATGAAGTGTATAAGGGTAACCACTGAATTCAACTACCCTAATGTAGGAAAAGGTGGGGAACTAAATGAAATAGGAGCCCCATTTACTGATCTCTTCCACTGTTGTTGGTGAGAACCTTATCCTCCCAAGTTCTTTATCAAACATGATATGATGAAATAGATGAAAGCATCATTTAATATTCTAAAATAATGTCTACTAACCTCCAATGTGAGGTCAGGATAGTATTTATATACTCTATTGATTTCTCTAGGAATTGTGTTGCGGCTTGGGAAAGATCTTTCTATAAAACTTGCCAATTGTTTGAGCCTCTAACGATTGTCTATGGAGAGAATCACTTATTAATTGAGCCTAGTGAATGTATTGGACATTTTATCAGATTACCCAGATGTATTAGTACATCCATTCTTGGAAGCTCTTGGCATCAAGACTACCAGTGATTCTGTGTACTAATATAATAATATATCTCACCTCATCTATTAAATCGATCCTATACATGGTCTTTGGTAGTCTGGTGGAAGAAGCCTTGGGGGATTTAAGCCATTGTTTATTCATCATCTTTTGGTGGCCATCTTTTTTGTGTTCAAAGAATTGTGTAGATGTTTATGGAGTTATATCAAGATAACTCTCAAATTCTAGTATTGCAAACACTGAATCAATGTAGTCAAGGTCTAGATTCAAAATCCTTTATCCTCATTCATTTAAGACTTCTCTTCTATCAGGATCATAATGTTGAGATATTGTGAACACCAAATTAGGAATTTGGATAGATAATGAAAGGCTGTAGCTTGTGGTAAGATAGATTCATAAATATGTTGGACCCAATCATTCTTAAACTCTATACCTATTCTGGTCCAAAAGTCTCCTGGGTCAATGTGACCTAAATCAGTATCTGATATCTATGTTGTATTAGAATCTAAATTGGGAGTCATTCTAGGGCCTTTGGATTTGAACTTCATTTCCTTTCGAGGCATGGAGTCTGGATTTATTGCTTGTGGGAAAACAACTATGAAAGTTAGTGGAGTTTGCAAGTGTTTAAATCATTTATAATCTCTGGTGGAGATCAGAGGTGTCCTAAACAGGTGAAAGTTTTGGTAGAAATAGGAGGTGATTAAAGCAAGTGATAGTTCTATGGAGCTAGAAGGTGTTTTGGGTAGGTTGGATCTATGGTGGAAGGGGAATGTGTCTTGAGCAATGTGTATTTTCATGGGAATGAGAGATGTTTGAAATAGGTCCACTTTTTGTGAAGACTTAGAATCTTGCAGGGATCAAAGGTGCTTTAGAAAATGGTAAAACCCATGGGGATCTAAGGTGCTCGAGGCAAGTTTAATGTCCATGGGGACCTTGGAGGTCTTTGTAAGGAATATTTACTGGTTTGAAAGTGGGATATGCTTAGGAATATTCTCTTGGCTTGATGAAAATGCCATGGATTTGAATGCAAATTCTTGAAGGGAAAACCATGTTTTAGTGATGAAATTCTTAGAATAAATCCTAGAAAACCCTAGAAAGACTCTAAAAAACTTGAGACTACACTTAAATATTTTGAAAGAATAGAAATAAAAACAAACTTTGACCTTGCAATGATTTTAATGATGATTCAAAAGAAACCCTAAACCAAACAACTCAAATAAAACCCCAATTTGGAAAAAAACTTTAAAAAAATGTACATAAAGCTTCAAATTATAGGAATAGTGGTAGAAAACATAAGGAAAGTACTGTACAAAAGGCAATAATAATGTGAAAGTCATTTTTTAATCATGGATCAATCTTGTAGGTACTTTCTTGGCACATGGATCAAGGGTTAGATGGTGTGAGAGTTGTTATCAAAGTTTGAAAAACACACTTAACAATTAAACAAATGATTAAAAAAATTCCCAAATTGCGTAGTTTATATAGAAATCCCTATAATTGATACTCTTTAATGGTGGTTGGTGGTAGAACCACGAGGTGCAAAAATTAGGTCCAATATCCACCATGGTTGAATGGCTTGATTCGCAAGAGGTGGAACCCATCAAGAAATTTACAAGTTTTCAACTTAAAAATTTCTCACAAAGTTTCAAATCCCACGAGTTTGAATGCTTGGTATAAAGTGGAACTCATCGAGCAATTTACAAGTTTTTAAACTTGTAAATTGCTTGTGAGGTTCTAGAACCTCCAATTTAGATGTTTAGTGGAAGGTGGAACCCTAGACACAATTTGCAAGTTAAAAATTATGCTTCAAGTTCTAGATCCTATAGGAGGGGGGTATTTAGTTTTAGCAAGATCCGTATCCCACCATGCATTTTAAAAGTTTCACAACATGCAAAATGCATTTCAAGTTTTGGATTCTACCATTTTTGAAGGTGGTTCTCTTTGTGGGATCCAAAACCTACAAAGCAATTTGAAACTTTCAAATTACATTGGGAGTTTTGGATTTCACAATGTAAAGGGAAAAAATGGACCCTTGGCACATTCAAGGGATTTTATAAAAACCAAAGAGGGTCTTCCTTAGGGTATCAGATATAATGATATTTTTGTGATAAAATATCAACAATAATATCATGCATAGGGAAAACATTTCAATTAGTGAGTTCATGTCAAACATATATGAAATATAATACTAAGAAATAACATGGATTACATCAAACATTATGGAAATCATATATTTTAGATAATTAAACACACCAAGGAAACCATGCACATAAATACATTTGGATCATAAAAAACATGAGATATATAAGGATATTATAAATATAAGTGATTTGTTATTAATCTTGGAGGGAAATACTTTAGTCTTCACTTTGCTCTAACTATTTATGATTACTTGTTCTTCTGACCAATCAAACTATTTTGTTTTTTGTGTTAGGTAATATGCAAACATTTTCTATAGGTAAATTGTGTTGTCCCCCAAAAACATCACTCATATTTGGGACAACATTTGAACTATTTTGGTCCTACAAACCAAAATTGTCTCTTCCCTTTTCAAAATTTGTCCTGGGCATTCAAATTCCTCAATTTTCAAGCTTCTTAGAAACCTACAGACTCTGCAGGCTTGAATCTATGGACTCTCCAGGAAGAGAAATCTACAGACTCTACATGAGAAGAAAAATCTACGAACTCTACAGGCCAAGTTCAACGGGCTTCACAGGTTCATCACAGACTCTTTCAAGGTTAGATAAAACTATGGACTTGGTTTCTACGGACTCTACAGGCAGGTTCATTTCTACAGGTTCAAAGGCTTCTGTAGGCAGGTTCAATCAAAAGAATCAGTTTCCAACACTTAGTCATTTTTAGGATTGGTTCAGTGCCTTGGTTTAATAAAAAATCTCCATTGAAAAGCATCTAAGCAAAGAAGGCTTGAACCATTGAACCATTGAACCACTTTGGTTCAAAGGTTCAACGAGTTCAAAGTTCAAAAGGTTCAATGTCTTTTGGTTCAACGATGGGTTCAATCAAAGGAATGGTTCAATGGCTTGGTTCAACCAAGCGGTTCAATGCTTTGTTTCACTTAGTTGGTTCATTCACTTTGTTTCAACAATTTTGATCATCCTTTGGTTCAATCAAAAGGTTCCTCAGTCGGTTCAAGGCTTCATTTGAACTGTTGAACCAAAGCTTGGTTCAACGGTTGGTTCAATGTCTTTTGGTTCAAAGGCAGGTTCAATCAAATGGTTCAAAGGCGGGTTCAATCAAGTGGTTCATCCACTTTGTTTCAACACTTTGGTTCATTGGCTTGAACCATTTTGGTTCAAAGCTTGGTTCAATGGATTGGTTCAACATTTGGTTCAAACAAGCAGTTCAAAGCTTTTAATTCATCGCCGATTGGTTCATTGCCTTGGTTCAATGCCTTGGTTCAACGTTTGGTTCAATCAAATGGTTCACTCAGTTGGTTCAATCAAAGGGATCATTGACTTAGTTCAAAGAAGCCTCCCGAAGGACAAGTGCCCTTGCAGAGGGAACTTGGTCAACAAAAGTACCCTTTGGAAGGGTCATTTTCAAAGAAGGCCGCAAAGGTAATTCTTTCAAAATTCAAAAAAGACTAAGGCAAGAAACAATTCCTTCAAAAAAAAAGTCCAAAGGAATTTGGGAAAGCGACTGCGAGAAGAAAACCCAAAGGAAATTCTCAGATCCAAAAGAACAAAGGAACAATTCTGTGAACTTTTTGTCTGTGGGAAATTTTTGTGGACTTTTTGTCCGCGGAGAAAGCCCAGGGAAAATACCCACTGGAAAAGCCCAGGAAAAAGTCCACGGGAATTTATGCGAAGACTCTAAGGAAAAGGCAGCTAAAGGACCCCAAAGGGTAGGTGCCCTTGCAGGGGACTCTCGACTGCCAAATTGAAGGGTCACCTTCCCTTTGGGAAGATGTAAAATAAGAAGCCCGAAGGCCATTCGAAGACCACCCGATGGGGTAGATACCTTTGCAGGGGGCTCTTCTCGACCCAAAGCAGATCATTTCTTAAGGCCCAAAAAAGTAGGTTCTTTCTAGGAAAGTGCCAAACAAAAAAGCCAAAGAAGGACCAAGGGGTGATGTGCTCGAAGATGTCTAATTCAAGACAGCAAACTAGCCGTTGAAAACGTATTGACGGGTGCACGAACGTCAATTTTAAAGCTCATAAAATAGCTGTTGATCCTTGTAATCTACATACCTGAATGCATTCATAGGCTTTAAGTCCAAGACCAGCAGAAAGCGAGGAAGGAATAGAACAACAAATTGAATCCAGGATCCGATTCAATTAACCAGAAAAGAAGTTACGATGAAGAAAGGATCAGATCACCAAGTGGACATTGAAAGTTGCAAACTTTCAATAGCATGACTTGTTTCTCTGCATTAAAAAAATAAATGGGTAGATGCCCATAATTTCAGCCCTGTCTTCCTAACAATTTTCAATGCAACATGATGTGTTACAGTTCCTGAGTCCTTCTTGAAGTGGCTATATAAGGGACTCTCTTTTATTGTAAATATATGTTTTTCTTGACAATCAGAATGAAACTCTGCCCAAATTGAAAGGCATTTTTGAGACTTTGAGCTTAGTTTGTTGATCATATTTTGTTACTGGAATAAGAAAGCAAGTGACTTTTAAGACTTTGTGCTTTGATATCTTTGTTGTTGGGGAAACTATTCTTATGTCTTTTTCCTTAATACATCTTCTATTCCTTTAATGCAACAAGCAAAATTAGTGACAATAGTTAGGAAGGTGTCCTGAAGAGTCAACTGTGGAGAGACTTTGTGCCCCCATAATTGCCTTTAGTGTGTTTTCTTTTCATTTCTATGTAGAGGACTTTGGGATGACTTTGTGCCCTTATTGTCCTTCGTATCTTACTCTTGAGCAATTCAGGTGGAGACTTTGTGCTGCATCTTGATTTGCTGGTTACTACGTCCTTTGCTACATTTTGCATTTACTACTAGGAGTATTCTTGTGGTTTGTTGAATAATACTTCTTAAAGAAGAGGAGTGTTGTCTATCATTTCCCTTGAGTTTTTATTTTTATTTGCACACATCATATCTGAAGAAAGAGAGATGGATGGTTTGTCCTACCCTTGAGTATTATTTTTTGTTTATATATATATATATATATATATATATATATATATATATATATCCATAGGGAACCTCCCCTTGATGAGAGGAGAGATTAGTCCCCTTTTGATGTGGTAAACCTGTACATTTGGATGACTAATCCTCCTACTTTGGCTGATCAGACCTATTTTGTTTATTAGTACGCTGATCGACAAAATATTCAACCAACAGTTTTTAGCGACTCCACTGGGGATATAATACCCATTATTCATTTATAATCTATCCATTCACCTCCACACTAACTGGGAAAGAACGCATAGTTTAAAGCCTCAAGCTTTAACTGAAGCAAAGTCAATTCTTTTTCATTTTTGTTTCACAATCTGGCAGATTCAAGGTATACACGAAGCCAAAGGGCTAAAGGTATTATTGACCCTGTATTCGAGTTGGTACAACAAGGTGATTTTGATCTGTTTCCTTCACCATCTCATCTCCAATGAACCAAGAGCTTTCCTCCTACTAAAGTTAGATCTCCATTGCCAGACAAGGTATCTACTTCTGCTGTTGATAAAGCTTTGCCAATAATCACCCCTCTGAGATTTGTTATCCCTCCTTTTCATAATCCTATAATGGTAGTTCAAGGCCCCTAGGGTAATGCTTTTGGTCCTCTCAATCTTACTCCACCTCTACATGAGCTTTCATGCAGTTCAAGGAAGAATTTCCCCAAATTCTATGGTGATGGGAAAGTTCATCCTAATGAACACATTGTAGCCTTCAACATAGCTTGTGGACTAATCGGAGTAGAATTGGAAGATGTAATAGTCAAGCTTTTTGTGGAGACATTACAAGGTGCTGTTGTAGATTGGTTTTATCATCTACAGGCTTAGTCAGTAACCGATTGGAATACTCTCAAAGATAAGTTTGAAGCCAGATTCAAATCTGTAGAAATTACACATGCACTTCTGGCTCGACTTACACAAATGAAGAAAGAGCCTTATGAGCCTATGAGATATTTCATAGCCAAATTTAACAAACTGAGGAACAAAATTCTTGTAATTGTTCAACCTACAGCTGAGAATCTCAAATGCTTCTTCATTAATTCTCAATTACCTGAAGTAAGTTTTCTTTTGAGACGTGATGGTCAAATAGATCTTACTGTAGCTCAACATTTGGCCACTGAGGTAGAAGATGATCTCATCTTAGCAGGAAAGATAAGAAGAGATCCAAATAGAAATAGAGCTTCATCATCTTCTGAATATTCATCTACAAGCACCACAGATCTAATGGTTTAAAAATTGGCAAATGAGTTGCTTTCTCTCAAAAAGCAAATGGCTCAAGGAATGTCTTCTGCTCCTTTATATAGAAGGACATTCCCAATTCAGTCATATAAGGGCAATGCTGCCAAGAATCAAGGGCAACAGAATCACCTTCCTCTCCCACAAAGGAAACTTGCTTTGGAAGCTCCTTCAACTAATTCAACAATGGGATACCTTGAAGCAGAATCAGAGTTCTCTTTCTAGCCTGAATTGAATCAAGAAAATGACACTGATCTCCTTGAAGACAATCAAGAAGAATCAGCTGGCGACTCCCACATTGGTTTCCTAAACTACTAGGATCAACCCAAAGGAGAATCTTTTGATGGATTATATGTAGTGTTCACCAGGTCTAAGAACTAATCAGTCCAGCAAGCTGATAAAGAGAAGACAAAGGAACAACCTCAACCAGCAATCATGATTGCTAAGTGTGGAACCACTCTACCTCTCCAGTCAAAGGATCTGGTAATCAACCAAAAAACAAGTACATCAATTTCACCTTCTCCTTCTACTTCAAATTCACAAACCAGCCCACCTCCCATCCCTCCTAAAACTTAGAAGGTTGAAGTACCTTTATCTGTACCTAGCTCAATTCAGCCATTTGACATAATCGATCATGTCAAAAAGACAAAAATACAAATGTCTAAATTCAAATATTTGTAGTCCAATCTTGATCAATTGAATAAGTTGGTCCAATATGTCAAGAACCAAACTGTCCCTGCAAGACAAAAAGCTAAAAAAGTAATTCTTGATTCTTCAAAGAACACACCTATTCCAAATAATCTTGTCATTACTCCTCCAGCTACTCCCAAAAAAATAGAACCTTTCTATGTTTCCCTGTTAATTAATGGCCACAAGTTGAGTAATTATATTATAAATTCAAGCACATTTGATAATGTCATGCCTGCTAAATTAGTTGAGTCTCTTGGTCTTACACTGACCAAGATATTTGGGAGATGTTTCTCTATGGAGAACAAGCAAGTACCATTGCTAGGGCAAATTAAATATGCCCAATTTGCATTTGCAGCCTTTCCAGACAAGAGAATCAAGTTGATTGTCTTGGTGGTTGAGGTCCTAACATCCTATGGCATTTTACTTGGACAAAATTTATGCAAGGACGTGGGAGGAGAACTAATCATGGATCTATCTGAGGCAAGGATCCCTGTACAAGGCATAATGAAGAGGTTGCTCCCTGAAAAGGAGGTAAAATATGTGGTCACCCAGACATCAGCCCCTGACGCTTAAATTCTTTTTGAATCTGCAGGTATGGGTAACTATTTTCTATCTACAGATGAAGTACATGAATCACTTGATAAAATTCTTGAAAGTGTCAACTCAGAAATCAGTTCGACTAGAACAACAGAAGAACTAGTAGGTTGTAATACATATGAAGAAGGATCCTCCATCTTTGATGAAGGAAAGTCTAAAGAAAAATCAGTATCAAATGAAATATGGAATTTGGAATTTGATGGTAGCTATTCCTCTACTAGTTTAAGAGCTGGGATTGTATTGATATCTCCTCAAAGAGATATGTTTCCTTCATCTTACAAATTACAATTTAGCAACACTAACAATACAGTTGAATATGAATCTCTGCTGCTTGGAATGAAGGCTGCTCAATAAAAAGGCATCAAGTTTTTTGATGTCAAAGGGGATGTTGAATTAGTGGTTTGTCAAGTTAGAAATCTTTACCAAACCAAGAACAAAAGATTACACCACTATCGCAACATGGTTTGGGACCAAATTGAAAGCTTTGATGCTTTCAACATTTCTACCATACTCAAAGAGTCTAATGACAAAGCTGATGCACTTGCTGTTTTAGGAACTCTCTTAGTTCCTCATTTAGATTTTAAAGAAGACATGTATACTATTGAGCTGGTCTATAGACCACGTGTTCTTGACAATGCTGATTATTGGCAAGTATTCAATGATGACCATCAAATCATTGCCTTCTTGGAATGAAAAGACAATTTTGAACAACTACATTTTGAAGGCAGTGAACCTCAGAAGTATGAATCAGCCTCTGAATCTAGTTTAGATGTAAATGAAGAATTCTTACAGCTGAAAGGAAACAAAATTCTCAAAGGCCTAGTTTCTCTTGAGAATCTATTTGACAAGCATGATAGATTCATCAAGCAACAACAAATAGATTCAAGTTTCTCTCAGGGATTTGACCAAGTAAATCTGACCACTAAAGAAAATCCCAAGATGGTTAACATTGGTAAGTGCTACACCCCTGAAGAAAGATTCAAGTTCACCACTTTTCTCTGTCAATACATGGATGTCTTAGCATATTCTTATGAAGACTTCAAGTATCTTAGACCAGATGAAATTCGCCATGACATTCCTCTCAATGTTGATTCAATGCCCTATAAACAAAAATCTAGGCAATACAATCTAAAAATATCAGGTATTATTCTATCTAAGATAAAAAATGTTAAATGCTAGAATCATCTTCCCAATCCATCATTCCACATGGATTGCAAACATAGTGCCTGTAAGGAAGAAGAATGGCAAAATTTACATTTGTGTAGATTTTAGGAATCTGAATCAAGCATCTTTGAAAGATAATTATCTTTTGCCAATTATGGATCAAGTGCTTCAAACAGTGATAGGTTCAGAGATGTTATCAATGCTGGATGGCTTCTCAGTTTACAATCAAGTTGAAGTTGGTGAAGCAGACCAACACAAGACTACATTCACCACACCTTGGGGTACATTTGCATATAGAAGAATGCCTTTTGGCTTGATAAATGCTGGTGCTACCTTTCAGAGAGCAATGGATCTAGATTTCAAAGATGAGATTGGTAAATTCATAGTGGTATACCTTGATGACTTGACTGTCTTTTCAAAGCATCGATTTGATCATGTACGCCACTTACAACAAGTGATGGAGCACTGCCGCCAGAATGGTATTTCCTTGAATCCTAAAAAGTCTATTTTTGGAGTAACAAAAGGGAAACTCCTTGGACACATTATGTCAAAAGAAGGCATAAATATTGAATCAATTAGAGTCAAGTCTATTCAAGAGCCTAATTTACCTACAAGCAAAAATGATGTTCATTCTTTCTTTGAAAAGGTGAATTTCTTACGGAGATTCATCCTCAAATTTGCTGAGAAGACTAGACATATTGTGAACATGATGAAAGGGAAGACCATCTTCAGCTGGACTAAAGAAGACAAGTCAACATTTCAAGATATCAAGACTGTCATTGCTCATGCCCCTACCTTGGTTTGTCTAGATTACAACAAAGATTTCATCATATACAGCTACGCATTTGAACACACTCTTTCAACAATTCTTGTTCAACATGACAAGGAAGGTATGGAATCTCCTATCTATTTCATGAGCTGCCCTCTCAAAACCCATGAGATGAAGTATTCAAATGTAGAGAGGCATGCTTATGCATTGGTGAAAGCAATCAAACATTTTTGCTTCTATATTCTGAATTCACACACTACTGCCTTAGTTCCTGACACTACAATCAAGTCTATATTAACTCAGCAGGAGTTTGGCATGAAAAGAGGTAATTGGATTGCAAAGATCCAAGAGTTTGATCTAGACATCAAGCCGACAAGGCTAGTCAGGGGTAAAGGATTATGCTAATTAATTTTTGACAACAAGCTAGAAGATACATAGCATGAAGAAGCTGAAGTGGAAGATACACCAACAATCCTTTTTGTCTCCACTATCAATAAGTGGTATTCAGGTATCGCTCATTTCTTTAATTATGGTGAATGTCCTACTCATTTTATTACAAAGAAAGGAGGAATATCAAGTTGAAAGCTTCCAATTTTGTCCTTTGAGACAACGACTTGTATAAGAGAAGCATAGATGGAGTATTCCTTCACTGTGTAGATAAAGAGAAACAAAGCTAGCTTTTGAAATCTTTCCACAATTTGGCCTGTGGAAGACATTTTTTTGCTCCTGTGACTACTCACAAGATTCTGTGAGCCAAGTATTACTGGCCAAGTCTTTTCCAAGATGCACATAAGTGGGTGAAAAAATGTGAACTCTGTCAGCAATTTGTTGGAAGACCCAAGTTAGCTATTATGCCTCTCAAGCTAGTGATCATAGAAGAACCTTTACAGTAATGGGGAATTGATTTTATTGGGACAATAAACCCATTTTCAAGTGTTGGACATGATTATGTCCTTAAAACAACTATTTTACCAAGTGGGTAGAAGCAATCCCAACTAAGCATGCTACTTCAGAAGTTGTATGCAACTTCCTCAAAGAGAATATCATTTCCAGGTTTGGAGTTTCAATCAAAATTGTTATTGATAATGCAACTTGTTTCACCTCCCAGGAGATTACACAATTTTATTTCCATTATGAAATTATACTCTCTCACTCTTCTGATTATTTTCCACAAGGGAATGGACAAACTGAATCCAGCAATAAGAACTTGGTAACTATCATCAAGAAGCTAGCAGATGACAATCAAAGAACATGGCATAAAGCATTGGTTGATGCTCTATGGGCAGACAGAATCACACCAAAGAGGGCAATTAGTATGTCTCCTTTTCAACTTCTTTATGATATTAATGCTGAGATACCAATCACCTTAGAATTGCCAGCCTTGAAATTGGCAAAGGCAATTGAAGATCAGACATATGAAAGATCTCTTGATAAAAGAATTATGTGCCTAACTGAGCTAGAGGAATAGAGAACCATGGTGGTGGATAGAATTGCTGCTCATCAAAGTCTGGTAAAGAAACTCTTTGACCAGAAGGCCAAAAATCATGATTTCAAGATTGGGGATCAAGTCCTGCTGTGGGACAAAAAGAGAGAACCAAGGGGATGCATGGAATGTTTGACTCCATTTGGAGAGGCCCATTTATAATTCATCAGCACATTGGTGAAAATAGCTTTCTACTAAAATATCAAGATGGCACACTCTTTTCTCTGCCTCACAATGGGCAGCATCTAAAACACTTCAACTCTTGAAGTATCAAATCATTTCATCTGTATATATGTATATTTGTATAGCTTTTAATTCTGTTTTATTTTGTTTGTTTTCATTTTTGATGCCTTTCATTTCTAGGTAGCATGACTCCATAGCCCAACGGTACACATGAAGACACTGGAGATTCTAGATTCTACTTCCTTCAATTCATTTTACAATTGATAAAAGTTCCCCAACTAGAGCCAGCTGTTGTCCCCCAAAAATATCACTCATTTTTGGGACAACATTTGAACTATTTTGGTCCTACAGACCAAAATTGTCTCTTCCCTTTTTGAAATTTGTCCTTGGCATTCAAATTCCTCATTTTTCAAGCTTCTTAGAAATCTACGAACTCTGCAGGCTTGAATCTACGGACTCTGTAGGAAGAGAAATATGTGGAATCTACAGGGGAAGAAAAATCTACGGACTATGCAGGCCAAGTTCAACGGGCTTCACAGGGTCATCACGGACTCTTTCAAGGTTAGAGAAAACTATGGACTTGGTTTCTATGGACTCTGCAGGCAGGTTCATTTCTACAGGTTCAAAGGCTTTTGCAGGCGGGTTCAATAAAAAGAATCAGTTTCCAACACTTAGTCATTTTCAAGATTGGTTCAGTGCCTTGGTTCAATCAAAAATCTCCATCGACAAGCATCTAAGCAAAGAAGGCTTGAACCGTTGAACCATTGAACCACTTTGGTTCAAAGGTTCAACGAGTTCAAAGTTCAAAAGGTTCAACGTCTTTTGGTTCAACGACGGGCTCAATCAAAGGAATGGTTCAATGGCTTGGTTCAACCAAGCGGTTCAACACTTTGTTTCACTCAATTGGTTCATCCGCTTTGTTTCAACGCTTTTGTTCATCCTTTGGTTCAATTAAATGGTTCCTCAGTTGGTTCAAGGCTTCGTTTGAACCATTGAACCAAAGCTTTGTTCAATGGTTGGTTCAACGTCTTTTGGTTCAAAGGTAGGTTCAATCAAATGGTTCAAAGGCAGGTTCAATCAAGCGATTCATCCACTTTGTTTCAATGCTTTGGTTCATCTTTTGGTTCATCAGCTTGAACCATTTTGGTTCAAATCTTGGTTCAACATTTGGTTTAACCAAGCGGTTCAAAGCTTTTAATTCATTGCTGGTTGGTTCATTGCCTTGGTTCAACATTTGGTTCAATCAAATAGTTCACTCAATTAGTTCAATAAAAGGGATCATCGACTTAGTTCAAAGAAGCCTCCCAAAGGACAAGTGCCCTTGCGGAGGGCACTTGGTCAACAAACATACCCTTTATAAGGGTCATTTTCAAAGAAGGCCGCAAAGGTAATTCTTTCAGAATTCAAAAAAGACTAAGGCAAGAAACAATTCCTTCGAACTTTTTGTCTGAAGGAATTCCTTCAAACAAAAAGTCTGAAGGAATTCAAGAAAGTGACTGCGGGAAGAAAACCCGAAGGAAATTCTCAAATCCAAAAGAACAAAGGAACAATTCCACGGACTTTTTGTCTGCAGAGAAAGCTTAGGGAAAATACCCGCGAGAAAAGCATTGGAAAAAGTCAATGGAAATGTTCGTGAAGACTCTAAGGAAAAGGCCGCCAAAGGACCCCGAAGGGCAGGTGTCCTTGTGGGGGACTCTCGGCTGCCAAATTGAAGGGTCACCTTCCCTTCGAGAAGATGTAAATAAGAATCTCGAAGGCTATTCGAAGACCACTTGAAGGGCATATACCTTTGCGGGGGGCTCTTCTCGACCCAAAGCAGATCATTTATTAAGGCCTAAAAGGGCAGGTTCTTTCCAAGAAAGTGCCAAATAGAAAAGCCGAAGAATGACCAAGGGGTGACATGCCTGAATGTCAAAAATCTAGAACCATAAATAGCTCTAATACCACTTGTTAGGACCTAAGAAGCATAATTGATTACCAAGTACAACTAAACGTGGAATTTAACCAGAAGTAATAAGTAACTAGAATTCAACAACAACATAGAATTTGAGAGACAATACCCAATTGTATTAATACTCTTCCAGAAGGAAATACAACAAAGAAGATGCCATAGTCTTCTTCCTTACACTGCTCTAGGGCTCCCACACCTCTAGGGCATAAACAATAAATCTCTTCAAGATCTCACTCTCTCAATTACGGTCCCAACAATCAACTCAAACACAGAGTTGTTGTTCACCTCCAACCAATCAGTATCACTATTGCCAGTACCAACCGGTAAGTGACAATCACTAGCAGTCCAATCGAGTACTCCACGTACTCCAAGTCTGAGTATACACACATACTCCAAGTACACAACGTATTCCAAGTAGATCTCACCTGATCTTGCTACCTGTTGTGTTGCTGACCTCCTTGATCTTGCACACCTGCAAATCAACCTGGTTCTGCACACCTGTAAACCTTGATCTCGCACACACACACACACCTACAGATCAACCAACCTTACTTACACATGTAGATCTCCTTCTTGATCTTGCACACCTGCAGACCAACCTGATCTTACATACCATGAAGAACCCTTGTCCTCCAAATCAGCACCCCTGTGGATCTTCTACTAGACCTTGCTCTCCCGTAGATCTACCTGATCATACACACTTGGCACTATGACACTATGAGGAGCCAAACTTGCTCTCTCTATCTAGCACCCGAGGAATCCCTGCTTTGATCCCTCACCTTTTACAATATAGCCCATGAGTCTATTATATAGATCTCATGCAAACAATAATTAGACATCTAATTACAATAATTAGATCCATAGCTCCAAGACTAAAATTAGCTTTTTAACATGCAAACAACCAGTTCGTTAACAAACTATTCGTGAACTAATAGTTTTGGAACCACACAGGCGACTGACGTTAGTCCCTGTCTAGCTGGAGATGGCCGACGTCAGCCAATCTTGACTGATGTCAGTTGATTTTCTCATTGTATATGATCGACATCAGTTGATCAGACCAATGTTGGTTTCTCTGCAACTCAGCAACCTCTAAACAACCTCCTGTTTGCATATCGGTGAAGCTTTTAGCTCCACAACCTAACAATCTCTCACTTGGAGATAAACAGCTGCACCTGTACCTGTACATCATCTAATCTATTCCCTGGCTTATATCCCTCTTCAAGATCAATCTTGAAGACCACCACACATCCTGTGGTGCAACACTTATCATCCAAGTAACCTGCCATATCCGCATCTACAAACCCATGTAGAGAAGTGCTTGACCCTGCATAGCATGTCGACCTGCTACTTGTCCCTCTCAGATACCTGAGAATCCGTTGAACCGCTTTTCAGTGCTTCCTTCCTGGATTGGCCACAAACCTGCTGACAACTCCCACTACTGGGGCAATATTAGGGAGCACACATGTACTCAACCTCATCATGTGATTGGGGACCCTGTTCTATGAACTGTCCATCCATAGGTGTGCTTGTCGTACTGCATCCTGCACTACCTTCACACAATCATCCTGAGACAACATCAACTTGTGATCTTCCCTGTCTCTAGGAATACTCATGTCAAAGAATTTTGTTGCTCCCAAATCCTTCATGGCACACCACTGAACTAACCTTACCCTTAGCTCAACAAAACCCTGTAGGTCTAAACTTGCAACAAGCATACCATCCACATATAGTAAAAGGATAATGTTGTGACCATCATCCAACCTGGTAAGACAAACACAATGGTTACAATGACATTGACTAAAGCCATGCTTTGTAATACATCCGTCAAACCTATACCACTATCCTGCAGCTTTTTTAAGACCATATGACCTGGCCTTCTGTCTCACGTGTCCATTCTCTCTCTTTTTTAACCAAAGAATCCATTTGTCTCTCAGTGCTTTCATACCGACTGGCAACTCTACCAAATCTCCCATATGGTTCTCTTCTGAAGAATTCATGCCATGCTCCCACTGTTTCCTAGATCCTACCTGCTCTACAGTGAGCAACAAGTATAAAGAAGGAGAATAACAAATTTGAGGCTTACTTACACTTTCAATCCTCCACATGGGCATTTGAGACTCCTTGACAGCTTGTTGTTCACCCAAAATCCATTTTGTCAGTGACTGATGTCGGTCACCTCCCAGTCTACACCTGACCGACGTTGGTTCCCTGTAACTGACCTGACTACCGACGTCAGTTCCCTGACCGACATTGGTGTCTACCCAACCAACATCGGTGTCCACCCACCCGACATTACCAACTTTGCCTATCTGCACATGATCGACATCGGTACCTGTCTAATCGATGTCAGTTCTTCTTGACCGACATCGATAACTATGTTTTCCTGTGAGTGATGACTTTTTACCTGTGAGCTCTCTTTGGATCAAAACCCTGTCCAAACTACCCTGCTCAGAGTTATCTAGACCCTTCTGCTTATCTCTGTCCATCATCTCCTCCATAAACACTAAGGCTTTCTAGTTCTTAAGTCTGTCAAACACATCTGACTTCCTCTTAAGAACATGCATCTCCTTCTTGCTCATGTGACCAAGCCTACAAAGCCACATATTCACAACAAAAGAAGAATCAGTAATACAAGCAAGTAGATAAAGAGTACCTGCTTTCTTACCACCAGCTAATTCAAGTGCATCCGCTGTGAGAGTTCCTGTGCATCTCTCGTCACCCAACTTTTTTGAATAAATTAGCCGCATCTTCAGAACTGGGACCTGCATGACATCCTTCAACACCCACGTGTTGGCCATCTACAGTTTTAGCCACACTTCTCCTTTGCCAGTACTTTGACAAGGCTCACCAACCCCTAAATAAATCTTTCCAAAGTCTCCATGGACCTTAACATGGAAAAATACTCTATTTGGGGCTGCATGGAAAGAGGCAACAGAATCTATAAACCAAGATTTTACTTTATCCAAGGAACATATAAGAGCAACCAGTGCAAAAATCCATGCAACAATACCTGCTTCTTTATTTCCTTCATGCTGATCTTCTACCAACCAACAATTTTTCTTTACCTGCTCTTTCTTTCCATAACACCGTAATTGACCATTCGTGCCTTTGAATTCTTCCATTCTTAGCTTACTTTCTTCTGGCATTGCTATACTTCCACTTAATCAAAAACCCCTGAGAGTGACCTATAATCAAACACAAACTTGCTCCCTGCAACCTTAGCTTTGATACCACTTGTCAGGAATCTAGAACCACAAACAAATTTGATACCACTTGTTAGGACCTAGAAAGCACAATTGATTATCAAGTACAAGCAACTAAATGCATAATTTAACCAGAAGTAATAAGTAACTAGAATTCAAAAACAACACAAAATTTGAGAGATAATACCCAATTGTATTAATACTCTTCTAGAAGGAAATACAACAAAGAAGATGCCACAGTCTTCTTCCTTACACTCGTCTAGGGCTCCCACACTTCTAGGGCATAAATAGTAAATCTCTTCAAGAGCTCACTCTCTCAATTACGGTCCCAAAAATCAACTCAAATACAGAGTTGTTGTTCACCTCCAACCAGTCAGTATCACTACTGCCAGTACCAATTGGTAAGTGACAATCACTACCAGTCCAATTAAGTACTCCACGTACTCCAAGTCTGAGTATACACACATAATCCAAGTACACAACATACTCCAAGTAGATCTCACCTGATCTTTCTACCTGTTGTGTTGCTGACCTCCCTGATCTTGCACACCTACAAATCAACCTAGTTCTGCACACCTGCAAACCTAGATCTCACACACACACACACCTGCAGATTAATCGACCTTACTTACACATGTAGATCTCCTTCCTAATCTTTTACACCTGTAGACCAACCTGATCTTACATACCATGAAGAACCCTTGTCCTCCAAATTAGCACTCCTATGGATCTTCTACCAAACCTTGCTCTCCCGCAGATCTACCTAATCATACACACTTGGCACTATGGCACTATGAGGAGCCAAACTTGCTCTCTCTATCTAGCACCTAGGGAATCCCTGCTTTGATCCCTCACCTTTTACAATACAGCCCATGAGTCTATTATATAGATCTCATGCAAACAATAATTAGACATCCAATTACAATAATTAGATCTTTAGCTCCAAGACTAAAATTAGCTTTTTAACATGCAAACAACTGGTTTGTTAACAAACTGTTCATGAACTAACAGTTCTAGAACCACACAGGCGATCGATGTCGGTCCCTGTCTGGCTGGAGATGGTCGATGTCGGCCGATCCTGACTGATGTCAGTTGCTTTTCTCACTGTATATGACCGACATCAGTTGATCAGACCGACGTCAGTTTCTTTGCAACTCAGCAACCTCTCAACAACCTCCTGTTTGCATCCTGGTGAAGCTTTTAGCTCCACAACCTAACACTGAAGATGTCAAATTCAAGACAACGAACTAGCCGTTGAAAACGTATTGACAGGTGCATGAACGTCAATTTCAAATCTCATAAAATAGCCGTTGATCCTTGTAATCTATAGACCCAAATGCATTCATAGGCTTTAAGGCCAAGACCAGCAGAAAGTGAGGAAGGAATAGAACATCAAATTGAATTTAGGGCCCAATTTAATTAACCAAAAAAGAAGGAACGATGAAGGAAGGATCAGATCATCAAGTGGACATTAAAAGTTGCAAACTTTCAATAGTGTGACTTGTTTCTCTACATTGAAAAAAACAAATGGGTAGATGCCCCTAATTTCCAGCCTATCTTCCTAACAGTTTTCAATGCAAAACGATGTGTTACCGTTCCTGAGTCCTTCTTGAAGTGGCTATATAAGTGACTCTCTTTTATTGTAAATATATATATTTTTTGACAATCAGAACGAAACTCTGCCCAAATTAAAAGGCATTTCTGAGACTTTGAGCTCAGTTTGTTGATCATATTTTGTTACTGGAATAAGAAAGCAAGTGACTTTTTAGACTTTGTGCTATGATATCTTTGTTGTTGGGGAAACTGTTCTTATGTCTTTTTCCTTGATATATCTTCTATTCCTTTAATTTAACAAGCAGAATTAGTGATAGTAGTCAGGAAGGTGTCTTGAAGAGTCAACTGTGGAGAGACTTTGTGCCCTCATTGTCCTTTGTATCTTACTCTTGAGCAATTTAGGTGGAGACTTTGTGTTGCATCTCAATTTGCTGGTTACTACGTCCTTTGCTACATTTTGCATTTACTACAAGGAGTATTCTTGTGGTTTGTTGAATAGTACTTCTGAAAGAAGAGGAGTGCTGTCTGTCATTTCCCTTGAGTTTTTCCTTTGATTTTCATGTATCATCTCTGAAGAAAGAGAGATGGATGGTTTGTCCTACCCTTGAGTATTATTTTTTGTTTATATATATATATATATATATATATATATATATATATATCCATAGGGAACCTCCCCTTGATGAGAGGAGAAATCAGTCCCCTTTTGATGTGGTAAACTTACACATTTGGATGACTAATCTTCCTATTTTGGTTAATCAAACCTATTTTGTTTATCAGTACGCCGATCGACAAAATATTCAACCAACAAATTGCAAGGTATTTAATTAGGCCTATAGAATATTATTATTTTTGATAATCTGATTGGTTGAATGGTTTATATGTTCTTCCTAGCTTCACAAGGTTCTAAATAATCAATTACCTAAAAAATTGTAGTTATAATGCATTTTTAATGTTGTCAAGGTAAACATGGAAGAATAAATTAATAAATATTGAATCTATTTTTGAGGAGCTGTCTTTGCTTTAGTTGCTTCATTTGGTCATGATAGCGATCACTTAATGCTTTTAATGGTGGCAACTTTCTGTTGTTGGGAAAGGGTGGTGCACCTGATGATAACTATTTAGCATAGGCTCTCATCCCCATTATGATCCATTAAATCTCTTACTTGCACTCTTAAGCAGTAGATTATGAGGAATGGTAAGGAGTTGAGAGCAAGCTTCAAGGCAAGGTTAGGTCAGGGCAGTCTCTATTTTTTTGGTAGTTTTTTATGTTCTTACATAAAAGTGGTTGCTTGTTTGGGTTTAGGTTTTTGTTAATTAGTTGTATTTCAATATTTTCTATAGGTGGGTCAAATGTTTCTTAAAAAAAATAGAGAAATTCATAAAGCTTCAAACCCCATCGTCTCTTCATCCCCTTCCCTACACGGGCTTAATCTCTTTATTTTATTTGTATAAAAATGCTCATTAGTTACTTTTTGTCTGGTTTCTATAATAAATAATTTTTTTTTTTTGGATTTTTGATATGGATTTTTCTATTTTCTTATTTTTTTGTCTATGTATTTCATGACATTCATGTTGTGTCATATTGAGAATTTTTAACCATTTTGTTGTGATAAGTGTCATTGATTTGGTGCATTTTTTGAGAAGCAATATCTTATATGGGGTTTGAGAACAATATTTTGTGGAGATGGATTATTGAAAGGCCAATTAGCTCTCCAAATTGGGACATTATTAATATACCCATATAATTTGACCCCATTATAATAGAGAAATCATTAATTATATTTTTATAAGAATAGTTCATTGTTGGAAGCACTACCACTAAGAGGGGGGTGAATCAGTGTCTTAAAGCAATCTTTTATTTCCATTTAACCTTTCAAACTAATATAATGATCAAGTAATGCATAGAGAAGCAATCACATAAACATGAAGGAAGATATCAACACATGAACATAAGAGATATGTGGGAAACCCTCATGAGGGATAAAACCCACTGAAACACAACTTCGACTATAGTCTTAGAAGCAATTAATCAAGATTTAGTGAGGCACTAACCCCAAAAGGAGCACCAACCCCTCACTAGTAAATCACAAACTCAACTAGGCATTTAACAAGTACCAACTTGTAAGGAGACACCAACCCCTTAGGTGACTGAGCCACCCAGAACCTCTGATCACCTTAGGACACCTATTTCTCACTCTGATGATGATCACCTTATTTTGTTCTTCAAACTCTTATATCCCTCTCAAATAGCCTATTAGGCTTCCTTGCTTAATATGCCTCTGACAAGGTGTTGTCACTTGGATATGCACCCTTTGAGGAGATTCTAAGGCTCTCCTCATCCAAGTGGTACAATGGAATCACCTATAGGCTTGTGGGCAACCTAAGGAACAAGGTGAGTCTCTAAATAGGGCTAACTCCCTTGATGTACCACTTAACTAATAAAACTAAAATTGGGGGGTGAAAAGGGAGAAAGAGACTAAAATCAAAGCTAAAATAATGGAGGTGATACACCAAATTGACTGATGACATCCAACCATATGCATATTACACTTGAGACCAAGCAACAAACCAAACATATACTCTTCCAATCTACAACTTCTTACATCAATGTTGCATTGTGAGGTTAAGATGAACATCTACGCTAAGGAGGACTAGACAAGAGGCCTTGAATGACACATTATGAAGAAACAAACTCACTTAATCCTTGACATATCACAAACCACCTTACATGCCCTGCAAGAAGTAGTCTTCCAACTACAAATAGGTTTCAAGAATGAGTTAACATGCTAAGGCAACAATAGTGTCACTTAAGAAAATACAAACATTCAAGTACACACACTAAGAATAGTCATGGAAGAGATAACACTTATTCATTTCATTAATCAAAAGGTCTAAAATTGATAAGGGATTCACCATACTCAGGTGGAGCATCCAATCTAATGCCAAAATGGCTAACTCTTATAGAGTTAAGAGAGAGAGAAGAAGAGAAGTCCAAGGGTCACAAGGGCACTTGTAAAGATGATACAAGGAGTTACTTTTGTATGTGATAATGATGTGGGATGAATCATGCAAGGTATGGAAGTCCTAGTGTCAACTCAAGTCATCAAAGGTATGCAAAGTGGCCTAAAACTCCTTTTCTTGCACATAAATTTGCCTTCATAATTAGGCCTATTTGAGTAACTTTTAACTATTAAAGGGTAGGTCCAATGATTAAAATGTAAGGGGAGGATCTTATACATTCCTCTTCATGCATTAGTTCCATGCTTGGTCTTTATAAATCACTTGGAAGAGAGCCATCATCACCTGCACTCTAGGAAACCTCCTTCTCATGCACCTTGCACACTTATCCTCAAATTTGGCTATATTTATTCATTATGGTCCATACAAGGTAGTTTTTTTACATGTTTCAAGACCCTCCATGGCCTTAGACTCATCAAGGGCTTTTTAAAATCACTTTACTCGAAGATTTACTTCCTTCTCTCTAACTTACCTAATATGTCAGATTTAACTGGCTGAGTTGGAAGCTATTATTAGAACCCTTATGAGTTTTTCCAAGAAATTTTATGACCATAGTGAGTTATAAAATTTCTAAATATTCCTCCCAAACTTTATTTCATCTCCAATCTCCTCCTGTAGCCTACAAAACACAAAAATGGTTAAAATATAACATGTTTCTACAATTTTTGTACAAGTCCGTACATCTAAAATTCATGTCAAACATCCCAAGGGAATCCTTTCCAAGGTCAAAAATGTTTTATGAGCAAATTATGCCATTTTATCAACTATCCAACTCCATTTTCACAAACTAGTCCTTAGAAAGGGTTTAAGAGGGTTTTGGAGTAGTTTTGAGTCTTAAGGTTGGTTCATAAAACCCTGATGTCTAACCTACCAAAAATTTCCACAAAATGGCTATTTAATACGCCTCCCATCTTCCCCTAACTTCTCTAGTCTCCATATAAAACCTCATGTGAGATATGAGCATAAAAAATGGCCTATTGAGCTTATTTATCTCCTTTCCAATGGGCCTGATGGGTTTCTAAGTCAAACGTGGATTTATTGATGTTTTATCTTCACTCCAATGGATTTGTAACCTCAATAGTGACCTCAAAAACCTATTTCAATCCATTTAAAGGTATGTTTAAGGCTAGGATTAAGTTTGACCTTGCATTTTGAAACTAGGTTTCACCATGCCTAATAGGCATGAGTTGTTCCTTTAGTCAAAATGACCCTCTTTGTGTTTGTTTGTATATGAAGGGTTTTTAAACTTCAATAGTACCCTACTGAACATGTCTTCATAGGTTATAAAACTAACTTCACACTAAGAAAGAAGATGGCTCTCAATTTGGCCTCTAGGCTTCAACTCTACCTTTAGGCCCAACTACTCCTTTTATGATTTGGACTATTCTATTTGGTTTCCTTGAATTTTAATGGTTCATACACTTCACCTATGACTCTAAAAACAAGATACAATAAGGTAGAATACATTCTTATGTCTAGAAGTATGAATGACCTTTCATTTGGGCACTAGGCCTCAATTGCTTGATATGTCTGCCTGCAAACCTAGACATCTATACCATCTTACCTGCTACCATAATCTTATGAGGTGTGTTATATTTTTTAATATGTGAATTATATCTTCTCACACCTTCCAAATAGGCTTCCCTTGTTCCAAGTTCATCTTTGTGCCTCATTCAACAAAATTACCACTTTGTGTTCAAAGGGAAGTACCCCCTATCTAAGACAAAACAAGAGGTAATTACCCTATTTTTATAACAAAACCAACACTTTTTTGGGTTTCTCCATTTTCTAAAGGTGTTCCAAACCAAAAAATTTCTCTTGATTCCATGACTAGATCCCCCAAAATCATTCCAACTCAAAACAGACGCTGGTGAAAAGGACTATGTGTAGGGTTCTCAAGAGTAAACTATGCATATGTTTAATTAAGATATTTCCTTGATTAATATCCATTTTAACATGCCTATTCAAGTTTTTATGATCATGATATAATGGCTTCAATCATAATTTTAACTTTTTAATCTCCCAAACACCCTTTATGCTCTTGAAATCACAAGACTACTGACTATGTTGAGTTGATTAGTTACGCCTATTGTAGGTGTTTATGACCTTATTTAGAGCTTATAAGATCATCATGAATATGGAAGAGGTATAAAAATGGTTAAACCCATCATGACAACGTTTTAATGCACTTGACTCTCTCTTGACTGAACTTTCTTTCCCTAGACTGAGAAACTGCCTGTTAGAAATGACCCTTATTGTAGGTTACTCCCTTCGACGTGATTAGGCTTGAACTTAATGTTTATAGGCTTATTTGGTATTATTGGTTTCATTAAAACTTATCTAATAAATTCTAAAATCATCCTTGTGTACTTTTATATCAACCAACCTACTCACTGTCTGCCTAGTCACATTCAATCACCATTGAATGTGTTGTCTGTAGAACAAGGGTCCTAACTGTGGGGTATTTTCATGAAAAGGTCCTTGAAAACAATGATAAAAATCTCCTATATATACCATATATTAAATTTTCATTATTTTAGGTCTTTATTCCTCATGTTTTCATGATTTACACACCCAAAACAATACCATTCTGCTCATTATTGACTGAGACAAACCCTGACTATGTTGACTGTAGGTTATATTAACCTTATCCATTTGGTCATAATGTTGGAGAGATCCTACCTTGAACCCCTTTGAGACCACGAATATCATGATTATGTTTTCACTTAAATTTGATGCCTTATAAACATCACCAAGCATCAAACTATCGCACTATATGCTCTTAGTTATAGGTACACCTTTTTGAACCTGTGTACGAATTGCAAGTGTTAATAAGGTTGAAGTTTAGCCTCACCTTTTTGAAGTGATTATTTATGAAAATCATACATTATTTAGTCAATGGGAACCATCTAACATGAGAGTGTATATTTTTCATTCCTCTAGGATACCAAAACCATCTAAAAGACAAAACTTGTAGATGCTACTATGGTATCTCAGTATGTTTCCAAGCAATTTTGTGCCCTCTAAGCATCACCCTCCACCAATCCACTTGCCCTCATTCTTGCCATAGTCCTTCTCTATGATATGGTCTACAAAATTTTCCAAGTTATATGTTTGGATCATCTTTAAATCACATTGTATTAGGTCCTCAAAAATCTCTTAGGTCCCTGTTTGCTCAAAATAGGGATTATGGGCCTAAGATCTCTGTTATCACATGGATGTGGTTTTCAATTTGCTTTTGCCAACTTTTTCCTTTGAAAAAGTATACCATGGTTAATTAACATGATATGAATTAAAATAGGCTTTCCAATCATGCTTAAATTCTTTAAAATGTTATCTTCATCTCTCTGCCATTACCACCTATAGGTGGGCAAAGTAATGCATACAGGCAACACACTTCTCTAGTTATCATGGGATGAGTTAGATGCATTTTTCATTGGATTTTAAGGCTCTAAAACGTCCCTTAACACCTTGAAATGAATATTCCATGTCTCATAAGGATTTAAGTCATTTGATAGGCTCTGATGACATCATCATAAAGGCTATAGATGTTATCTGACTGTATATGTAGACAATGAGCATAAAATAAGGAAAATGTGGATGAAAGGTCCCAAAAATATCTCAAAATCAAAGTCCAAACCTCAAATTCATGATTTACACCCAAGATATATTTAATAAATTTCTAAACCTCTCCTTCAATATGAAATCCACTTGCAAACATGTGGAATAAGACATGTAGAGTGTTGAATGACTAGTCTAACAACATGGAGAATGAGATTTCAACTATGAGAATCAATTATACTTGGATGAAAGGTGAAAATGGGAGTCAAGGATAATTTTGAAATGTGTAGATGAATCTAACACAACCCCCTGAGACTGATGATAAAACATGAAAACTCTTAAGAAGGTGAAAACTGCCCATAACACCAAATGGTGCATCCTCTTACAAAGTGAGCCCATTAGAAAATCCAAACACTTTAAATTTTGAAAAAAAAACATTGGAATAATAAGGGGAAATTCCAACATCCTATGTAAATAATATCAACAACTAGTTTGTATAGACTTGTTCAGAATGAAGCAAAACCTGTAGGGTTCATAGATTTGTAAGCAGATTTGGAGGCTCAACTTGTTAATGATGGTTCATAAATAAAACTTGAAAAATATCAAAAATTAATATATGTAAATGAATGTATCATAGTTTAAAATAACCTCCCAAAATAATTCTACTTGAAACCCTTTCTACTGGCCGTACCAAGTGGAAACTTGCAAGTCACTTCTCCATGCTAAGAAGGATGAAAGAGAGATAGAAAAATTTTGAGCTATAAATGGAACTTTAAAGTCATGAAAATCATGTATTTTAGTTAATTAATATTAAATATCATCCCTTGAACCTCTTCCCATGTGGTATACTTCCCAAAGAGCCACACAAGTGTCCTTTTCTTCCCTTTTCACTATAAAACTATCCTTTCTTCTGCACAACCTACAATATTCAGTTATAATTAGTCACTAAAGACTTATTAGGACAAATTTAATGTGATATAATCATTTTAAACTTGTACATTTACCAATAAACTAGTATAAAGCATTAAATACACCTATTTGACACCTTAAAATGACTCAAAATGTTAAATGGACGTAGAGAACTAATGACCAAAGTTATTATAACATAAATTAAAATTAATTGACCCATTAAAAAACCTTATAAAAATATATTAGACCCCTTATATACCTATAAAACTAAGTTTTCCTATAGGTTCCCTAATTTGACTAAAAAGTCAAATTTAGTCAACATTAGGTTGATTAGGCCAACTGACTGTGATATCCACATGAATTTTTTTTGTTATATGATCATAATAGTATATATCCTTTCTTCTCATGGCCTATAATACCTCATTTTACTTCAAAATATATCCTCTTCTTCACTCATAGGAGTCTTCTCTACTACACATCTTAAATAGGCTAATTAGGTCTTGTACTTATAACAATCACTAGAACACTCACACTCTTAGTCGGCCAACAAATTAATCCATTATGGTCAGAAAAAAAACATGTCTTAGGACACATTATACATATTAATCAGTAAAATTAAGATCATCATTAGGTTGGTCAAACTCATTTAGACCTCTTTTTTCTTTTAGGCCTACTAGAGACCCTATTGCAATTAGGTTTATCCTTTCCATAGAATAACTTGAACATATATGGACTAGATGAACCTCAAAAAAGAAATAAAACCTTTAAAACACTTATATTTAAACCTAAAATAACCTATTACATTCTCAATAAGTCACAAATCCTTCATTCAGACCTTGAAAGCACCATTAGGCCTTAAAGACCTGTTAGGTCTAATTACCCCCAAAAACATTGTCTTCAAATATGAACCTCATACAAACTATAGGAACACATTATAGGAATAAAAAACACATTTATGTAAATTTAATTACCTTATGTTCATCATAAAACTCATTATACTCGATCATTCAGGCTCCAAAGACTCAGGAACACCTCATCAAAAAGCTTACTCAGAATTGTCAATTTGCTCAGAACCTAGTCATTAGAAACTTGACCTCAAAGATCAGTAAAAGAACTTTATAACACTATATATGTATGTATAATATCTCATGTAATATTTATAACATCATCACATGATTTTTATACTTCCAAACTAGTCAAAATGACTCAGGAACATCAAACTTACTAACACAGAGAAAATTGCCTGAATGCTCCAAAACACATTCTTGATGAATGTTTTATTTATCTCTTGTACATAAAATTAAAAAACATATAATTCACATTCATATTTCATATGTGACATATATAACATCCTAAAATATATATATTACAAGTTCTAGTGTCAGCCACTGGTCTTACAAACTAATATGTTAACCATCTCTCTCACAATCCTTACATACCCGGATAAGACATTTTGGCTTCCATAATCCAACCTCATATATTGAATTAAAATATTATTAAAATAATGGATATATCATTTAGGTAATAAAAAACAACATCATATTCATTTTATGCTTCAGATAAGTGCATAGAGCCTCCAGCTCATCACTCTCACTTGCTTACTCAGAATTGCCATTCTGCCTTGTGGATCAGTCATGATGATTACACATTCCAACATCTGTGTAGACATAGTAAATAAGTCATAATGAATGAATATTATCCTTATAGATATTTATAAGATATTAAAACACAAAGATACAAATGTCTAATGGTAACTATGGAAAATATAGACCAATCTCTGAAACTTACACCTTCATTGTCTTATCTTCACTAGACAAGTCATCTTATGAATAACATTTTCAACATTTTTAATGATATCAAAAACATATGAACATGTGTTATAGGTATTTAAAAACAACCCTATGTATTTTGATCCATTCCTAATCCATGACAAATCATCCCTAGTCTCATTCTCACTTCTATATAATTTTTTTCATTGTCTTCACTATTGGACTTTTCAACGATAAGCCAACTTCCATAAACAGTTTAGTATATTTGAATTATATAACTTGCTCAAAAACCACCATGGTAATGAAGTATAAGTCAAAATATTCAACATCCATCCATTATGTACATTTGACTCAATCAAGCTTGCCTGCTATACAATTTTTTTAAGAAATAAGAGATTTATTATTGCTTTCACTCACTCATTTGACATACCAATGCCACCTGGATGTACCTAGGAGAGTCATATACATGATCCAATCATAAAAATAGGTCATACAATCCATTTTTATCCATTTTCATCAATATCTTCCATATTGGATGATTATGAGGGTTTTAGACCAGTTTTCATTCTTAATGTTTGTTCATAAAGCTTTGCCCCTAAAACCAACACCCAATGATTGGAAAAAATTGATATGACCCTTTTCCATCTCTACATAAGAGCTCATATTCCCATGAAAAAGTCACACATGCCAACAAGCATGAGAAAATCCTTTTTAGGTCTTCATCTCTTCATTTTACACATACAAGAGACCATCAAACTCATTTTCATGATTTTTGCTTCAAATAAGGACCTCAAACTACACCAAAATACTTTAAACATCATTTAAAACCTCAATACTTGATCACATGAGATAAAAATCCTCCAAACCTGATCATGATACCTCATTCTACCACCTAGGGTCTTAAGACTAGGTCCATAAGCATACCACTAAAGAAGAACTTACCCTTTTAGATCATTATGAGAGTCATGTGACTAATTCAACAACTTTATCACATGATCTAACACTAAATTATACAAATTTAAGATTATACACATCCATATCACCACCATTATGCCTCTACAAGCTATATCCATTCTTAAGAACTAGTCTAACAAATAGACCTACTGGGCACTATACCACTTTGAGATCCTCAAGACACCTTATAAATATTAGTAGTCACCTCCAAACATCTAAGACAATATCCACAACATCTCACATCATTCTTATTTTACCAAGTCTCCTTAAATCATATAGGTCACTACCAAAGACTGAACTAGCCTTCTTGAACACACAAGACATGAATATAATCTCTCTTTTTGAACTCATGAAACTTTGAAGATATTCACCAAAGATATGAAACTTACACTACCTCAACCAACTATACATACTTGTAATCACTCATTTCATCATACCTCACTATGTTTCACAAGACACTCCATTGGATCACTCTAAGCCCCACTAGTAAGCTTAAATAATCAACCTCATACCAATGACCATAGATTCTTTCCTGTGAACCAACACTTGACCTCAAGCTTACTTTGACATCAATGACCTCAGGCATATGACATTAAAGACAACTCTCACCTTATGGATCCTTCTTGACATCAATGATAGTACATAAACATATGACATCAATGACAACTTTCAACAATCTCTACCTTTGTCATTGGTGGCAAACCACATTGATGTTAAACCAAAAAATGAATTAATCATTCTCAAACTAAACTACTTTTCAACAAGCTGCTTCTATCTCAAACTGAATGATTTTATCAATAAATTTCTCTCACAAGAATTTTTACCATCAAGAACTTTCTCTCCCTTTGACATTAATGACAAAGGGTCATACACACTCTCACAAGGTCATCCACACATAGTCCGTTGATCCTTAGACCTGACCACTCTTAGAGCCAATAAGTGCTCCCTTTGTCCATACATACTTCTCAATGCTTGTTGTCATTTTTTCTCTCAAATAATACTAAAAAAACATGCTTCTTGAACATTTGTAACATCTCACACATATTCCCCCTTACTCTATGCACACCTTAGAATCATATCAATTAAAGTGAAAATTACTCTAACTAAATTGCTCCATATGACCTCTTAAACCAATTGATTGCATACAAGAGCTACATATTGACCTTTGATGATTGATATGACCAATAAGTCTTTAAACAACTACCTTAGACCATCAAACCTCAGATCACGACCACATAATCAACAAAGAATTACTCCTTGACTCTTTGCTCACAAGAGTCATGCCCATATCTCATAATATACTCAAGAGACCTAAGTTATCTCCCCTTAACTCCATGCTTCACCTTTGATAAATGACTTAATGATGAACACACTATCATCCATATGAGCAACACTCTAACTTGTCTGAATTCATATCTCCCAAATAGATCTTTGCACCAATCCTCAATAGAATCATGTGTACATAACTACCCATCATGCTTCAATAAACTTAACAGGGTCTAGGATAAGATCTATATGCAAACCTAAACCAAGAAACACCTTCAAACATATTAACTTCTTCAACCTATCTTCTTGTTGTCTCAACATGCAGTCCTCTATGCAAACCTCAATCATGACCTAGATCATGCAAACAACTAGACTTTTCAGTTGTATTCAAATTCTCTTTTTCTATATTGAGACTAATGCAAACACATAATTTCATTCTTCTTCATGGACCGTGGTAATTTTTTTATGGTATCCATACATGAGCTACCTCTAAACTGATCATCCAAACCTTTCTTTCAACAACCACCTCAAAATAGAAGCCTTCACATGCTTCTTATTAGTTGAAGAGTGCTTCCTTAAAGCCTAGATAGAGACATCCCACTTCATAGGAATCTAGAATAATGTGAACTCAGGAGACCCTCAATTATCTAGTCCACTTATCTCAACCATCTTACAACTGAGAGACTAATAGTATTTCTTTAGGATTCTCTTGGTTTTGATTGGTACCTCAAGCTTGATGTCTACATCATCCTTCTTATCTTTGATTGCCATTTTTTCTTCCAATGCATCATCAATAGATGCTGATATTAAAATATTTTGACACTTATTCACATTTGATCCTTATTCTACTACAAATAAATCATTCTAAATAATAGGCTCAATGTGATTAACACTAACTACCTTTGGTCTCCATACATTTTTAGGGGCATCAATCATCTTTCTATGACTAGAGGTTTTATCCAATCTGATCTTATAGAAACTTACAATGTGACCAACATGTTGACAAATAAATCAAACAACCTGACTCACAACTTTTGCTTGATGTGGATTGTAATATTTTTTTGACCAATTACTTCTCGTCTTACAATCCCTTGCTCTATGCCCAAACTAATAACAAGTGAATCAATAACCATGAAATGAATTAGAATACCTTGCTGCATTGGGATGCCTATTTGGAGTTGATCTTTTATAATTTTTCTTCATGTTAACCTTCTTGTTTTTATTAGGATGATATGCATCTTTCTTGGTTTGAGCTGACTTATCATACTCTTTCTCAATCTTGTTCATTTTGTCCATGAGCTGCTCATGCTTAAACTTTAAGGAGCTAAACTCGGTCTTCAACTAATCACACTCAACTTCTCTTAATCTTAGACTTATATTTGCATCCCATAATTGGTCCTTAAGATCATAAATAGTCATCTCATCTTCTTGGGCTCCATTATCCAGCTTAGTCTTCAAGGTACACACTTTCTTCTCAAGAACTATGACCATGTATCTCAACTCTTGATTCTCTTTCTTTAGTTTCTTTACCATCTTTTGCTCATAGGATCACCTTCAAGATGTCAAGTTTCTTCAAAGGGCCTAATCTGATACCAATTATTGGAAGCACTACCATTGAGATAAGGGGGTGAATCAGTGTCTTAAGATAATTTTTTGATTTCCATTTAACCTTTCAAACCAATATAGTGATCAATCAATGCATAGAGAAGCAATCACATAAACATGAAGCAAGATATAAACATATGAACACAAGAGATATGTGGGAAACCCTCATGGGGGATAAATACCACTGAAACACATCTTGGAATATAGTCCTATAATTAGTTAATCAAGATTTAGTAAGGCACCAACCCCCTAGGTGACTTAGCACCAACTCAACCACCTAGAACCTCTAATCACCTTAGGACACCTGTTTATCACTCAACTAATTATGATCACCTTATTTTGCTCTTCAAACTCTTCTATCTCTCTCAAACAACCTATTAGGATTCCTCACTCAATATGCCTCTTACTAGGCTTATTAGGTCAACTGACGTTGATATCCACATGTAAAAAATTTATTATATGTTCATCATAGTCTCTATCCTTTATATAATTATCTATAGGACCTCCTAATCCTTCACAATTTGTCCCCTTATTTTCTCATAGGATTTCTCTCTATTACACATTTTAAATAGGCTAATTAGGCCTTGTACTTATGCCAATCACTAGAAAACTCACACTCTTTGTCAGCTAAGACATTAATCCATTAGGGTAAAACCCAAAACATGTCCTAGTGCATGTTACACATATGAATCAGTCAAAATAATATCATCATTAGGTCAGCCAAACTCATTTAGACGTCTTTCTTCTTTTAGGCCTACTAGAGACCTAATTGCAATTAGGTTTATCCTTTCCATGTAACAACTTGAAATCTATGGTCCAGATGACTCTAACCAAATAACTTAAACCTTTCAAACACTTATATTTAAACCTCAAATAATCTCCTCCATTTTTAATAAGTCACAAATCCTTTGCTCACACATTGAAAGCACCATTAGGCCTTAATGACCTATTAGGCCTAATTACCCCAAAAAAACTATCTTCAAAGATGAACCTCATACAACCTATAGGAAAACATTCTAGAAAAAACATATGGATGGAAAATTAATTACCTTAGGGTCATCATAAAACTCATTATACTCCACCACTCAGTCTCCAAAGAACACCTCATCAAAAAGCTTACTCAAAATTGTTAATTTGCTCAGAACCCAATCATTAGCAACTTGATCGAAAACATCATTACATGTAATTTAAAATTATAAAAATTAATGTATAAGATATAATTTCATATATATAATATTATCACATGATTTTTATACTTTCAAACTTGGTAAAATGACTTAGGAACATCAAACTTACTAACACACAAAAAAATGCTTGAACACTCCAAAACACAATCCTGATGAATTTTATCTTTAACTCTTGTAAGGACACTTAAAAGACATATAATGCACATTAATAATTATTATGTGACCTATAAAACATAATCCAATAGATATATTAAAATTTCTAGTTTCAACCATTGGTCTTACAAACCAATCTATTGATCTTCTCTCTCACAGTCCTTACACAACATATAAGCCATTTTGGCTTCCATAATCCAACCTCATATACTGACTTCCAAGATTATAAAAATAATGGATATGTTATTTATGTCTTAAGAAACAAAATCATATTCATTTTATTCTTCATATAAGTGTAGAGAGCCTCCAACTCATCACTCTTACTTGCTTACTTAGAACTACCATTCTACCTTGTGGACTAGTCATGATGATTATGCATTCCAACATCTATGTAGACATAATAAATAAGTCATAATGCATTATTATTATCCTTATATATATTCATAACATATTAAAACATAAATATATAGAGGTTTAATGGCAAATATGGAATATATAGACCAATCTCTGAAACTTACACCTTCACCATCTCATCTTCACTAGACAGGTCATCTTATGAACAACATTTTCAAGATTTTTAATGATATAAAAAACATATAACCAATATGGAAATTTTGTATAGGTCTTTAAAAATTATCCCATGTAATTGGATCGATTCCTAATCCATGACAACTCATCCCTAATCTCATTTTCACTTCTATTTGGTTTTTTTCACTGTCTTCACTATTATGATTTTTAGCGATAAGCCAAATTTCATGACTAGTTTAATATATTTTAATTATATTTCCTACTCAAAAAAAATCATGGGAATGAAGTATAAGTCACAATATTCAACCTCCATCCATTGTACAACTTTGACTTAGTCAACCCTACCTACTATACAAATATTTTGAGAAATAAGAGATTTCTTGTAGCTTCCACTCACACATCTGATATACCAATGCCACTTTGAGGTAATTTATAGAGTCACATACATTATAAAATCATCAAACTAATTCATATAATCCATTTCCATCAATATCTTCCACATTTGGTCACTATGAGGGTCTTAGGATAGTTTTAGACTGGTTTCCATTCTTAACATTTGTTCATAAAGATAAACCCATGAAACCAACTCCTAATGCCTAGAAAACATTTAAAAGACCCTTTTACATATCTCCCTAAGATATTAGATTCCCATGCAATAGTCACACATTCCAACAAGCATGATAAAATCCTTTTTGGGTCTTCATATCTTCATTTTGCACATACAAGAGACCTTCAAACTCATTTTCATGAATTCTCCTTCAAATTAGGATCTCACACTACACAAAAAACCTTGAAAAATCATGTAAAACCTCAATCCATGCTCACATGATCTCAAAAACCTCCAAACCTGATCATGATACCTCTTTTTTCCACCTAGGGTCTTAAGACTACGTCCATGAGAAGACCACTAAAGAAGAACTTTCCCCTTTGGCTTACTCTGAGAGTCATGTGACTAAATAAAAACCTTTATCACATGATCTAGCACTAAATTTTACAACTTAAATCTTATACACATCCATATCACCACCATCATGCCTCTATAAGCTATATCCATTCTTAAGAACCAGTCTAACAAATAGACCTACTAGGAACTATACCACTTTGAGATATTTAAGATACCTTCTAAAGATTAATAATCACCTTTAGACATCTAAGATAGGATCCATAACATCTACCATCATTCTCCTTTGACCAAGTCTCCTTAAACCATATAGGTCACTACCCAAGACTGAACTATCCTTCTCAAACACACAAGATATGAATACAATCTATCTCTTTGAACTCATGAAGATCTAAAGATATTCACCAAAGACATGAAACTTACACTACCTCAACCATCTATACATATCTATAATCACTCATTTCATCATACATCACTATGCTTCACAAGACAATCCATTGGATCACTCAAATCCCCACTAGCAAGCTCAAATAATCAACCTCATACCAATGACCATATCCACCTTCTTGTGAGCCAAAAATTTACCTCAAGCTTCCTTTGAATTCAATGACCTCAAGGATATGACATAAAATACAAATCTCACCTTGTTTATCCTTTTTGACATCAATGATATTACATAAACATATGACATCAATGATTACTTTCAACATTGGTGATGTCTATTTTTAACGAGATAAGGTTTGGATTTATGCATGAAAGATTGTTTTATCTCTATCTCAATGTTTTTTTAGACTTCCTTTTTTGCATTAAATGTATAAGGGGACCTATGTTCTAATGTTCGATTCATTTCTTTGCAATCCATCCCTACTTGATAAGGCTAGGACTGGAACTTATGCCCCTATATCAGAAATTATGACATAACATTGCCAATCTATGTTGATGTTATCTAAAAAACATCTAATTGTCCATTGCTTTTCCTAAACCATATAAGAATTTTCCAACCACTAGCCATTTAAAACATGTTAAACTTATGCTTTTGACTTGGTGAGACATTGCTATATAAATATCCCACGAGGGCACATCTTTACAACTTCATTCATTATGAATGCCCAAAAGTCTCTTTATTTAGATATGTATGAGCATATGTAATTGATAAATCATCTTATTATGGAATATTGGAGAGAAATGTTTTGATATACGATTCTAAGTAATTAGTTGAGCTGTCTTTTTTTGTAGTTTCTTTGTGTGGTGCATGGTTATGTTACATGGTTGTGGGGCATCTTGATATTAAAATTGTAATCGTGGTTGGATAAATACTCATAAATATGAAAAATTTATCTCTAATTTTTATTTCTATTGGATATATGATGTTAGACACAAAGTGGAATGCTTAGCAATTGGGAGACTTTTTTGTTAATTAGTTTTGAAATTTGAAAAATAGATTATTAGGATATATATTGTTGGGTTAATTTTCTAGATAAGCCTAACTTTCCTTAGTCTCACGCTGAAGTGATTAAAACCTAATGTGCTAGTGCATTGGCATTTCACATAAGACTTAGAGTTCTTGCACACTCACTCAAAGCATGCAGCAAGAGACCAGTTCCCATTAGTTTTGTCATGCGAAGGTGTCCTTAGTATATCAATGCTCAAACATATACTTTATTCAATGATTAACCTAAAAAATAAATACACAATATTTATGGGCCTAAGTTCAGTTAAATGAACAAACACGATTAAGATGACCAGCCCCATTATTTCTAGAATGAACTACATGAAACTCTAACCAATGAGGGTTTAAAAAACATCATCATGATTAGGAAGATATGAATAGAAATGGATATCATGGTTCAATTTTCTATTTACTACCATAAACTAAGGTATCATATATGTTACAATATTTTTATTTCATATACTACATGTTCTTGGCTTAATAAACTACTAAAATACAAAAATAATATAATTTAAAAGGGGTATTGATAGCCAAAAGATAAGGTTTAAATCAAGTAAACTGAAAAAATAGATTAAAGTTTTTGGAAATATTGTGTATTTATTTTTAGTTCAACATTTTGGATAACCATCCATGATCCATCATGAGGAGATATTTTTAAGGATGGATCACGGTTGGTGTCCAAAATAATGAGCTAAAAAAAAGAAATAGTATTTATAAAATATTTAATCTAATTTTATGGATTGTGAAATCATAAAATATCTAAACTGAAAATATATTACTTAAAATTAGAACATAAACTATTGAAATTATTTGGAAGGATGAAAATATAAAAGATAAAATAAATTTATGTTATTATTAGCCACAACTAAAAAGGGAGAGAGTTGGATAATTGTCAACCATAGGAAAGCATTGGTGAGTCCTAAAAACCTTAAAATTAGAAATTTCACCTCTGATAAGTTATAACAATTTTTTAAAAATGTTGATTATAGTATCCTCTAACCTAACATTATGATGCAGAGTCCAGCTTATCTAATTACTTATACTAAAGTTGTTACTTCCAATGTTAGGACATTATTAGTGATTCTTATACCCTCCAGGTACTCACACAATCCTCATTAATGTGGCAGCGATTTGTTGAGGGGAGACAATAGGGGTTTTTAGATTTTTTCTACAAACTACATCAAATATATATTTGGTCGAACACAAAGAAGTACACCATCTCTCACAAGGACGAGTAGGGCAATGTTAGAATATTTATTTCCCCCAATATCACATCATCAATTATTTGTTAACAGGAAGATCCATTGCATCATGTTGTGTGGCTCATGTTTGATATTAATGGACTTGTTTTAGGCCTTATCTACACACCTAATGATGGCCCAAAAAGAGAAACTTTATGGCATTGGTTGGTATATAACTTATCCAAGTGGCTTATCTATAGAAACTTTAATATGATTGGCACTCAAAAGGATAAATTAATCATTTTTTTGATGCAATGGTGCATTCGTAAACATAAATATTTGTTTTGTTTCAAAAATTGTTTAGGGTTGTTATACCCTCTCTTTTGATGATGGCGTAATAGCCCAAATCCTTGGTTTACATGGTTTAATTTTAAACCAAGATTTGGCTAAAACTATGTAATGCCACCAAGGAATGTATGCTTAGGTTTTACATCATCAATGATAAGGTTAGCACCATCCATTTGGAAATTTTCATTTTCAACCACAACCCCATCAATTTTTAGCTTGATTGGGAAAATGGTTTGTATAAATACCCACATACTTAGCTCTTTTTTAATGTGTCACTTTTTACTCATGAGGGTACCATGTGAGTCATTGACCAATTTTGGAGTGTTGTGCCATGTCTTCCTTATGATGCTATTTGGATTGAGTTATGGAATGACATCGTGGCTCACATTGCCACCTTTCTCTGACATTACAATAAGCAAGTGGTGAAAGTTTTAAAGTACACCAATAATACCTTGTCTAAATAATTCTAATGAGTTATGAGGAAACTCAAAATGTAAATGATATTTATGGATTATATAACACCTTAGTATTTTACACTTAGAAAACTCAAACCTTGGTTGTTCCTCTCAGTTTTAGGCCTTTCTCACTTTCTAAAGTCTTGCATCTACTCTATCTTGTGCCCTTTTGCCTATCTCTTAATCCAACCAATATTATGTTGATGACCCAGACCTTCTATCTTGTTCAGAATACTTAAACCTATTTATCTTCCACCTTTGCAAGTTATGAGTTTGTACCTATTTTCCTACTCATCAGATACTAATGTCTAGGATAGACACTTGTACTGATGCTAGTGTCCTGACCCAATGCAAGTGTCTAGTACCCTAAAATCATATATTTTTAAATAAAACATATCCTAATGGTCGGCCTATGTGCTTTAATGTGAGTTGTTTCTCCAAAGGGATTGATATAAATAAAACATCAACCCTCATTCATTTCTATATCACAAAAAACTTATAAACTTATCACCTACTCAATGGGAAACTTACAAAAGGCATTCAATCAAGCACTCAAGTGAGAAAAACTTATCTATTTTCTCCTATTTCTATATTAGTCATAGGGACAACACATACATAGGTCTGAAGTACTAAAGGAGAATCCTAAGAGATATATTTGCCAAGTTACAAGTTAGGTCACTATTGTACTTGTTTTTCACATATTGTATGATTCACACACAAGCCAACACATAGGGGGGAATTTTTAGGAACATTTTAGTTAGTGTTCACATTATTAGTTGTTTAGGTAGTATATTTGTAATATTATTATGAGTTGTCTTAAAATTCATTAATAATATATTGTGATACTAGGATAGATGTGTGTAAGTGAGTTGTTATACAACTCACATAGATAGGTGTGTGAGAGTTTATTAGGGGATAAGATAGAAACAAAAGATAGAGATTTGTGGAGGAAAAGAATGGCCTTGCCTCATTATTTTAATGATATCATTGAGCTATAAGTATGTATCACTCTCTATTGTATGAATCCTGAATTAAATATTTGAATGAATTATATTTGTGTGTATTAGATTTTATTGTGCAATTTTATGAGTATTTAGTTTGTAAAAGCTTAAACCAGAAATATTTTTTGGTATCGGAGCTATCCATGATCTTGTGAATGTGAATAATGAGAGTTTGGTAGAGGATAAACGTTTCAAAGAAGATTATGTTATTGTCTTCATAATAGATAGTGGACCTACATTTAAACTAACTAGATGGTAATAGATGCAGAATAGAGGGTCAAGATTGTAGAGGAGAGAGTAAGTTTTGACAGAAATCCAAACAGTTTTTGAAAGTCATATTTGCCAAACTAGGCATTTCAAGAGTAGGTTAGTTTAAAATCTAATACAGTTGTTAGGGGTGGCTGATTTTCTTATTGCCCTTGTGTATGGAGGTTTTTTGTAGTAGCAAGACATTATTTGTGAATTTGTGCATTCTTCCAGCATCCTCATAGAAGATTCCATGTAGCCCTAGTACTTGTCAATATCAATCTTTGGCACTTGAGAAATATGTATTTTACATTCATCATTGGATATTGACCTTTGTCAGATTAAAATCATCAATCAAAAGAAATATTTTGACTTTTGAAGAGGCATCTCAATAAAAGGCTTGATATTCTCTAATATACTAGTGTATCAGCTATTTGTATGCATTATTAAGAATCCATCCACTGTTCTAAAGTTTGTGTAAATTGATAAGATGTCAATTAGTTATTCAAATCAAACAAAATTTTGAGGCATCATCACCGATTTGTCTTCCTATCAACAAATCTACCATGCATATTTTTTGATATTATCCTTGATCATATTCAAAATTAGCTACTCACTATATGTTATATCCAATTTTGGCACAAAATATCTATATTGGGTGTAGTCAAATACGTCGTATCATCTACCATCATATGTTGTTTTGGTGTGTCATGTCATTGACATATCACCATGCAAAGATCACCATTTCCCCAAATGATGGACCTAATGTAATTAAAATCCATCCACATCTTGATTGCATTTCTAATTACACAGATAATTCCATGTCTTTGTTACTTTTAATTTTTATGAGGTATTTTGTATAGTTGTATCCGTTTTATTAGTTATTAACATTTTAAGTCGTGTCATGTGTTTTAAGTTTTCCCAAATCAATAAAGAGTCATAGTTTCCATTTATTCTTAGTTATGATAGTTTGATTAGTCAAAACCATAATGTATTTTAATTTAGGTATATTTTTAAGGCTTATTATCAAAGTTTTGTTGGTCAAAATTAGTTTGTCTAGTCTATATAGGTCAAAGTTTGATGTTTAATATATTAGCTTATGTCATTTTATTAAAATCCATGTCTTTAGGATATGTATTTTGATTTGATACAGGTTTAGTCTAAAGTTTTAGTCATTGTCAAAAGAGTCAAGTCAAAAATTCAAAGTGTCTATATGTTGAAAAAGTTAAAGTCATTTAGGCTTAGGTGTCATATAGATTCATTGTCAAAAATTGTAAAATACAAAAATGTATGCCTCACATATGTATTTTTACTTATATGTGACATATGGATTGTGGGGAGATTTATCCTCAAAATCTTCATATAATTGTGCTTCATTGACATATGCTAAGTATGCAACTTCACTTACTAGAGGACAAAGAAAATGGAGGCTAGAGGTGTACTTTTTCATAATTTTTGCTATGTGTTTGCAAATAAGAACATAAGCACATGCATGTTCAACTATTGTAATAAGTGAGAAAGATTTATTATGTAATCCCTTGAGGTAATATAGTGATGAGGACTAAAAGTGTTATATAAACATAATGTGTTTTTGGTTATTGGTTAACCATCCTTTGTTTATAGGTTGGTGGTAAACCTAGTGTAAAACCATCCATTGTTTGTAGGTTATCGGTAAACCAAGTGTAAAACCATCCTTTGTTTGTATTTTGATGGTAAATTGAGTGTAAAACCATATGATCTTTGTAGTTTAATGGTTAGCTGAGTGAATAACCATCATTCAAGTTTGGTGCAAGTTGTAGTATAAGATAATGTCTTCCCCGTGTTTGTACTAAGAGGGGGAATGTTAGGAACATTTTAGTTGGTGCTCACATTATTAGTTTTTTAGGTAGTTATTTTAATATTATTATGAGTTGTCATACAAATCATTAATAATATATTGTGATATTAGGATAGATGTGTGTAAGTGAGTTGTTATACAACTCATGTAGATAGGTGTGTGAGAGTGTACTAGGGGATAAGATAGAAATAAAAGAGAGAGATTTGTGGAGGAGAATATTAGCCTTGACTTCTTATTTTAAGGATTATCATTGAGCTATAAATATTTATCATTCTCTATTGTATGAATCCTAAATAGAATATCCGAATGAATTATATTTGTGTGTATTAGATTTTATTGTGCAATTTTATGAGTATTTAGTTTGTAAAAGTTTAAACCAAAAATATTAATAATTACATCAATCTAAGGCCCTCTTCAGAGTATTGGATATGTAGGTAGTGCTTACTAATAGATGGGTCTTTGGGGTCATATCGACACCATGTGCCCAATAATCCAATTTTTCCTAAGGTTCCCATGAAGATGAAAAAATAAAGTTTTGACATTTCATGAGGAGTGACAGTCCATGACCCAAATATAAATGCACCAGAGTGAAGGTGAAATCAAAGCTAGAAGCATTCAGGTGGTCACATCATTTTCTAGTAATTATTCCATATAGGACACTTGCATCAAACCCAGATAGTATCATTGACATAACCATCCCAAGATGCCACAAATGTCTAGATCTCTACAGGCACTTAATCTAGCATTAGGAAATTATTAAAAAATCATCTTCTAGTCTACTTTCTACTTATTCTAGATCCAACACTATGTTAACATCAGAACAAGATAAGTACATTACTTATTTATCATTTCCATATCTAGCATGGTTGTAATTTCTATGTTTAGCCTATTCTTAGTTTTATAAATTCAGCATATGTTATATTTGAGTTTAATACCCAATTGGCCTATTATAGATATAATTACCACCATTATGCATTATCATTTCTATATACCATGATCAAGTGAAAGAAATTGCATTGTTTTGTGAGTGTATTTATTGAAACCTTGAAGATATTGATGAGATACTAAAAACTATATTGGAAACAAAAATTTCAGAAGGTATAGCTAAAACATCTCTCCCCTTAAGCACATTACAACATAATACATCTACTGGGGGCATGATTTATGTGTTTAAGCCTTTATTTCCTAAAAACCAAAACATTATTTCTACATCTACCATGGAACTACCAATTATATAAACATAAATACTGGTTTCAATGCCTATTACCCATGGTGCATACTCAACTTACTAATCTAAACCCCAATGGGTCTACAATTCAAACACTCCTTCAAGTTATAAAGACCTTAGAGGACAAGGTTACAAACATTAAATAAAATTCTTTAAAATCTCCTCATGCTATTGATTCTAAAAATGTGTTACATAACCATCTTGTAATTGAGATATCTTTTTAGCATTTGCCAACTAGTTTTATTTGCAACTAAATTTCCATTTTATGATGACAAGGGTGATCTTGAAAAGCATATTCAATCTTTTTATGCGGCAGGCGTTGATTATGCCTCCAGTGATAAAATTTTGACCAAATTATTTTTAAGAAGCCTCAAGGAATATGCTTTGAGATGGTTCTATGATTTACCTCTCCAATATGTGAAAGCATTCAAACCTCTTGCAGATCACATTTTAGCACACTTTTCCATTAATATTTTTGGAAAAAAAAATTGTGTTCAAATTACCAAAATCAAACAAGGAACTAATGAACCTATCAATGAATATGTCTTGAGATATAAGATAATGCTAGCTAAAATGACCAATCCTATGGTAGATAAGAAGTTCAAAGACATATTCAAGCAAAGTTTGCTTGCTCAATTACATGAGTCCATTATTTTTAAGAAGTTCAAATATTTTGATGATTTATGCCATGTTATATGAGACAGTGAAATGAATCTTATTTCATTAAATAATCTCAAGTATGTAACAAGCACACCAACTTCATCTACATCTAGTACCAAGTTAACAATCAAATCAAGTTATAAGGTAAAACTTCATGCACCTAAAAAAGAAACAACCACCATGGTTAATATAGTTTCACAATAGACTAATCAGCTTGTTTTATCCAATGCAACAAGGAGATAATTCTCCCTTTTACCTAAGACCCCAAATTCATTACTCTCATGGTTACTAGAGTGTCAGCTTATATCTCTCCCTCATCCTATAGAAGTTGATATGAATAGACCTCTACCCAAAGGATATGATGTGAATACTTATTGTGATTATCATTAAGGACCATGGTGTTATATAATCAGATGTTTTACCTTAAAACACAAGATCCAAGATATTATTAATGACTAAAATCTTGAATTTTATGTTCTTCCAAAGGAATTGGGCTCATAACCTGGTGATCACCAAAAATAAAAAATATTTAAAAATCCTTTTAAAGATCATTCTAAGAAGGAACTAGAAGTGAAAATGACATATAATGAACATCCTCCTCTATCACAGTATGGGCATACACTAGATAGGATTATTGGTATTTACATGTGTCATACATCTCATATGGTTTAGAGGCCTTCTATTACTTTCAATGATAGTGAGATTAAGGATGATGACTTTGATCTTCATTCTTTATTCATTCAAGCATTCCTTGATCACCAGCCTATACATAGTGTTATGATTGACAATGGTGAAAGTCAAAATGTTTACACCATGACATTACTTACGCAACCAGGATATACTCATCACAATTTACATCCATTTACTAGATCAATTAAAGCATTCAATGGGACCTCCCAAAAGGTTCTTGGAAAGATTAACCTACCTTTACATGTCAATCTTGCACATGTGATTAATAACTTTTCAATTATACCTTTCACAGGCATATTTGATATGTTATTGGGAGACCTTGGATCCATACACTTTGAGTAGTACCTTATATAGTACATGGGTGTGTTAAATACATTCATCCCAATCGGGTAGTTATAGTTTCTAGAATTCCATATGAGCATCCTCTTAAATAAGAGAAACTTATACCCAAACAGTTAATTACTAAGCCAACTAAGTCTAATTCACTACAAAAGGGTAAGAAACAAGCAATCCCATTTAATAGGTGGTCGATACTTGAGATACCATTACATCATAGACATACAGTGGATTCTACTGAATCCCCATCTACTATGCACCATGTTCAGATATCCAAAGCACTTACACATCTTCATATTATGGTTATTCCAAATAAACCACAAAGCACTCAATGATGGGTTCCAAAAACCCCTATTCTTATTACTCCTATTAATGCTTAATGACCATAGAATCTTATTTTTCATACACAAATCATCATTGATACTACCATGATAAATATTAAACCTATACATGCTCCTCGATAGTGTCACAAGATTATTACACCAAGTTCATAGTTGGGAGATATCTATGACTATCTATTGGTTGGAATCATAAGATGATCTTTTCTATTCAAATATTCCCAAAAAACCAAAAAAATAAAAAACATTCAAAAAATCACAAATATTTTTAGCACCTACATTTTATATTAGATCATTGGTATCTATGTGTTAGTTCCATGTTAATGGATGGCATGTCAGTTACTTGTAAATACACGTGTGTCACACTTTTATTTGAGTGTGATACAAGCACACACAAATACATGATATATGTTTATTTATGATGTGGGGCTTCCCTCTACTCATAGACATTAGGGGCATATCCTTCTTTGATTTTGATACACATGGGTTTTATGGTTTGATGATCACATTTCATTATAATGTTTGAACTTACATATGTACTTACATGTGCCTTTATCCATGATTATATCTTACATAGGGTACTTGATATTCTCTACACTTGACATTTTTTTCTTAACACATTTGATCTATGGGCTACTATGACATGTTTATATTGGTTTCTATTGATATATTGTATGCACTTCCTTGAGTGTCTTGCCTTGTTATTATACTCTTTGTTTGAGCATTTAAATATGCTTATTTGCTTATGGACCATGCACCTATGTATGACTTATTTGACATTTTCATATGTCATTATTTATTATATGGATATTTAAATATGTCATTCTTTTTTTTATAGACATTTGACTAAGTCATGTCCCTTTGATTGTGCAATATTTGAACATGCCCCTTATTTGTAGTCTCCTTAGACCATTATCTTTTGACTTGATTTTGAGTGCTCTTATATGTCTGTTTATTTTTTTGTTGAGGTTATATTGTTACTATATAGACATTACCATGATCCTTATCATGCATCTCAATCCATCATGTGATTTGATTGTGTAACATTTAAACATACCCCTTATTTGTAATCTCCTTGGACCATTGCCTTTTGACTTGATTTTGAGTGCTCTTGTGTGTGTGTTTGTTTGCTTGTTGAGATTGTATTTTTACTATATAAATATTACCATGATCCTTATCATTTATCTTAGGCATTCATGTCATCACATTGGTTCTATGTGCTTTAATGCTATATCTACCTAGACATGTTCCTTCTATATACTATATGATTCCATTCACATAGTATATAGTTGTCATATCCTTTTGAGGTGAGGTAAATACCAGTTCATATATTTACCTCACCTCAAAGGGGCAGGGGAATATTAGTGGAGGCATGTCATAGAGGCATGTTCTCCACACTTGTCATAGTTTTCAGGTTCAGTGGGGGCATGCTTTGGAAGCATGTTTTCCACACTTATTCAGTATTTAGCATCTCCAAATTACAATAGGGGCATGTTTTGGAAATATGTTCTCCACATTGGTACTTATATTAGTTTTCAGATTTATCTATATATATTTGGGTCATTCTTTGGAAGCATATTCTCCACACTTACACAATTTTTTGAATTGGCCAAAACACACAATTATATGATTCAGATTCACAGTTGTGGTAGAATTCTATACTTTGATACCATTGGTATACACTATTTTAGCATGAGACATATCTAAGGTGCATATGATATAAAATTTGTGCTTAATATTTCAAAATATAAATCAATTTCAGATTCTAAAACTCCTTTATGTATTGTTACCACATCACAAACTTTTACATACTAACACCCCGATTGGACTTTTACAAACTTTATTGAGCTAATCTACTGCAGTAGTTGGATTTTTTTTGGTATGGTTGAGGTGATTAAATCACTTAATATTTACAATTTTTAGGTTAGAATTTATTTTATCATCCAACCTCACCAAGTTATAAGTATCAGGTTGCATAATTGAGCTAATCTCAATCATTATGTGGCAACTCACCTTTGCTCCAAGGTTGGGGCATGTGCTTTCTAATCTCTCTCTCTCTCTAGATATATGCACTTTCCAAATTTATTTATATTTTTCATAATCTCAGTTTTAGAACCTTACAAAGATACATCTTTTTTAAATCAACTTGTCAATAGGCAAGATAATTACATCGACACACAGGTGTACTCTTAAACCTTGCTATTTAAATTTTAATCTTTTTAATAATTTCATTTCTAAATTATATGGAATGATTATATACTATAACATGCTTTTGGTTGTAGATCAATCACCAACAAAGCACTCAAGTTGGGCACACATAAAGACAAGGTGTGTTATACACACCCAGGTACCCATTCCTTTCCTTTAAACTAGTAATTTTATTATTACATTAAAAGGGAAAAATTTAGATGATATTTATGGATTATATTGCACCTAAATATTGAACACTTGGAAAACTCATACCATAGATGTTCCTCTCAATTTTGGACATTTCCCACTTTCTGAAGCCTTGCATATGCTCTATCTTGTACCCCTTAGCCTATCTCTTAGTCCAACCAATCTTATGTTGATGATTTATACCTTTTACTTTGTTCATAATCCTTAAAATATACTTATATTCCACCTCTGTAATATTTGAGTATGTTCTTGTTTTCTTGCTCGCTAGACACTAATGTCCAAGACATACACTTGAATCAACGTTAGTGTCCTGACTCGATGCAAGTGTCTAGAGCCCTAAAGTCATATATTTGAAAATGAAATATATCCTAATGGTCAGTCTCTATTCTTTAATTTGAGTTACTTATCTAAATGGATTGATATAAATACAAGATCACCCCTCATTCATTCCTAGCCTATAAAAAATTAGAAAATTTTTACCTACTCAATAAGAAACTTACAAAAGAAATTCAATCAAGCAGTCAAGTAATCAGATATTCCCTATTTTTTCTTATTTCTATATAAATCATATGGATAACATATACCTAGGTCTGAATTACTGAAGGAATATCCCAAAATCTATATTTTTCAAGTTATAAGTTAGGTCACTATTGTACTTACTTTCCACATATTACATGATTCACTCACAAACCAACACGTAGGGGAGAACTACATCAGTCTAAGTCCCTCTTTGTAGTATTGGATATGTAGGTAGAACTCACTGATATAGGGATATTTTAAGTCAGCTTGACATCGTGTGACTATTAACCCATTTTACCCCATGGTCACTATGAAGATGAAGAATTAGTGTTTTAAATTTTATGAGGAGAGACAATTCATGACCCATAATTGAATGTACCAGAGTGAAGGTGAAATCAAATCCAAAAGCATCCAGGTGGGCACATCCTTTTTCCAATAGGTATTCCATACAAGACACCTATGTTGAACCCAAACAATAATGTTGATGTAACCATCCTAAGCTAACACAAGTGTCTAGAGCTCTAGAGACACTTAATCTAGAATCAGGGGATTGTTGTAAAATCAGCTTCCAGTCTGCTTTCTACTTGTTCCAGATCCATCATTGTGTTAGCATCATAACAAACTGAGTATATTAAATCTTTATCATTTCCATATCTGATAACCATTTTTTTATTAAATTATCATCATTTTCTGGATCTTCTTACTTTGATTCACAAAATACTTACTAGAATTTCCTTTTAGAGATCTGATCTTAATCTTTTAACTTCGTAGTTTTGTCTCTACTCAATTAGGTTTATTTTAAACCCATATCATGCTCACACCCTTATAAACTATTTATATGGGATAAGATCTCACTTATTTTCTTAGTAATTCATCTCCTTAGGAACACACTTAATTCACTCTTTTAACTTGTTTTTGAACCTTATAACATCGTGTAATACTTTTTATATCAATTTGTACTCAGAATCTTGGGACAATCACACATAACTTGGAGTTTAGTATTTTTTTCACCTATTCATATACAAAATTTCCATGTGTATATCTTTCAATTATTCATATTCATATACTTTTAGAATATTCTTCAACAATCCTTTCCAAACACCTGTGTGACTGTAGCTTAACAATAAACTCTAGAAGAATAAACTTATTCAAAAACATTTGAATTTCAAGAGGTCGTATGGATTTATTCAAATAGTTATAACCCTGCAATTACAAACCTGAGGCCTCCAAATTTACATAAATTGAGTCTTATCAATTCAAAAAGGGTTGTATTGGAGGCATTTTACAAGGAAGTTTATTCCATCCACACTAATACATTGAATCGACTAGCTTGAAGAATAAAACCATTACCAGAATTTTACAAATTTTCATGTTATTGGATGAGGAATAATGACTCCATCAACTTTATTCTACCTTGGACAAATTTGAAAGGAAGAAACCCGATTTTAGCAATTCAACTTTATATTGATTCTCTTACGAGATAAATCTAGAACTGCATACAATTTTAAACTATGAAGTAATTCCAATATAGCTAAATTCTATGGCACCAGATTTTAGTATGTATGGGAGGATCAAATCGAATCGTCCAATGTTTATATTGATATGCAGACTTTAAGGACACGAGGATTTCAATTTGGATCTATGGAGTAGATATAACGTAGGGCATTTATCCCTGAACGTATCATTTGGCAGATTTATAATGCCTTAAATCTTGTTAAGACATTGAAATAGATGTAGATCTGTTCATCTCGTGGCCTTTCTGTTGACTGTGTTACATACCAACTATATCAAAACACAAAATTTTACATTATATATGATGCAAGTAGCTCATGAATGAAATATAAAAACACTTAGCTTTCTTGATTCACTTAACTTTGATACTAGTGATACATTTTAGACATAATTGCACATACTAAGCTCACAATAAATATTCATATTCAATCTGATATTCTAATTCATTCGAAACAAGTCTCGAACTTAGAATATACATAGATTTCTTAGGCTTGGATGTCTTTCCAATTTCATAACCTTTATGCAGTAAAAACTTTTGCAGTTTCTTAGACAACCAGATCCTATGCACTGTAATGCACCTCAAATTACTATTAAGCCTTTATCGAATGGAATACAAGTCGAAGGTATGGTCAAATAACATGCATGATAAGTAGGTGAAATAGAAGATAATGAAAACTTGTAGTTTATAAATTATCTTCACTTACCGATTTGATCACACGTCTGCATACTTTCCTTTATTCATAGAATTCAAAGTATTTTTCATACAACCTTAGTGATTATCCTCAAAAGAAACTGGAATCTTAGTATTTTACAACAACACAATTAAAACAGGAGAAAAATCCCTTCATTGATCAAAAATGACTGTTAGATCAATGGCTGTTACATTGCTTCTCTTCCATTTTCTCCTATCTACTACAAACTCGTCCCACCTGACTCTACGAATCTTCTTATCTACTCATACTATATTATTCAATCTTATACTTATTCTATTGCTTTATTTGGTTCATATTCTCTTGCTTTGAACATTATCAACTCATAACTTATCTTCTAAACTTGTTTGACTCATCCTCCTTATTTCTTGACTCATACTAACATTAGCTCTATTACTACGTTGGATTATGACTTACAAAGGTGAATAACATAGTTTTAATATTTATAAACATGTTGATGAGTGAATAACATATATTTACCACTCTTAAGCTCCTTTATAAGACATTACTAAAACCATAAAAATATGGACTTATCTCCTGACCAAGTATTAATTTATATATATACATGTTTGTACTGATGCACTTGCACCAATATCTAGCATAGTTTTACTTTCTATATTTAGCCTATTTTTAGTTTTATAAATTCAGCATATGTCATATCTAAGTTTAGCACCCAATTAATCTACTATAGATTTGATTACCACCCTTGTATTTACCCTTTTAAAGGTAATCTGAGGCTAACACCAAGTATTTAGACCAACCATTTTTAGGTTTAAACACAAACATAACTTGTTCGATATTCAATTAGAACCATTGCTTTCTGATCTCAAACACAAGTTTAACTTTGTGGAGTGTCATGCTGCCAAGGGAGCTCAAATATATGTTCGCGTGCATTGGATTAAAGTGGGAAATCAGGAACAAGAATATTTTTAAAAAAAATTAGGGCCAAACAAGATAGGAAGAAGATTAAATCCATTAAAGTCTATAGTGTCTCCATCATGAAGCTTCTCGATATCTCTTTGACATTTATAGATCACTATAAACTAGTGTTTTAGGTGTAAGAGAACTATTTATAATGAGTTCAAGATTTGTAGGAATGCCTTTTTGTCATTCCTTGCAAGCTTAGCCCTTATTATCAATCTATTTTTGTCACACCACTTTGTCTTCAAAATTTGTAGAAGGCAGTGTAGAATCTAACTAATAATAAAGCTCCAAGAGTTGATGGGTTTCCCTATGAATTCTACAAATTCACATGGCATTTTTTTGGGCTTGACTTGCTTCAAGTCTACAAAAAAAAATCCCATGATAATCTCTTTAAGGAAAATTATTAATTATGGTGGTGTAGAATCTAGTTAATGATAAAGCGCCAAGAATTGATGGGTTTCCCTATGAATTCTTCAAATCCACATGGCATTTTTTTTGGGCTAGACTTTCTTTGAGTTTACAAAAAAAAACTTTCATAGGAGCTCAAGAAAATTATTAATCAAGGAAATATTAGATTCATCCTTAAATTTCTGGACTTTGAGATCATTACCAAGTTGAGATCCATCATTTTATTATGCATCTTATAATATTATTACTAAAGCTCTAGCACTCCACCTATAGAAAATCCTTCCTACAATTGTCAAACTAGCAAAAATGGGTTTCATCAATTTAGTCATTACATCCTCAACAACATTATTATTGTGTGGGAATAGATGGTGTTGTGGACTTTGTTTATTAAACTTGATTTTGAGGAAGCCTTTGACCATATTGAATGATACTCTATTCTTTCCATGCTAAACACTTTAGCATTTCGAGAATTTTTCTCTTTATCATTCAAATCCTATTTTTTTATGCAATGGTTTGTTTAAACATTTATGGTCATAAAATATGATAGATTTGGCCTTTTATGATAATTTAGACAAGGTTGATTTAAGCTTTTGCACTCTATGTTTTGATTACATATGTTTTTTCCTAACATTTGGCCTACATAGCTAATAAAGGTATCATTCTAAGTATAATGCTCCCAAATAAGAAGAGCTATCTTATCAATGGTCATATCACTAAAGAATCCTTCCTCATTCCTTTTGAGAATGAAGTTTCATTTTATTAATCTCTAACACGCATTAATACCTTTTTCAAATCATTTGGATCAAGTTTGTAGTGGTCTAAAACTCAATATTAGAACCAAAGTATGATGCAGATACCAGACTAGTTGAAAACATTTAAGTGAAATTGGATTTTAAAAAGGGAGATGTTCAAAATCTTGGGCATACATTTAGTATTTTCACTAATAGTCTTGTATTTACGCGTGTATATTACTCCTCTTGTTGTGCACCTTCCAAATCATCCTTTGACCAATACTAGTATATTACTCCTCTTGTTGCTCAAAGTATTTGAAAAGCCTTTGAATCAGTCAAGCCACTTTTAAAATGGGATGGTGAAGGTTTTAGATTCAGTCTTTCTTTCAACAATGATAACATCTAGTGGTTCTCCAGTACCAGTAACAATAACCTTCCATTTGCTAAAACTCTTGGCATTAAAACATATTGACTTTTTGGAAAATGCATTTTTATAAATTGATAACCTTATCTCTTCTCAAGATTGGACTCCATGACCTATTCTGCATCTAAAATATTATATGCTTGCTTTTGATATGCATTTATTTTTACTTATATGGGAGCTTATCCTTGATGTTATGATGCATAAACTAGGGCTACAATTTTCAGAAGCCTAGTGGAAAGATTGGCATTGGAATTGGGTCACACGAATTAAACATTACTCTCCATGCCTTATGTATAAAAATTAAATGTCCCTTCTCTTCAACTCTTGGTCATCTAAACTCTTTATATTGGATTTTAATTGCATGTCTTAATTAGGACTAGGAAGCTAAAGATTGAGCCCATGCTTGTTCATTTTTTAATGGTGCTTAGTCTATCAAGGGCTATTGTTGGGAGAGAAATTTCACCATATTGGTATTTCTCATCCTAAACGTCAGTGTGTGTCATAGGTTGGAGAATTTCAAACACTTGTTATGAATTTTTCTTTGGGCCTAGGGGCTTGGCAGTTGATCCATAGTCCTATTTTTTCTTCCCATCCAAAGCCCATCACCTAGAGGATGGCTTTGTTTGGATATTATGCTCAATACCCAACCTACATTACTTTTATTTTGAAAATTTCAAGTCTTCTATCCTTTTTAAACTTAAGAAAACCAGGAATTCTACTATCTTTAGTACTAAGATTATTTCAAAACAATTTTCCACCAATGATCAAAATTATGTTCTCATTTGTGTATTCTATTAGATTCATGTGCAAGCTAATAAGGTGGCCTTAGAATTGCAACACTTGTAAGATTTTCTCAACCATAAGGGGAATGCTCTGTGCAACATGAATAGATTTTCTCCTTATATCCATGATAAATTTTAGTGGTTATTTATCTTTAATTCATGAATATTTTGATTTTATAAATTAGCATTTGGCTGTTTTATTGGGTGATGAACAATGTGGATTCTCTGGGTGTAAGTTAATTTTCCAAGTTGGCTCACCTATTGTTTGAAATAAATTTAATACATATAAATATAATTCATCACTCCATCAAAAGTCAATATGAGCTTATTTACCATTATATGTAATATATAATCAATAGAGGATTGATATGCGTAACTACCATCCAAAGGTGCCTGTATCGCTTGCCAACATAATTGTCACTTACCCGCAATATTATCACCCATTAGACATCACAGATGTCATTTATTAGTGAAACTATCATAGGATAGCTATGGTGTCATGTGATAACTATGTTGTTGAGTGACACCTATGTTTTTGAGGGACAATAATGCTATTGAGTTAAATGTTATTGAGCGACAATAATTTTATCAAGTGACAGTGATATTATTGAATGATAGTAATGTTTTCAAGTGATAACATAGCTATCAAATGATAGTAGACCTATCATTCGACATTGTAGTTATTGTGTGGCAGCATTCCTATCATTCAACAAAAAAGTCATGTCATTAAAAAAACTACTACCATCCGTCTGTGAGTTTCTTGTATAGTCACACGTCAACATACCTTATGTGGCAAGTTATGTTTTGCATGTTGATTCACATGCATGCCTAAACATGATTCATTAACTTTTGCCAGAGTTTCAAAGAACATACTTATAAATTCACCCCAAAAAACCCAAGTTCATTTCTATATAGGCCATTAAAATTTACCGTATTGATATCTCAACATAGGGTTCTCCTCCATCAATGCCAAGGTAGTAGTAGAGTTGATCACATAATTGATTTTACACTCCTCTTCTTCAACAAAGAGGTTGAAATTCATTGGCTTGTGGCAAGTTCATTTTTGGGCAGTCTTGATAGACCTCTCTTGCTTGTGATGGCATGGATGTTGGTTGCTCGTTACCCCGCTACCTCGATGGGGAGTGTTTGTGCCTCTAGATGTGCAAGATAATAATTAAGACAATTAAGTGGCATCATATCTAGCATCAGGGGAGCCCTATTCTTGGTCTACCATCCCTCTTAATGATGATCTATTAGCTCCTTTGTTTGGTACCACACATATGTCTACTTCATTTTTCTCTTTGTTATATGGTTGGAGACACTTGTTTTATGTTTGTGGGTTTTAACCAAATATTGTTTATTTTAGGTCGTGAATACAAACCATCAACCCTTTTATTGTAAACCATATATATACTTCATTTTTAAATTTTTTGGTTAATAGATATGTGAATGTGTTTCCAATATATATATATATATATATATATATATATATATATATATATATATATATATATCATCAATTTTAAACGTGAACATTTGTCTAACTCAATATTATATAGTGAAATCAATAAAAAACCACTCCTAAAAATACTTTAAAATTAAAATTAAAAATTAAGTACTTTAAATGAAATAAAAGATGAAAATTATTTACGCATCCATTATAAAACTAAATAAAATGAAAGGTTTATTATAAATCTAAATTTTCATCAAAATAACAATTTCAATAATTAAACATCAAAATTTCTAATAATTTTTTCTCATTTTAATTTGGTATGATTAATTATGCCGGAGGTGTTGTTTACTGGGGGGAACAAACCTTAGATTTGTCCCTAGATTGGATCCTTGCTTGCCACGTGGATGGCTTAGATTTTGTTTTTCTGATTTGCAGATGGTGAGAAAATAGGAGTTTGTTACAGAATGCTTTCAAAAAACATTTTGCCTCCTCCAAACCAGGTGGTAAATATGTTAAGATCAAGTAACATAGGAAAGATTATATTTTATGATGTGAATCAGAACGTACAATAGTCGTTAAAGAATTCTGGAATGGAAGTGATTGTAGGAGTTGGTAACGATGAGCTTCAAAAGAGAGCAAATGGAGGCTACTGCAAATAGATGGGTGAACGACAACATTCACCCATTCTATCCATCCATCAACATCAAATACATTGCTGTTGGAAATGAGGTTTTGCCAAATCCATAATCTCTTTTGTATCTACTACCTACAATGTACAACATTCAGACTACAGTCCGTAATGCCAATCTGCAGAACATAAAGTTGTCCACAACACATGCATCAACCATTTTGTCAAGTTCGTATCCTCCATCTCAGGGAGCCTTTCGTAATGACATCAAGGGCACCATGAGCATTATCCCAATTTTTTTGGTAAATAATGGCTCGCCCTTCATGGCCCAGGTCTATCCATATTTTAGCTACAAAGGTGACACAAAACAAATCTCTGCAGACTATGCATTGTTCAGATCTACAAATGTTATTGTGAATGATGGCGGTCGAATGTACAAGAGCTTGTTCAACACCCTTATCGACTCTTTTATATCAACGATGGAAAAATTGGGACAACCCCAATATTCCAATTGTTATTACTGAAAGTGGGTGGTCTTCTACTGGGCATGGTGTGGCTACCCCAAACTTACAACAATAATCTCATTAAGCATGTTTTGTCCAGTGTCAGAACACCAAAGAGACCTCGACAAACTATTGAGACATATATTTTTGCACTTTTCAATGAAAATGGGAAGGGTAGGGAAGAGGAAGAACATCATTCGGTCTGTTTGAGACCAATAAAAATCCTGTCTACCTTGTGGCCTTCTTCCCTTCATGAGGATCTATCATATCTTTAATGTATACACATAGTACCTGAAGAATAAACTATCATTACAGTTGTGTTTGTGGTAATGTCTTAGGATTGGCCCTTTGGTTATCCTCACCTATCCTAAAGCAAACTACAAAATCTAATAGATGTTATCATTTAGATTACATCACGAGCATAGAATAGAAACAGATCCTCCACAAATAATAGATGAATAAATGAAGAACATGCCACAACTGCCTCGATGAGGAACAATGAGCGTAGACCTATTGACTCATTGGCTGTGTGTATGTACCAAACCGAGTAGCTGCTCGTTATAATGCTTATGTATTTTATTATATATTTTAATTAATTGTCGATTTAAATATGTTTTATAAATCTTTTATATATAGTTTTTTTATTTATATCACATAAATATTATATTATGTATTTTAGATTATATAATATGTATTTTAATATATTTAGAAATAAATATCATTATTTTGTATATTTTATATTCTATTATATTGGTTATTTTAATATATTATATAACAATGTCTCTTATTTATTTATGTGGCATGCACTTCAAAAAAGCATTGGTACTCACTTTAACCACAACAAAAGTAACAAGATCAACTCCATAACCTCAATGCATTTCCTCCACATCAACATCATTTCATTGTTGATTCAATCCACAAATTGAATATTGATTCTTTCTGTAATCAAATAGAAAATAATCAAAATTACCCTACATGTTCAAAATCCCCCTATATGTTCAAAACTGAAATATTTAGTTGGGGTTGGAAAAACTATGGGTGATTGGTTTTTGTTGATGAAAACTCATTTGCATACTGTACTTAGGCATGATCTGCACCAACAATCATCGACATTCCAATTCCAAACCTATGTGTAAAATGTGCCATCCAAATTTCGTGATAGCTTTTATTTGTGTCTACTGGGCTTTGAGCTAACATTTAAGCATTTAAAATATTTTACATATTTAAGGCAACTCTTGGTTTTACATAAATTGCAGAGCATAAAGGAATGTTGTGCCTTCATGCGAAGCTTGGTCAGGGTCAACATCTCATCAAGGAAAATCATATGGATATGGTAGACATACATGCTTCTAGATAATCAAGGAAAGCTTGGACAATACTCAGTTGCTGCTATCTGGGGTAGTAGCCCCTCCATTGAAGTCAAAACATACAACATTTATGTCACCATGGGGAACTTATACACAGCACCTTAGATATCATTGAATACTTGAGCTTGCTAATGTCTCGTTATCCAATCATGGAGGTTTGGAAGGCAAGCCCAGAAGCTAGTGAACCAAAATATCATTTCATTGGTAAAGAGCCAATCTTCCCTTTCCAGTATCAGTCAAAGCTCCTTCTTGTCAAAACAAATTTCAGGTTTAGCTTTAGTAGCTCATATAAAGGCTTAAACTACCCTTCCTTCGATAGGACCTCAACATAGGAGGGTCACATATATTTAATTTCTTTTAGGCCATCACCATCCTTAACAAGAGTAGATCTAGCCTCTTGCTTCAAACACTTGCCATCATATATTATGGATAATATATTATATATATATATATATATATATAAGAGTTATATTAACTTATATAACAGAGATATATATACTATTATATAGATATATATATTTTAAAATTAAAATATATACATATAGATTTCATAAACTCAATATCATGTCCCCATGTCAGAGCATTATAATGCTTTGATCAACACATCATGTGTAACCTACCACAATTAAAGTAGCACTAATGATGTCTTCATCCACACTTGACAATAGAAAATGACCAATTAAATATGCCCACACTTTGTAAGTTACAAACCCCTTTGCAATGGGTTCATGTCAAGTAAATCCACTACAGTGAGTGGCGATGATAGGGTATTTCATATGATACCGTATGCTAGGGGCCCCACTTTGTACACCGAACCCGAATTAAAGATAGTGATTAGATTTACATGACCTACATCAACGATTGCAAAGGGGTATGTAGTTTGTAGGGTGGTGGCATCTTAGATTTGTTGCTTTCATTTTTAAGTTGAATGAGGATGCCATGAAAGATGATTTGATTCAAACAGGGTTCCACGTGTAATGTGCAGCGAGAAACAATGATGCAATGATCCTAATGTAAGAAAAGACATTGAGCTCCCATAGTCTATCTTATTGCTTCCATTCATACATTTTCCCTTGAAAATAGAAAATTACATCTCGTCCAACAATTCTTACACCATCAAAACAACTCCTAATTACATTATTCTTAAAATATTTCATTTGAGAAGAGAAATTGCATTGTATCCATAAATTCCCATAATAAAAAACTCAACCTCTTTCTCATTAATAATAATAGTAATAATATAACATAACACGTACCTATTCCATATTTCTTTTGGAAGTCACCGTACAACAACAACAACAACATAAATTTTAACGTCCACGAGACTAAAAATAGCCTATGGGACAGCAAGACAACTCAAGCAGATTTAAGTAGCACTGTTCGCTTCTTGTGTAGGTTGATGATGAGCCCCCCCAATTGCTCAACGTACTCTTCGTTGAATAGGTTATGCCAAGAACTGTCACATATAGTATCCGCAAATTTATCTCTGCTATCCTTGTAGGCCTTACATTCTAGAATAAAGTGCTGTTCAGTTTCCACTTTCCCAGAATTGCAAAACCTGCAAATTCTCTCTTCCCAAGCCTCCTTTGGCCTCTTCCAACGCTCGGTCTCACAACGAAGTTGGTGAGAGTTGGTTCTCAGCTGAGCAATAAGAATTTTAGCCCTCCAAGAAATGTTGGCTCCTATGTACGCTTTTTGGAGTTGATCACAAGTGGAGTTGAACTCATTTATATAATATAGTTTCTTCCTCCCGATCTCGCTTCCCCAATTTCTCTTGTAGAATTTCTCCATAACAAAGACTTTTATTTCTTTATTATTTGTGGGGCACATATTGAATTGAATATTCCATTTACTCATCCATTTGATGTTTTGTTGCATCCATGTCCTTTTTCGCTTACATAGTGTGTCACTAAAAACAACTTTAGGCCATCTATCCTCTTCCATTTTTTCGATTCTTTTTAAATAGCTTAAAAGGTGAACCATAGCAAGTGCCTCGATAGGAACAACCCCCATTTCACTTAGCATGATGTCATATGGAACAGTGCTTTTGATTTTAAACTTGCTTGTAATCAAGTGCTTTTGGATTCCTTCGATTTGTTTCCATTGTGCTATAGTAGTGCTGTTGGCCCATAATTCGCACCCGTAAAGAACAACTGGAAGCACAAGAAGACCGAACAAGGTATGCAACCAATGTATACATTGAAACCGTACCTTCAAACTGTAGACCGTAGATGCATGTGTGCATACGTACATTACGACGCCCGAACAGAGAAGCCACGAGGTTGACGGGGAATAAAGTTCAATCGTTGACGGTTTTATTGTTTTAATTTATGCGGAATTTATGTGCTTCACGGCCAACCACCTGGTATTCGAGCTGACGCCATTGCACGCCTGGCCCCATTCTCCAATGTGTCAACTTATTTATAGTCTTAAATTAGGCGTCAATAATTATTAAAATATTTAATACCAATACCCACCTAATAGATTATTCACAAAGGTTATATGAGGACCATGGCATGCTTAGAAAAGTTTATGGGCAAGGGGAGAGCCATGTGTGATGTTAGGGTTTGAAGACCTCACGATAAACATACTTTTAAAAGGCCAACTTTGTTAGTACTTGCCGTAAGGTATGGTATTATTGTTTTCACTTCTAGCGATTATTTTGGTTAGGAAATTGTGTCGTTCAATAAAAAAAGCAATTGTGTGAATAATTATCAACAATGAGCATAGATCTATTGAGTCATTAGCTATCTGTATATACCAAATCGAGTCGCTGCTTGTTACAATGCTTATGTATTTTATTAGAATTTTTAATTAATTGTCGATTTAAATATGTTTTATAAATCTTTTATATATAATTTTTTTTTATATCACATAAATATTATATTATGTCATATATTTCTAAATACTATTTTAGATTATATAATACGTATTTTAATATATTTAGAAATAAATATTATTATTCCATATATTTTATATTATATTATATTGGTTATTTTAATATATTATATATTATATAACAATGTCACTTATTTATTCATGAGGCATGCACTTCAAAAAAGTATCGGTACTCACTTTAACCACAACAAAAGTAACAAGATCAATTCCATAACCTCAATGCATTTCCTCCACATCAACATCATTTCATTGTTGATTCAATCCACAAATTGGATATTGATTCTTTCTGTAATCAAATAGAAAATAATCAAAATTACCCTACATGTTCAAAATCACCCTATATGTTCAAAATCGAAATATTTAATTGGGGTTGGAAAAACTATGGGTGATTGAGTTTTGTTGATGAAAACTCATTTCCATACTGTACTTAGGCATGATCTGCGCCAACAATCATCGACATTCCAATTCCAAACCTTTGTGTAAAATGTGCCATCCAGATTTCATGATAGATTTTATTTGTGTCTATTGGGTTTTGAGCTAACATTTAAGCATTTAAAATATTTTACATATTTAAGGCAACTCTTGGTTTTATATAAATTGCAGAGCATATAGGAATGTTGCACCTTCATGGGAAGCTTGGTTAGGCTTAACATCTCATCAAGGAAAATCATATGGATATGGTAGACATACATGCTTCTAGATAATTAAGGAAAGCTTGGACAATACTCAAGCACTGCTATCTGGGGTAGCAATGCCTCCATTGACGTCAAAACATACAACATTTATGTCACCACATGAAACTTATACACAGCTCCTTAGATATCGTTGAATACTTGAGCTTGCTAATGTCTCATTATCCAATCATGGAGGTTTAGAAGGCAAGCCCAGAAGCTACTGAACCGAAATATCATTTCATTAGTAGAGAGCCAATCTTCCCTTTCCAGTGTTAGTCGAAGCTCCTTCTTGTCAAAACAGATTTTAGGTTTAGCTTTAGTAGCTCATATAAAGGCTTAAACTGCCCTTCCTTTGATAGAACCTCAACATATGAGGGTCACAGATATTTAATTTCTTTTAGGCCATCACCATCCTTAACAAGAGTAGATCTAGCCTCTTGCTTCAAACCCCTGCCATCATATATTATGGATAATATATTTATATTATATTATATTTAATAATGTTATATTTTTTTATATATATTATATTATTTTATGTAATATATATATATATATATATATATATATATATATATATATATATATATATATATATATATATATAATTACAATATGTACATATAGATTTCATAAACTCAATATCATGTCCCCATGTTAGGGCATTATAATGCTTTGATCAACACATCATGTGGACCTACCACAATTAAATTAGCACTGATGATGTCTTCATCCACACTTGACAATAGAAAATGACCAATTAAATATGCCCACACCTTGTAAGTTACAAACCCCTTTGCAATGGGTTCATGTCATGTAAATCCACTACAGTGAGTGGCTGTGATAGGATATTTCATGTGATATCGTATGCTAGGGGCCCCACTTTGTACACCGAACCCGAATTAAAGATAGTGATTAGATTTACATGACCTACATCAATGCAAGGTGGTGGCATCTTAGATTTGTTATTTTCATTTTTAAGTTGAATGAAGATGTCATGAAAGATGATTAAATTCAAACAGGTTTCCACGTCTAATGTGCAGCTAGAAATAATGATGTAATGGTCCTAATGTAGGAAAAGACATTGAGCTCCCATAATCTATCTTGTTGCTTCCATTCATATATTTTCAACTGAAAATAGAAAATTACATCTCTTCCAACAATTCTTACACCATCAAAACAAGTGCTAATTATATTATTCTTAAAAATGTTTCATTTGAAAAGAGGAATTGCATTGTATCCATAAATTCCCATAATTAAAAACTCCTCCTCCTCCTCCTCCTCGTCCTCCTCATAATAATAATAATAATAATAATAATAATAATAATAATAATAATAATAATAATAATAATAATAATAATAATAATAATAATAACACGTACCTATTCCATATTTCTTTTGGAAGTCACCGTATGCAACCGATGTATACATTGAAACCGTACCTTCAAACTGTAGACCGTAGATGCATGTGTGCATACGTATATTACGACGCCCGAACAGAGAAGCCACGACGTTGACGGGGAATAAAGTTCAATCGTTGACGGCTTTCTTGTTTTAATTTATGCGGAATTTATGTGCTTCACGGCCAACCACCCGGCATTCGAGCTGACGCCATTGCACGCCTGGCCCCATTCTCCAATGCGTCAACTTATTTTTAGTCTTAAATTAGGCGTCAATAATTATTAAAATATTTAATACCAATACCCACCTAATAGATTATTCACAAAGGTTATATGAGGACCATGGCATGCTTAGAAAAGTTTATGGACAAGGGGAGAGCCATGTGGGATGTTAGGGTTTGAAGGCCTCACGATAAACACATTTTTAAAAGGTCGATCTTGTTAATATTTGTCGTAAGATATGGTATTATTGTTTTCGTTTTTAGCGATTATTTTGGTTAGAAAATCATGTCATCTAAATAAAAAAAGTAATTGCATGAATAATTACCAACATTTTAATGAGTAGGAATATATTATTATTTTCTCTCATTCACGTTAAATAGTTATTAAGTGTGCTCGACTGCGCCAAATAAAATGATTCAAAAGCCATGACCATGACACAAAATTCTAGTAGTATAATTTCACTGCATACACGATCTGAAGGGCTTTAACAACACAGTTTAGATGCATATGGTGCTAGGAAGGACATGTGCTCTAACAACTATGAGACTCGTAACATATAGTGTGATTACACAGTGAACAAAACAAACACCGACCATGATTCTCCACTTAAAGTATCTCCCACTTAACTGTATACACAATCATATACTTTAAATCCGATCCACAAGGTTACCATCTCTATACCACAGAGCCACAACCCTCTGATCCACTGGGTGCATTTATAAAAACCAAAATTCCAAAATATTATAATTATTGAGGCCAATATCTGATAACAATCCTAGAATTATGGCCCTTGCAAATTTATGTAAGTAAATTTGAAAACAAAATTAAAAACAATGCAAAAAAATAGCAGGTGGGCACCTTAGTTTATGATGGAAGTCTAGAACTTTCCAAAGCAAAATGAAAACATTAGTAATTAACACGTGTTCCTTGCATTAGGTGGCGTTTCCCCTATTTCTACCATGCAGTTGGGATGATCATATGCCACGAGATTGCCAAACGACAGGTGGTGTATTAGAATTAGATTCCAATATTGTTTCAGTTATTATTATTAAATTATTTTATTGTTTTTTAAAAATACATACAATAGAATTCTATGGGAATTATAATTTTGTGATTAAATTTTTGTAAATATTATAATAATTATATATTTATTATATTATTATATATGTAATATTATATAGTATTAATGGTATAATATTAATAATGTTATAGGTATATAATATAATATATTAATATATTATATTATATTACAATATTGTTATAATAATAGTAATATGATAAATGTTTTAATTGTTTAAAAAAATGAATTTTAGTAATAGTGTTTTTTTTATATGTGCGGTGTTTGAATTTTACACTTATGTAAAAATATAAATAACAAATGTTAATAACTATAAACATTTATAGCATTAGAAATTATTTTTCAATTTGGAGGTTGATTTTAATTATGAAATGATTTTTTGTTATTGCAAATAGGGGAAAGGTATATATAATTATAGCGTAGATTACAATCAAGCCATTAGAAAAACATCCAAATACTTAAATGTATATATATTCAAGATGTATTAAATTGCTCATTTAATATTTATTTTTATTTTTATTTAAATAATATATTTGTTATTTTTATTTAAATAATGTGTTATATTGTTTAAAATAATATATTATAGATCAATGTTTAGGTCCCTCAAAGCTCTCTAAACTAGATTATATGATACAGTAAAGAAAGTCTCAAATATTTTAAGTATCCATAAATATATATATATATATATATATATATAGATAAAATTGTAGCGTAGATTACAATCAAGCCATTAGAAAAGCATCCAAATACTTAAATGTATATATATATTTAAGCTATATTAAATTGCTCATTTAATATATATTTTTAATTTTATTTAAATAATATATGTGTTATTTTTATTTAAATAATATGTGTTATATTGTTTGAAATAATATATTATAGATCAATGTTTAGGTCCCTCAAAGCTCTCTAAACTAGATCATATGATACAGTAAAGAAAGTCTCAAATATTTTAAGTACCCAGAAAAAGGGTTTCATTTGATTGTTAGAGAACACAAATAAATATTATAACATAGGCACTACGAATAGGAAACCAGATACATGAAAAAATAATAAAATACAAAATAAAAATATAATGAAGTTGTCAATAATATCGGTGAAAGAGTGGCATTTAAACTTTATAAAAACGTCTAATAATTATGGATACTACATGTAAGTAAAGTTTAAAAAATTGTTAAAGATAATATCATGATCATATATATAATATTTTATATATAATAATAATTATATTTTATTATTATTATTTATATATATGATAAAAATATTAATATAATACATGTATATGTTTATTACTATTAATATTATATAAATTTTACTAATATATTAATATTTATATATTATATAATGTATTAATAATATATATATATATATATAAATTTATAAAATATTATCAAATGTATTACAATATAATATTTATTATGAAATTATAATATTTAATATAAATTATTACATATATATATATATATATATATATATATATATATATATATATATATATACATATATACACACATATTAATGTAATTGCATTTTTATGTGATAAATAAAAAATGAAAATTGAAAGAGGAAAATAAGAGATTGAAAAAAAAAAATTAATAGACATTGAGACATATAAACAATAATTGAAGATGTTGTTTTTCAACATTTATAATGTTCTAGAAGATAGCCACCTTTTCTGGATTAATTCATTTAAATATAATATAGGTGACTCTCTTTTTGACTAAGGTTAATCATGAACCGTTTGTTATCAAAATAATATCAAATTTTATAAAATTGATCATAAAAATTAGGGAAATATTTCTTGAGCATCTCTTCCAACTGCTACATCATTTCACATCAAACCATGTAAAACAGATACTATAGTTACGTTGTAACTCTTATTTATATAGAAAAGGGCCAAAGGTGTTTATGATGATTGTTTTCCCTATAAATAACACTGCCAAAGTGGTCAAATTTGTTTGTCCCTATGAAAATATAGGATATGTGGGTCTCTTTTTCTCTGTGTATGTGTTTATTAGTTTTGTTTTAGGGCTCTCTCCCTCATTGGAAGGAAAATTGGGAAGTTAATGATGAAAAAATATGTGGTTATGGTGGCATGATAACTTATTCTTGTACTTGAAATCTAGGTTAGAGAAGGTCATTTTCTTACAATTTGTTTAAAAAATAATAATATATTTAATTTATGTTATAATTATAGGTATGAGTGATTTTGATTATAGTATTTGAGGTGTTAGGTTTGTTGTTAACACTTTTGTTTGTAGTTTTGTGAATCATGTTCTATAGTTATATTGGTTAAGTTTCTATTTTGAATGTATTGTTATGTGATATTCATATTTTTATTTGATATTGTATTGGTTATGGTAAATTTTTGTTTAAGTTGGTTTGGATTTTTTTTAAGTGAAATGGATGTTTATAGGAATTGATGTCCTTTATATAGGTAAGTATTTTTTACTCTTATTTTTTATATATATTTAGGTGAGAGCCTTTCCCTCATTATTGTTATGATTAATATGTTTTTTTTAATAGAAGAAAAGGGGATTTTTGTATTATTTGAATTCAAGAATTTTATACACTCCAATGAAGTTTTTTTGATTATTGCCCTTGTGAAAATGTGGATCCCTACATAATCTTGATTGAAAAAAAATCTTATAGTACCATTAATAGTTTTTGATACATTTGAAAACCTTTCGCAACTATGTATGTTTAAAAAATAAATTAGCCCATTGCAATTTTAAAAGTGGTTCCCATAGTTTTTTCAGTGCTAATTATTTATGTAGAAATTCCTTATGCAGGTGCTTTCTTAGAGCCCTTTCAGCAGACAGGTAATCATCAATTTTATTATGAGGCATTTTTTATTGACTTGGCTCATTTGTGTACATTTTTTAGGACCCAAAGGTCTCAAAGCTGTTAGAGCCCCAAGAGGCCTAGTCCAATGAGAAAGCACCATGTGTCCCTATGCACTCAGAGGTGTCAAAGCCTCAGGAGGCAAGAACTAATGAGAAGTAATAATGTGTCCCTAGGAACCTAGAGGTGTCAAAGCTATAAGATCCACAAGAAGCTCGAACCAATAAAGAGTTACCACATGTTCTTGTGCATCTGAAGGTGTTAGAGCTATCAGAGCCTCAGGAGGTCTAAACTAATGAGGAGGTAACACATGTCTCTATGAACCTAGAGGTGTCAAACCTATCATATTTTGAGGGGGCCCAAATGAAAGAGGAGACATGTGTGTCCCTATGCACTTGAAGACGTTAGAGCTCTCATAGCCCTAGGAGACCCAAATGAGTAAAAAAGAGCCATGTGTACTTCCATACACCTAGGTGGTAGAAGGTCATAAAAGGTCTCATAATAGTCAAAAAATGGTATAGGTTAGACCCCTAACCCAATCACAAGGTGCCATATACACTTTATACACTTAAGAGGCCAACTCATATAGTCAGAGTTGTCAGAAAAAGAACTCCTAAAATGCCTAGTTGGTGTAATACTCAGTGAGCCCACTACTCTCCAAATGACACATGGCCATCCCCAAGGAAGTTCACAGTGCTATGAGGGATAAACAAGGCACGTGCCTACCATGTTCCTTGATTTTATTATTTTGGATATGGGAGATCACAATATGACAATTGGATTAGTCCCATCAACGTCAACCCATCTGAATAGGGCTTGTTTTCAAAAATTTAAATTAATGCCAATTTTGGAAATGACTAATTTGGGCTTGTACCATCAATTTAGAGTTTATTTCACATAACATGAACCCATTGAATCCATTATTTTAAAAAATATCATAGAGCCCCATAAGGTCACATCAAGATTAGATTCATCATTATCAATTCTATGCTTCTCAATATTTTATATCCCTTTGCTTTAAGTTCACTTTGAAGCATGAAGAATCCCCTTTGCTAAATTATATACCTAAAATCTTGCAAAACCTAACAATGGCAGCCTCCACTTCTAATCCTAGACTAGAGCTAGAGTTTTGGGACAGCACAATCCCTTAGGTGTCCCTCAATTCAAGCATTATAACAATATTTTAAAAATAATCAAAGACATCTTGACACCAAAAATCAATAATGAGATTAATGAGGATGATACTCAATATGCAAATGATCTTGTCACCATAACATAGAATTACAAAGGATCTCGTTAGTTTATTAACGGAATGCAAATCCCAAATCAAATAAATCAATGAAAATAACAACTACCTTGCGTAATTACTAGGGTGATCAATAACGTAACTAACATAAATGTAACTAGAAGATAAATAAAATAAACTACCTTTACCTTCCTTGTCAAATGGTGCTTGTTCATTGGCATATAATAATGTTCATGCTCTTTTTTATGTCAAATAGAGTCCCTTGTCAATGTGCTTGCTTTGTGGGTAGCACCTCTCCTTATCTACTTGTGGCTTGGCTTTTCTTGGCTTGGCATGTGATAACAAAATGAAGATTTCTAGAGATAATCTGGCATTAATTCTTTGTACAAAAAAATTTCTTTTCTTTCAACAATTTAACATTATAATTTTGGCTTAAGAGCTTGTTGGAATAATGGCAATGGTACTTGTATTTATAGGTTCTCCATCCAACCCTAACTCAAGTGTAGTTAGGTTAGATTTAATCGTGGTTGGGTTAGGGAGGGAACAAATAATTAATATTTGGGATAGAGATCCCATTTATTAAGCATGGCTCACCATTTTTTAATTTAAGACACTTATGAAGATATTTTTAATTCCTTGACTTTGAGGATGATGATATCATCATGACCTCATTTTTATTAAATTTTATTTTTAGAAAATAGATATTCACTAATTAAACATGGAAATTTCACTAAAGTAGTTAATTAGATTTGCTTAGTTAATTAATTCTGCTTAGAGTTTTGGCATTTTAGGAATTGGTTAAGTGCCCCACTTAATGGCTTAAAAGTCTAATCTGTCAATTTTCAAGGTTAAAATTTGATTAGATATGAATCTATAGGAGTTTATCATTACGTACAGGATAATACCCCAAATAGGGATGCCTCAACATGATACTGAGCACTAATGTCTGATGTGTGGGTGAAATTGGGACATGTAGTGACTTCTAGGCTTAATATGCATTATTTAGTATAAATCAATCTAAAGTCTGGTTTAGACATGGTTGTGGCCAAAATGAGGTGTCTACATTTTGCCCATGTTTGAGTAGGTGATGTAAGACACAGGGATAATAACATCTTATCAAAGAATAAAAAAATTCATTAATGCCTTGGATAATGCCCTAGAGGGCAATGGATGAGCCTTGGATGCCCCTTGATGGATCAAACAAAAAATACTGTCATCGAATGAGCCCTTAAAAAGAGGAAAAATGACACAGTTTAGTGGTAATGGGGGTGGAAACACTGATTTACCATAGGTGGTTATAATCAATGGCACAATGATTTGCCCCAATAGAGTGGATGGAACGAAATAATGATTTTCCCAAAGGTGGTTAAAATCATTAGCATTGTAAAAATGCCCTAGTAGGGTGGATGGGTCAAAAAATAATGATTTTCCCAAAGGTGGTTATAATCATTGGCATAGTGGTTTGCCCTAGTAGGGTGGATTGAGCATGATAAAATTGATTTTACCCTAATAGGGTAGGATACAACTTTAATCAGTCAAAAATAATTTGTCACATTTGGGCAAATTGGCAAAAGGAGCTCATGCAATAAATCTATAAATGGAGTGATGATGAGTCAGTATAGAATAACAACATGAATCTAGAAAAACCAGCTAGTATAAAGATGCACATTCAAACTAACATGGAATAGGTATAAAAAATAACACTATTAAATGGGCCTCTAAAAGTCCCAATAACATGATCCAGTTGAAAATAGTGAATGTAAAATGAAACGACACTAAAAATGGACCAAAGAGTCAAAAATAAGAGCTCCTAGAATGAACAAAAAGAAACCTTAGGCCATGGGGGTGAAAAGTTAATTTTTCAAGCTAAATATTCACCCTATGGGGTGAATATTTTTCATTTTCACACAAACCCTTTACAAATATTGAGCTTTGACCTTGTGAGAAGAAGTGACACGAAATGTTGCATGGATGAGGACAAAGGCACATGAGCAATTGAGTGAGGGAGCATAGGTGGACACCACATGATGGACCTCTGATAAGTGACCTCTCTTTAGTGTTTAAGTGTATTAATTTCACATTTATTGTTAGTTTTAGGGCTCAAACTTGCAAAGTCACCATTTTTTTAGAAGGGAAAACATTGGTTTTGCAAATAAAAGTGGTGACTTCATATGAAGTTACCATTTTAGAAAATAGCAGTGTCACTAAAAAACATTAGAAAACATCGAAATGGTGATTTAACCCAAGTCAAGTGAAGTTGCCATTTTTGTAAAAAATGAAAATGGTGATTTTTCCTAGAAATGGTAGAAAATGATTAAACAACGACTTTGTCATTTGGGAAAATGATGACTTCTCCCTAAAATCCAAAATGGCTAACTTAAGGGACCCAAAAGGGGTCCAACCTATAAGATAGAGGGGGAAATAGGTCTAGTAGGGTAGGTACAAGCTAGGCAACATCATAGATATAGACTTAGGCTAATGTATATGTGTTTGTAAGATTAGTTCATGATAGTGATGACATGGGAACAACATTGCTATTATTTGCAGACACCAAAAATATGGATATAAGATATGGTCACATTCTTGCATACCTTATATTTACTAGATGTTGTACAAATTCTTTGGATTTGAGTAGACTAAGCATACATGAGTGCACTAGCAAAGTGATGGCACTTTAAGACATTTTCATTCCACCTGCCTACTTGGGAGGTTATGGTTACACTAGAGGATACCTAGAAATACAAAAGCTACCCATAAGAGGCTAAATATTGTTCTAGATAGATCCAACATGATAGAAAGTGGTGTTGGATGACTTGAATGGATTTTTAGATATTCCCATGGTACATGGGAAGGTTTAAATTGATATGTTAAAGACATACACTAACTTGTGGCCAGATGACCTAGTCCCAAAGGAGCCCTCACCACCAGATTTGATTGATAGGGAGATTATTATACTTATGGCCATTTTCAATGACATATTATTGCCTAATAAGAGTGGCCACTTCTTTCACATGGGCCTTGGTGGAGTGATCCTATCTATGATGGATGACAAACTATGTTTGCTTGGGGCTAGTAATATAGCCGAATTATACATATATTTACACATGGTGCCATATCGAAAAGGTCATAGTACCAAATATTCCACACTACTTCAGATTTGGGGATAGGAGTATATAGCCATAGAGCACCCAATTGGTCAAAGATGGGTTAGAGACCCTCAGGAGCCATTGGATTATGGTTGGGCTCACATAGGTATGGGCCGCAAGGGACATCACAATGAGATATACCAATACTAATGTATGTTTGATGAGTTGATGTCTAAGTTATTTATTTTGCAGCCCTATCTTCTATATCAACTTCAATGGTCGTGGGATAGATGGTACACTAGCTTTATGATTACTAGGTGCTTCCTTACAAGGAGACAAATTCATGTTATTAAGGAGTACCATCTAGATCAAGTTCTATGATAGTTTAACATGCTACACGATATTCTAACAGAGTAAAAGTGGTTTTTACGTGCCACTCAAGAGATTAACCACACTACCCCAATCATTATCAAGAGTACAATGAAGAGAAGTTATGGATCAATGCCATGGGTTCCATGGGCCTATGTAGGAGGACTTAAAAACATAGGTGTGAAACCAGGGTATGTGCATTGGTGGGTATGCATTTGTCCATTAAGACTGATATACCATAAACAAGTAGTTAGATAGGGTGGATAGGTATAGGTTCAGGGGCCTAAGGATATGGTTGAGGCCGAGGCTAAGATGAGCAATGGATCTAATGACAATAATAGTAGTAGGCACAATAATGGGGGTGAGCCTGATGATGATGAGGATGATGATAGAGGGGATGAGGGGGATGACACTCAAGCCATGATGGTAGATCTAAGCTCTATGGGTATAGTAGGTACATCTATTGGTCTAGGCTAGGTAGGGCCATCAGGTACAACTAAAGTGATTAGGCACAATGCCATTCTAGAGGAGGAGATTATGATAAGGTAGGTGAGATCCAAGGATTGGAAAGGAAAGTGGGTGATTTATAGGTACAATGAATATTAAGAATGAGGATATGATTTCCCTTTAGTTTGAGATTACCCAACTGAAGGTAGAGGTGGCATGGATGGTATAGGTACATATATAGATATACTTAGAGGTGGATCAAGCTATATCAGATAAGGATTGGGCCCTAGTAGGTGTATAAAAGCTCTGATGCGAGTGATATAAGTTCATAAAGCCAACACATAGTTAGGGTTCTCACATATGGTACATGAGAGCCTTCAAGCTAAGGATGAGGCTTCTTATTATCATAGAGCATATGAGACCATAGTGTCCAGGGATCAATATATTCCTATGTTTGAGGTATGGGATGCACAGAGGTTGATAATAGGCCATCTTGGTCCAAGACTAGGACATATGGTACAATAACATTACGTCAGTCAGTACAATAGCCACACCCACTACTACCACTAGGACCACCTCCTACATGACCTATGGACTAGTAGAGCCAGAGTTGATTGTCAGATCTCTTAGGCATTTTGTATTTTGGCACTATGATATGTATATATTCATGATGTATATGACATTGTTTTTCAAGATACATTGACAATCATATTTGGTCCTTAGAGGACTTTGTACATGGACTATTATTATTTTGATAAATGTGATATTCTATTGATTATCATGTTGATCTCATGTTTAGATGCGATGATTTGGCATCATGGATGTTTATTTTCCACGTAAACATGTATGCTTTTTCATTTACTATATTGGCATGTATATGAGATGTTTTATTATTTTTAACTTCTTATGTTATATGACTTATATATATGCTTATTCAGAGATGCACATTTATATTAGCACATAATATAATCATGGTGATTTGGTTACTTATGTGTTTTGGATTTGTTTGGGAGATGGCAGTTATGAACAAGGAGAAGTATTGGCCACTACATTGTTTGATAGATCTATTTGCCTTATTTTTGTCGTATCTTGTGATATTATGCATCATAGTTATAGACAACTATAATAAAAATATATTTCTTAATCATGGGAAAAATTAATTTAAATGTAAATATAAACAATCAAATCCCAAGTGTAAATATAAGATAAATAAACTAAGTGTAGGAATGTATACAAATATTCATAACTCAAGTATAGGATGTGGTTAATCAAGACTCAAGTGTAAAATAAAGTGTAATAATCCTATGGCAACCAAAACAGGTAAGGCACAAGAAAATAAGTTAGTCAACAACTAATTAAAATAAACAAATCAAAGAAATAAATATAAAATAAACAAACAACCTAAGAAAAATAACCAAATAACTAATTGAAAGGAACAATGTTAGTCATCAACCAATTAAGATTAACAAAACTAACTAACTAACTAACTAACATAAAAACTAAGCCAAGATAAAAAGTTAATCATCAACCATTAAAATAAATGAAGTTAACAACAAAATCAAGACAAATAACATAAACAAGCAAGTTAAAGCAATTCCATAAACAATTAAGTTCAAGCAAGAACAATAAACAACCCAAGATAAGGCACAATGAATAAACAAACAAGCTAAAACAAAATTAATAAAAAATCAATCTAAATATAAAAAAAAAGAATTAACAACCAACCTAAAGCAAATAAAGAAATAACTAATCTAACTATTTATGCATGTGTAATAGAAGTGTCACACTTGACACATAAGGTTTCCCTTAGGCTATAGGTAAAAATGACAAAGGTAAAATGGAACAAGGTTTCCCCTAGGCGATAGGGAACAACAACACTAGAACAGTCGAGGGGGATAAAAGAATAAAGAAGGGGTGGCTGGGCTGACTCCAGATATACTAGGTAAGTGGATGTTGCCTACATAGTCCCATAGAGACAATTTCCAACATGAAATTTAGGCCAAATGTAGTTCTCCTAGGATATAGGATAGAAAAAAATTGATGATAAGAAAAATAAATTATTCAGATAATAAAGTGGGAACGGGCATATAAAATGGCAAGTGCATAGAGTAAATAGAAGGTGGCATTCATAACCATGAAAGTGTCAAATATATAAAACTCATGAAACCATGAGAGTGTGTTTAGGCTAAAAACACACTAAAAGATAACAGGCAAGTGCTCACAAATGAACTTAGTTCATATTAATTACTATGTCTAAGGTTGAGAATGAGAATAAACTCGTAAAAAGGTGAGAGTGTGATAGGTTTATGAGTTAAAAAATGATGAGAGAATAAATAACTCATAAAACGATGAGACCATTTGGAGAGAAACCTAGAGGAAGGAATTATCCAAGAGAAAATTGAATGAAATCAATCACCAAAATTGGCCCAACTGACTCCAAATGCACTAGGTGATTTGACACTACCTACATAGTTTTATGGACACATGGTCCAACATGGACTTTAGGTTGAATGTAGTTATCCCAAGATATGGGATATAATACTCTCAAAAAATGAAATAGGCAAATGAAAATGGTCATGATGAGAGCCATGTGAATGCTTCAGTTATACCTATTGACTAGGAGATGCATGTCTTGAGTGGCATAGATACAATCTGAATGGCCAAATGTTGAAAGCTTATTTAGGATTTTTCTAGCATATTTCCATATTTTTGGGTTTTCTAAGCATCTCAACTCAATGGATAATTATGAGACATAGAATGGGCCTATTCATAAAATAGTGAGTGTGACTTAGATTACTCTTAAAATGGTGAGAGTATTCACTGAAAGTGCTTTCAAAATGGCAAGAGCATTGGCTTAGTTTGCTCTCAAAATGATGAGAACACTACTTAAATTTATTTTAAAATGTTGAGAGAATTAGAATAAGGGTTCATTAATGCATCTATTTAAAATACATAATGTACACAAAAGTGACTTGTAAAACGATAAGAGAGTCAGCTTAGGGTGCTTATAAAATGGTGATAGCATGCCAAAAGGGGTGACTGAGCTGACCTCAATGTAAATTGATCACTACCTAAATAGTCCCAAAGGACCTCACTTCAATGTAGTTCTGCCTATAATGAACTTTTCAACTAGGTAACAACAAGTTCACAAATAGGCAAATGGAAATCTATGGAATAATGATGCCAAAATTTTGGTAAAATGGGTTATTCCTAGGCTATAGGAAACAATAGCATAGGTAAGTTTCCCCTAAGATATAGGGAACAATGACAAGGGTCTATGACAATAATTTTCCTGAAGGAGTTTAGAATCAGTAGCATATTTATAATGTGACAACAATGAAGGATGTACTTATCAAAACCACTATCATACTACCCCAAGATATTGTCTCTTTATAAAAGAATGTGCTCAAAGGATCACAAGACTTAATCAATCACTGAAACTTCATCTGAATCAAATCATTGAAGGTGATAAAATTACCAATAGATCAGAATGAAGGTCAGAATGGGGATAGGGGAAGGTAAACAATTTTGGCTAATATGGAAGGTATGGGAGGAATGACATATTGTACGATATAAGGAAGGTGATGTTATGGTATAACTTAAATGATCCTCATAGACAATACCTCAGGTCACTTAAGAAAAAAAATTCTTGAGATGTATTATTTTCATTGGTTTGTCAAGTTCATATCCTTCTAGTGTAGCCAACCTATATGTTCCATACCCATAGTTAGTAACAATCACATAAGGTCTTATCTAATTAGGCTTGAACTTGCCTTTCTTCTTTTTCTTGGCAATGTTGTTCTTCTAGTTTTCTTTGAGTACAAGATCTCTAAGATCAAACTCTCTGTGCTTCACATGCCTATTATATTGACCACATAACTAGTTCTGGTATGCTTGAAGACTATTCATAACAACCATGCATTTTTCATCCAGTAGTTCCAGTGCTTACATATGAGCTACTCTGTAATATTGTATATCTCATTTTTGTAGATATTTAAGCATAAAACCATACTAATGATAGTATATTTATGATGATTCCACTGGAGCTAAATAAGATATATTTGTCACTATTGTTTTATATGGTTGTGAATGTTGTTGTATATGGAAAATGTAATGATCCTTAGGTTAGGTTAATGAACAATACTTGAATGGTTCTTGATCCAAGGGACATGTATATATGTATCTTTGATGACTAAACTTTAAACATGCATGTAAATTAGAGGGAAATGCATTCATCTCATGTATACATTGTATTTATAGAAGAATATTATAATTCCATGACTTGACAAATTGTGGCTATTGTGTGAAGACCCACAGTGATATTCAATATAGTTTTTTCAAGACATTTCTGAGGAATTTTATCAAATCCTTCAATTTTCATATTTAAAGAAGTAATTTATTATGCCTTTATTACCTAGTATATTTAAGAAATATATATTAAAAATATTTAATCCTATTCCATTATTTATAAAAACCTTTTTGATAGCTTTTTTGTGCACATAAACTTGAATATATAAGGGGAGGTAAGTCCTCCTTTTTGAAGGAGATACTTTTCTTTGTCCATCATAAAGTATTAATGATATCATCAACATACAGTGGTTCCATCTTATTGGGAAATATTGTGTTGTGTAAATATTCATAAATAACATATATATACATAAGCATTATTTGGAGAAACTCTAATAATTAAAATCTTAGCACAAGTATTATGTAGTTGATTGATGATATCATACTATTTGGATTGATAAACCTACCTTGTGGAAGGTGGAGGGGGTTGAATAACATGGTTACCACCTTAGTTATATCATGGTGGATGAGGTATCTACCCTCATCTAGTGTTGAAAAAATAATGGGAGTAAGAGGGGGGAAATGAGTCATGCACGCCCGTTGGTGTCTAATGGTGAAAGGTTTGAGCTTAGATTGGATATTGCAACAATATAAATTATGGAAGGCTTAATATTATACATTATTTAGGTTATCCTTTTTATAATACTTTAATTTGACTCAGTCCAATATAAAATGAATCCAAATAACACCTATGAAAGTAAGATAAAATGTAATGTTGAGCTTTAAAAGATGTATATAAAATTCATTTTATTACCATGATTGTAGTGTGAAACCATTAATTTTCAAATGGGATTAATGGTATACCTATTCAAGGTGTGTTTACTTTGTATGATTTTAGATATATTGATCAAAATCAAAATTAATGGACATAACCCAAAGAGCACTGACTATGGAAGATTCCATTGTCTCATAGCTACACTATCATATCTCTAGGGTACACTGAAAGTAACATTTAGAGGCTCACCATTTACTCATGAGCTATCAAAGAAGTGTTTGAAATAATTCATGTGGCTCAAAAGGTAAAACCATAGGTATCTTTGATATATTGTGAGGTACATAGAAACTAAAATTTATATCTAGTGTTATATAATGGCTTGAGTATTAGGGCATTACCCCTCACATCACAACTCAAGTAAAACCAAAGGCCATTTTTCCCAGAACGATAGCTCCTATGAGTTTTAAAACTATTGAAACACAATTTATAGGAAAATAAGAAATAAAAAAGAATTTTCATGAAATTGAAATTGAAAATCAAATAGGATGAAAATATGTTTGTCTATAAAAATCATAAATTTATCTGAAACCTCAAGATAAAAATTGGAAAAGTAATGCTAAAAAATGTACAAGTTCACCAATATGCTTTACCTTTTTTTTTTTTAGTTTAACAAATAATGTTTTATAATATGTGTAAAAATTGAGAAATATTAGAATGCTAAAGATATATAATTAATAAAGGTTGTGATTTTGGAAATTTATAAATATAAAAACATGTTATCTTTGGAAAACACTGAGAATAAATTTACTTAGCTCAAATTTGAATTTATATTTATTGTTTCTAATTTTTGACAGTGTGAATTAATAAAAGAGAGATTATAACTATGCCTAATCAGTGACATAATCTAAAACTATTTTTGTATAGGTTCACACTCTCTAGATGAATAACATAGGTAGGTCATGTATGTTGACTATGAATAGGTCTTAGTTGACTGTGACTGATGAATGATAATGAAAACATATAAAATCATAAATTGTGACACTAGAGGGCCACGAATAGAATTTTAGAATCTTCTTAGACATCACCACACTCTTTGAACAACACTAGATACCACTCACAACCTTTGACTATGAAGATGTATGTGTTGAATGTGACAAAAATTAGACTACTCCACCTTCTGTGTCTATGTCCTCTAATCAGGATGAGATGATAAAATTAAAATTATGTCACCTAGAATTCATTTTATTTTTTATTACTTTGGAAACCCGAGGAACTTCATGAGAGATAGAAACCTAAAAAAATATATGGGGAGTGCAATGGGATAAGATTCAAAACTAATCACACCCTTGATGATTTAACATTGCCTACTTATCTAGATACTCCAAAGAAGGAAATCAAACCCATGAAGTTCTCCCACTTAGAGTGATTATGTAATTATATTCAATGACTATATATATGTAGATATAAATATGGATTTGATACTTATAATTGAAATATTTTAAATTATTTTGATATGTTTTAGACATGATTTGAGACTACTCCTAGTGCTTGATATCGAATTTGAGAAAATAGCAAAGTTTTTCTCAATGTGCAATAGTGTAAAATATAGATTCTCAATTAGGAATTAAGTCCCTTTGAAATGAGATTTTGATTTATTTATATAGTGAAATATTTTTATAATTCACTTTAAGACCTTATGAAACATGTTAAAAGACCCAAAATAATGTTTTAAAATTCAAAAACTAGACATTATTTGGCATGGGACATTGTCACCCTTAGTGAACATGGCTATGATAATAGACCTATTTTCCTAGCATGAACCTATTCTGAAAAAAATAGGGACAATTTTCCTAAGGTGGAGATGGTCTAAGGGTAGTATGAATTAATTTGAGCATTTGATTTTTAAAATTTTGTGTAGTAGTAACGAAAAATAAATGATCAAGTTGCATATACATAATTGGATTAAAGAAATGGAGAATACGAGTGATGCATTTGGGCACAAGTCATGTGGTTTAGGATGTATCAATAATTATCATTTTAAAGTACCTATGACCATATTTATGTCTGTAAAATTAAATTAACTATTGATGAATTAAACTTCTTGATGGTTTGTGTACAACACAAATTAATTGGGAAACAAGTAATTCTTCCACTTCTTAAAGGATTGCATTATGGAATAGAACAACTAATCATAGAATAAATAAGTGTTATTTACATCATTCAATTTCTCACTAAATTAAGAAATTGGACTACCTTATTAAATCATCATAGGTCTTATTTTTGTGTCACTATCATCATAATCAACCTGAAATACTTTGTTAAAATTAGGAAATTCCAACAATGGTTGTTTAGTCACTTCTTTCTTTAGCTATTGGAAACTAATCTACTTTTGTGCCCCACAAAAAATTCTATAAACTCAGTGTTGGGATTATTTTCCTTTAAATGGGCATGGATTTACCTAGGTATGCACCTAAGTGAATAAGAGTCCAATGTGGTATCGTGCCAGCATTTCATGCAAGAACAAGTTCTTGCACGCTCACTTGAATCATACAATGAGGGATTAATTCCTATTTTTTTAATCATATGAGGGTGTATTTGTCCAACTAATTAGACAAGGGTACTCAAAAACAAACTTAATACTAAACTCATTCTTTAGTCCATATCTAACTTAACTCACTTCATTGCTCATTGATAAAAAAGAAAAAGATAACATGAACTATAAAAGATAACATCAATCCCATAGATAGATAAACAACAGTATTATTTCAACACACATCTCATTCATCATATTCATAGGTGATCTCAAAGCATACAATGATCCAAAATTATAATATAACTAACTTGTAGAAACTTTATCAATAACATCTAACTAAACAATAACATTACAAAGTACATTATGGGGGTATTTATACTTGGTTTTCCCTAACCAAATAGTTACAATAGTAATTAAAATCAAGTTGACTCACCAATAATCATCAATACATTCGAGTCATGGTAGCCATTTATATTAATTTCATAAGGACTGGGCCTTTTTACTCCTATATTCTCTCTTGATGCTGGATCCTTATCACCAAGCACTTATCTTCCCATGGGTTGGTGTTAGATTCATGCTTGAATTAGTCTCTTTTATTCCTACAAATCATTTCATATCTAGTTTTGCTTCCCGTGTGATCCTCAAGTCTTTCACTAAGTTTTGAGTCCTTCATTCTTGGGTTCTCCATTTAATATGCACATTGATTCCATGATACTTAATCTTTCCATGCCATGGACTCTCGTGCCATGGTCTTTCACACCATGCCTCTCCACATTTATTATTCCAAAAAAACACTTAACTAAAATTGGGGCCCAACATCACCCCGCACTAAGCCATTAGTCCATCCTGGACTAAGCATTATTCTTAATCTCTACCAAAAACTTGGGTGCTATCTATTCAATTTGATTTTTGATGTCCTCATAATGGTTTAAGGCATTATATAGCTTGGATGTGATTTCCTCTATCATCAATTTGAGCTTTTATGTCTCTTTGGGTTACTTGAGACACTCACCTACTTTATTGACAAAACATTCAAGGGATGTCGAAGCATCTTTGTGAACATTTTCAAGTGAAGTGACCTTGGATACAACCTGTCCTCAAAGTGATATGAAGTTTACATTTATTTTCTGATGATGAACATTTATTTTATTCTCCATGGCATCCACATATTTGAATGTTTTTTTGTGCTTTGTGTGGTATTTTATTAATAAGGTGTTGTCTACTAAATATTAACATTGAAGTTCCTCCACTTGTAGCCTAGCTCCCATAATTTTTTTGAGCCATGCCAACTTTTCAAAAACCCCATCCAATATAGGAATTGTGTCTCCAAATCTATGCAAGAAGCTTTTGCATACCTCTACTAATTCAATGAACTACTCCATTGCCCAAATATAATCATTTTATGGGTCAGGTTGGTCCTTACATCATTTCAAAAAAATATCTACCAAGGTCTCCAGTTTATCTACTACCTAACTAGAAAGGAAGACCCCATTCGCAAGCATTGGTTTTTGGATCAAAATTGTTTTGAATATGTTCAACATTTTAACCTTGGCCTTTTTTTCTATTTCTAACTGGCACTTCACCTTGACTAGTTCTTCTTCAAGTTTCCTCATTACGGTGCTCTCATTTTGATATAAAACAACCATTTCTACATGCTTCTTTTGGAGTCATTGGACATCAAACTTAGACAAGGAATTTTTCCTAGCGACCTCATGTGCCAATTTCAAAAGTGTCACACTAGCCTATGATATAATAAACTTTTGGGGGTCTACCCAAAGTGTATCTATAAGTGATACCACTTCCATATCCAATACTAAGCTATTTAATGGCATCTTAAAATGGAATTTTTTGTTATAAATATTATGGTAGAATGACAACTCCCCCTATGTCTACTTGAATGCATCCTCCAATATAAAATGTGAAAATATGTACAAGTGCTTCTCCAACACTCTCTGATATTGGATGTGTAGGGTTGTGGTTGAATCAATTGTATCTAACCACTTTTGGATAGATTCATAAATTAGCTCTTTCCCCTTAGAGGGATCTTTCTTGAGTATTTCAACATCTCTATCTTTGCTCTTGTGGCTAGCCTCAATGTCAAGCTCACTCATTCCCAAGGCTATGTCAAAACCACCCCTCTCTTCACTTGTGCCTCTTTGAGGGTGGTTTCTTCATGTTGTGCCAGTAAAGGTGTCTTATCTGAGTCTGGAGTAACTTACTCTTCTTCTTCTTATGCAACAGTTTATTTTTCTAGTGTTTCCTCTAAAATTTATATCTTCTTTTCTAAGTCACCAATCTTAGGTGTCAATGTTTCATGTTCCAAAGGAATAGTTTGTATTTCTAGCTCCAAACCTTTAAGTTGACTTATTGGTGGAGTGTCCTTGGTGGGTACTAGGATAGTCCTTTTCCATTTTGCATGCTCTAATTAGGTGATGGTACTGGCATCATGCCCTTGATGCTTATGATTTTTATTCTCTAACATTGTTGGAGGTGGAATTATATCATCACGTTCTGCACTCATTGATGATTTCTTCTTTGGTTTTAACATATAAAATAAATAATGGATTGAATTTCTAACCAAAATATACTAGACCTGATGTCAATTTTATCTGACTCCAGCCTTTCTATATACACCTTCTTCCTGGGGTATATGTACAATTGGCAGAGGGTGCGAGTCTCCACATCAATATTCTCAAAAATAATGTTCATTGGGTGTGTGTCATAGATTTTGTTAATGGTATTCATGAAGTATCAAGTAGTGAAATCAAATCATATGGTAATTTTAACCATATAGACAATTATCCAGAGGGAACAATCTAAATGCACACTAAGGAATAGTGTTGCTTCACTACAAACTTTTCTTGGTCCCTAACATGTCCAGGTAAGTCCTTTGGAATGCACCACTCATTCCAAAAGGCCTCTTTTATCCCATCATACCATCCCTTCATTTTGATCTTGTGGGAGGGAATTATTGAGCCAGGATAAGTAAATGCATTGAACCACTCCATAGGGGACTTTTGTTTGAGATGGTATGCCCATTTCAATTATTTAATGGTGTATTGAGGTACATCAATCTCATCAAACATGAGTAACAAAAGGAAAGTTTCCCACACAAACTTTTGGCTTGGCAGGTAGTGGGATTTTTATATATCTATAATAATCTTATCAATGAAGTATTGTGCCCAATTTTACTTTAATCCCAAGGTAACTTATTGGGTGACATAAATATGGGCCTTTTCCACCTTTTTCCACATATCGATTCTTCCAACCTTGGTCATGATGATGCATGTAGCCACTCGAAGGGCAAGATCTTGGAGACTTCTAATATGCATAACATGGTCTTTTTTTTGATACTCAAGTGCCATTCTAGTCTTTTTTATATCTTTTTAGTCCTCTAAGTTATAATTAAGGTCTTCACCTAAGCACTACAACCTTGTGACTTTGCTTATTCACTCTAGTGTAATTTACATCTGGCACCCAAGAAAGTATAAATAGTCTTCATGTACTTGAGAAATAAAAAAATTGACTGATTCTACTAGATTCCCAAAATATGAAAGATTAAATAATTGGAATAGTCATGCATCACTAAGAGTATTTAAAATACTCAAATCATATACTAGTTCATTCCTCATGTTTTGGTGCTCTACTCGATAGTCCTGTTGTAGTTATACTTCATTGTTAGGCTGGTGATGGTTATAATAAAAAAAATTACAAGTGAGCAAATTTTACACCCAATTATCTACATGCAACATCACCTTTGAGTATTGTATTGCCTCAAATAACAGTGGGGGTGGAGTGGGTATTACAACCTTCTTCTTCACCTATAATGTCATTCTTGATTATGTGTTCTTTTCCTTGATTTGCTATGAAAACTCTTTCCCATGTGCACTATAATTTTTAGAGACTTCCTCCCTAATCAAAAACAACTGAACACCCACACTCTCCAACTATTCTTCCTCTGATATTGCAGGTAAAGTCTCACCATGTTGGGCCTTCTTCTTTGGCCACATCACCCTTTGAGGAGCCCAAAGGTTAAGGTGTGGTTGTTTGATCCTCCTAAAATAATACGTTGTTGCTTCGTTAACCTACTTGGCCCTCCTAATTGAATTCCCTCTAATCATAGATGTCAACCTATATAACCTATAACTCTATAAAATTAAACTTTTGTAATCACCCTTTCAACTCTCTACCTATTTACCACAACTATTTCACTCTGTGATGCTCTAAATAGTCACAAATAGTTAATTTTCACTCATCTTGAGGCTTAAAAACACTCTTTTAATAGCTCAATAATACTCCTTTAGATTTTTAATTTCATGAATGTGAAAATAGCAAAATGTGAAATGACCTTCGTTTAACCTTTTATAGACTTGAGGGGTAACTCACATTTACTACCCCACTACCTTTTCCATAACTTCACATAATAAATGTTGTAATAGTATTGACATGATGTGTACTTCACACACTTGCCATTACCATTGATTTCCTTATATTAAATACATTTCTTGTCCCATGCTTTTCCTAAAGTCTATGATAGATGTAAATAATTTTAAAATTTTCCATTCCAAAGGTGGGAATCTCACTTCTTTACCTAGACTTAGCTTAGTGGCTACGTGTCACATCTTGCATACCTATTTGTCCTTACATTTCCACTTACGCACCATTCCTTTCACGTATATTCCTATTGATCATTTACTTGGTGCTACATAGATTTTACTTGTACCCTTACCCCACACTAAAATTTGTCTGTAGTCCTCCACAACATTACAAAGAAATACAAAAACAAAAAACAAAGTGTTGACCTTAAACTACTCAAGGGTGTGCAACTAGTGCCATGCTTTATTGAAAACAACCAAAATCATATACTAACCTAGTGGCATACACTTTATTACCTAAAATAGGGAAGATTATTCAGAATAGTAGGGCCACAACTGACTACCATTAAAATGGTTAGAAGGAATTGGTCATCTAGTAGCTTCAATCTGCACATGCAAGTGGGATGAATATTATGAATAATGAAAGGACCATCCAAATGGATGTGAAACTTTCATAAGTGGCATGCAAACTTGGAGTCATAGACTAAAACCTGCATGCCTAGATCAAAAGTCTTATTCTTCAAATGGTGATCATGTCAGGCCTTCTATTTATACTTCTCCATTTCTTGAATCCAATGTGCAAGAAACTTGGTCTCATCCAGTTGCAATAGAGCATCCAGGCATACCTTCAAGGACTCTTCATAATCCAATCGACTAATGCATGTAATTCGAAGAGCAAGGATAAGGAATTCAACTATAAAAATGGCTTTGGTACCAAACACAAGATGAAATAGTGTGATCTTATTCAATCATTTATAAGTGGTTTAATACACCCATAACATGGTAGAAACATGATCATCCCAGTCATTGTGTCCAATATTACATATTTTAGTCAAGGTATTACCCAAGACCTTGTTGAATGCCTCAGTTGTACCATTATCTTGAGCATGGTACAGTGTAGTATTATGGTGTGTGATAATAAATTTAGCTAAGAAGATGTGAATGGTCTCGTTAAGTAAATGGTTTCCTTGATCACTAGTCAAACTTAACAAACATTCAAATTGCATGATGATGTTATCCTAGATAAACATTATAGTAGTGGAAATGATAAAATCCCTAGTTGGCATCACTTTATCCCAATGAGTAAGATAGTCAGTAGTAGTGATAACATAGTGCGTACCAATATGCCTCCCTATTTGGTTGATGGGGCCAATAAATTTAATATCCCACTTTTCAAAGGGTTTATGTGTCAAGATAGGTTAAATGGGAATATCATCCCTTTTATTTGGCTTTTCCATGCATTGGTGCATGTAAGTTTTAGCATCTTTAAACAAGGTAGGCCACCATAAACTAGCCAAAAAGACCTTCCATGTTGTAGCTTCACTGACATTATGTCCTTTGATAACACCCTCATGAACTTACTAAAGAACCTTAGCATGCTCATGTTTCATGATGCAGTGGCATAACACTTGATCCTACTCAAACTTATAAAGGTAACCCCTATAAGATATAATGGAGCTACACGAACAACCAGTTGCTTCTTTTCTTGAGTGTTGAGGTGAGTTAGGGCTGAAGCACTATTCAAAAAGGTGGAAATATCTTCCAAATCCTTAGGCATGCATGTGACTTGGAAAATATGCATGTCAAGCAAGTCATGTTCAATAGCACACACTAGTTCACCAAATTCTATGCATGACAGATGATCAAGGCCAAAGTTGGCCTTATTGAGTTTCACCATCACTAAGAAATAGAACACCTAGAATGGTAAAATCCATCGGTAAATTCACCCATGCAATACCAAATTATTTACTAGGTACTTCAGTACTTCATGGTCTGTGAAGAAAATGAATATAGTGTCCAACAAGTAATGATGAAACTTTTGGAGGGCATAAACCATAGACAAGGCTTTGTGTTTTATAATCATGTAGTTCCATTCAACTAGAGTAAGCTTTCCAATATAAAAATAGATAGGGTGGTCAAGATTACCCTCACTAAGTTGAGAAAGGATATCACCTACCACCATGCCAAAACCATAGACATAACATGAAACATGTGTTGACATAATATTATTATTCAATTATCAATGTGATTGATGTTATCTTTTATCATTCATGTTATCTTTTTTCATCATAATCATAAGTGATGTCAAATCATAAAATGATCTAGAGTTATAATGTAGCTAACTCATATAAAATCTATCAATAACATCCAACTAAACAACAAAATTATAAAGTACACTATGGGGGTATTTATACTTGCTTTCCCCAACCAAGCGGTTATAGTAGTAATTATAATCAAGGTGACTTGCCAATGATCATCAATACATTTGAGTCATGGCATCCATTTACATTAAGCTCCTAAGTATCCATGCCTTTTTTCCCTTATATTCTCTCTCCATGTTGTATCTTAATCATTGAGCACCTAACATCCCATAGGTCAATGTTATATTCACACTTGACATAGTCTCTTCCATCCTTGTAAATTACTCCATAACCATTTCCGCTTCTAGTGTGCTCCTCAAGTCTTTCACTAAGTTTTGAGTCCATCATTATTAAGTTCTCTATCTAACACATTTATTCTATGAGACTTGATCCTTCCACCCCATAGACTCCCGTATTGTGCCTTTGTGCACCGGTTATTCCCAAAAAGTACTTAGCCAAAATTAGGGCCCAACACTCACATTGATTTTAGTACATGTGCACATATACCACTAAAGTTCCTTAAAAACATATGATTAAAATTCCCAATCCATGAAATCTATGTACTTTAAATTTACTTCCAGGTGACAACCACTCAAGCATAGCTATCATATTTTATAGATCCATCTTCAAAATTGTTGGGAAATTTCAAGCCCCAAGTATACCAACTCAACATTCATTAATTTTCATTTCTTCAAATTAACTAATATATTTTCATCTCATAACCACCACACTTCTTGTCTTAAATTCACTAAGTATTATTCCTTCAGTTGTTAAATATTTGAATGTCATCAAAACACATAATAACGAACTTATCATTTCAACACTTCATTCATGAGTCTCATGAATGTAATTTATGTGTTAATAAACCCAAAAAACATGAACAACCACTCATAAAATCTTTCCTACATTTTTAATGCAATATTACACTCATCACCTTCCCTTATGTGGATTTTGGGATACTGATGCAGAGGATAAGTAATTGTATCACACTTTGCCTTGTCTAAGATACACTTCTTTGATAATGGATCACTAATGCAAACTTCACTCAGTGGTATTATGGTTCTTTAGAGTGACTTGTGGTACAAGGTGTTTTTTTCATACTTATTAAGGCCTCTTAATACTCCTAAATTCATTTTCAAACTCCTCCAATATCCAACTCCCTTCACTCACAACTTTGTCTACTCAACATACACAGGTTAGTAGCCTTTTTTTACATAAATTATATTTGTATAGATCTATACGGATGATTATTGGTAAACCAATGTTAAAATTAGGTACCTTTTATCTTTTATCTTTTATCACCTTTGTGTGAAGTTTCAGACTCTAATTCTTCTTTCAAACCTCTTTACTAATCTTATTTTGCTCTCAGTTAGGCCTAATTGGGCCTTGTCAAGCCCTGTTTACAAACATCTTATAACTATATGAAAACGTACCAATCCAACTGAAAACTACCAAAATATTTTGAGGTACCCTCTGGACTATCAAACTACAAGTTTTTGGCAAATTTCAACAATTCAATCGCCTTATAAAGGCATTTCAAATTTAAAACCCTACTTTGAGGTTAATTATCATTGTAGGTGCCTGAGAGCACTAAATTTGGGATTTTGATTTCTTTAGGGGGTTTCAAAACTTAATGAATATTCCTATATGTCTATTTTTACTCCCTACACCTTTACAAACCTTTATATAGCTTCCTCCATACCTCTATTCTAATATTTAGTCCTTATTTTTGCTTTGTCTATGTACACAGTCACAATTACAAGGTTTTCTTAATCACCTCCTCACATACTCAGGGCAATCAGACCTTGACCAACAATCCATTTTTATTTTACAACTTGTTAATTTAAATCCACATAAAAAAAGGGGTGAAATGTAGACACTCAAAAATTGTATATGATAGTTTTAGATGTCAAAACACCTTAGCTTACCTTGAAGCTAGTTGACCACATAGTTAATTAAGATCACTTACTAACTTAACCCTTTGAACACCCATTTAATAAACCCATCTTAAAACCTATTTTCACCCTTTTTTCCTCTAGACACTCGACTATTTATGGTTAACTTGACAATCGGTAGTCACGTCTTCAACCTGCTTTAAAGTATTAACAGTTGTGTACGAGATGAATAACTTCCTCCTGAATAACAACATACTTTAAAACAATTAAAAAACATCGTAAATAGAAAATTTATCCCCTATCCAATTAATAACTTCCTCCTACTCAATTAACAACTTCATCCTATAAAAGGAGAAGAGTAGGAGGTGAATTAGGAGGATACCCAAGTTATCAAATCTTCTTGCACATAGGTATCCAACCTTCTTTCAACAATCAAGCGGCAACAACAAAGATCTGAACCTCTATCTAAGTTGCTCTTGAGACCAAAGTAATAACACTCTATAAAATTACTCTAGCTTTCCACCATCAACAATCTAATAAGTTGAAAGTAATTTTGTACTTATTTCTTTATTTTACTTCATTTCTAACCCTCCTGACCTTATCAGACTTATCTCCCAACTTCCCATCTTTGACCAAACCCATAATCAAATCCCCACCTAACCATTTATCTAATTTAAAATTATCTTTCTATAATTCATAGAAACACATATGCAACCACTGACAGTTAGCCCAATCTTCGATGGTCACCTCAACTGTTAATAGTTACCTAATCACTGATGATCAGCCCTAACTACTGACAGTTAATGCAACCACTGATGGTCACTGTGGAAAACAATAATAGCAAGTTATTTTTAGCCCCTTAACCCAACCAAACCCTATTTTTTATGTTATTTCCTATTTACAGAGCCTTCCTTGATTTTCTAGACCTGACCCCAACTATCTTAGCATGAGTATTGACCCACTTTTGCTACATTTAGTCATTTTCTTTGAACAAGCATTTTACTTTCTTCTTCTTGCATGCATTTACTTTCATGTTATTGAATGTAATTATTCTTGATTTTCATCTATATTAACTAAATTGTTATAAATAGATGATTGACATCTTCTTATCAAGTATACACTTCTTTGATCTAACTCACGCTAGGTAGTCCACTCAACTATCTAGCTAACAACCTCTTTTCTAGTATCTTTCTTATCTGTAGGTTATTCCTTCCAAGCCAACGAGGAGTTCCTATCATCATTTGGATCATGCACACAATTTTATTAGGTATTCCTTTACATACCCATTTTACTAATTTCTTTCTTGCTTCCAAATTAAGAAATGAGCAAAAATTAAGAGAAACAATTTAGTCATTTTTTTTGCTTTGTCTGCGTACACAATCACAATTATAGGCTTTTCTTAATTAAAGTTAGAGACTTCTCATTCAAATGATGCCTTCTAAACTATACAAATATTGATTAATATTTTTTCTAATAATGTACATATGTTCTTAATGGTGAATCTTGGCAATAACTCTTCCATACAACTTTTGACATTTCCTTGGCTCCTTTGCCTGCACAGTCACCTTGTTTAGGGTCTGCAAGTATTCTATTGAGATTTTGTTTGATCTTAAAATGGTTTGAAACTTTCCAAATGTTTTAATGTATTTGTGTCAATTCCACTTTCTCTTCAAAATCAGTAGCCCTCATCATGATGTCTTTGTATATCCTTTGATTACACTATGTGTAAGCTTTGTCTGTGTATACACTTTCAAACAGGATTGTATGTCCTCAAAACCAAATAAAATGAAATATATTAAATGAAAATATTTTAAATACATTTAATAATTTGGAAATAACTCACATATTCTATTCAAACACTAGAAACAAAGGCATTTTGAACCTTCTTCCCATTGAACACTCAACATATAGTCACTTTCATTATATGCACAAAACACAGGGTTATAGATCTGTTCTCAAAACTCAGGAATCATCATTCATATTATTTTTGTGAATATATTCCTTATTTATTTTAGTACATCATGAAAAAAATTTAATGGAAAACCAAAATTCAAAAACTTTATATCAAAGGCAACTTCCCTAACTAACTCCTAACAGTCACAAACTAGTACGAAAATACCTTGCACAAAGGGCAAGGTAGATTTTCCATACAAGGGTAACCAATAGTCCATGGTAAAGATCCATGGTGTTATTATTGATTTTTCCAAACCATTTATACTTATATGACCCTTAAATAGTTCACAAAACTACTTAGACATGCTTTTCAAATTCAAATATTTGAATTGTGAGAATTGGCAGGAAAATCTAAATTTGAATTTCTAGCCTACCTGAGCACTTATAGACCACTTAAAAAGAATTCCAAGGTGATTTACATGACTCATAATAAATTTTAAACATCCTAAAGATACCATTTGACTATAAAATACTAATCAAACCAAAAAAAATTGGTCAAACATCAATTTAAGTCATCCACATAGGATTCTCTTGCATCATACACCTGGGGTGTGAAAGAAACTTTCCTTGAAAGTTTTTCAACTTGTCTTGATCTCCCCAAAATTCATCATTCTATTTCTCTCCTTCTATACAATGGTACACCTCCTAGATCCCAAAGTCTATAAGTATTACATAGACCTCTTTATGCTTTGACTAACTCCATCTTGCTTACTCCTTTGAGGTTGATGCCTTGCATAGTGATCTTCCACCTGACCATATTTAGCACCTAGTGCCCTTTCTTCAACCATCATATACATGAAAAACACACATAAAATAAAATAATCTCCTAATTATTTTCTTGGAAACTACTCTCTTGATTTGGCATGCTTCTCTTGTCCTTGCTTGAGTTTATTGTCTTTGGAATAGTTGTTGATGGTTCCTTCTTTTCTTCCATAATATCATCAACCTTTGTAACCTATTTATTCACATATTTTTGTTGTCCACTATCCACTTGATCATTGTCTTCTTTTTTCATCACCAACTCCCTCAATATGGCTACTTTCTCAACAAAGCCTTTTAAATACTCACTATTTTGTGTGAGGGTCAAATGATAAGACAAGTTTGTAAACAACTCCTTCAAATATGCATCTGAAAATAGCTTACCTTGTTGGTTTGAGTTAAAAACTCCTTAATTATTACCTAAAACTACTCAAAATTTTATTCCATTGTTGCACTCTCTTCTTCCAATGTCTTGGCAATTTGTTCTACCTTATCTCCTTCTTGGCACTTACTTGAAACTATTATGTTCTCATGCTCCTTACTACTACAACTAATTTCTTTGGGCAAGTACTCCTTCTCTCCAAACAACATGACACTACCTGGAGTCTCTCCCCATGCATTGTCTTTTAATGGTTTCAATGTATGCCTGCAACCATCCTTCTCAGTGGTATAGGTGTTAGATCTCCCATCATGCAAATCTCTCATATCATACTGCCATGATCTCCCAAGAATGATGTGGAAAACAACAATGGGAATGAAATGACATAGTATCCTATCCATGTATCCACTTATCTGCAAGTCTACATGACATTGTTCACTCACTAGGACTTGGTGACTATTTTAATCAAAGAAACTGGAAGACACTAAGTTGTCTATCCTACCATTATCTACTATAAATTTAGAACACTTACCTTTAATCTTGCACATGGTTCAGAACAAGCTCTTTCTCTGTGGTGGTTCTCTCTCTTCTTGGCTGGTCTTTAGAAGGACTCTCTCCTTTATATGGTTAGGTAATGCATCTAACCTCTCATCCTCTTGCTACACCACCTAATTTATATTCTCACTATAAGAGTTGCCACCTTGCAAATCTTCTGGGCACTCATATGAACTATGTCCTACAAACTTGTTGCATTTGAAGCATTTTCCTACAAACCAACCATTTCCTCTTCCTCTACCATAGGATATGCCACCTCTATTTCTATAACCACATCTATTTTATGAACTTGAAGCCTCTAAACTACTACCCACTTCTTTGCTTTGTCCTTTCCATTGTCCTCTATTGCTTGGCTTCCCTCTTCCTTCTTGTTGGCCTCTACCTCTATATATTATTTCACCTCTACCTCTATTCAATTGACTTTGCCTTCTTGTAAACTTCTCTTCTACCCTCAAGGTTTATTGATAGGCCTCATCAACTATCCTAGGTGCCAAAATACTCAACTCATCTTGAATGGTAAATTTCAAGCCATCCATGTATCCATAAACCTTCTCAACATCATCTTCTATGTGGCTTGATCGAATGGTAAACTTGTAGAACTCCTTCATGTATTCCTTCATTATCATATCTTTTTGCCTCAAGTTTTTTAGCCACCTAAACAAGTGGGTTTGATAATCCTTAGGCATAAACTTGCCCTTCATCATGCCTACCATCTTATTCCATGATTGTATCTTGTCTTTGCCTCTTCTTCTTCTCTCTTATTGGATACCATCTCACCATAAAGATGCATGATTTTTCAACCTTGTTAATAAAAACTTAACCTTCTTATTCTTTTTCACCTCTTCATAATTGAATTATTTGTCCATGGTTGTGATCTAGTCAACCAACTCTTCCACGTTAAGATTGCCCTCATACATGGGCACCTCCATCTTGGGCTTTGAAGTCACCCCAAGAACTACTCTAATAAACCTATCTTTAACTCTTCCTTCATAAAATTCCTCTATTGATTATTCATTAGTAACCTCATCCTCAACATCACTTACATCACCTATGTTTGTCTCTCTTCATTGTGCCAACTCTATGGCTTACAATCTTGCCTGTAGGTTCCTCATTTCAACCACCATAACATCCAATTATTGAAATCTCCTTTGGACTATTGTTGTTTCTCCTTTTCCTATACCTACCATGATTTATTACTTCCCAATATATCCTAAGATATGATACCAAATGATGCAGAGGATAAATCAATTGTCTCACACTTTGCCTTGTCTAAGATACACTTCTTTGACAATGGATCACCAATGCAAACTTCACACAATGGTATTATGATTTTGTTGAGTGACTTATGGTACAAGGTGTTTTTTCCACATTAATTAAGGCATATTAAGACTCCTCAATTAATTTTAAAACTCCTCCAAGCTCCAACTCCCTTCACTCACAACTCTGTTTGCTCAACATACACAGGCTAGCAGCCTTTTTTACACAAATTTTATGTGTACATATCTAAATAGATGAGTATTGGGAAACCAATATTAAAATTAGGTAACATTTATCCTTTATCACATTTGTGTGAATTTTCACACTCTAACTCTTCTTTCAAACCTCTTTACTTATCTTATTTTGCTCTCTATTAGGCATAATTAGGCCTTATCAAGCCCTGTCTACAAACAACATCTCATAAATATATGGAAACGTACCCATCCAACTAAAAACTAAAAAATATTTTGAGGGACCCTCTAGGATATCAAAATATAATTTTTTGGCAAATTTAATTGGTTTAGTCCCCTTATAAAGGCATATCAAATTCAAAACCTTAACTTTAGGTTAACTGTCATTGTAGCTGCTTGAAAGCACTAAATTTGAGTTTTTGATTTATTTAGGGGGTTTCAAAACTTAGTGAAGGTTTTTATATGTCTATTTTTCCTCTATACACCTTTCCAATCCTTTAGATAACTTACTCCATACCTCTGTTCCAATATGTAGTCCTTATTTTTTCTTTGTCTGCATACACAGTCATAATTGTAGGGTTTTTTAATCAAAGTTAGAGACTCCTCATTCGAATGATGCCTTATAAACTATAAAAATATTTATTAATATTATTTATAAAAATTTACATTTTTTCCTATTGGTGAATCTTGGTAATAACTCTTCCATACAACTTTTGACATTTCCTTGGCTCATTTGTCTACAGAGTCACCCTGTTCAGTGTCTACAAGTATTCTATTGATATTTTTTTAAATATTAAAATGGTTTGAAAAATTTTAAATGGTTTAATGGATCTGTGCCAATTTCAATCTCTCTTCAAAATCAATATCCCTCATCATGATGTCTCTATATATCCTTTGATTACACTATGTGTAAGCTCTGTCTTTGTATACACTTTCAAACAGGATTGTATATCCTCAAAACCAAATAACATGAAATATAGTAAATGAAACTATTTTAAATACATTAAATAATGTGGAAATAAGTCACCTATTCTCTTCAAACACCAGAAACAAAAGCATTTTGAACCTTCTTCCCATTAAACACTTAACATATAATCATTCTTCATTATATGCACAGAACATATGTTTACAGATGTGTTCTCAAAATTTAGGAATCATCATTCATATTATTTTTGGGACTAGAGTACTTATTCCTGTGATTACATCATGAAAAAAAATTAATGGAAAACCAAATTTCACAAACTTTATATCAAAGGCAACTTCTCTAACTAATTCCTAACTGTCAAAAACTAGTAGGAAAACACCATGCACAAAGGCCAAGGTAGATTTTTTGTATAAAGATGACCAATAGTCCATGGTAAAGATACATGGTGTTATTATTGATGTTTCCAAACAATTTATACTTATATGACCCCTAAAAAATTCAAAAAACTCCTTAGACATGCTTTTCAAATTCAAATATTTAAATTGTGAGAATTGGTGGGAAAATCTAAATTTAAATTTCTAGCCTACCTCAGCCCTTCTAGATCACCTAGAAAGCATTCCAAGGTGATTTACATGACTCCTAAAAACTTTTCAACATAATATATATACCATTTTACTACAAAATACTAATCAACCCAAAATTTATTGGTCAAATATCAATTTGAGTCATCCACATAGGATGATCTTGCATCAAATATCCACTCTTCAAGTCAATATTTTTGAAACATTATGCTCCTCTCAAGAAACCCATCAAATCATTAATGCATGGTGATGGAAATATTTATTTAAATTAATCTTTATAATGGCTCTATAATCAATTCATATCCTCCATTCTCAACTTTTATTTGGTGTAAACACTACTATAACTATGCATGGGATTAATATTTTTCTTATCAACCCTTTAACTAACAACTCCTTTATTTACTTATGCACCTACACATTCTCTTTAGGTGTCAATATATATGACTCTTTGTTTGGTAAATATATCTTGGAATTATATCCATGCAAGGAATTATAATTGTCATGGGTGGCAACTCATCTAGCAGATCATTTGAAACAATATCTACAAACTCCCTCAACAAGCATTTCACTTCACATGCAAGTGCTTGTTATTATCATGCACTCTTAACTTTTTCATGATTTGATATGAATAAAAATCATGCACTCTCATTTCTCACCTCTTTTAATAATTGTTTTCCCAAGGCCAATATACTTCTTAGACTCTTTTCCACTTCTTTATTCTTATCCTTTAAGGGTAATAGTGTATACTTCGTTCCATTCTTCACCAAAGTATTTTTTTTGTTTCCATCATGTTGTGACTTCATATTAAATTTATAAGTCCTTTTAAGAAACACATGGCATGCATCCATGGGAAATATGTCTAATATGACTTCATATTTATATGTGTTAATCTATAAACTTACTAGACGTTGCTCATTCACTAGAACTTAATATCCCTTCAGCAACCAAGATACCTTATAGGGATTTGGATGTGTACTCCTCTTCAGCAAATTATTTTCAATAATTTCCTCAAAAACAATATTATCTATGTTACCATCTTCAAACATACATTTACATAACATATCCACACACTTTCAAATGGTTATGAATATATTATTTCTTTACATGGGAATATTCTCTTCCTTTGTTAGTTTCAACAATACCCTCTTCATCATGAGAGTTTCTATACATTTTGGTTATTTTATTTTATTCATTGATGCATTATACTCCACATGTGTCCTATGAAATATGTGCATTTACATCAGTTATCTTACTATCATCATCTCACATATTCGGGAACTCAAATGCTCTATGCTCAGTTTCACCACATCTAAAGCATGTACACATGAATCTTTTTCCTCTAATTCATCCAAAGGATACTCTACCTATGGTATTATTTCCTCTTTAAGTTATATCATTACACTAAGAATTATTATTTTCTCATTATTTAATAGATTAATATCTACTACTAATTTCTTGTCCTCATGCATGTGAAAAATTTATGCTTCCTCAATGTACACCTTGTTGTCTATGAGAAAGCTTCTCCTTCACCTTTACTATATATAGATAGGATTCTTAAATAAATATCAATTAAATCATATAAAACTAGTCTTGAATGGAAATTTACAGCCCATTCATGTATCTCAAAATATTATTCATGACATCTTCAACACGATCAACTCTAATGGTAAGTCTATAAAATTCTTCTTCATAATATTTTACACTCATCTTCCTCTATCACAAACTTTAAAACTTTTTAATCAAAGTTAACTAATAATTATAAGGTGTGAATTTTTCCTCTAACTTCACAACCAGTGTATCCCAACTCTTGATCTAATATTTACCTCTATAGACTCTTTCCATCTGTAAATGCTCCCACCGTAAGGATGATTAACCCTTCAACTTTGTGTAAGAAAATTTGACCTTGTTTGGCTCTTACATACTTTTATACTCAAAGTATTGATCTAATTGAAACATCAAATCAATGAGTTCTTTAGGACTCAAACTTCCTAAATAACTAAGAGAGTCCAACTTTGGCTTAGTAGTCATCCTCCTAACTGCACATGATAATTTGTCTTAAGATTTATCAACCTCTTATTTTGTGACAATGTTTTTAAGAACTTATTATGTAGCTTAATTATCACTTTCATCATCCACAACCCCAATGCCTCAATGTTGTGAGATTTTCATATCCTCTAGATGGGATTGCATATCTCTCATAACTCCTTACAAGGCTACAAGTCTTGACACTATGGCCACTCTAAGTGATCTTATAGTGAAACCTCTTCTATGTGTTTATTCCTCAAAATCAAAGAATAATTTTTATACCTTCTACCCAAAACTTGTTGGAAGATGTCTTCACTAATTTATAATCATGTTGTAAATGTATAAAATAGATATTTTATCATGTTTTTACTACACAAGGATAAATTTGCATTCTGATACCAAATGATGCAGTCCTAGTTAGGGGTTAAAATTAAGAATCGCCTTAAACCACACATCCCAAAAAATAAACATAAAACAAATGAATGGCTTGTAATATTTCATAGAAACATAATGAAACAATAACAAAAATGATTATTTTATTCATTTGAATGGATATAATTACATTTATAAAACACTAAAGTTATGTTATGGATATTACAAATAAATTCAATCCTACAACAACCTCAATGAGATATTCTGCTTTCTTTTATTTTCAAATCTAACTATCCTGGCTTGCTACCCCAATTTATCAATATTTAGCTTATTTATTCTAAATCTCTAATCTTCTCTACCTAGACCCCATCAAAAGTGTAAGTATGTGTCTATATAGATACATAATCCACATAATTACATTAATGCTCTAAATTACCTCCTAAGGGCACAATCATTAAATGTCCATAACACATCACTATGAGCCAAAATCATTGAATTATTATCACAAATCACTATGCACCACAATCATTAAATGCACAATACATTACTAATGTATATAACATGTCACATTCCATACAACACATCATAGGTTATATAACACATCATCATGGCCCACCATAAATTCCAAAAAATTATGAATAGGCTACACCCTATTATACATAAGTCATATGGATATTTCAAGGATAAATGATCTTTTAAGGAAACCCATAACCTTGTGCTACAATATAATTTGAAATATGGGCTTGGAATGCTATCAAGATGCTACCCTAAAACTATATATACGACAAAGCTTGTATCATATTTTGTAATTCTCGAGAAAACCATAATAGGTGTAGTATGATTTATTTTTAAGATAAATTTAGAATGTTGATAAGATGTTTACACATATTTAAGTTATTGTGAAGCTTGTATCTCATTTTAGGTTTGTCACATAAAACTATAATTATGCAATAAAATCTAATTTGACAAAATTCTTAAGGTTATTTCCATGATTCCTACAAACTGCAAGTTACCTTAGAGCTCTATAGGTATTTTTAAAGTTTTGAGTTGAATTATAGCTTTGATCGAATTTCCCAACATTGTTGCACATAAGAAGGCTATGTTTAATCTACATCAATGATCTATTGGCCTAAGAGATACCATGGACCTCTTGAAGTGTTTTTAGATCACTAAAATTATTCTAGCACTAAATATCTACAACACTTATTCTTTCCACATAACACTAATGTTTTTTTATCGATGGAAGATTGATGGTGAACCAATATAATTCTAAATAACTTCTTATTCGTCATCCAATCTTGTGGTTTTTTATTCTACTACTTTCCTTTTATATTTTGTGTATTCTATATTTACAAACTTATTTCTCTATTTTTCCTTTGTTCTGTGGTATTTCTTCTTCTAGGATAGATTCAACATCTAAAATATGCCATTGAATGTTCCTTGTATAGATTTGACAGACCACCAAATCTATAACTTATATTTTTTTGGTCCCTTATTTCCTTCCTCATGTCCCTTAAATGTTTAGATATGTGTATGTCAATTATTTTCCTTTTATTTATTTGTAAGCACACCAAATAGGTATTTAATTCAAATTTGATAAGTATACATATACAAATAATTTAGTGGAATTTAAAATAATAAATATAAGGTTTTTCTATGTTAATCATGAAGATACTCAAAAATCCATAAAGTCTATATTTCTAATCACTACTCAAGTACTTACATTTAAATATCCAATCAGCATCTTGTATCAAAATGGATAGGTGAATGTGCATGTAGTTTCATCCTCACCTAGAAAGAGGAGGGTGAATCCATTACTCAAATAACCCATTCACATTGCACTATAGCTACAAGGGATTTGATTCTAAGGGAGGGGAGGGGAGGCTCATATAGATTAGATAATGGGGAGGCATCAACCCTATATATATATATGGGAGCCCACTCTATATTGGGATTAAGTTGGCGACTATGAATAGTTTTCCCTAGATAATCTATAGGGTTAGGGCATCCCTATATATCTATTAAAAGCCCCTAAATGCAATATATGTAGCTATAACTCTATTAAGATTTTTTAACCCAACTAATATTTCCCTTATCTTTCATAAGTATTTTGTAGTGAATTCAATCAAGATAAGGAAGATCAAATTAGAAAATTTTATCCACAAATCAAGTGAAATGATAACATAAAACTGTATGACATCAAAATATGAAACAAAATATAAAAATACAAAACCAATAAAGTTGCATAGTACAAGTTTAATGATAGTAAAAATATTTGTCAACATCACAAGAAAGGTCATATTTGGTGGTTGAATCTTCCCTGAAAATATTTGGTGATAGGATAAAAGGTGTCAAATTCATTAGGTGAGTTTTAAACTATCATACTTCAAAAACAAAATTTCCAAGACCTCAACATCCTAAATACTTTTCTATAATTTAAATCACATTCCAAGTGTGGCAATTTTATCACTTTTCTTCAAAAATTGATCATTTCTTGTCAGATCATTTAAATTAATGCTTGTTTATTATTTTCAACCACCAAGGTAGATCTGAATTTAAAATTTTGGATTAATATATATTATATCTCCCATGAAAAAAAGTATTTTTACCATTTTATTAGTGTCATTATACACTAGTGTCACAATAAGATAAAACATACTAGTGAATCCATCCATTCTTCAAACACATATCTTATAAGGTTCCCCTTAGGGTTTCATTTATATTTTTTTAAGTTTGAGATGAATTCTAATATATATTTAATTGATCATAATTCTATCATTTACTTTCAATTGGATTTTCATTTGAATCTCATATTTGGATCACCCAATTCTTAGATATCACTCAACCAAAAGTTTCATGACATATTTTCCTATAGAGTTTGTTTTGGTGTTCATTATATTTAGAATATCATTGGTTAAGGATTTTTGTAGTTTACTTTATTACTTGTGCTCATACTTATCTTGCTTCGTGGCTTATTAAAATAAATTATATTGTTGTGATACCGATGATATGTCTTTCAATGATGCAAATATTGATGTTATATGTTATTACAGGATTAATAATGATAGGTTGATCAAATGATACAATTCATTAGAATAAAACCTTATTCTCTTCTTAATTTCATACAAATGTTGCTTTAAGTAATTATTTTTCATAAACATAATGATGCACATGCAATGATTGATGTTTGTTCACCTTATACTTTTATCTCTCCTAGTATGTACATGTTTGAAATGAATAATCATTTGTCTCTTTTGAACTAACCACTTAAATGTTCTACCATTTATACACAATATATAGATTCTATTATACATTCCATATGTGAATTATAAGTTTTTTTTGTTTCCCTCCATTTATAAACTTCTAAATCTAGTATTATATACAATTTTATATCTTCCAATCATTTTATTATAGATGTACTTGATATGCCTCTCTCACATGACTTGATCATACCACACTTCCAATTATTTAGTGGTCATGAAGATCCTCAAACTCACCTCCATTAAATATTTATTTCTAAAATAGATTATGAAAAGTGTGGCTTAGTTAAACTTAAGTTTTTTCCTAGCACTTTAGTTTTGTATGACTTAGAGTGGTCTAATACTACACTACATGGATCTTTATATTCTTTCCAATTATTAAAATATTTTTTCTTGGACCAATTCATCACTAATAATGGACCTCACATGAAATTTGAGAGTATTCAAATCCTTCAACAAGGTCCCAAAGAGGATATACATGTTTATATATTTATATTTTGATGTCATATGCACTCCCTAATATATCAACTACCAGATCTCTAAATACAACATATTTTTACTAATATTATTTTATCACATGTCAAAGATAAACTACATAGAAAATCTCACAAATCATTGACATGTGTTTATGTTATGGATTACACACTTATAGAAGATAAATTACACCACTTGCAGACTTCTAAATTAGTTACTAAGGAGTCACATCTTATCACTAGTTAGATACCTACCATGAATACATATATAATTCAAGTTGGTGAAAGAGACACATCATTAAATTCTATACCACATTATCATCCAAGATTTTTAAAAAATAAAGACATTATATTAAAGAGATTACTATACATGTAATTTATTGAGTTACCACCTATTTGACATCATAATTTACAACATGTATCAAGATCTTACAAGGAAAATTAATTTGTGACTATCATAGAGTCAATGAACATGTGACTAAAAGGTGCATAGATTCATGAAACAAAGTCCAAGATCTTATTGACCGTGATGAAATAAAATTTGATCATTGAAATCCTAGAATAATAAGCATCACCAATAATGATAAAATATTAACCTATAAAAAATACACCACTCATAGATAATAATAGTTCTATATTTAAAATATAAGGATAATAATCCTTCCTATGATGACACTTCATGGATTGAGAGCGTCTAAAGTTAGGAGTTTAAATATCACACTATGGGATTAAATGTATACATATTTAAATTCTTTGACATCATATATGTGTTGTTTCACATTTGATTAATTAATTATATAGGTTATAATACTTGATTCTTGTATTATTTTATAACTCATTTTGACACATTTCCCCTCATTTATTTTTACATTATCATGAGTTTCTACACCTAATATTTTATGATATGATATTGTATGTCACATTATGAGATTTACACCACATATGACATATTTGGACTACCATACTTATTTGACAAAAGTGATAGCGGTTATTATAGCCCATTATCCATGGTGGCAATCTTATATTGATGACTGAGCTTCTTTTATAGTTCATGCTTCCATCTTGCATACTATTTTTGGAACATATTGTGTAACATATAATTAATAAAGACTATGACATTACACTTTAAAATAAATTATTAATTAGTCATGTTTGTTGATACTTAGTGATTCGTTGATACATCATTATTGTAACATATATACTTACTAAACATTAGGGATAATTTTAAGAAGGGACCCCTAAAAGATTACTATAAAATCTTGGCAAATCCTAGATTTTAGGTATAATTCCATTGGTGAATCTTTGGAAAAATCACCACACTAATATAAATTGAATGGAAATTTTTATTAGCTCTTTTAAAGAACTTATAAATAGTTGGTGAATCAAGCATCATATTCAAATCAATAAATAAAGGTAAAAAATTCAAGTTAAACCCTTCTCCCCAAACTCATTCATTGGGCAAATATGCTTGAGGTGGAATAATGATTATGATCAATAGATCCCTAAGTTTTTCAGAACAACTATTTTGCTTTACCCTATGAAATGGGGGGAAGTCCATTCATTTCAAACATTTTTCTGATTGAATAAATCCAAGCAAGAAAGACATGAGAGATAACATGAATAAGAATTACTACAAACCCATCCCAAACCTAAACCCTAAGTAAGTGTATGCGATTTTAAAAAAAATCATCATCACATCAATGCCTAAAAACACATTCACAAGATTTTAGAGGTCTTGTTGATATCGTTACTAAGTAAATAATCCCAAAAAAATGTAAATATCTTGATGATCTCATTACTAAACAAATAATTTCTTGTGTAATAACCAAATTATATCTAATATTAAGGGTTTTGACATAAGATAAAAAAAGGCTTTTCACAATGTGAGTAAATATATGATGAAAAATTAACATGGCAATAGTTTGAATCCCTTAAAAAATAGGTAGAATTCATTAAAAGTGTGAAAAAAATTAAAGATATGTATGACTAGTATTTCTTACTTGGATTGTACTTCATTATTGACTATTTAAAATCCTCCTTGGCCTCCTCTTGCAATTTTCACTTTCTTCATGATTCTCTCGACATACATGACTTGTATTTCTTACTTGAATTGTACTTCTTTGTTATTTACTTAGACTCCTCATTGGCTTCCACTTAAAATTGTTGCTCACTTCATGATTCCCATGACATGAAGGGCTTGTATTTATTACTTGGATTATACTTCATTGTTGGTTATTTAGACTCCTCCTTGGCCTCTTGAAATTGCTACTCACTTTGTGATTCCCATGACCATTAAGAAATAAAAGTTTAATATAAATTAAGTTATATGAATTTAGGTTTTAGGGTTTTGTGGTTCTATGGTTTTAAGCATATTGAAACACGTACGTAGATTTATTTTATAAGAGGTAATTTGTGTTAATTAAAAAACCAATAGAGAAAGAGGTTATATGATGAGAAGTATAAAGTCAAGATCTTATTTATGGTTCCTTCTTTTTAATAATTGGATTTGTTATCCTTTTTGAAGATTAAATTTGTTGTTTTTAAGTGCTAAATTTCATGGCCATATGACTAAGTATAAATTGAGTACAGACCTCTTTAAGTCTCTCAAAAGACCAACTACATAATATAATAAACTGAGTGTAGCAAAAATTGTGACAAAGAATTAGAGTATAGAGTGTAAATCAGTTATGGGACCATAAGGCAAGAAACTATAAAAAGCAAGGATGACATAACCGAAAAAAATATTCAAAACATTTTTATAGTTTTAAATTATAAAATATATAATAAGTCTACCAAAATATCTTAACCACATCCATATTGACCATTTACATATTTATTTATTTCAATTAACAAACCATGCCAACCAGAATATAATTATTACCTTAAATATTTTAAAATAAAATATAGTATGATCATGAAACTCTATTACATTATTTAATTTGTTCTTTGTGCATTGTTTAAAATAAGTATCTTGCATGTCATTATTTTTCAGAGAAAATTAATTTCTTATTTGTTTAAAAGAAGTATGTGGTAAAGACCAACCAAATAATATATTAAACTAAGTATAGAAAAAATGTAATGAATAATCGAATAAATATAATTATAAGTTCGATGAAAAGCATTTATTTAAAGATATTTACTCAAAACATTCTCTTTTAAATGTCTTAACCATATCCATAATAAATAATGATAAGGTCTACCAAAATACCTTACCATATCCATAATCAATAATGGCATTTCAAATATTTTTTATTTTAATTAACAAACCATGCCAATCAAACTATAATTATTTTTTAATTAGATAGGCATTCACTTTTAGCTATAGCTCCAACCAGTCTAGGACACAATCGAAGGCCCAAAACTCCAAGTGGTCATCTATCGCATGTACCAAATTTACTACTCTAATAATACCAATGAACGACCACAACCAACTTGAAAATACTAATAAATGACCACAACCAGTTCAAGAATACCAACAATTGACCAATACCAATGATTGGCCAAAATCAACCTAATAATATCAATAAATGGCCACATCCAGCCTTTGATACCATATTGAGATTTGAACTAGGATGGTGCTCAAAACAACCACGTCAATTTAAAAACTTACCCACATCTCATTTGGTATCAAAATATAATTATTACTTTAAATATTTAAAAATAAAATATAGTATGATCATGAGGCCCTACTGCATTTATTTAGTTTATTCTTTATGCATTATTTAAAATAAGTATCATGCATGTCATTATTTCTTACAGAAAATTAATTTCATTTTTTTAAAAATAAGTATATGATAAAGACCAAGCACATAATATAATAAACTAAGTATAGAAAAAATAGTGATAAAAAATTAGAGTATAGAGTATAAACCAAATATGGGGTCATAAGACAAGAAAACTATGAAAAGCAAGGATGACATAACTGAAAAAATATTTAAAATATTTTCATAAGTTTAAAATTATAAAATATATAATAAGGTCTATCAAAATGTCTTAACCACATCCATATTGTCCTTTCAAATATATCTTTATTTCAATTAACAAACCATGCCAACCAAAATATAATTATTACCTTAAACATTTAAAAATAAAATATAGTATGATCATGAAGCTCCAAGACTCTTTTTTTTAGTACATACGATAAAATCAAGTGTAGTGCTTAGTATAAATTGAGTACAGACCACAACTCACACTTTTGACACAGTTGGTCGATCCAATAGACTCAAAAAAATTCTTATTACAAGGGATCGATTCCTTGAAGTTGTATCCTCTATAAGTTGCACCTTGAAGAAAATTATAAAATGTTTCTCTTCAGAGATTAGATATCATTTTTATCAGGATGAAATACTAGAATACATGTTTGTGATGTATCCTTAATATTGAAAAAATGTTAGCTCATTAGATTTTCAAAATAAAATCAAAACCTTAGCCCAACACTTATGAAAGAGTGTATAATTGAATGGTGTATAAACTGAAGGCATTTTAGATTTTCTAAAGCTAAGGAAACAGTTTGTTTAATTTTCCACAATAAGTTTTGGACCATGCTTTTAAATATGGCTCCATCATTAAATTATGGACAACCTTAAGTTATAGTGAAATACTATGTGATGGTATGTCAAAATATTTTAATCTTGCTAATATATGTATTTTGGGCTTAGTGCAAGATGATAGAATTTTTAGTGCATTATCATTTCTAAAGTCAAAGTTAAGAAACAAGTTTGAAAAAAATTGGAGACTTGTTTGAGGCTCTATACAACTAGATACAATGTCTTCAATTTTGCTTTTGATAGAGCTCTAGAAATTTGGTAGTCATCATCTGAAATAAGAGGATTGACTAATAATTCTTCAAACACACTACAGTTATGTAATACTAGATCTAAGTCCAATAACTTTTGAAGAGAATGTAAATAAAAATTATCAATAATATAATAAAGAAAATTGACATGTTGAAATTTGAAATTTAGGAATCTAAAATTTGTGATTGATCGAAGGACAATAAATTTTGTGATCAATTTTGAGATTTATTTTATCAAAGTTTTGAAAAAGCTTGTTGAAGATAATGCAGAGTATATAAATGATTAAGAGGTAATTTGTATATTTTTATTTATATTTGATTAAGAGAACATGTCTATAATAGTTATAAACTCTACTATAGAGATGCATAATTATGTTATGATGTTCCCTTGTTATTTTATACCAAATAAATGTATTTTTATGTTTGTATGATTAAGAGAACATGTCTATAACAATTACAAACTCTATTATAGAGATGCATAAGTATATTGTAGTGTTTTTTTATTATTTTATACCAAACTTATTTGAGGTATATATAGTGTAATGAACTATAAGTATCTATATTGGACCAACAACTTCATTTCCACTAATAGCTTATTTAAATGACTAAAAAATTCAAGAAAATCATCACATATGTATTTGATCAACTTCCATTAATCCCATGGATGACATGTTGGACCAACATTAAATTTTACCTTGGGTCCCCTTAAAATGTCAGTGCCAATTCACTAAAAAATTGGGCAAAATCTAAACCTTGATCCACATAGCTTTAATTCTACCTACACCGCATTCAATGCTAGAAATAAAATAAACATTAGGTTTGAAAATTATTTATTATTAAATTTTGTAGTCATTAAAATAATATATAAGGAAGAGCATGTTTATTTTACTCAATTTTATAAATGTGTTAAGGACCACTTGTGACTTATAACACAATAATCTTGAGGTAATAATTATATTTTAGCTGGCATAGTTTGTTAATTGAAATAAAAAAATATTTGAAAGGTCACTATTGATTATGGATATGGTTAAAATATTATCATTATATTTATTCATTTCAAGGCAGATAATTGTGCATGCAAATAACTACTCTCGGTCTTTAAAATAAAAGAAACACAAATCCATACTTTATAATCACAAGAAAACCATCCTAGATATTATATGCACCTTCATTTCCAATCTCTTGTCCCAATATTTTGACTACCATATCTTTGTTTATGTTGATAGCTTGCATTAATGACTGGAAAAATCAAGAAGTCATCAATATGTATTTGAGCAACTTACTTATGCTGGAAAACATATGCATCTCTGTAATAGAGTTTACAACTATTATAGATATGTTCTCTTAATCAAACAAATATTGAAAGTAGTTATTTGCATGCACAGTCATCTATATTGAAATGAATAAATATACTGAGAAGTTCCTTAAAAAATATTTCTTTAAAGATATTAGCTTTTCATCCTCACTTTTGAGAGTTGTCTTACTTTCCCCATAACTAGTTTAAGGTAATAATAATCTTTTGGTTAGCATGGTTTGTTAATTGAAATAAAACATATATTTGAAAGGCTATATTTGACTATAGATATGATTAAGAAATTTTGATAGAATTTATTTTATATTTTTGTTATCAAATATATGTATATGTGATCAAATTTTAAATAATATAATTTAACATATCGAACAACGTAAAGCCTATAGAAAAGGCAATCTCTTGAAGAAAAGATTTCTACTTCTATCAAAGTGTTTTATCAATCTTTTAATATCTATTTTATATCTCTATAGCTAAAAAGAGGGAAAAAGAAATGAAATGAAAGCAACTAAGAGAAAAAAAGATTCAATGTACTTAATTTATACTTACAGATTAGTCTCTTATATATCAATCTCTTGATATCACTTTTATATCTTAGATTAGTCTTTTAAAATATTTATAGAGGTTTATACTCAATATACTAAGTACTACACATGATCTTACCATATGTACTAAAAAAAAGAGTTTTGGAGAACCATAATTTTGGGACATGAAGGATAACAAAAAAAATATTGATTTCAACCTCTCCCTAAAGCTCATCTTTAATCTTGATCATGTTACATACATTTATTTACTAATTTTTTCAAGGCTAAAACATGATCAATATGTAGAAACAACTTTTAAAAATTATTATAAAACATTAAAATCCATTTGTGTTTCCATAATTGTTCATTAAAAAGTAAACCATTCAAACATATTATTTTGTAAGAAATAAAATACTATCATGTATATATCAAAACCATCAAAAATAATATCAACATACTTAAAAATATCATGACAGTATTTCATAACTACCAAGTATCAACAGAAATTTTAACACAAGAATTTAAATTTTAATAAAAGTCCATCAGAAACTATGTCTATCAAAGGGGCACCCTTATTAGTAAAATAAACCATGCATTATTCTTTTACAATCTTCATGCCACTTTCAAAAAATGGTAAATAGGCCATAATCAAATACATGAAACCCTTGATATTCAATTTTTTATTTTTTTTAATGTATGTATGTGTGATAAGGACCACTTAGGACACAATCAACTTAAGGTAATAATTATATTTTGATTTAGGGTTTAGGGTTTTGAAATTGAAATAAAAAATAATTGAAAGCCCAGTATGGATATGGTTAAGACATTTTGGCAGACTTTATTATATAGTTTATAGTTTTAAAACTATGAAAATGTTTTGAATATTTTTTGGCATAGTTAGTTTATTATTTATACTCTTTGACAACTATGAAAAATAAGGATGACATAACTAAAATAAATTCACAATATTTTTATAGTTTTAAAATTATAAACTATATAATAAGGTATACCAAAATATCTTAACCACATCCATATTAGCCTTTCAAATGTATTTTTATTTCAATTAATAAACCATGCCAACTAGAATATAAATATTACCTTAAAAATTTAAAAATAAAATACAGTGTGATCATGAGGCTCCAAAACTCTTTTTTGTGCAGTACATATGGTAAGATCATGTGCAGTACTTAGTATAAATTGAGTACAGACCACAACTCACACTTTAAACTTTTTGACAGACCTTACTATATAGTTTATAATTTTAAAGCTATGAAAATGTTTTGAATATTCTTTGGCACCATTTATCAAACTAAGTAAAATAAATACGTTCTTCCTTCTATATGGTTTTAATAACTAAAAAACTTAATAATAAATAACTTTCAAACCTAATGTTTATTTTATTTTAGGTATTGAATATAGTGTAGATAGAATTCAAGCCACAGTGATTGAGGTTAAGATCTTGGCCCATTTTTATTTCATAATCCTCATGCCACTTTTAATAAAATGGTAAATAGGACATAATCAAATACATGAAACTCAAGTCCATACAAATTTTTGGCCCTATGAGTTTCATAAATATATTTCTAAAAATACATGCAACTATATTTTCAAAAAATTAAAACCAATATTTCTAATTTTGACCATGCCAAATAATCAAACACTCATTTTGAACAAAAGTTTCTCAAAAATTTCAGCAAAATATTTAATGAAGACAAACCACTATGTCAAAATTGATCATTTATATACTTTGCATTTATCTTCAACAAGCTTGCTAAATTTTCAAAACCTTGATGTTCAATTTTCATGTATGTGTGTGTGCACATGCACGTAAGACAAAATAAATTTAAGATAATAATTATATTTTTTCAGTTATGACATCCTCATTTTTTATAGAAGTATCTTGTATTCCATTATTTTTCAGGGGAAATCAGTTACTTGTTTGTTTAAAAAAAGTATGTGGTAAAGACCAACCAAATAATATATTAAACTGGGTATAGCAAAAATTGTGACAAAAAATTAGGGTATAGAGTATAAATAATAAATTAACTATGAAACCATAGGGGGAGTATATATATATATATATATATATATATATATATATATATATATATATATATATCACTTAGAACACAATAAACTTATATAAAAATTATATTTTTTCAATTATGTCATCGTCATTTTTCATATTTGTCTTGTCCCATGGCCCCATAGTTAGTTTATTATTTATACTCTATAACCTAATTTTTTCTCACAATTTTTTACTCAATTTAATACATTATTTGGTTGGTATTTAGTTTTATCACCCTAAACACTAAACCCACAATAAAATAATTTCCTCTGATAAATAATGGCATGCAAGATACTTCTTTTAAACAATGTGAAAAGAAAAAAATAAATTATATTATGTGAGTGGTCTTTACCATATACTTCTTTTAAACAAACCAAAAACTTAATTCCTTTAAGAAATAATGGCATGCAAGATACTTCTTTTAAACAATGCATAGAATAAAATGAATTATATTATGTGGTTGGTCTTTATCACATACTTCTTTTAAACAAACAAGAAACTTATTTCCTCTGATAAACAATAGCATGCAAGATAATTATTATAAATAAACTAAATAAATGCAATAGAGCCTCATGATCATTTCAACCATATCTCTGACTAACTCAAAAATACTCATTTCATAGATTTTGAGTTTAAGAAAAAAATTGCATATTAACATGAAATTTATAAGAAAACCAATATACATAGTGTTTTGAGACAATATCTTTAAAAACATATTATTTAGAGAACTTATTATTATATTTATTCATTTTAAGACAAATGATTATGCATGTAAACAACTACTCCCAGTATTTAAAACTAAAAAAATACAAGTCCATACCTTTCAATCATGAAAAAATGAGCTTAAAAATTATCTGCACCTTCATTTCCAACCTTTTGTCCCAATCTTTCGACTACCAGAGCTTCACTTCTACCAATAGCTTGCATAAATGACAAGAAATTTTGAGAAACTGTCACATATGTATTCAAACAACTTACACTAATCCTATGGGTAATGTGTTAGACCAACATTAATTTTTTTCTTAGGGCTCCTCCATATGCTGGCACCTATTCACTAAAAAATGGGACAAAATCTAAACCTCAATCTCCATAGCTTTAATTTCACTTGCACCACATTCAATGCTAGAAATAAAATAAACATTAGGTTTGAAAATTATTTATTCTTAAGTTTTTTAGTTATTAAAACCTATATGGAATGAAAAACATGTGGCGCCAAAAAATATTCAAAAAAAAATCATAGTAAAATATAATTATTACCGTAATCTTATTGTGTTTTAGGTAGTCGTTATTATATATATATATATATATATATATATATATACCTGGTAATTCTAAACTAACTTATACATGTCTCATATAATTTTCTGGTGAATCAGACCCATACATGCATAGTAACTCTAGCGAATTTATGTCTTGAAATAGGATCGAGTATATCTATAAGGTGAATTTGTGCCCTGAACTATGAAATTATATAAAATAAAGGCTATTTGACCTATTTATATTTTCATAGAATTATCCATTTTCAAAATAAAAAAAATCTACTTATAGCCTTTCAGCTATAAATAGCCTCTAAAATTTTCCCTGCTAAACATAGTGGATTGTTTCTATGTGTCATATCTTTCATGTGTCTTCCTCCCTTGAGTTGATTGTATGTCTTCTATTTTTTATAGATTTTTCACTTCAAAAATTACCTTTTATTTTACCTCTATAGTCTTCTATCCAATCTCTTTAGCTGGTTTATGTTTCTTACTATGTTGCATTGGGCCTTTCCTTTGATTGTTGATCCAATTTTTATCACTTGCACAGATTTACCAATGATGATACCATATATACATCAATACTTTCCATATTATAATCTATTGATTTTTTAGTGAAGTTGTAGGTTTTTTTTAAAACTCTTATTCTTCCTCTTAATTACAACCCTTGGATTTTATGTTTCCTGAATGAGATTTTATTGATTATTCTTTTGTGTTCCCTATAGCTTGTTTATTGTGTGATTTGAATAACTTTTGTATAAAATTCTAAAAAACAAAATTAAAAATTAAAAATAATAAATTAAAAATTATTTTCCTTTATATTTTTCAATATATATCATGTGTATCTACCTATGTTAGAGGTTATATATTCATTATTTACATAATTCTTCTCATGGTATTTATTTGAATAGGTGAAACCATGATATACAATTTATATATGGTTATGGAATTTTAGATGTTATATTTATATTTTTCCCCATAATTTGTGGGTCATGATTACATTGGTTTTATGCCCTACCTTAGGGGAATCTCTATACAATCAGATTTTATAGTAATATATTTCTTGCTTTCTATTTGTCATATTAAGTCATTTCCATTTATCATACATATTTGGATATTACCTAGATCTTGTATGTTACATGGATGCATCTTGTTTTTAGTTACTATAGACACTAAAATATGGTAGTAGACACTGGAAATGTAAATATTGACCTACCTAAACCGTACATGACTTATGCATACACATATGGCTCTTATATAACCTTTTCTTCTATCTGCATGTTTTTATGGGTTTAACCTTCCTGATTTTCTATCATTAACCTATAGGAGTTATCTATTCTATGCATAAATGGTTCATTATCATACTCAAATTGTCTCTAAATCATCCAATTAGTATTATTTTCATTCAAAAAAGTCAAAAAGATTTAAACACCTATAGAATTACATAGGTGTCTAACTCTAATAGCCTTGTCCCTGCTCCAATAAATGGTAATTTAAAAAAATCATCTTTAGGCATCAACCTATACATTTTCAATGTCAATGGTGTGAGAAAGAACCAAAAGAGTCTCATATAAATACACATTAGTTCTAATCCTAATGGACCATCTAGAATTTTCAACAAATCCTACTCTAACACTTGCACAATCAAAGGGACTACCCTAAACATCCCAATTCAACATTTAGTCACAAGTAAGTCTTAAAAAAAGTATAAATCACTCAAGCCAAGCCAAAGTTACCATTTTATAAGTGTTAAATTATATATTATATACTGAATGTATTAAATTAGAGCCATTACACACATACACCTAACATGGAGAACTACATGTAGTTTGGCTTCCCTCTTTGTAGTATTGGATATGTAGACAACACTCAACCATAAATTATGGAGTGGTTGAGTTCAGTTAAACCTATTATTTTTTCTCCTTTTAAACCTAAACATAGTGTCAAAAGTGAACATAAGGTTTCAAATATAAGGAGATAAGTTTTTATATTTACGTGCATAGAGAGGGCTTGATATCACATAGACAAACATATTTAAATAAGGTGCAATAAAATACACTAAAAAAATGAAGCACAACCTCTCAAAGAAGAATTAGAAATATTATATGCATGTGCTAGATGTTAGCGTCTAAGACTGATAATTTCATCTAGGTGCATCTAGATACCTAGTTCCTAATTTGAGTGACTCTTGATCTAGTTTTCATCCCTTTAGTTTCTTACTTTTAGTCTCAAACCTACACAAAAAATAAACATGCTAAGCATCTTATTCTCCTAGGTTGTTTCTATTTATAACAAGTGAAATATTTTAATCACATTCTAAAATTTACATTCATATTTGTGTATTATTTCTATATTTCATATAATCTGAATAGTTCAAATTTTTATATGTTTTTAGGTTCACATAATAAAAATAAGATAAAATAGTTATATTTTCAAATGGATGCCTTACATATTATTTGTCATACCTTGTGATAGATACTTACCTATTTCCTATGACTTGGTATTATTTCATCCATACTTCTTCTATTACTATGTGTGTGACTTAATGTTATACCTAGCCTTCTTAGGGCCACCTTACCTAAATTAGAGATGTATAATTGGTCCCTACCTTGCCTTGCCATTAAGGGAAGTTATACATTTTCATATGTTATCAAGTTATTACTATGATATATCATGTGGATACAAAGCATTAAATAGGGTATATTGTTTAATTCCATAAAATTGACCCTCATGTGAGGTTGTTCACCTTCTCCTTAAGTCTCATTTCTATTATCTTGCACCCATGGAGAATTGTTACGTATGTGCCTTGAATTATTAGACTGATGGGACCGTTACATATTTTCACATTATGGTTATCATACTTGATACATACATGGTTATATCTTATACACCTTGGTGTTCATGACTAATACATTTCCATTATGGGAAATATACCTACAAGTTCCTCATTAGTGATTTACTTGCTATATATTGTGTTGATGAGGACATCCTTTCCATCACCAAACTCTCCATACTATAGATACCTATTATAGCCTTTTGGTGCATAATTATTATCTCTCCCCTCCTATGATCTTCATTGATCACATTTTTTTATCTAACATGCCATTTTTGGAATGATAAACACACACACACACACATCTGCATGATTTTAACTCATACATAACCTATGAGGGCCTCATACATGTTGACTATTTTGACCACAAGTCAAAATAAGTCAACCCCCTATATTACAAAACTTTTATATGGGTATTATAATATTTAATAGGGTGTGTTATAGTCTTTTTGATGTCATTTAATATGTTATCCACCTTGGTCATAGTTAAATCTAGTCCTAAGACATTTTATGTCAAATAGAGGTAATATTTGAGTCATTAATGGTGGTTGTACAATTTCCTATGGTAGAAAAGTGTTATAAACTCTATTTCAACATCCAATATGTCATAAACCATCAGTCATGTCAGTGCTAATTGAAAATCTTACAAGTTCCTAGCTGCAATCAAGAAAATAATTAAGCTGATACCAAGTGTCTACATTTATAATTAGGCTACATGAGATTTCCAATATATAATGAGATTTACACACATGCCACACTGCTCTATAGGTTGTACAATATATAATGAGGTTTCCAAAATAGAGCCTTGACCACTTCTGATGCTATAATATAGTGAGGTGATATGGATTCTACTTGAGCTTGAATTCCTCCATATTTTATCCCTCATATAGGGTAACACCTTGCAAAAGAGAGTGAGTGGTTTGGACAATAGAGTATCATGCTAGAAGGCTTCAAATCCATGGATTTGTTCACTATAGAAGGTTAGTGTTCTTTGTAGTATCCTAAACTTTTAAATGACCTTATTAACCAAAGTGGCCTAACAAGAGAATATCACCATGTCAAGTGATTTTATTGAAGTTAGGGGAACACTAGTGATTTAAATAACTTGGAGAGGAGATTAATTGCAAATTATTGACCTATATACTCATCTATAGGTGTACCTTGCCATTAGAGTGTTTATCTACAACCTAATTGTAGGTATTTGTAGGTTCATGGTGTGAACTAAGAGATGAAACCCTACAAACATGTAACATATGCAAGATGAAGATGATTAAAAATAATCTAAAGGAACCCTAAGTTGTAAAACATAGTTTGAAGGGGTTTTAAATCACCTAAAATACCTTTGTTACTCCATCAATGGTCAACTACAATTGATTGCAGCATGACAGTGACCTAGAACATGGTAATTAGAGTATGGACTAGCATATACATGAGTTGAATAAGTCCAAATGACTATGAATTGACCTTGAAGACTTAAATAAGTTATTTAGGTAATGAAACAAGGTCTAACCTTGTAATATTCACCTCCATGTATGCTATTGTGAAGCAAGCAACATAGTCACGGCTGACTTGTCAACTAGGCCTGTCAAGTAGAAGGTATATCTTGAAGAGTTGGAAAAGAATAATGATAATGATAATGATTAAGAGATTATTGATAGATATTTTTATAAAATGAAGTTATCAAGACATGGATAATAGGGTAAATGAGGGTTCTATCATAAAATGTACAGTCAGCATACAAAACCCTACATAATCAGTGTTAAGTTAGAAATATGTCTTAGGTTTTGGAATATTTAACAATGTTATTAATGAGATTCAACCTTGTAATTTTGTGTAGAGGTTCTTCAAAAATTTAATAATCCTATTATACCTTTTTTTTCTTGAGGAAACAAGGGAGATACCCTTTGTTCTATCTCAGACAGAGGGCACTCCCAGATGCACAAACCCTGCAAGCTTAGTGAGATATGATGAGAAAGTGAGTTGTGAAATGTTGGAGCCTTGCAAGGAGGTATGAGGATATGTTTTAAACATATATGAAAAATTATAAGGCCCCATAGGTTCTAGAAACCAAGCATAGTGGCCTAAGCTCATAAAGATACAAATATACCCATTAGGCCTTGACTAAGCCTTATGCCTAAAAGGAGTGTAATTTCACTTTTTACACCAAGGGATTATTATAGAGAATTGAAGCACATATATAGGGAGATATAAGGTTTGTGTGAGCCTTTAACATGTAGCTAAATATATGAGAAAGTCATTTCTTGGCCTAAGATCCTAACAGGGCATGCAAAATGCAAAGGAAAACTCAAGAAGGTAACTTTGGAAGCTCACACCTATATAGAGGCTAAGCATGGGAACCTGGGGAGCTAGGCTAAGTTAAAGAGGGTCCCAAATAATGATCTTGTGGAATTTTTTTAGGGTTCTAACATGAAACTTTTATGAACAAACTTTAAGTACAAAAACTAATTAAAACCCTAAAACCCTTAATAAAGACCCAATGGGAAAGATGAAGAAGAAAAGGCATCTAAGAGGGTTAGTTTGAATTGGAAATGATATTAGACTTACAGAGGACTCCCCAGGGCCCATTTCCATTAGATTGAGTTGTACGTTACTTGTACAGATAAGGTGAAAAATGGATTTTCTTGATAGATTTTGATGTTTTATAGGTACATAAGGGTTTTAAAAGGTTAGGATCACTTTAGGAGGTAGAATGGGATCTAACCTAACTCTTATAATTTAATAGATCACATAAGTACCTCTACAAGCACCTTCACTTTATCCAATCTAAACTAGCATAGTGAATGAGAGATGATCACCAAGTGAGAAGGTGATAAATTCAATTGGGAAGCATTTTAAAGTTAGCCTAATGAATCTAAGGGTAGGAGCACTCTTGAAAAGTGTCATGCCATCCCTTTTATGGAAAGGATTTGAAAAATGGAGACTACCATGGTGCCAAGTGTGAAGGGTGAGTGAAAGGGTGATTATGACTACACGTAGTGATAACACTTGGCCAGAATAATATTGATGACTAGAGACACATCTAGTGCATGTTGGAGCCTTATATAACCCATCCCTCTAAGTAAAATGACGTCATCTATCCCTAGTATATTGTGGAGTTTTCAAGGAATTCCAAATGATGGAGGTGGTTTTTAAGGAGAAAGTTGAAGAGTCTTATGCTAGATTTGAGGAGTTTCATGATTTGGAAGGGAATTTATCCATAGATACCTTGCATGGTTTGTCTCATACATCATTATCATGCAAACATAACTCCTTCTCTCAGCTTGATAAGTTTTTTTTTGACTCTTGGACTTCATTCTTCTCTCTTCCCTCTCACATTCTATAAGTACTAGCCATTTTGGCTCTTGTTTCATAATTCCACACCATGTATGGCACAGTCCTACTAGTTTGATGTTGTAATTTTCCTTTGAATAATATAATAAGTCTAAATTTGAGTTCACAAACATTTTATCTAAGTGTGCAAAGTCATGAATGGTGAAGTCTAGTGATTTTATCTTTTCTTTTCCTTATCCTCTCATGTCTAATGCAAGAAGTTCTCATTCTAATAGGTCATATAGAGTGTAGCTAGTGTGTTTGGCTCCCTTCAAGTGTGCAAGTGTCCTTAGATACAATAGTTTGATCTCTAGTATACTTACCTTGAGTTGTATCATGCATATGACCTCTATATTGAAATACTTATGTTAGAACATCTTAGGACTTTGAAGCTATTTTGTAGGTCTTATTTCTTAGTGAAAGAAGTATGATAACATAGTGGAAATCTTCATGGTGTATCACCCCCTTAGAATAGCTTTATTACATGTATACTTATATCCCTTTTCCCACAAGCAATTGATTAGTATAGGTGATAAGCACTTCAAGGCCAATTTAAAGAGCTAGCCCTTAAACCTAGAGGTCTACTTCTACTATAGGTAAACCCACATACCTAGAATTATTTCAATGTTACCCATATCTGGATTAGTCTTGACCAACCCCCTCTAGGGTACAAGATTTGGTGACAACAATACCCACATGTATTTTATCTATGATATTTATCTATATACATCTGCTATGGATCCTCACTCACCCTTATGTCTAGATATTTTACACTATTACACTTCAATATATGATATTATCTTACATACACCTTGAAACATTATTCATGCATGATACATACATTTCTATTTTTTGGTATATCTGAGTAACTCTCCATATCAAGGCATCATTTTTCCTCATGTCGTCTCATCCACATTATTAAGATATGCCAACTTTTGGACTTAGCACAATGTTATTCTTAATATATGGTTTTACATGGATGTATTATTTGTCCATCTCTCCTACTTCTATGACTAGGAATGTTATTGCCTCCATCCCCTCTAATATTTCATCCTCATTGTAGGATGCACACACATATTAATCATTACACCATGTTATTTATATTATATGCTTTTATATGGACATATTATTTGTCCATATCTCTGACTACTTCTATAATGGTGCATTTTGTTTCATCCATCCACTTTGATATTTCATCCTCATAGTAGGATGCTCACATATATTGAGATTTCACAATTGTATCTATATACTTTCATGTTAGATGTACTACTTGCCTATCCTCTCACCTATGAGTGGGACATATATTTGCCCTTATCTATTGACCCTCAAATTACCTAGAGTCATATTTTGCCTTTGATAGTTACACAATGTTATGTATTTTGTGTGGCTACACTTGGACATGTTACTTGTCTTATCTTTAAGATTTACATGATGATTGATTGGTCCAAAATACCAAATGCTCATATTTTTCACATGGGGACCCTCTTATTTTAGCAAAGCTATTTTTATTTTCATGTTCTTGTATATTTTGAAGACTTCATTTATGAATGCTACTCAAAAATCATAGATTTGATTCCATTTATGGTCTCCAACTCATGAGCCCAATATTTTTATCACGTTTTAGTTTATTTATGCATCATCAAGATATATTCATGTTATGTCAAGTGAAATATATATTCTTGCATGATCATTTTATCATCTATTAGCTTAGCCTGAAAACATTTATCTTGTGTTTCATAGTTTGAAATGATCATCTATTGGTCAATGCTTGTTTGGTCAAGTTTATATTAAAATATGGTTTTATTTACCCTTGTGGGTTTTAATTTTGGTATATTTCATGATTGAGTCAAGTCTAGTTTGCATTTTCATTTAGTTTTATTCATGCATAAATGAATTTTGGTTTTCAATTAACCTACTGATTATTTCTCGAGTCGACTTTTAATTTGTTTTATTTGCAGATATCTCTTAGATCCATCAATTTTCATCCACATGTTGAAATATTACTACCCCGGAGAGATCCATAGTTAAATATATTTAAAAAGTGACTTATAAGTATGATTGGGTTGCAAAATTGAGCTAATCTCAACTATTAGGTGGTAAATCACCTTTTTTCAAAGGTTGGGGGCATGTGCCTTCCAATCTCTCTTTATCTATATCTCCTCAGATATATGTACTTTCTAGATGTATACATATTTATCCTAATCTTGGTTTTATATCCTTATAATGATACATCTTTCAAATTAACATGTCAATAGGCAAGACAAATACATCTATACATGAGTGTACTCATAAACCTTGTTCTTTCAATTTTAATATTTTTAATACTTTCAATTTCATTTTATATGTACTAAATATATACTATAACATGTTCTTGGTTACAGTTCAGTCACCAAAAAATCACTCAAATTGGACTCATGCAAAGGCAAGGTGTGTTATACACACCTAGCTACACATTTTTTCTCCTTTAAACCAACAATTTCATTACTATATTAAAGGGCAAAAAGTGTAGATAATATTTATGGATTATATAGCACCTCATTTTTGTACGCTTGTAAAACTCAGACATTGGTTATTCCTCTCATTTCTAGACCTTTCCTACTTTTTAAATTCTTACATTTGCTTTATCTTGTGCCCCTAGACCTATCTCTTGGTCTTACCAATCTTATGTTGATGACCCAAACCTACTATCTTGCATAAAATGCTTCAAACCTATTTATCTTCCACCTCCAAAAGTTTTGAGTCTATACGTACTTTCATGTTCCCTGAACACAAGTATCTCGAACAAACACATGTATTGACGTAGGTGTCCTTCTCTAACATATGTGTCCAGTGCCCTAAAATTATCCAATTTATAAATGAAATATATCCTAATGGTCAGATTTAGTGATTCAATGTGAGTTACTTCTCCAAATGGATTGATATAAATACAATATCAACCCTCATTCATTCCTAACCTACTAACAAAAACTAGAAAATATCTAATTAACTTATCAAAACATTTAATCAAGTACTCAATAAACAAATCTTCCCTATTTTATCTTATTTTCATATTAGTCATAGGGATAACACATACACATGTCTAAAATATTTAAGGGGTATCCCAAGAGATTTATTTTCTAAGTTATAAATAAGTTAGGTCACTATTATACTTGCTTGCCACATATTACATGATTCACACACAAGCCAACACTTAGGAGAGAACTACATCAGTCTGAGGCCTTCTTCAGAGTTTTAGCTATGTATGTAGCACTCATTGATAAAGGGGTCTTTGGGGTTAGCTTGACACCATGTGTCCACTAACCCTTTTTTACCCAAGGTCACTATGAAGATGAAGAACTAGGGTTTTACAATTTCATGAGGAGTGATAGTCCATGACCCAAATTTGAATGCACTAGAGTGAAGGCGAAGACAAACCCAAAAGTATACATGTGGTTGAATCCTTTTCTAGTAGGTATTATATATAAAACATATGTATTGGATCCAAATAGTAGTGTCGATGTAACCATCTAAGGCTGATGTTAGTGTCTATGGGCCCAAAGTCACCCAATCTAAAATTTGATGATTCTTCCAGAATCCTCTTCCAACTTGCTTACTGCATATTCCAAATCTAGAATTACATTAACATCTAAACTAGATAAATATATTACTTATTTGTCATTTCCATATCTAACATAGTTGTACTTACTATTTTTAGCCTATTTTACTTTAATTAATTTGGCATAAGTTAGATTGAGCTTAGCATTTAATTGGCCAATTAAAGAGATAGTTTATCACCCTTGTACCTTAGGCTATATATATATCCCTTTAAACCTAGATAACCCCAATCTATAAATTTAGGGTTAAACACCTTAAAGTGAATGATCTAGTTAATGACTTATACTTTATTGAAAGTTGAGCCAATGTTCATCATGTGACTTTGCATAACTTCTTCTAAATACTACTCCTCTTATCCTAACAATATCCTCCTTTCTAGATATGATCTAAAGCTACCTTTTAACAAGTCTATTTGTTCCTCTTATACCTTTCCACTTTCTTTCATTTCCTTAGCATCCTTATCTATCTTTACACTTTCATATATGCTTTCTCTTGTCTTGGGCCCACTCTTTTACTTATCCACATCTTCTCCAAATTATATTTCTCACCTATGATCTCCTATTCTTTCATTCTCTTATATACTATCTACTCTATTTATACTCGTTGTTATATTAGGATTATTCTATTTATCCCATCTTGTTTGTTGTCATAGGTCTCTCTAACCCTAGAATTCACTTATTACTCTACTTATATGTGTTATCCATCTTCTAGGTATAAGTTCAATATTCCCTTCTCATTTCTTCATTATTCACTTCATCATTGTACACATACCTCTAATGCCCAAAGTATTTACTCCATGTTGGTAGTGGTAAGCACCATGGCCTTTTATACAACCAACATCTTGACAAGCGTAGGTAGTCACTACAAAAACTTAACTTTAATTCCTCTCATAAATAGGTCTTGTGTAGCCTCAAATGCAATGAAGCATTGTACAAAAAAATTAGTGATGTATATGTTAATAGTAGTTTTCACCTAGTGGTCTATCTCACAAGTCCAATCGGTGTCTAATTTTCATAGGTTTTTTAGTCTCTCTTCTATCCAAACTATAAATTTTATCCTTGTTAGCCAAAAACAATAGTATTCCAATCTTGATAGACACATAGCTAGTATTTCAAGTAATTCACAACAAAAAATTTCATATATTTTATTGTAAATATGCTCTCAGATAACTTATTATGTAGTGTTTCTTATTATTTTTGCTTATTCCTCTATGAAATTATGAATAAATTCATCTAGCCATCTCTCCATGTCTCTTTATTCCAATATCCATCATATAATGTTTAATTTCCATGCTCACCACATAATTATTACCAGAGGTTCTGGAAAACCCATTAGAACATGATAATAGGGGATAGTTTTGTGCAGTGTAATACATAAATAAAACAAACAAATTCACACAGAAACTTTACATTCATCCAAGCATGGAATATAGTAATAATAGACATGAATCATAGATATAATTAAATTAGAACACTAATTGTTCCATAGTGAACATGTTATATTAACACACATCACATCATAAGTAAGGAACATAAGGAAACACAAATGAAACCCATTTTTGAATCTCTATATTGATCTCAATATTTTGGAACCTTTTTTCAATACAAATGATCAATATTTATAAAGCATTCCCAAGACTCTGTCACTTTGCATTCCATTAGTTTTCTACCATCAAAATAAGATTCTTCACATTTCAAATAATTTTGATGTACAAAAATAAACACATACAAAACAAAAATGATATACTACATACAAAATGGACTGATTGGGAGGGTAAATCACATTGTATGTGTATATTCACCCCTTTTAAATCTTGTTTCAATTTCAGGTATAACATTTACTATAGTTTTATGTGGGTGGGATGATTTGTTAGAAGAGCTAGAGAGATGACCAATGGTTATACCTAAGAACAGTATTGATATATAGAGGGATATTCTATCTCTTTATAATACTATACTAGTAGAGCATACATATATTATGGTGTAGTTAAGAGTTTACAATATCACTTGAGATGATCATGAGGGCATAGAGGGGATAGCAGAACCTCTACTTCTAGAGCTAGTAAGCATAGTGATAGTGATGATTTGTATGCATCAGGGGATATTTCCCTAAATTTTTAATAGATTTTATTGTATTTTAAACTTTGATATGATTATATATGATGATTTCATTGATTCCTATCAAATGAGTTTTATTATTATTGTCTCATATGGTTTTTAATGTTCACATTTAATTTTTGTTCATTTGATATTGCATGCTATTATAAATGTAATTTTTTATTTGGTATCATACTATTTGAATATGTATTTATGTATTATATTATATTATATTATATCATATGTGGTTAATAATTTAGTGTTGTATTTGATGAGATTATTTCATAATAATATGTATTATTCTAAATTTTAAACAATGGTTTCCCTAGCCACTGGCTAAAAATAAGTCACTTTAATCTTGTGAAGCCAATTTTTTGTTTTGTTGTGGAATAAATTTGATTGATCCCTTTTTTTATTATAGTTTTGAGATAATTTTAACTTGCACTTTCCACTAATTTGTATTTTCTTGATTTATTTTTTATATTCATACTTGTTTGGAAGGATATGTAACTATGTCCAATATAATTTTTACTTTATCATTCATACCATTTCATTCTCTAGGCTATTCTCTAGTTACAACTTGAGTGACCATTAGTTCCATAGTGGGACCTTCTTGGGATATATTAGTCCTGATATAATATGAACTAGAATAATATATTCTCCTATAAACATATTCCTTTGAAGTCTAATGGACCATAAGTTCCTTTGAAGCAAGGCCATTTTTCACATGCATTATATATTGTAAAAAATGTTATAAATGTGATTATTATCATCCTCTATAATTTTTATATGTGTACCTATTTTCCATCTTCTTAGACAATTTTGTCCCATCTAGACACCTACTTCAATGCGAGTTTCATGTGCCAAACTAAGTATTCAGTACCCTAAAGTCATCATATTTATAATTATAATGTGTCATTATGGGTTACCTACATGATTTAATGCGAGATAATTCCAAAATGGGATTTGTGTATATACAATATCAATCTTCATTCATTCCTCACCTAACATATACCTAGTAACTTACAAAGCAACCTACCAAAGTCATTCAATCAAGCATTCAAGTGAGCAAAGATTCCCTATTTTTTCCTATTTCAATATCACTCATAGGGATATCCCATCTATAGGTCTTATATACTGAAGGAGCATATCATGAGCCATATTTTACAAGTTACAAGCTAGGTCACTCTATATACTTACTTATCACATATTTTATACGTATACACACAAAAGCCAACATGTAGGGGAGAGCTACATAAGTATGAGGTCCTCTTCAGATTATTGGCTATATAGGTAGTTCCCATTAATATAGGGGTACTTGGGGAAGATTAACACCATGTGCTCACTATTCCATTTTTCCCACAGTCACTCCAAGGGTGTATAAGCTAGGGTTTTTAACATTTGATAAAGAGTGATAGCTTGTGCATGATTTATGAACACACTAGAGATAAGGTGACAGAAAACATTGAAAGTTTTAGGTGGTCATACTCATATCTAATCAATTTTACGTACTATACACCTATGCCCAACTCAGACACGAGCATCGATGCAACTATCTAGGTTTGATGCAAACATCCAAGGCCACAAAATATAAATTTATAAAATCTAATGATTGATCCATAATCCAAATCCAATCTACTTTAATCATGTTCCATAGTAGATCATAATGTGCATAGTAAAATATATAAGTATTCTTATTTATAATTTATTGAAATATCAATCAATAGCTTTATATTTTTAGCATATCTCAACATTTAAATTTAAAATTTTTATTTATCTAAATTTGAAAATTAATTGGCCTGTTATAGATCTATTTATCCCCATTGTTCTTATTCATTTATATATTATTAACCCTATATAATATTGACCCATCTCAATTTAGGGTTAAACATTTAGTGAAACTGACCATTAGTCCCTAACACTCTAGATTTGTATCTAGGGTATCCTGATTCTCAATTTCTGATTTCTAATTTAGCAAGGTTCACAAGTTAAACATTAGATTTAAATTTGTTATAAATATGTGTAATATGGATGCATCTACATCTTATTTTGGGCTCCAATTTTTTATTATAGTTGTAGTTTATTATTATAATTTTTTAATTAAACCTATCATTCAATGTAATAGACAAATTCATCAATATATGAAAGGGTTTAAAAATTAAATCAACACTTAGTATCTCTTCATAATTGATTTTATAATAATATATATTTCGTATCTAGACACGACTGTGAATGCTCTCAACCATTTTCTCCAACTAGATCTTATTCGAGTGATAGCCACCATCCTACACCCATAATTATCCCATGGCTTAGATTAGATTTTATGGTCCATGTCATCACTTCTTGAAAAGGTAAAGGCATCCAAACTAATTTTTAACATGTTAATATATAATAGGTGCCTCCTAAACCAAAGTTGGTGATCAAATCTAAAGGATGTGACCTTGTTGACCAACTGAATAACATGCATGCCAAGATATTAATCTTAAAACTTCTAAATCAATCCACCATCTTTAAGGATATCCTATATGCAACCTTACATAATACCCAACTTCCAAGTGATATTGAACCAACTTAATTTGCAGACATCATGCAAGACCTAAAAACTAATAAAAAATCATTACCTTTGATCCAAAATATTTAACATTCAAATATATTATTGACCAAGATTTGAATTTTTTCATCCAATTAATTATGCATAAAAATAAAATAAAAAAGGTACTCTTTGATTATGGATCGGGCCTAAACATTTGTAGCACAAAGTTCATAATAACCATGGGTATTATCATTAATCCTATTTAAAAATAAGTGCTTCATATCAAGGGATTTGATAATTCACATAACCTTCTAGTTGGCCAAATAACATTGGATGTGACATTGGGGCCAAAAAAGGTTCCAACTAATTTTCTAGTAATGTCTACATTGTAATTTATTTTAGGTAGACCTTGGATACATATAATGGAGGCCATACCATATACACTACTTTGATGTATAAAATTCATACATAATGGGACCTTATTTTCAATTCCTATCGATGATGAACCTTTCAATTTTTTCAAAATGATACATTTCAATATAGAGGGCATCCCTACGATCTTTCCACTTAAACAATATATTCCACTTGAGAATAGACACACTTTTGAGATAGATGATCCAAGAAAAATTATTCTTTATCACAAAATGCAAGTAAAACACTAAACATTGAGGCACAGGTGGATGCACACCAATAATAAGAAACATCATCATGAGAAAAAATGATACCAAAACCAAAATAAAATCAAACAGTTGATCTTCCTTTATTCGTAAATACTAAGCAACAGCATGGCCATGTTTCATATTAATATGATAGTGATGATGATCTAGCCCATGATATGATAGATGAGATATTTCAAAAACTTAATTTTGATCCACTTAAGAATATTTTGCATAACCTATTCACACTTGTAGGTCCTAGTACATATAAGCTAAATTTACCTATGGGGGGTGCAAAATCAAATCAAGATAAAGGCAAAGAAAAAATAGTATATGAGCATGTAAATTCTTGTTATTTCATACATCCCTCTTGGATACACACATGAATTCAACCTTGAAAGGGTAAAATTCATATACATTATGTACATAATGTGGAGGTCTCTCATAAGACTCCATAATAGACTCTACGATCACGATAAAACAAGATAATATGGATACAATGCTTTCTATGCTACTTGAACGTAGGATGATATCATTACCTCCTAAGGGCAGTATACTTTTTCCTAAAGAAGGATTACCATATTTTAACTATCATCTTATCTTTGAAAATCATAAAAATCATTATGAGGCATTCAAAAACCCAATTCAAAAATACAAGAATGAAGGGCTTATACAAATTATGCCAAAAAAATGAAAAAGACCCAATATTTTCAATTCTTCATAAGAGAGCCATCCTTTAAAATGACTAAGGCATGAATCCTTAACCATTTGTGTAAATATTTATGGGGTTCATTACCAACATATTGAGGTGGATATAAACACTTGGAACACAATTTACAATTTTACCATACTACAGTAAATGGGACATAATATATATGAATTACTATATTTTCCAAATTTTCCAAGATATTTGGAGTAAATTATACTTCTCATTGTATGTAAAAAAAATTAGTAGACATAATTATATGGGTAATGGACCAACAACCAAATTTGACTCTGCATCTCGACCAACATTTGTGGACCAATATGTAAGCAATTATTAGTGCCACATGTCAATACCTTACTTTCTAGCATGGTAACAAAGAAACTTGTATCCTACATGATGGATATGAGGAGAATAAAATACCTACATTTTTTGGTAAAGAGTTACCATAAACTATAGAATAATTGGAAATAAAACACTATAAAAAAATTTGACAAGAAGGACCACTATAGAGCACCTTGGCTCTTGCATTTGAAGACTTGTTGGACTAAACTAGTTTTAATATTCCAAAAATATTAAAAAAATTAAAAATCCAAAATATTCAACATTTACATACCTTATTATATCTATGGAATCTATGGTGTTAGTTTCATGTTGGTAGATAGAATATCATCTATTTCTATATACATGTGTTTCATGCATTTTTGAGTGTGATACAAGCATACCCAAGCACATGATCTATGCACTTTTGGATGTTGAGCCTTCCCTCAACTCATGTCATATGTACATTAGGGGAATCTACTCATTTTATCAAAATACACCTAGGTTATATCTTTTTATAATCATTTTAAATTATCATGTTTGAACTTATATACTCACACATGCTTTTAGCCATGCTAATATATTTTGCAGTGTACTTGATATGTTATGTACTTAATATTTTTTGTTAACACATATATTTAGGAATGAGTATGACATGCTTATGTTGGTTACTTATGATTCCATGCTTTGATTGTTTCACTTATTTAAGTGTGTTCCTTGTTAGCTATTTTCATGTGTTGTATTACTTGTTAGAGCATTTGAATATGCTCCATTGATTGTGGCCCCCTTGCCTATGTTGGTCTATTTTGATATTTTCATGTCATAATTTTTTATATATGGACATTTGAACATGTATTTATATGTTTTTTTGACATTTCACTAAGTCTTGTCCCTTCAATTGTGCAACATTTGAATGTGTCCCTTGTATGTGGTCTCCTTATACCATTATATTTTGATTTATTTTTTAGTGCTCTTGTGTGTGTGATTGATTGCTTGATGAATGTTTACTATTAATACCTAGATGTTTAAATGATTCACATCATGAATCTTAGGATTTGATGTGATCACATACTATGTACTTCATTTATATATCTACCTAGACATGTTACTCTTATATGTTACATGATCAATGCACAAATTATATAGTTATCTTATCCTTTTGAGGTAAGGTGATTACTAGTTCCTACTTCCCTTCACCTCAAAAGGGGAGGCATATCATTTGGAGCATGTCATAGAGGCATGACTTCCACACCTTCACAGTTTCATATTTTAGTGGGGGCATGCCAAAAATTCATGACTTCCACACTTATTAGTATTCAGTATTTTCAAACTAAAATGAGGGCATGTTATGGAACTTGTTCTCCACACTTATACCATTTCTCAGTTTCATATTTCAATGGGAGAATGTCACATGAACATGACCTCCAAACTTACATAGTATACAAATTGTCTAAAATTGTACAGTTATATGATTTAGATACATATTTGTGGTAGCATTCTATACATTAGTACTATTGTATACCTAGGTTTCAGCTTGAGACACATATGAGGTGAATATGCCATGAAAAAAAGCACCTTAAATTATAAAATCAAATCAGCATAAAAGAAGACTTTGAAGATAATCTTAGATCTTTGCAATGAGGAGATGAAGATTCATCCTCATCCATTAATGGTGCTTCAAGCTTTCTAAAAGCAGTTTGCCTTGGTTACCTTTACTTCCTTTGTGTTTATTATTTTCCTCTCCTTGGTAAAAATGGTGGTCTTTTATCTTAATCCTTTCTTAAACATTCTTTAAAATTGTTTTAATGCTTTCTAATTCATATTGTTTATGTCATGCTTGGTATTAAGTCTATTTTGTGGTTTGAGGTGTATTTACCATACCTATATGTGCGTCCCTTCCCAATCACCCATCCCATTGCTTTTGGAGTTTTTGAAGGGGCATGAATCAATTATAGTGGTTTATGAAAAAATTTAGAATTGATGGCCTTGAACATGTGAAGGAGGGGGAATATGGTGGCCTTAATGAGCCAGGTGATTCTACGAGGAGTGATAATATATGCAATCATAAAGACAGTAGTGCTATCCCATCTCAAGTGGAAGAAGTGTCTAGTTTGTCTAAAAAGCTGTTTAGTGAAGTATTATAATAGGAAGAAGTGGTGAAGCACTTAGAAGGAGCTGAATTTATGGTAAGTATTGAGGATCATGGAGAACATGAGTGTGATAAAAGCTAAATCAATAAGCATCATATCTCTGATAAGACCTTGACTATTATGCCGAATGCTTCCATGTAAATTGACCTATAGTAGGAGTAAATTAGGTTTTAAAATGTTAGGATTTTTTTTGTTTGCTTAAACAAATATTCTCTCCCTTCTAGGAATTTTTTTGATAACTGGTTCAACTCTATATGGGGTAAAAAACTTGGTTTGTATATTTGTTTCTATCATATGATACAAAAAGAGTTTTTTAAGATTTTATTTAAAAATTACATTATGTAACATTAGGTTATTAGTAAACCCTTGTGGAATGTTCACCAGTCTATTTTTAAAGTTGTCTCGTAGAGCCCAGAGAAGGACTGCAATGACCTTATTTTCAAAACTACTCCCAGATGGGTAGATGTTGAAGGAGCACTAATACAATTGTGGAATTTTATACCAAAGGAATTGAAACCCCTCAGAGAAGTCCTGAGAATTGAGGATACTAGAAGGTCACTTGCCCACATGAATTCTAGGGTTTTAATATCTCTAGAACACCTGGAGTTTTTTTTGGATTCCCTCAATTTCAAAATCAAGGGAAAGTCCCATACTTGTGCTTTCGGGATTGGGTGGGATAAATGCTTGATTCTTTCATAAAAAATATGGGCATCTTAGGAAAAATTGTCCTATGTTAGTTAATAATGAAAATATGTATAACAAATAAAGAGAGAAGGATACCCCAAAAAATGAGTCTATGTTGGATGATTTGCAGGTCTTTTAAAACCCCTTATTCAATAGTGAACCATTGAAAGATAGTGCCCCCTTGAATATGTTATTGGGAATGTTGGCTCTAAGGTTGAAAATGATCTAGGATAAGATGAATCCTTCCTCACCTCTCAGATGCCTAACTCCTCGTAACCTTCTAATGGCAGCTTAAATTCCTTACCTGATGTGATCAATTGCCTATCAGATAACTTGGATGATGTTTTTATTAAACATAAAACCTTGTCAGACTCTCCCTCTGAGGAATATGTGGTTATACTAGCTGACACCCCTACTCTTTGTAATGTTATCCTTGACAACATGTCCCTAGAAAATCTCATTAATCTTGCAAGTAGAGATTTCCCCGTGGCTATTTCTTTAGAGAAAGAAAGAATTGATAAGTTTGGTTCTGAGATGGATGTATCAGTAGGTGATCCTTTGACTTATAAGGGCACAATAGTTTTTGAGAAATGGATATCTAAAAGGAGATGGAGAAGACTAAAAAAAAGCTCCACCTAGATGGAACATTCTTTGGTCAAAGAGAAAAAAAATTAAAATATTCCCCTCTCAGTAGCCATGACCCTTCTTTTAAAAAAAGGGTAAGGAAAATAAAGTCTCAGACTATTTCATAAGAATGTACAATAGTGGGGGTAATCCCCATGGTCAATCTAATTGATCCCCTTCTACCCCCCCCTCAGTTTTTTATGTGGATTGTAAGTTAGAATGTGAGAGGGTTGGAATCCCCTGATATAAAACTAATTGTGATATAGTTCAGACATTCAAGAGAAATTTTGGATTTTTTTTGTCTACAAGAAGTCAAGGCTATGGGATCCTAGTTGTCCTTAGTCTTAAACTTCATCTAGACTAATGTTCCTCAGTACTCCACTAACCATCAAAGAGGAAAAAGAGGGGCCTCTATCTTGGTCAACCCTGACCTGAAACATTGTATCCTTGAACACGTTGTCTCCCCTTGTAATAGAGTTGTTTGGGTCTTGCTAGAAAGCCAAAATCAATTTATTGGATTATGTAACATCTATGCTCCTAATGACTATAGAGAGCACTTTGATCTGTGGAATTGGCTAGTTATCAAATTGAAAAAAGTTCTTTGGATATTTGGAGGAGATTTTAACATGGTGGAAGAGGAAAGAGGATAAAATTAGAGGTTACCATCAAGCTTGGAAAGGTAATGAGCTTTTTTTGGTCTAAATTCAAAAGAATGCACATAATTTTAGACCCATTCCAAAAAGGGAAAAATCTAAGTAGAGGAATTTAGTTTACCTAGTGCAATAATTAGAGTAATAATAGAAGGTGTTATTCTAGACTTGACAAGTTTTACTTGAATAGGGACTCACTCCTTATGACCCCTAATAAGGATGGGAATTTGGTGACTGTTTTGCTATTTACAATATCTGATCACCATCCCATTGAAATGGCATTCTCTTTGAATTGTGAGGAGAATAAAGATACCCTATCCTTTAAAGGACTCTATAAGTTTAATATGTCCCACCTAGATGACCATGTGTGTTCAAAGGGTCTTCAATCATCCTGAAACATTGGGCAATTCACTAGTATCTCTAGATCTAAAATTGATCAGTAAAACTCTTGTACAAAAATCTCCAAAAACTTTGCTAGAACTTATGGTTAGATTAAAGCTAAAAGGTATAGAAAAATTACAAGGGACACTCAAGAAAAGCTAAGTCATGCTAAAATATCCTTGTAACTTGACCTGGTTAATGGTGAACTACTTGAAGAGATTAACCTCTTAAAACATCAAGTTAGACAATCCTAGAATTATATTACTAGGGGGCACACATCCACTCTAGACTAACCTAGCTGAAACTTGGTGATAGAGGTTCTAAGTTTTTCTTCAAATTTTTGAAAGCTAAGCACATAAGAAGCAATATTAATGGCATCGAGGTGAATGGTCATATTATGCAGGATTCCTCCAGTATAAAAGAAACATTCTTTGAATTTTACTTCAATCTTTTCCTTTCAAATGGTTCTAATGATCTCATTGAGTAGAATAGAGAAATTTGTGATACCTACATTCCAAAAAAGGTGTCACGAGTGTAGGCTAGTTTACTTGATGACAAAATATCATTAAATGAAATCAGAACCACTATTGACTCGCTCAAGAATGATAAATCAGCTGGATGGATGGTTTCCCTATTGAATTCTATAAAGCTAGTAAGGAGTGGTTGGCCAAAGATTGCCTAGAGGTCTTTAATGAAGCCATTTATGTTAGTACCCTTGGCCTGGATATCAATAGAGGGGTAATTAAAATTATTCCTAAGGATGGTAACCTATCTTTAGTTAAAAATTAGAGACCAATTACCTTCCTCAATGTTTTATACAAGATTTTGGCAAAGATTCTATCTAAAAGACTCTCCTCTCTGCTACTCACTATTATCTCAGAGACTCAAACTAGCTTCATCAAAGGTAGATACATCTTGGATAACTTGATTAGTATTTGGGAAGGGATGTACTGGGCTTGGGACTCCAATTAGGACATAGATATGATTTTACTTGACTTTGAAAAAGCATACGATAGAATTGAATGGGCGTTCATTGAGAGAATGCTTTGAGCCTTTGGTTTTCAAGATAAGTTATACATAATGATTAATGTTCTCTTCAAATATGCTTCAACTATCATTGAATTTAACAGGGAATTGATTGAATCCCTGGACCTTCAATGTTCCATTAAACAAGGATGACCTCTTGTTCCTTCACTTTTTGTTTTAGCTACTGAAGTATTGCATTATCTTCTCAGATTATCTGATATTGGACCCATTGTCAAAGGAATCTATTTGCCTAATTATGATGTACTTATTGATGTCCTATTTTTTAAAGACACTACATTGTTTTTCACATTGGATCAAAATAAATTGATACATGTTGCAGCTATATTAGATATATTTCATTCTACCTTTGGATCAAAAGTGGTAATGCATAAATCACATATGCTAGGATGGTAGGAGCACCCTCATAATTGGTTGTCAAAATTTGTTTGGAATTGGAAAGGACCAGATGAAATGGTTAGATATCTATGCATTCCCTTCACTCTCACACCTTCATTCAAACTTATGTTGGACTGGATATTTGATAAAATCAACAAGAAAATTGTAAAGTGGCAGGGACACTTACTTTCCTTACTTGGGAGGATTCAAGTTTGTCATAAGGTCCTTTCATCATATAGTATCTACTATGCCTCTTGTTGGGTCTTTAGTAAACCTTAGATTAACATGTTCCATAGGATCATAAGAGACTTCCTATGGTCTAATGGGAAAGGAGGAAAGAAAAGACATGTAGTCTCATGGTAATTTTGCTCGAAGCCAAAAAATATTTGGATCCTGGGTATGAAAGATATGAAGTCGTAGGGTATAACACTGGTAGTAAAGTGGATCATTAGAGCATTCAAAGGAGATGAGCCCTAGAAGTTTCTAGTCAAATTTAATATTTTGAGAGGCTTTCCTAGAGGAAAAACCTTCTAGAAAGGACTGAACATTATAGAACTACTCTTTGGTCCCTTTCCTATCAAAGTGGATAGCTCACATATCCTTGCTTCCCTTTGGTCAGCTTGGGATGTTGTTAAAACCTTCATCACCACTAAGCACATTTTCAATTGGTTTGGAACATGTTATCATGGGTATATATCTTTATGGTAGAACATGCCTATCAATATGAGATCGTTTGCTCTTATCAAGGGTTGTTCTGCCTTTGAATGGTTCACGAAGGGGTTGAGGGAGTTTAAGGATCTTTATTCTCGTGATAGTTGGGCTTCTTGGTCAAATTTTAGAGCCAATTTTCAAGTTCCTACCACACAGTGCATAACATTCACTCTTCTCCAAAAACCATTGAAGGGAAAGAATAATGTAGTCTTCGTGGAAGAGGAGGGTAAGTTTTGGGATAGTGTGAAATGGATAAAGGAACCCCTTTTGTTTGAGTTATCCACTCAAAGGTTATATAAAAATCTAGCCTTTTTCTAATGTCCCCTACCTCACCCTTAACTGCATTTGGTTTGTGTATGATCCTCTGAGTACCTGGTCTTTAAGATTTGATAGCATTTGGGCCTCTTGCCTTAAACCAAAAATATATTGTTTTTGATAGTTGTTAATTTATAATAAGTTGGTTGTTGGTTCTATTTTAAGTAATTGTGGATATGCTAGCCCTTTTTGTTCTTTTTGTAGTGAGATTATAACTAGTGAACATGTCTTTTTCTCTTGCCCATATGCATCTACAATATGAAAAAATTGTCTTAAGTGTTGGAATGTGGTCTTTGAATGTGAGATTGGTTGGCTGAACATTTCTTTTGGTTATACTTATGCTAAAGTTAAAGTTCATCATTTATTTCATAAACTTTGGCTTGTTTTTTCAACTAAGATTTTATGGTTTTTATGGAAGGAAAGGAACCTAGAGGTATTCCAACACAAGGCTAGGGTGTTTATTAACTTCTCAGTGGAAATTATTCTTCATATTGTCTCTTTGCAAATTTTCCTACAACTTAAAGTGTCATAATATCATCTAGAATAGTTTCTTAGAATTGGAATGCTCAAAGATACCTCTGATTATTTGATAGACTCTAGTGGGTATAGTAATTTGAGCCCTCACCCAGATTGGGCAGTATGCCATCAGTCAAATACTAAAATAAAGATTACTGAGCATGAGTGGGACTATATAAAGGATGCATATTTTGACCAAGTAGATAAGCCTATAAAGGAATGGGTGAACTCATTTGATTTTTATAAGAATGAGGTTAATAGTTTGTTGTTAGCTAATGAAGATATGCTAATGGATGTGCATTATGATGGACTAGGAAGTTGTATTATCAAATAAGCTAAGGAATATATCACCCCATTTGATTTGAATCTTAACCCAAAATCTTTTGAAAATATTGTTACAATAATGTCTTCTTCGTAGAGATTGACCCCCATGATATAGGATCAGGATGCCCAAAAGGATGTGTGGAGGACGATTGATGACAATGTCAATATGTTTGTTAAGAAATTAGAAAATATTATTGAATGAGGTGGCTCAACAGATGTGGAAGATGTCCTGGACTATATAAGGATGAAAAACACGAAAATCTTGTTGAAGAAAGTTGACAATTTTCCCCCATAATTGGATGTTGGGCAAATCCAAATGGGATCTATTAGAATCAAAGATTTAGTTGAGGGACCTGTTAGTGTGGACTATGATGATGACTATGAAATGCATTATGCCACTAGTTGGAGGGTGCAAGATGCTTAAGTTCTTTGGTGCCACCTTCAGGGTGGTTATTCTTTGTTGATTTCTATATACTGCTTCTTTTGATATTGTTTATTAGGCTGCCTATAAGGGGCCATTTTTATATTGTATGATCGTTTATTATGTTTTAATTTGATGGGGGATGCCCCATATCTTGATACTTTTATTTTGGAAACTCTATAACTATTTTTTTGCATCATTGATGTTTATATTTGTAATCGATTCTACAATATAAAAAAATCAAATCAACATTCATGTTTCAAATACTTCTATGGACTTTAGCATACACTAAGATGGACTTTTATGGATTCTTATTGATTCAATCTATTACAGTAATTGGTTCACTTTTGGTAAGGTTGAGGTGATTACATCACTCAATATTACCAATTTTATAAGATGGAGTGATTAAAATAAACCATCTCTCTAGATTTATAGTGCGAGTTAGCTTGGATCACTCACGATCATCAGGTTATAAGTATGATTGGGTTACACAGTTGAGCTAATCTCAACTGCTAGGAGAAACTCACCTTTTCTCCAAGTTTAAGGGCAAGTTATCCTCATGTGTGTGTGTGTGTGTGTGTGTGTGTGTGTGTGTGTGTGTGTGTGTGTGTGTATGTGTATATATATATGTATATGTATATATATGTATATGTATATGTATATATATATATATATATATGTATATGTATGTGTATATATATATATATATATATATATATATATATATATATATATATATATATATATATATATATATATATATATATGTATGTATGTATGTATGTATGTATGTATGTATGTATGTATGTATATATATATGTATATATGTATGTATATATATATATATGTATATATGTATATATATATGTATATATGTATATATATATGTATGTATATATATATATATATATATATATATATATATATATATATATATATATATATATATATATATGTATGTATGTATATGTATGTATATATATATATATATATATGTATATATATGTATGTATATATATATGTGTGTGTGTGTATATATATATATATATGTATGTATATATATATATATATATATATATATATATATATATATATGTATGTATATATATATGTATCTATATATATATATATATATATATGTATATATATGTATACGCATTTGTAGGTTTTTAAATTGTCCTAATCTCAAATCCAAAGCTTCAAAATAAAGCATCTCTTCAAATCAAATTAAAAAATAGTAAGATGGTTACATCGATACATAGGTTGACAATGAATAGGAGTACATGGTTGGGATGAGATGATTATATTAACACTAGTGTCTTATGCCAAAATAAGAGTCCATTACCCTAAAGTCATCAAATTTGTAATTTTAACGTCTTTTTATGGTTAGTTTAAGTTCTTTAATGTAATATATTTCTAAAATGGGATTGATATGTATACAAGATCAATCTCCATTCATTCCTTACCTAGCATAGACCTAGAAACCCACAATGAAACCTACCAAATACATTCAATCAAGTATTCAAGTTAGCAAAGCTTCCCTATTCTTTTTTATTTCAATTTTAGTCATAGGAACAACCCATATATAGGTATAATGTACTGAAGAAACATTCCATGAGCCATATTTTCTAAGTTACAAGCTAGGTCACTATATGTACTTATTTACCACACATTGCATGCTTATCACACAAAATCCAACATATAGGAGAGAAATACACAAGTTTGATGCCCTATTTAGAGTATTGGCTATGTAGGAACATCCATTAATATAGTTATCCATAGAAAAACTTGACACCATGTACCCACTAACCCATTTTTTCCACAGTCACTCCAAGGGTGAAGAAACTAGGGTTTTGAGCATTTGACAAAGAGTGACAACCTGTACATGATATCTGACTACACAAGATTAAAGGTGACAGAAAACCTAGAAGGTTCTAAGTGATCACACTTAGATCTATTCAATATTCCATACTACACACATGTATCCAACTCATACACCAACATCGACGTAATTATCCAAGTTTGATATAAGCATTTGATGCCACATAATGTAAATTTTCTAGAATCTAATAATTGAACTAGAATCTAGATCCAGTCTACTTCCATTTTATTCCATATTAGATCATCATGTGCACTATAAAATAGCTACGTAATATTATTTCTAATTTATTATAATATCAATCAATAATTATACTTTCTATTTTTAGTATATCTTATCATTTAAATTCAAAATATTATTTATTTCAATTTAAAAATTAATTAGCCTACCATAGATTTGTTTATCACCCTTGTCCTTATTTATTTATATATTCTTAACCCTATACTATATTGACCCATCTCAACTTAGGGTTAAGAATTTAGCATCACCCAAATAATATTATTTCTTCTAGTCATCAATGCACTAGTATCCCTTCACAGCCACCTTTGGTAACATATTTTCTCAAGAGGATCAAATTTGAGGTAGATAATGAATTTGGAGGTTTCACTAGAGTGGATTTACCTAAGACACTCCTTGATTATACTAAGTATCAAACCAAACATGGGGAACATTTGATAAATGTGGTTTTAGACAATGACTATTATGCTTGTTATATATTGATATTTGACTTTTTAGATTTTTGGTTATTTTTAGTATTTTTCATACTATTTGCGCATACTTTGCCATTTTTTATTAGTATTTTGATTTAAATTTGTCTAGTTATTATAGTAAACTTCATGTGGATTATGGTAGTAATTTCATTTTTTTCTATTTTATATTATACGTCAGTTTTAAGTGGTTTAATCACTTGTTTAAAATGTGTGATTTTCATATGATTTTCAGTATAAATTTAATAATAAACATTTTTTCCTACTACAATAATGAATTATAAGTGTTTAAATTATTGTTTTATCATTTCTTGAAGATATAAATTGATAAATTTAAATTTTTGAAGATTAATTATTTTATATTAGTCCCTTACGATCGTTTGACTCATTTAATGACTTTAAATATTGATTAATTAAGTCATTATAAGAGGGGCTCCACTTGTTAGAGGATTTTTTCTTCTTATTAAATTATTAATTCCAAGTCTAAAAAATCTCACTTTATGAACCTATTATTTAAAAAGGTCTAAGTAAATAGTTAAATTTAATAAAGTACATTAACTTAATTTTAAGTTTATTAAATGTTAGTTATAACTTAAAATAATAAATAACTTCCAAAATAAGACCTTAAAAATATTTGAATGACATCATTCAATGGGAGAAACATACATAGGTATAACCTAAGTAATTTTCTAGTTCAACTTTCATACTACATTTTTTCTTCTAACATAAATCTAAGAGATTGAGTGTTACTTATAGAAAGACAAAACAATACATTCTCTTACGATGAAGTGTACTTCTTGATATGATTAGGTATATTTAGGCTAATTATTTTATTTATAAATTGATTATGTAAATATGGATGAGATTTTTAACCTTTTTATGATTACAGAATAATGTAGTCATATGTACAAATTACATTTGTACTTTCTCAAATAATGCAGAATATTTTTCCCATTGTGCTACAGTTTGATGAGTTCTCATTGTCTATCACTTTATATTCTCAAAACATTATGTAAATTAGGTATGAAGTTCAGTGTTTCTCAATAAAATAAACTTATTTTCAAATCTAAGTTCACTTATTATGTTTCATCATATTATTATTCTCCTCTTATTTTATAGTTTTTCTCTTTCATTTCTTTCAACTTAGATTCTCTTTCTTTAGTATATTTTTTTGTTAATTAGATTAATTTGATTCATTTCATTATTTTATTTATTAAGTCCCCAGTTTATTTATCGCTTTGCATTAATCTAGTTAGTTTTCTATTCTCTCTTTAATTTCAATTTATTTGTTTAGTTCACATTTTTTAATTTGTATTTTTTCTTTAAGTTCATTAGTTGGTAGTTATAATTCACTAATTTTTAATTTTTATTGATCTCTAATCATTAGTTAGTCACTTCACTTTCACTCACTTTGTTTTAATTTTGTATTTTTCTTTATTTTGTTTCTTGTTTCTTGTTCTTTCTTTTGTTCTTTGTTCTTCTTTTTGTCTTTTTAGAAATCATTGAATTATTTACAAAATCATTTTTTTAATTAGGAATGTGATTATAATTAAGTTTTTTCACAAAAAGAAACATGATTCATGTATTCATAACATTTAGTTCTCTACGAGATTGCTTTCTCAGTAGACTCTACTTTGTCAGACAAGATAAGCTCTACTCTGCTAGACAAGATTGATAATATACGATAAATTCTAAAATCTAATATATAGATACTTGAATTTTAAGGGTTGATAATTATGATAAATTTATAATCATTCATTTAAATATTTTATTTTGATGATCTAATTATATTTCTATTGTATCTTAGAAAATTTTATAAAATATAATATCTTGAAATAATATTAACTCTCTAGAATTTGGTTGAGTCTTGAATGTGCTTTTGAAACCTTGTATACTTGACCATTTAAAAAACTTTTTCACACTTTTTGAACTAATATTTAGTCTTAGGCCCATTCGATTAGATTGAATGATTCCACGTCGATCTTCATGATAGGTAGATATTTAGATTAGTTGATGTTACATTTTCAACCATCAACATAATGTTTACCCTCTCTTCATCAAGGAAAATCAAAATTAGTTGTGATTGTATTTTATGATTCAAGAATTGTATGCACCAATTGATATATCAACCAATAGATTTAGAAATATAATACCTATTTTGTATGGGATTCATATATCTTTGAAAGTAAATTTATTTTATGTCACTTATGATTCATTTCAATCTCTTTGTTGTAAGAATTGGTCAATATCTGCCTATCATGAAGATCAACGTGGAATCATATATAGGTCAATCAAGTAAAATCAGGTCAAGGTCCTAAATGAAAAGAAAGAATCAGTTTACAAAGTATCACCTAAAGTAAATAAACGTACCTTCAATAAGTGACAACCACTCAAGTTTGACATTTTCAGAGATCAACCACATGATATTATACATACATTATTAGATAAAAATCTAATCACTCTACTTCCTACATATTATCACCCTCTTCATCATCTTAAGAAATTAAAAAACAAACCATTTTTCATTTGTCATGGTATTAATGGACATCGAGATACTGATTGTTCTACATTATAATAAAATATTACACAACTTGTGGATAGAGGGGTTATTACATTTGGAAATGTTGACACTCATTAATAATATCCCTTCTCTAAATTTATTTACTACTCATTCAAAGAATACTAAGACTATCCTAGGGCATTTCTACTAAGGAACCAATGGCTTATTAGACTTCTAAGGATGATGTTGCTAGGATAATATCTTCTTCTAGTTTGCATTCTACCATGACCAACTTATCCCAATATTGGACCCTAAATTTTGACTAAGTGTTTAGTATTTTTTGTGAAAAACCATCATGGTGTGAGAGGAGCATGACACAAGAAGACCATGGTGTAAAACTAGCATGGTACAGAAAGACCACGGTGTGGAACCAGTGAGGCACAAAAGGACAAGGGCACATAAGTTATCAGCGTGAGAAGATTCAGTCAAATATGAAACATAACTACAAAGAACCTAAGAGTATAGGACTCAGAATAGTAGAAAAAGACTTGGGAAGTGCATGAGAAGTGGGAGACCGTTGAGGATTGATTCTCAAGGACCATCTAGACTTTAACCATCATGAGTTTCATATTAGCCTATGAAGAGGAGGACATTTGGCTGCAATGATCTAGCATTATACAAGAATATAGGGGGTGAAAAGGCCCAGGTCCTTACGAGATAAAAATTGAAAGAGTTCCATGACTCTCAATCTATTAAAGTTTGTTGGCCAATCACCAATGTTTTCATTTATTGTGTAACCACTTGGTCAGGGAAAAAAAAGTATAAATACCCATGTGTAGAATCATGTAAGGTGATTGATAACAGATACAATATTGTGACTATATAAAAAAACTTACAAATATTACAATTAGTTTAGGGGTTTTGTGTTTATGTTAAATTGATATTTGAGTATGAACAGTGGGTTGAATTGACTAATTATTTTACTTATCTTTCATAATGGGATTCATAGACCATGTGTTATACAAGTTTGTGTCGATAATCCTTTGAACTTCATGGCATTTGTATTTGTGTTCTTGGTGGTTGTGATTTATGATTCAAGGTCTACAATAGTGTATTTCTTTTTTTGTGTAATTTATAATCAGATATATGAATAAACCCAAGTATATGACTAGTGTGTTACTAAACAACATAACCCATGGGAATTGGTCTCTTGTTGCATGCTTTAGGTTAGGATGCATGACCTTAGTCTTGTGTGAAAATCCAATGTGCAAGCTTGTTGGGGATACACTTTAGTGCCTAAATAAAATGTGATTAAGAGAATTAAAACCCAACATTTTGGTTCTATTTTTGGGACCCATAGTGCTTGTTGCACAGTAGTGAAAGATGATTGAATGAATAACCCTTGAAAGTACTGAATAATGGATTATTGAGGTTAAGGATAATTATTTGGTTCCTTAGCTTAAACCAAGAATTTTCACACATGAATGGGTGGAACAACATCTCTATAATGCATTATATAAAACCTTCTTTATCAAAGTCCCTATTCATTTGCATGCTTGTCCCTTTGCTTATGCTCAAGGTCAATCACAAAATTTTGGGAGAACACAAGTTTGGACATTAGAATGTCAAAGGGATTTGGCATGACTAGGAACATTGTGGACATAGGCTATTAATATCTGATGGAGAGGAGTGTTAAATAGCTACATTCTAGAGTATACTGTAACCACTTATTCATATCCTAAAGAAGCCAAGTTCTAATTTCTCAAAGAACCACATGGTCAGTATATTAGACATTTCCCACTATAAGTCAATAATTTATTCATTAATTGAAGACTCAAAATTCTACCAATGGAGGGCTAACTACATCCTTGCATGAGATACATAGTTGTAAGTGGAATATAGAAGTGTTTGCAAAGAAATTTAGGTTTGGAATGGTAGTCAGTCAATGATCATTAAAAAATTAGAAATATGATGAAGCTCAGTAGAGGATCATAGGTAGAAGCAACATAAGAAGGGAAATGGAGAACTTAGGAAGTGTTGTTAGGATCTGTAGGGAAGTGAGAATGCATAAGGAGGACTTCATCACTTTCAAACCACACCCCATACCAATTTTATCATATGAAGGAGAAACTATCTAGATAGAAGATATTGATGAACTAAGTTTGAACCAACAAAGTTCCCTAAACATAGTACATGCTCATGATTTTAAATCAGATGAATTATGTATACATAATTAGGATACAGATAGTGTAGAGTCAAAAATTGATCCTATAAGGGAAATTGTAGCTGATCCAATTTTAACTCATCCATAATTAACACTTTATTTTCCTCTTCAATGTAATTTTATGGCCCAACTTGGGATGCTTGGCAAACTTGGCATTCATTATGGATAGAGTATAGACCCAAATATTATTAATCAACCAACTAACACACCCCACATCATAGGTGTTATTATTGGAGGCATTGGAAGAAGACTAAGAGGTGGAATAGGGGGAAGTGGTGAACTTCCCCCCAAGGAACATGATCTAGGGGTTATCAACATCCACCAACATAAGCACCTCAACTGCCAACAATATATTATGAAATGATGTTTTACCTACCTGAATATTGGGGTATTGAGCATGGAACATGTCCATAAGTGTGAACTCATTTGGAGGGTATGAGGCATAATTTATTCTAAGTGAAAGGCCACACAGTTTATGACCATACTTTTGAAAAGAGTGCATAAGTAGTATAGGAAGTTTAACCCTCAACAAGCGATAATTGACTATGATCAACTCAAAACAACATCCCTTCAATAATTTGACATTATCAAACTTGAGAAAAAATGTATTGACACACTAAAATATATAAACCAAGAACTCACTAAAAATGTATGGGAGCATGATGCATGGTTCAAAACACTCTTGTCAAAACTTTTATTTAAAATTAATGCTACTCAGCATGCCCAATGGTTTGTGGGAGGTTTGTTTCTTCCCTTGAGATAAACACTATCTCAAAAGACCTTTATTAGCCCATGTTAGGCCCTAGAATCCACACTCTATGCTAAAGCTAAAATTGAAGACCTTTCATAGAATCCCAAATAGCTTCAATGGCATCATAACTAGAAAAATTGATTGAAAATAATGTGTATGACACTCTTAATGGTTTGTGGTGTATCGATTATGAGTTTTAAGGTCATAACTAAAGTAATTACCCATGCAAAAACATTCATGTTGTACTAAATTAGTCACATGAAATTTTCCATGAAGAGCACAATATATGCTTTTATCCTCTCTTACAACGTGCAACACATTGTAAAGTATCTAAATACTATAAAATATGTGATTCTTACACCCATAACACAAATCATTTTTGGTTAATTAGTGATATACATGAGGCACGCATGCACAGTACTTTCCAAACCTCTATTTCCAAAAATCAAGATAAATATCATGGATGAGGCCAAGGATGAGGACAAATATGAGGAGGTGGCCATTTTCCATAAAAAATGTGTTATAAGTGTGGATCTCTAGATCATTATCAATGAGATTGTCTATTCTACCTAACATTTACTTTTTTTTAAAAAGAGCATCAGTTGGAACAATGTCCTGACTTATACATGGCCATCACTAAGGAAAGAAATGAAAAATGTGTAGGTATGATTCGCATTAAGAAACCCCACTAGAGGTTGCACTCTAGTACCCCCATAGCCCAATAGTTGAATATCACTGTGTAGTGATGGATAATCTCAGTCTACATATACTCTTATTGAGAATATATAATGTGAAGAACCTCTTGCAAAGAAGTATCTTGATGCCCAGCAATAGAAGTATGTACTCTAGGATATTATGACATTGGTAAGGGAACCAAAAGGAGAAATTCAATTTCTTAAGGACTAATAAGTAGCATAATATGCTGATATGTAAAAGGACACATAACCTCAAAATGTATCATGAGATGAGTTTCAAGAGCTTTTTAAGTGTATGTTCGATGAAGACATTATCCCAAAACTAAGTAATTAGCTTAAAAATTAGGTACATTCACCAACTGATATTCAACCTAAATTGATTTGGCCAACTAAGGATCATCAATTGAATCATGCTCAGTGAAAAGATACCCCTGTTCCTCCTAGCCCTCAAGATAACAATGAAATATTGGTGAATGTTCCCATCGATGGTTAGGTGATTCAGGATATCTTGGTCAATACTGACATTGAGGTTAACATCCTCACAAAGGATTCATGGAAAAAAATAGCTAATTTAACATTACAACCATCACTGCACATATTGTTTATGGCTAATAAAACTCATGCTCTACTAATTGGCATCCTTAAGAATGTAACAATCGATATCCTTAGAGTACCTTTCAAATCTAATTTTGATGTTCTTGACTTAGCTGAGGCAGATGATTTTCCAACTCTATTGGGGTGACTTTGGTGTTATACAAACAATGAAAACTTAAGCTTCAAAAAGTGCTACATTAGTTTTGAGCATATTGATCAACATGTTGTTATTCTATTAGATCAAACACAGGGGGCCCCATATGTAGAACCTATTAATGCAAAAGAATATATTAACTATATACATAATGTCATAGCCAAAGATGGTGAGCATCATGATCCCACTCCTAATGTCATCCACCAATGGATGGAGACTCAGTCCCTTTCTAATACTATAAGTAATGTTTATAACTATTGGGCCCATGGTGACTATGACCACATTAGAAGAGTGTGTGGTACAATTGGAAGTTGTGAGAATGTTTTGTACCATTATCATAAATGCCATATATTTGTTTGACTTATTACTAGACAAATCATGAAAGGAAATGTTATGGATACACCATTAGAAATACTTGATGAAGTTTCTCAGTTTCATGGACAAATAAAAGTCCATGACTTCATCCAACACCTTGAAGACTTCTATAACTCTGATAATGATTGTATATGATGATTCTACTATTGTACACTTCATATGGGAATATATCATAACTTGGTTTGGATACCCATTAAGTTTTACTATTGATCATGGTACACATTTCCTCAATGAAACTATCCACATCCTACTTTCTAAGTTCATGATTTCCCATCATAAAACAACATCATATCATCCCCAATCCAATGGCACTATCAAAGCATTCAATAAATCTTAGGCATAACACTTACAAAGATTTTTAATATTGGTCGTACTGACTGGGATGATAGAGTGTCTAAAGTACTTTGGGCTTACCGAATAACTTATAAGTGCCTAAATAAGAACACATCATTCAATTTGGTATATGGCATAGAATCAGTTCTACCAGTTGAATTCTTAGTACCATATCTTCATATTGTGCACATTAGATAATTAGATGAGTAGGCATCATTAAATTCATGTTTGGATGCTTTGTTGTATCTGCATGAAGCCCATTTCATTACTCATTGGAGTCAAGATGTGGAGAAATGTAAATAAAATTCATGGCATGATCGACACATCAAACATAAAACATTTACCTCTGGAATGAAAGTCTTGCTCTACAACTCCAAGTTTGCATGCCATTCTAGAAAAATTCATATTCATTGGGATGATCCTTTTATCATTCATAACATTCAGCCTACCAGTGCTTTCCATTTACAGATATTAGATGTCCAATTTCTTCTTAGACATTACAATGGTATCTGACTATGACCGCATTTCTCTACTTAATAGGATAATCTTTGTCATAATAAGGCTTATGCCATTAGGTTAGGATTTCATGTTTTCAATAAAAGTGTTACATTAGTTGCATGCAATGTTTCTTTATTTTTGTACTTGTTTTTTATTTCTTTTTATACTTGTAATTTTGTGGAGGACCAAGACACACTTTTAGTGTGGGGTAAGAGGTAGTACATCTATTCATATTAAAAATGCATGCATGACTTAAAACATGCAAGCTAAACTACCCTAGGATAAGATATTCCTACCAAATAGTTTGAAAATTCAAAAATTTGTACAGTTGTCTTCCACTCCAAAGAAAATCATGGGACACAACTTTCTTCCACTCAAAGAAAAGCATGGGACAAGACATGTCATTAATATGAAAAGAGTACTAGTTACAATAAATCTGCCAACATCATGACAAGATAATATCATTAAATACATTTATGGTGAGAAGTGCCAATCAAAAAATGGTGGTTATTATAAATGCATTAATAACGAGAAGTATCGGTAAAAAAGAAGGGGGTAGTAAATGCAAGTTACCCCCTTAAACCTATAAAAATGCCCTAGGAACTCATTTTAACTTTTAACTTTGCTTTCATTTGAGTTTTACATAGCTGAAGAGCGAACTAAGTCCAGACAATTCAGAGCAAGTGTAAGTTCAAAGCATCAAAATCCCATAAAAGTTAATAATAAGGACATTAACTAAGTAATCAAGCATAAAGCTAACCCTCAAACACAACTTACAATAGAGAGAAATGGTAGTTGTAAGTTTTAGAGGTAGACATTTTCCATTAAAGGGCGATGAAGTAGTAAAAGCTTAGTTATCTACACAACAATCACATATTTTTTTTGGGAACGTTGGATGACTATGCCTTAACCTTGAAGCTCCATGGAGGGTGATTTAGCCTAAGAAGAAGGCCTTAATAAGTGATCCACTTCCAACCATACCAGAAGAGGAAGTATTACTTGGGGGGAAGCAGTACTAATCATAGAAAAAACCTTGAATAACAAACGTAATGCATAGAAGGTGAAGAATCTGAGATGGTACGCCAAGGAAAGAAGGCACAAGAACCTCCACCCCCACCATTGATGATAGAAAATATGCAGTACCTAGAGACAGTTCTAAACATAAAAAATTGGGCATCAAAATCACCCTTTTGTACTATATTTGATTACAACCATTGTTAACTAGGGAATGAGGTTGAGTTGCAAAATAACTACCAGGTTGAGCATCAGAACACCAAAAATCAATTGGTGTGTGACCTAAAAATTTTCAATAGCTCAGATGCTATAGGGTTATTTTAGTTGTTCAACTTTCCATACTTTGTAAAACCTATGGAAGTAGTTAATTTTCTACTCTCACACATTCATAAGGAATACCTCTACTTTGTTGGGTGCAGCATGAAGATTACCCCTAAGAAAATAAGCAAGGTGTTAGGATTGTAATGTTTTGGCATGGACATGGAGTTTAACTTAGAAGACTCAAATGAAATAGGGAAAACATCAATGGCACTCATGTACTAAAATCAAGGCCATTCCATGCACATCAAAAACCTATAATATCTTGCCCTTTGTGTAGTCACGTGCATTGTCATGACCAAGATTGGTGACACCAATCGTTAGAAAGAGGTGGATATGGCTCACCTATAAATATCTCACCAGGTGACTAAGGGCCTCAAATATAATTAGGCAATGTATTTTTCCCACAAAATCATAGAAGATGCTGAAAAGACCCACGGATACTAGGCCATAGGTTTCTATGGGGGGTATTTTTGTTGTTGATGGTATTTGATGAGATCAATGTCCTAGAGTACACCTTGGGCAAACTAAAGTGGGCATACCCACCCAAACATAATTACCCTACTAAGTGATACATGATGTTCACATGTATACTTCATATCACCCCTACATATAATAAAAAGATGAAGTCATAGTATGACATTATGAAGGAGGCCTTTGGGAACGAATGGCACATTCTTAAAGACTTGATCATCTATGTTTGTGAGCAAGCCCAGTGTGTTGTAAATCAACATTTCTATTTGGTTTGAATTAATATGGTCCCTTTTGGGGAAATTTTATCTTGGTTAAAGCTACCTTATGCCTTTAAGACATGGTACTTCATCGATTTGGTGAATCACATTTTTGATGCAAAACCTCTCACCCTAAAAGTAGACTGAATTGATTTGGAGATTCACACTCTCTGGAATATGTACATCTATCTTGGAAAGAAGACCTATAAAGAGAAGTGGGAGATTAATCAGACTGACATCAAGGTCAAGTAGACCATGGTTAGAGAATAAGTGCATAATCTATTTTACATGCAGAAGCTCAAGAAAAAATCTTCAAAAGGCATGGAGCATGCAAGGGAAAAACTTCCATCGATACCACAACTTGTGAAGAATAAGTGGGCTAGGTACAATGCAAACACAAGTTCACAATAAGATCCTCTAAAATGGCAAAGGATTACTGAGGTGCTGCCACTAAGAATTTTACCTCCATGAGCTTCTCCACCAAGAGCTTCACCTTCATGGGCCTCTCCACCTATGACTTCAACTCTAAGAACTTCATCACTTGAGGCTTCACCTCTAATAACTTCTCCACCAAATTCATCACTACGAAGGGTTTCACCATCAAGGGTTATTCTACAAAGTCCACTAGAGAAAAAACTTGAGGGTTTAGAACCATTACCCCCTTTGAATTCAGTGAAGGAATAAATTGAAGGTCATAAGGAAGAAATATAGGAATCTGACTTCAAAAACATACCCTCTCCAATGAGAGAGGAGGATACCACCTTTAATGACACACAATTAGACATTGGAGGTCCATTTATAAAAGAGGGGGATGGTTTTGATACTTAGTAAATAAGTGGAATAGACATTGGTAACACTTCTTTGGCTACAAATATGGAGGTAAAAATCCTTGAGCATGACCCCAAGAAAGGAAAGAAGCCTACCATTTCTAAAGAACAACCACCTTTGATTGATTCTTCCACTAATTTTCATGCTAAATTTCAAAAAGGCATCCCAGATAAGATGCTTTATTTATGACCATATTTCCTTCCCCAAGATTCAACCATTGATGCAAGGTGACAAGTGTCGTTCATTTTGGACATGTACAATTAAGAGTACCATTTTGACATCCCTCTAAATAGCCTCATTATAAATTATCAAGCACTATTTATACCAAATCCACTTTGGTTTGATCCTCATAATATCTCCCCTATATAAGCTAGCATCACATTTTTGAAATTGGCTTCTGAATTTGCATGCCAAAATATACTTTTAGATTTTGACATGCACGATGTAAAAAAGAAACACGGATAGGTAATGTCAGTGTATGAGAAAGAAGTTACTACTTGGAAGGCACTTGAATAAGAATTGGATGAATTAAAACAATAAATGAAGGAAGACATAGAGGCCAAAGTGAAAACTTTAAATTTATGTAAAACTATTTTAGGCCAAGAACCAGCTTTGGCAGATGGAGTGCCTCTAGATGGAGAAGCTATGGATAAATTAGAGACTCTAGTAAATATCCTATTGAAACATTACAAGGAATAGCCCATACCAAGAAATGAAGAATTATAGGAGGTTCAGTAGTTTACCAAGGTAGTTAAATTTTTTAAGTGTGCCCTCAAAAGAGTTGGGGAAGTGATCCCCATTTTGGATGGGATTTTTGAAAAACCAATGCATCCTAATAAAATTTTGGAGGCTCAGCTCGACATAGAGGAGTCTCAAAGGAAACAATTGGCATATGTTGGCCTCCTAATAAGGGATTTCACTGAATGCATAAAGGCATTTAATGATGTCAAATCTATGGAGGAAATAATAAATGTGCATTGGAAACAACTTAATACTAATTTTGCATCTCTTTGAGGACAAGTTTTTATTGAGGTCACTACACTTGAAGAGGTTCAAAAGGATAGTAGCATATCCCTCGACCAACTAGTTAATAAGGCCAATGAATGTCTTGGCCAACCTAAAGAGATGAAGAAATCAAATGTGGCCATAGAATAAATAACATCCAAGTTACTCGACACTTTGTCACATTGGAATAGTGTCAGGAAGCAGATTAAACAAACAACACCTGAGTTTTTAGTTGAGTTAAAAACTAAGACTTAGTCCAGGATGGACAAAGATCATAGTGTGCGGTGATGTTGGACCCTAAATTTTGACTAAGTGTTTTGCCTTTTTGGCATGAAACTAGCACAGTGTGAGAAGAGCATGGCGGAGAAAGACCATGGCATGAAACTATCATGGTGTAGAAAGACCATGGCATATAACCAATGAGGCATGAAAGGATAAGGGCATGGAAGTTATCAGTGCAAGAAGACCCAATCAAAGATGGAACATAACTACAAAGAACTTGAGAGCATAGAAATCAAAATAACAATGAAAGATTTGGGAAGTGTTATGAACTGGGAGATGGTTGAAGAGCAATTATCAAGGACCATCTAGACTTTAACCATCATGAGTTTCATGCCATCCTACAAAAAGGAGGACATTTGGAAACAAGAATCTAGCATCTAACAAGAATATAGGGGGCACAAAGCGTTGGGTCCCTAAGAGAGAATAATTGAAAGAGTGCCACGACTCTCAGTCTGCTAAGAGTTCATTGGCTAATCACCTATGTTATCATTTATTATGTAACTACTTGGTTAGGGAAAAATAAGTATAAATACCCCTATGTGGAATCATGTAAGGTGACTAATAATTGATATAATATTATGACTATATAATATAAACTTACAAATATGACAATCATTTCAGGTGTTGTGTGTTTATATTAAATTAATATTTGAGTATGAACAATGGTTTTAATTGGCTAATTTTATCACTTATCTTTCATAATGGAATTCATAAAGCATGCATTATACAAGTTTGTGTAGACAATCCTTTGAACTTCATGGCATTTGTCTTTATGTTTTTGGTGGTTGTGATTGATGAGTTAAGGTCTACAGTAGTGTATTTATTTTTTTGTGTAATTTCTAATCAGATATATGAATAAACCCAAGTATATGGCTAGTGTGTTACTAAGAAACATAACCCATGGGAATTGGTCTCTTTTTACGTGCTTTGAGTGAGTGTGCAAGACCTTAGTCTTGCATAAAAATCCAGCATGCAAGCTTGTTGGGGATAAACTCTAATGCCTAAAGAAAACATGATTAAAAGAATAAAAACCCAACACCCAAGATGTTTCCATTATAGAACAAATGGTCACTTGAGATATTATTAAAAGAGAATGTAGAGAGTAATTAGTGAAAAATAATGAGGAATAAAATAATGTGTGCATAGTTACATCTCCTCCCAAACAAGTATGGATACCAAAAAGTGAATCAAGAATATAAAGATCAAGGAAAAGTGCAAGTTAATAATATCTCACAGTAAAATCAAGAAAAGAAACCTTTTTTAATATTTCACAAAAAATTTATCAATCGGCTTCACATGACTAAACTAACTTCTTACTCTCTAGTGGGTGGGGAAATCATTTTTTAACATCAAGGTTAAGCAATAGTACCATGGATTAATCTCATTAGGTACAATATTATTCTACACATAACATCTATGTAAATTTAAAAAATACAATAATCAAACCAAAATTAATAAAATACCATACATGAAAACAAATTAAAATATAACATGTATTCCAATATAAATTAACCATTACATTTGTACAACATTTAGCATTAAATAGCATAAATCAAATGTGAATGCATAAATAAAAACATATGAAACATTATGAATATGTGAATCCATTCAAAAAAATCATTTAACATAAATCAACATATTCATCATATATAATATAATATAAGTTTACAATACAATAAACTCAGTCAATGATCAAAGCTAGATCTCGTAATGCATCAAAATCATTGCTATCGATATCTTTATGCATACTAGCTCTAGAAGTAGAGGCTCCACTACCTTCTTATTCCCTCATGATTGACACTTGTATCATCTAACACATTCTTAAATGACTACCAATTTCACCATGATCTTAGTGTGCTTTACTTATATATTATTATATCAAGTAATAATATCCCTATATTTATCACTAGTACTCTCAAGAGTGAGGATCGATCATCTATCTAGCTTCACCCAGAGATTAATCTACTCACCCACAACTATAGTTAAGGATGTGAAAATAATGAAAACAAGATCAAAAATGGGTGAAATTACACCCACAATATGGTCTACTCTCTAGTCAATCCACTACCAAATATATCAAATGGAATATCTCACATCAAAGTGCAAACAAACTCATATATCATAGTCACCCAATACTCATTTCCTACACCATAAATATGGAAAATATACAAGACATTAGAAAATTATAAATCAAAACCAAAATTTAGATAAAAATTAAAATGTATAAGTATATACTTACGTGAAACTACAATAAAAATTATATCATTAACTGAAGCAGGTTATAGTGTAACCTGACCTGCGCCTCCATCTCCACCTCTTACCTAAACTAAAGGCACTACACATGGATCTGCTACAATGGGAAAAAATATGGTCCACCTCATATCCATTCACCATCAAGTGTAAATTTTAATGCATCCCACATCATCCACATCAGCAACCACAATAGGTGGATCTACGTACCCCACAGGTAGAGATGTTATAGCCATAACACTAGGCCTAGGCCTATTCTAGGATGATAAGAAAACCTTGTGGTCTATGTCCAAGGGTATAAGGGTACATCTTATTGGATGCCAAACTAACATGTGAATCTCTCAAACTAGAATCTCTATAGCACACTAGAAAATTGGTCCTAATGCCACACACTGACATGAATATAATGTAACTTTATAACATCCTTAGCCTAGATATCAAAATCTATGTACAAGCTCATAATCATCCCAATTAGTGTGAGCCTATGCAAGATTACATGGTAATCCATAGTTGTCAAACCCTATTATCTTTCTGACACCCACCAAAAAAATATATGGGTGGGCCTAACCACCATAAGTTCATCCAACTAGCCAAACCATAGTGATATGCTCATATTCCCAAATGTGTAGAAAGGTCACAACATTGTGGCCTTTAGCATGGCCCTCAAAAGTAAATATGTATAAATATCTATATAAATGGGTGACCATAGTGCATCCCCATGAATATTTATAACCTCTATTCTTGATAGCATAAACAAATTCATACATATGATAAGATATGGCAATAACCTTATTGTCCTTAACGACAAAATAAGCACACAAATAACATATGAACTTTCATAAGCATAAAACATATGATGTGATGATCTCTCTAAGTAACAATTTAGAATCATGCCCTCTATACCGATCATCTCGAACCTAACTAATCATATATCTATGAGCATAAATCACCTAGCCTTGGCCCATTGTAGCTTACACTATGGCCCACTCTCTAACTATCAAAAATCTCAAAATCTACCACACATCCTTCAACATCACAATCATCTCTACTATAGGGAGCTATAATGTGAAAGTATCAACATTCCACCTCTTTACTAGGGTGGTCAGGAGGTGAATATCATAAGTATTTGGCCTAGGTAGGCTACATGTCCAATGCCTACCCTATTGAGTATATATCTGTTAGCATCATCCAAACCAAGCTCACTAATGGTCTATGTGTGGTAGTCATATTTGAAATCTCTCACATGTGAACCCCTCTACAAAAATTTAAAAAAAAACAATGTCAAATGCAATCAAATAAAATAAAAATAAGTGCATAAAAATATCAATTAAATTAGTCAAAACCCTAGGGGTACATTCAACATATATAATCATTATTGTCAAACATTTCCATCTTAAGTAATTTATTCTATTGGTCAATACCATCAGAACTCAAGACACTTTCACCAAAGGTCTGATAGTATTGACCTCAGAGGGTGGAAATTGTCACCTCTCTAAATAGCTCAAAATCCACCTTAAATGACTAATTCAAAAAATTTAAAAAAAAACATTTTTTTAAAATGTAAAAAAAGATCAAAAAGGTGAAATGTTTCTACATACTAGGTCCTCATGTTGTTGGGCCTATAACAAAGCTTGAAAATTCTTAAAATGGATAGGTAGAGGATCATGGTGGTTCAACATTGTTAAATCTCAGAGCTTAAAATTACTATCAATAATGTGCAAATGATTTGAAATTTCTAAAAACTTAGCCTATTTATATGGTTTGACTTTTCAACTATGTACTACACCAAACTTAATTTGTAAATTAATACCTACAAACCTTTTTCACATTATATCTTGAACATCATATATCAAAGTCACTCCACATTAGTTGTGTTGGAACACACATAACACATTATTTATCATGATAAAATTTCCATAATTACTACTAATAATTTAAAATACACCTCTTGTGAATACTCTCTTTTTACAACAATTTTGCCCTATTTCTAGAAAATACGAGCAAGTCTTGATTCAATATTCGTGCCATTGCCTCTATATATTATTTTCTAATATCCAATGAGAAAATTTATAAAAGTATACCATATTTATATGCCTCCTCAAGGTCAATTCAAGTGAAATTAAAATAAAAATGATAAAAAAAAATTAAAAATGAATATTTCAAATGATCAATTCAAGCGCTAATCAATTCATAAACATTTACAAATGATCAAACTTATCCAATTATATATATGCGATCAATTCGATGGCCACATCCTTTGAATCAAAATGGGGCATACATTTGGATTATTATATAAATTAAACTTTGATGTAGGTGTAGACATTAAATCTAATTTATATAGTACTCTAGTCTTGTACACTTGGAAAATACCTATCATGGTTGTACCTTTCAGTTATAGACTTGCCCATTATAAAAAGGATTGAGTTCACTATATCTTTATGCCCAAATTTTTTATATCTTATTTTTACCACTATTACTCTGATGACCAAGCCTTATTTATTTTTCAAAAATATCTAAACCTAATCATTATCCTTCACTACCAGTTTTGGACCTATACCTATTTTCTAACTTCTTGGACACTTGTGTCCCAGATAGATACCTGCATCGACATAAGTGTCCACCTTTTTTAAAAAGTTTCCAGTGCTCAAAACTCATCTAATTTATAAATGAAACATATCATAAAGGTTGGCCTAAGTGATTTAGTGCAAGATATTTCCAAAAGGTATTGGTATATATACAAGATTAACCCTCATCCATTCCTCACGTAGAAAATATTAGGAACTCACAAGGTAACCTAATGACAAACATTCAATCAATCATTCAAGTGAGAAAACCTATCCTATTCATCCCTATTTTTATTAATAATAGGATAAATATTCCCATAGGTCTAAAACATTCAAATATCAGTCTATGAGTCATATTTACCAATTTACAAGCTAGATCACTGCATGTCATTGCTTATCACATGATATATTTTGATGCATACATAATCCAACATGTAGGTCAGAACTACATAATTTTGAGGCACTCTTAGGATTATTTTATATGTAGGTAACACCCATTGACATAAATATCCTTGGGGTAACTCAACATTGTGAGCCCATGAACCCATTTTTCCCAAATCACTCCAAGGGTAAGGGAGCTAGGGTTTTAAACATTTGAAAAAGAGTGATAACCTATGCATGTGATCTGCATACATTATAAGAAATATGTAAAAAACTAGAAGGCTCTAGTTATTCATATCTAGATCCATCCAGTATTATGTACCAAATACCTCTATCGTAATTAGATACCTACATCAACATAACCATCCAAATCTAATGTAAGTGTTTAAGGTTATCATAATAATATTCCCATAATCTAGTAATTATTCTAGGATCAACTTCTAGTATAATTCCATCTTGTTCTATATTATGTCTACATGAGCACAATAAACCAACTAAGTATCAATTTTTCCCTTTTATTACAATATCCATCAATAGTTTTGCTTTATTATTTTAGCAATATCAGTTATATATCTTCAAAATATTGTTTATCTAAGTTTATATTAATTTGATTTCTCATTATATTAGTTCATTGTCTTTTTTAAAAATCTAATTTAATACCCCTTAACCCTAGATACCCAAATATCTAAATTTAGGGTTAAACATTTGGTGAACCTGACCTCTGTGTCTTTCCATATAACTCATAGTGTGCCCTAAGTTTTATTTTATTTTTTTGATCTCTCAATTGTTACAATTTACTTTAAAAATTATAATTTATTTTCCTAAAATCATGTTTAGTATGGCTAAAAAGGAACCTCTTACTTCGCCTAACCCTAAGGAGGGTGATATCTACCATCCCTCTAACCAAGGAACTTCTTCCTTTGCCTAAATATAATAAGGGTGATATCTACCATCCCTCTCTATAACTAATTCCATGCTATCACTCTTAGGGGTAAGGTTTTCCATCCTATAATTCCAAAAGAGGGTAGGAAACAAACCCTTCTTATATCCTTAGATGGTATATATATATGCATATTCAATCTAAAGCACCTCAGATTTGTGTTTGTGAATCCCTAAAAGATCAAATCACTAGCATGATCAAGTTAATAAAATAGTTATAAAATCATTATACATACATGAAAAAACCAAAACATGTTAGTGTTGATCATGTGTTTGCATCTTCATCTAGTAATGTTCTAACCAACAGGGTTTCTTATCCAAATGAAAAGCTAAAATAGAATACATATAAAATAAGTGATTCAAAAAGTGACCAAAATGATACTAAGATTCCAAGTGAAACCCTAAGATAAATTCTTTGAAACAAAGTGATCAAATGATGCCCTCTACATCCTATAAGGTAATCTAAATAATATTTTACATATCATATAATGCATGGGCATGATATAGATTATTATTTTGAATTAAAAAACAAAATACAAAGTCACAAAGGTAGTGGTGATCATATCATCGATATATCAGCAAATAAAATCACTCACATTATGAGTAACTCTCCTAAAACACAAATGTGAAAAGAGAAAATATGGGTACCAAAGAATAATTCAGATTAAAAATAATTGTAAATGCAAAACCTAGAATAATAAAAGGTTAAATCTATGCCAAAAAATGTTACAAAATGATCAAAAGGAAAATAATATAAATCTACCTCTCAATAATGATACTAAATTTCCAAAACAATGTGGTTTTGTATAGCAATATCTACGACATTTTTTCTATCATGGGCAAGGATTAGGAAAACATTCCCAAGGCATCATTCATATTATCTCCACACTTGATCAAAATGATCATCAAGGCTTGGGGTATATTATCCATACGAATTCAAAGATAGATTTTGTTAATGCAAAAAATCAAGAAATTACAAGTGAAATGAGGTACAAAAGGACCAATTAAAAGAAAACTACAAATGAAAACAAAGTAAAAAAAGAACAATTATAAAAATAGAAATGGATACATCCAAAGGGTAATGTTAAATGTGTACCTTCATATGAATCATTTTCAATCGTTATTCAAAGCATCAAATCATTGAACCTTGCATAGATGGAAATCAAAGTCAAAATATCATACCTGACCCAACTTGTGAATTCAATACATATACATGGGAATTCTTTACATCTCTACATATAGTATGAAACATGTGAATATAACTATTACATCCAATTTAAGTGTTGGATGTACCCAATGTCATGTCACACTTGGATCATAATCATGTTCTATTATACTACATATTAGTCTATTTTTAGCCAAATATAATACCAAATTCAAAAAATCATGGTTACAAGCAATGAAGAAAAACATCTTTGAAATAAAGATACCAAATACAAACTTACCAAAATAGCATAATAAACTTCCTAATTCTACCATGAAAATATATGACACATCTTGTTCAAGAAAGTTGCATATTTACCACTTATCATAGATAATGGTACTCCTTTTGAGATCATTAGATAGCTTGTGCATTTTAAAATAATCCAAGATCAAATAACATTGTTCCTAGTTGTACTATTTCTTATACATATGTTTTTTTGTTCTATGTTGGTTGATAACATATCATTATTTTCAATATACATGTGTTTCAAACTTCATTTGAGTGTGAGACAAGCATACCCAAGTACATGATATATGTACATACAGATGTTTGGATTTCCCTCCACTCAGATCCTAAATAAGTTATGGGCATCTATGTATGTGATCACGGTACACCCAGGTTACATTATTTTGTGATCACTTTTCATTATCATGTTTGATCTTATATATATATACACATGCCTATATCCATGCTTATACCTTTCACAGTGTAATTGATATGTTATGTGATTAACATTGCTTGCAAACACATATGTTTAGGAACTAGTATGTTATGTTTATGTTGGATTCCTATTCTCTTTTGTTTCTATTACCTTGCATTGTATTGCCTATATTAAGCATTTGAATATGCTACATTAGATGTGACCCCCATGCCTATTTTTACCTATTTTTACATGTCAATATTTCATTATTTGTTGTATGTAGACATTGTAATATGTCATTCTATATTTTATGGACATTTGACTAAGTCATGTCCCTTCAATTTTGTGGCATTTGAACATGCCCCTTGTATGATGTCACCTTGGACCATTTTCCTATTGTTTTTTTTTTAAGTTCTCTTATGTGTGTGATTTAATGCTTGTTGATGTTGTAATATTATTCTCTAGACATTTCCATGATCTATACCATGCTTATTAAGATTTTATATGATCACATACTACGTGCCTAAATGTTATATCTACCTAGACATGTTACCCATAAATGTTATATGATCCATACACAACTTACATAGCTATCTTATCCTTTTGAGGTAATGTAACTACCAAATATTATTTCCCCTCACATCGAAGGGGGAGATATTAGTGGGGGCATGTCATAGAGACATGGATTACACACTTTCATAGATTCTCTAGATTATAGTGGGGGAATGTTATGGAAACATGTTCTCGACATTTACATAAGTTTTCATATTCTCCAAATTGCAATGGGGGCATGTTATGGAAACATGTTCTCAATATGTGCACCAATTCTAGATTCACTAGATTTCATAATATATGATTCAAATACATATTTATGGTAGATTCTATGTATTAATATTATTACTATACCCAGATTTCATATTAAGATATATATTAGGTGCATATACCATGCAAAGGGCACCTAAAATTGAAAAATCAAATCATTTAAATACTTTTATGGATTGTTATTATACCCAAATTGGACTTTTATGGATTGTTATTCAAATAATCTACTGCAGTAGTTGGTTCACTTTGGGAAGGTTGAGTTGATTAAATCACTCAATCTTACAAATATTAGAAGTTAGACTTGATTAAATCATCTAGATTTACCAAGATTATAGTTTGGATTTGATTAAATCATCCACCCCCACCAGATATATGTTGTGAATTGATTAAATCACTCAAACTCACTAGATTATGCACATATTTAGGTTGCATAATTAAGATGAAACAAGCTTAATGAACATTTTTTTATCTCACCTTTACATCAAGTTTGGGGGAATGTGTCATCAAATCACTATATATATGCACTTACAATTTCATATAATTGCATGGTTACATCAACACAAGGTGTACTCCTAACCTTGTTCTTTTTAATTTTAAGAATTTTAAATTATATTAGTCTTAGATTTCATACACTAATTATATATTGTAACATCATCTTTGTTTCAGGTTTGTCACCAATTAAGCACTCAATTTGGGCTCACATAAAGACAAGGTGTGTTATACACACCCATATGTGCATTTATTTTCTTTAAATGGGAGAAAATGTAGACACTAAATCTGATTTATGTAGTACTCTAATCTTGTACACTTATAAAAATTCCTTATCATGGTTTTACCTTTTAGTTAAGACCTACCTATTGTCAAAAGGCTCATATTCACTATCTCTTTGTGCCTAAGTTTATTATCTCTAAGTCCAAACATCATTATTATGATGAACATAGATTATTTACTATGAAAAAAGCTATAAACCTGCTCATTATCCTTCATTGTCTATTTTAGACATATACCTATTTTCCATCTTCCTAGACATTTGCATCCTAGACAAACACCTACATCGATGCAAGTGTCTACCTTCTATTTAAATTTTCCATTGCCCAAAATTCATTCAATTTGTAAATGAAATGTATCCTAAATGTCATCCTAATGATCGAGTGTGAGATATTTCTAAAATGGATTAGTATATATACAATATCAACTCTCATTCATTCCTCGCCTAGAAAATATTAAGAATTCACAAGGAAACCTATTAAGAATCACTCAATCAAGTATTTAAGTGGAACATTATTCCCACAGGTTTAAAGTAGTCTATGAGCCATATTTTCCAAGTTACAAGCTACATCACTACATGTCATTGCTTATCACACATTACATCTTGATACACACAAGCCAATACATAGGGGAGAAATACATAAATCTAAAGCCATCTTTAGATTACTGGATATGTAGTCAATGCTCATTAATAGAGGGATCCTTAGGGTAGCTTGACACCATGATCCCACTTACCCATTTTTCCCATTGTCACTCCAAGGGTTAATAAGTTAGGGATTTGATCATTTAATAGAGTGATAGCCTATACACACAATATGCATACATCAGAATAAAGGTGGAAAAAACCCAAAAGGTTATAGTTAGTCACATCCAAATCTATTTAATATTCCATTCCAAACACCTATATCGTAGTCAAACACTGATGTCGATGTAACCATCTAGATTTGACACAAACATCTAAGGATACAAAATAAATATTCCCAAAATATAATGATTGTTCCAAGATCATATTCATGTTTACTTCCAACCTATTCCAGATTATACCTACATGAGCATAGTAAACCATATAAGTGTGAATTATTCCCTTTTCTTATAATATCTATTAATAGTTATACTTTACTATTTTTAGCAATCTCAGTTGTATAACTTCATAATATTATTTATCTAAATTTCTATTAATTGGCATGCTCATTATATTAGTTCAACATCTTTATGTAAAATTTGATCTAATACCCCTTAACCCTAGATAACCTAATATATCAATTTAGGGTTAAATAGTAAGAGCATCCTATATGAATTAGAAATCCCACATCAACTAAGTTTTTGAGAATACGAATAAATAAGAGGACTAGGCATTGGAGGATAGTGCAAAATAACATATTTAACCTTAATTTGTATTAAGGAATCCTACTTAGGTAAATAGGGTTAAGGATATAGAAATGATAGGGCACAAGGGTAAATATCATAACTACATCAAGCCAATTAATGTGTTAAACATAGATGTAACATATGCTAAATTTATAAAATTGAGATAGGTTATTAATGGAAATTAAAACTATGCTTAGATATATATGATATAAAATTAATTACTTAGTTGTTTCTAATGTTAACACAATGTTGGATCTGGTATAGGAAGATAGTTTTAGATCAGCCATCAGATTCTAGATTGGGTGCCTTTAAATCTATAGACAGTTGCATCATCTCAGGATAATTGCATCATTATTAGTGTTTGAGTTTGATTTTAGTGACTTGTATGGAATACCTAATCAAATAATATGAAACCACATAGATGCTTGTAGGTTGGGATTCACTTTCACTTTAGTGAATTCAAATCTAGGTTATAGATGATCTCTCCTAGTGAAATGGCAAAACCCTAGATTTTCATATTCAATGTGACCTTGGGGGAAAATGGGTTAGTGGGCATATAATGTTGAGCTGATCTAAAATGCCTCCACTATCAAAGGTTACTTCTTACATATCCAACAATCTATAAGAAGGCATTAGACTCATGTAATTCTCTCATATGTGTCGTCTTGTGTGTGAATCATGCAATGTGTGTAAGGTAAGTAAAATAGTGACCTAAATTGTAACTTGGAAAAATGACCTTATGACTACTCTTTTAGTATGTCAAACTTGTAGTTGGGTCATTCCTTTAACTGATATCAAAATAGGGTAGAATAGGAAAGCTTTTGGTGATTTGAGTTCTTCTTGAGTGCTCTTTTGGTTTGATTGCTAGGTGATGAATGAATGAAGGTTGATATTGTATTTATACTAATCCTGTCAGGAGATAACTTATATTAAAACAATTAAGCTAACCATTGTAATATGGTTCATTTGAAAATTATATGACTTTAGGGGCACTAGACACTTGTGTCAGGACATGACAGTAACATCGATGATATTATCTATCCTAGACATTAATGTCTAGGGAGAAGGAGAGTAAGCATGGGTTCATAACTTGTAGAGGCATAAGATAAATGCATTTTAAGCATTATGGGAAATATGGGATGTATGTGTTATTAATATAAAGTTGGTTGGACTAATAGATAGGCCAAGGGGGAAAAGATAGAGTAGACGTGAGGCTTGCAGAAGTAAGGCATGTATAGAATGAAAAGGAACAACTAGGGTCTGAGTTTACCAAGTATATATTATTGAGGTGCTACATAATCACAAAATATCATCTATATTTTCCCCCTTTTACTATAGTAACAAAATTTATGGTTTAAAGGAAAGTAATAAGTATTTAGGTGTGTATGCACACCTTATCTTTAATTGAGTTGAATTTGAGTACTTTGCTAGATTTGAATTTAAATGTTTTGTTGGTGACTAACTTGCAACCAAAGAATTTTACATTTTATAATCAATGCATATAATCTAGGTCAAAAGTAATTAAAATAAAATGAATTTGAAAAATCAAGGTTTAGGAGTACATTTGTGTGTCGACGTAACTGATTTGCCTATTGGCAAGTTACTTTTACAAAATATGTATCATTATAAGGCTCTAAAATTGAGATTGTGATAGATATAGATGAATATTTAAAGTGCATATATCTAAGGAGATAGAGAGAGAGATGAAGGTACATTCCCCTAATTTTAGAGTAAAAGTGAATTTCCATCTAAAAGTTGAGATTAGATCAATTGTCCAACCCGATGATACTCATAACCTAGTGAGTTTAGATGATCAAGTCTAAAATAAAAACTTGGCAAGATTGAGTGATTTAATCACCTTAACCATACCAAAAGGTGTACCAACTACTATAGTATATTGTCTCACTAAATTCCATAAAAGTCTGTGAGGTATCAATACATGTAATAGTTTTTTAATCTGAGTTTGATTTGGATTATATAATATTAGGCACATGTTGCATAGCATATGCACCTTATATTTATCTCAGGTTTAAATTGTGTGTAAAAATGGTACCATGTATATAATTCTACCAAAAATGTGTATTAGAATCATATAATTATGTGATTTAGCTAATTCAAAAAATTGTGTGAGTGTAGAGGACACACTTTTGAAGCATGCCCTCATTATATATGGAGAAATATGGTGGTAAAAGTACCAATTTGGAGGACATGCTTCTAAAACATGTACCCACTATAAACTGGAGATGTTAAATACTGAGTAGGTGTGGATAACATGCTTCCAAAGCATACCCCCACTAAATCTAAAAACTTTGAATGTGTGGAAACCATGTCATCATGATGCCCCCATTGAATCTAAAAATTGGTGTAAGTACCATATATTATGTGAGTGTGGAGAACATGATTCCAAAGCATGCCCCTACTAAATCTGAGAACTATGAAAATGTGAAATCCATGTCACCATGGCATGCCCCCACTGATATCCCCCCTTTCTAGTTGAGGTAAAAATAGTGCCTGGTAGTTAGCTCACCTCAAAAGTGTAAGACAACTATAAATCTAAGAATGTAACCATATAGCATATATAAAGAAACATGTCTAGGTAAATGTATCATTGAAGCACACAGGACCAATGTGATCACATGTGGGCCTAAGATGCATGATAAATATCATGGAAATGTTTAGATAGTTATAATTTAAGTTCAAAAAGTAAACAAACACACACACAAGATCAATCAAAAACAATTGAAAAGGCAATGGTCCAAAGATACCACAAATAAGGGGCATGTTCAAATGCCATGAAATCAAATGGACATGACTTAGTCAAATGTCCATAGAATGTAATGACATATTCAAATGTCCAAAAAAATTAAACATAGGCACATGGGCTGCATACAATGGATCATATGCAAATGCTCTAAGCATCAAGATAATAGCAGGGCAAAACACTCAAGGAAGTATGTAAAGGAAAATCATAAATAACCAACATAAACATGTCATAGTGGCCCATGGGTCAAATGTGTTAAAAAAAATGTCAAGTACATAGCATATAAAATACCCCTTTGTAAACTATAATCATAGATAATAGGCATGTGTAAGCTCAAACATGGTAGTGTAGAGTGATAATCGAATCATATAACCTATGTGTATCAAGATCGTAGAAGATAAATGCCCCAAACATCCTAGTGTTGTGAGTAAAAGGAAGTCCCAACACCCATAAGGGTATTGAGTATATGTGTTTGCTTGTGTATGTGTATGTAGGATTAAATGATATGCTATTCCTAACATGGAAATAACACATAGATGCCAATGGGTCAATAGAACATGTAGGTGTCAAATTTTCATTTTGGATTTTTGAATATTTTTTATTTTTTTTGATATTTTTGAAGATGAAGAAATATCATCCTATGATGCCATCCAATAGATGGTCACAAATATATCCCCCCATTGTGAACCTTACAACCTTAAGTTTGATCTTTTACATTGTTTACATTATGATTAGCTAGGTTGAAAAGGGACATAACATGTTTCTCCTCACATTTTGCATGTGTAATAGAAGATATAATTATATCATTTGAAAGATGTATTAATTTGCCTTCATGAGGTAAAGAAATGCCTTGTTGATTTTGGTCAATTTTTGCTTCCATTTAGTGTAGCCAAAGAGTTCCAAGTGTAAATGCATATGGAGATGTGGTAGGCATAACCCAAACCCATGTTTGAATCACTTTATGACCACAAGAAATTGGAATCATTATGTTTCCCAAGTAGTCTTTCTAAGTGATCTTCTTTTGTGAATCTTGTAAGTTAAATCGATTTGCTGAAAATGCTTTATGCTACAAGTGGTTTTGGTTTGTTTAGGATAAATATGGTTATGCCAACGATAAACACCACCCATGTATAAGGTAATTGTTAAATCATGGTGATGTGCAAACTTTTTGATTTGTTGTGAATTTAATTCCTTTGGAGGATCCTCAAATGTAATATTTTAGTCATCGATAAGATCTTGGATCTTATGTTTCAAGGTAAAGCATATGTTCGTAACATGCCTAGGGCCTTGGTGATAGTCATAATAAGCATTTGCATCATATCTTTTAGGTAGAGGTCTATTTACAACAACCTTTATAGGAGGAGGGAGAGATATAAGATGACATTCTAGTAATCATGGGAGTAATGAAGTAGGAGGCTCAGGTAAATCTGTAAACTATCTCCTTGGTGCCTTATATAATATAATATGCTTAGGCTTTTATAATGGAATAATCTGATTTTGTAACAAAGTGGTATCTAAGTCTAAATACTAATGTTGCTTTTGTAACGCGTGTAATAGCTTTCTCATATTTTTTAATAGATATCTTACAGTTTCAAAATTGCAAGCCCTATGTATTTTAGGTTGAACATTCATATGTATACCATCAAGGAATATTTTAAGGGTTTATGGCTACCCAATTTGTGTATAATAGCATGATCCACCTTACCCTTTGAAGAGGGATACCATGAACCTGGTTGGAGGGGTGAAAGTTGTCATCCTCCTTCCTATTTGAAATTGGAATAAGATCCTCTTTACCCTTTTCAAATATTCTAAATATGAAAATGAGGATTGGATAGAAGAGGCATACAAATTCTAGAGAGCATTCCATGTTGCACATATTTTATGACAAATAGGGATCTTCAATAGGAAAAGAAATCAAAAACCCCTAGTTGACCTAGGGTTTGATATTCAAAGGTTGGGTTCATCAAATATTTAACCTTAATTTGGATTAATAAATCCTACTTGGGTAAATAGGGTTAAGGATATAGAAATGATAGGGCATAAGGGTTAAGATCAAATCTACAATAGGCCAATTAATGTGTTAAACTCAGATGTACCATATGCTAAATTTATAAAATTGAAATAGGTTATTAATGAAAAGTATAGCTATGTTTAGATATATATGACATAAAATAAATTACTTACTTATTTGTGTTTCTAACATAGTGTTGGATCTGATATAAGTAGGAAGCATGCAGGAAAATAGTTCTAGATTAGTCATCAAATTTTAGATTTGGTGCCTGTAGTTCTCTAAATAGTTACATCAGTCTAGGACAATTATATTGATGCTAGTGTCTAAGGTTGTTGCTAGTGTCCTGTATGGAATATTTATTCAAATAGGATGAGACCACCTAGATACTTCTTGGTTTGTCTTTTCCTTCACTCTTATGTATTCAGATATGGATCATGGATTGTCTCTCCTAGTGAAATGGCAAAACCCTAGCTTTCCATCTTCAATGTAACTTGGGGGAAAATGGGTTAGTGGGCACACAGTGTCAAGCTAACCCATAATGACCTTGTTATTAAAGGGTACTGCCTACATAGCCAATTCTCCATAATATGGCCTTAGACTCATGTATTTCTCCGCCACATTTTGGCTTGTGTGTGAATCATGTAATGTGTTTAAAATAAGTACAATAGTGACCTAGCTTGTAACTTGGCAAATATGACCATATGATTTCTCCTTTAGTATTTCCTACCTATATTTTGGATGTTCCTTTAATTGATATTAGGATAGGGTAGAATAGGAAAAAATTTGGTAAGTTGAGTGTTATTTTAGTCTGATTGATATGTGATGAATGAATGAGGGTTGATATTGTATTTATACCAATCCTATCAAGAGATAACTCACATTAAATCACTTACGCCAACCATTTTAATACATTTCATTTGAAAATTGTATGACTTTAAGGCACTAGACACTTGCATTGGGTTAGGATAGTAATGTCAACATTATTGTTTATCATGAATGTTAGTGTCCAAGGAGAAGGAGAGTAGGCACATGCGCATAATTATATATGTGTAAGATAAATACATTTTAAGCATTCTAGGTAAGATGGGATGTATGTGTCATTAATATAAGGCTGGTCAAACTAAGAGATAGGCCAAAGGGAACAAGATATATCATATGTGAGGCTTATGGAAGCAAGGCATGTGTAAAACTAAGAGAAACAACTAGGGTCTGAGTTTTCCAAGTGGATAAGAATGAGGTGTTACATAATCACAAAATATCATCTATAGAACTTATAGATCGATGCATAAGGAAAAATTATGGAGTGTGAGTCAATGGCACATAGAAAAAGATAAGATAACATTGAGTTATAAGGAGCTGGTAAAAGTGAACAATGTGTAGAAGGAATGAACACCTACAACATGGGATCACAAAATAAAGGTACAAGATAACATACATAGAGCCTGAGACAAGAAAAGACAACTATACATTCAACCAATTATAGAGGACAACACCTATAGAGTTAGAAATGATATGACAACAAAGTAACAAAAGATTTATCTACTTGGATATGACATGATAGATGTTATAAATACAAATCTTGAGGTCTAACTAATCCAATGTTATCATAGCATAGGCGTTGAAATTTAGGTGTGAAGCCTACTCAATGATAGTTGTCCATTTCTTGACTGGGCACACCAGTAACTAGGTCACACAAATTATAGAAAGGGGAAGTTAGGATCCATTTAAACTTCTTGATGGTTGAAGGTTGTTGTTATGGGATGTTATTGATAATTATTGTTGTAGGTGAGGGTAAGTATGTAGGAGAGAAGGTTCAAACTCTGTTAGAATACATAATTAAGAGAGTGAGGGAGGGAGATCCAAGATATATTAGAAGGGAGTCAAAAATCCCTGTGTAAAGGTAAGAATCTAACAATATAATGTAATCCAATTATGATCAACAAAAGGAGTGAATAATCTGCTATGTACTTTGATGGTTGGTCATCACTACATGGTTTAGTGTCCCTTCATTGGGAACATGGGTTATGACCTACAACATGTGGTATCAGTGTAAGGTTAAAAACCTTGGGGAAATCTAGGGGAGAAGCACCTACAAGTGTAAGAGTGTAGTGGAGTGATGTGTAAGGGAAGGCTAGTAGAACACTAAGTATGAGGAAACCAATAGAGAAAACTAGCAAATCATCAACTGTGAGGTAGCTAGTGGAGTAATGAAGAGAGGAATGGTATATGCCTAATGTGATGCAACTAGTGGAGAAGGCTAATTGATCACCAACCATGAGGCATTTAGTAGACAGTGCTGAAGAACAAAGATTGGTAGATTGATGAAGTTGAGGCAATTAATAGAAAGTGTATGATCTGCATAAGATTACAACAGAGATTTATGACATTGGTTCAAGAGTTCAAAAATGCCTACATATGATTTTTATAGTAAAGTGCATTAGTGTGTGTCCTGAATATTAATCACATATAAAAACATTGATTTGAGGTAGTCCATGTATGTCTGAGAAGACAATAACATGATAGATCATCAACCATAAGGTAGTCAAGTACAAGAGAAAAACTCTAATATAATTTCTGATCGGAGGTAGTTGAATGAAATATATAAAGAGAGAAAAGTGTGGGAAAAATATTTGATTAGAGGTAGCCAAAGTGTAGAAAGAGAAAAGTGTGAATAATCATCAATCAAAGGTAGCTAGTGTAGAAGGGAATTAAGAAAAAGTGCTAACAGATCATCGAATATGAGGTAGTCAGGGTACATGAGCATCTTACAATTAGATTATTGGGTAGAAGATTCCATGAAAGTTATCAATCAAGCACATAAATGAAGAGTGCAAAGAATGGTATAGGCATTGTATATTAGAACAACATAAGGAAGAAGATATGATGGAAAGAGAGATTCTACAAAGAAATAGGGAGAGGCTTATCGGAGAGAACCCTCAATAATTTGGAGGTGTATTGAATATCGATCGAGAGTTGATGCACAAAGGTTATTAGGTGAAGAATTATTATAGGAGACAAGGAAATGGGTCATGGATGTTAATAAAAAATTCATGTTAAAAAGTGTATATGAATCTACAAGAGTGAATTGTGTGCAAAGAAGGTTGTGTGGTAGTGCAACAAGGGGTTGGAAAGACTTTATAAAGAAAAATAAATGTCAAGGCAAGGAAAGGGTAACCAAATGGAAACATGTGGTTTCCACACTATTGGAACAAGTAGTGCACTCATAGGTTCATATCAAATAGAAGGGAAGTATTAAGATAAACCACCCAAAGGAAGGGGCCAAGACACTAGCCTTAAGAAGAGCACCAAGGGTAGTAGGGAGGCTAACACCAAAGAAGAAGGGCATCCGAGTATGATTTATACAAAGATATCATGTAAATAGGAGTTCAGAAGGAGACTCAATTGCCACGAAGCACAATGGGTGAAGGTAAGGTGGATTTCACCCCATCGAGTTAGCATCAACATCAAATAATGTGTTGAGTAGAGTAAAGTGATCTGTAAAAGAGATATGGATGTGTGGAAGAATAAATGAGCACAAGTGTTCTTATGCATGGTGTCGAGGATGCAATAAATATTTTGGATATTCTAAAATTTTATGAGGGTTATTTGATGTTAGATAAATTCATTTTAGTGCCTAAATAATCATTTTTAAAATTATAAAAAAAAATTATTAGGGTTTTAATAAATAAAAGTCGAGATTTATTTTTCTATTCCTACAATTTGATAAAAAACCCACATTGTTTTAAATCTACTCAAAAAGGGACATTGCAGTAGTATCAGAGCCATCTCTTAGCCAGCTGTGGGATTTGCGTTATCTAAAATGGATTGGCAACCTAATTTATTACTAAAGTAAGAATACATTGATCCTATCTAATAGGTGTGCATGTGAATATGGAAAGAGCAACAAAAAGCTAAGGATTGTCCTAAAGAAATCAACAGAAAAACAAGACAAGAAGTATAGACTAAAAGCCAAGATATTAAGAACTAGCTTATGAAGCAATTTTCTATCAGCTATAAATCCCTAGATTCATTTAGAATAATGAAAAATAACGATCCTATTCAAGAGGCATGGTTGGAAGAGTAGTGAAATATAAATGAGGTCAAATTTTTTGTTTTTGATAAATATGATAAGAATGTTAATATATACACATTTTATAATAACTTTGAATAATTATTGGAGGTATATATTCAAAATATAAATATAAGGTTGAATAAGGAAGATGGAATGTCAAACCCTCAAAATAATTCCAAGGAAGAAATCAAAGAGCAAGAGAATTTAGATCTAAAAAAAGTTAGTGAGGAACCCATAAAGGTATCCACCATGCAAGTGGAAGGTGAAGGATCTTGAATAGAAACAAGTATGAATTTTTATAAACAAAAGGTTAGTATTAAAAATTTTAAGGAATAACATTACATGTTGAATTCTAAGTATCCAAGATTAGAGTTATTCCAACCCAAGAAACATTACATGTTGAATGTCAAATATCCAAAATAGAGGATGTTTCAACCCTAAGAGCATCTATCAATCTTCCAAGCATTAAAAAAATTGAATCATTACCATGTGAGAGTGATTTTCATAGAAACTATAGTGATGACCATGCAATCAAGGAGAATGTCTTAGTTGTTTCCTCTAATTCTGAAATTATGAATTACATGGATGATTGTGTCAAGGCAAATCCCTTAAAGGCTCCTACTTCTAAATCATAAAAAGAAGGTAAAAAATTATCTAGCTCAAGGTATAAAAACTAAAGTTATATTTTAGGTTTGTCATTTCATACTATGTAATTTTAGATTTGTTTTCATCATGGTAAACACTCTTATAATGACAATTCACAATATGGGAATGAGAGCACAACTCTATTTAAATTCCGCCATCATTCCAAGCATGGTGAAAGAATAAATATAGATATTTTGGCTCAAAGTGCATTTTGCACAAGGTTATGGAATTGAGGTGACATTTTAAGATTTATAAAGGATATAATTTATGATTTCAATATATTTTTATTGATAATTTCATTAACCCATACATATGGATAAGGAAAAAATCAAAATTGACCTTATAAAATCATAAAGAAAATATTATGAATGGCAATGGGATTTAGTGGTTAAAGCACAAGAGACAAAAACCTCAACTACAAGCCACTAATCAGTATCTATAACAGCAAAACATTCAATATTTACATGGTAATCAAATTCATACCAATACCATCATTATTGGATTCATATTTGATGGTTGGATAGAGAGTGCAATTCATAAATAATGGCCATATTTACAAATGAATGTATCCTAATATGGGACATGGTGATTGGTAATAAGTTGGAAAATGGTTGTCTCCTATACAAGTTTCATGGTATGTTAGACAAGACAGTAACATTTTTATTTTCTTAAATGGGTTTTGATTTAGCTGTTAATATGTTATTCAACACTAGCATGATATTCTCCATATATAATGAGTTATATTTGTCTAAATGGTCGTGTTTACATCATTATGATCTAACAGTGGTAGTCAAACATCAAGAAGATAAGTCACAAATTTACCTACATATCTTAATATGGAGTTTCAAAGATATTTTTATATATGAACCAGGTAAACATCATGTTGATATTTAGATTTTTTAAAATAAGTGTATGGTGGTGTTTAGACATAATGTTGGCATATAGGACTCAAGAAAAATTTTGAATGACAAAGTGAATAGAAGCTTTGAATCTACTCTAAAATTATTCATATTTGGTAATTGGTTAGAAAGGGAATTAATGAGGAGTCATATAGGATACATAGTGTATTATAAAAAAGTTGTGGAGGATCAATCCATATATTGTTCCTTAGAGCTAAGTTCCACATTTAAATATGAGATCATAGGTGTTGAAAAAATGGATTAGTTCCCACAAAACACTTGATGAGGAAAGGTGGTCAGCCAAACAAATGTAATTTTGATAATCAAGATAATATGAACCATTAGGCCATGGTTGGATAGGTCTTAAACTACATTCAGGATTGTCACTCTTGGAGGAATGGGCAATGTGTAGTTGTTACAAGATGTTTTCCACCCACCACCATTCTGATTTTTAGTAAGGGAACACAACACTTCAGTTATACTTTAGGTAGCATGGAAGGAACTTGTGAAATTAAAAGTAATCATGGTAATCCCAATGAATGTGTAGTTATTATTATATGTTTTCCAATCATCACCATTTTGATTTTTAGTAAAGGAATGCAACACTTCATTATTGATTTGGGTGTGCAAGGGGTATATTTATTTGGTAAGGCACAAAAACTTTTCAATACTTGGGGTAGACATAAAGTATGCAATGGTTCCTATACCATGGGTCTAGATGAGGTAACTTCTTATGATAATGTTTGGGATATTGTGGGTGTGCTTAACAAAAAAATTATAAGGTGGCCACTTGATGAGATATTGGTAATGTCATATCCCAGACTGAAAATATCCTATTTAAGCAGCTATAGATAAACCAGTATGAAGAGGGTTTCTTTTTTTGATGTGGTGTGTAGGATGTCTCACATATTAATATCATTAATTTCAAACATTCCACCATCTTTAGTGCCAATTGGGGAAAAAGTTAGATCCATGTATGACTATTACAACCACCAATCAATGAGCATACATTCTGAACCAAACTATTTTTTGAATGGTATTACTTAAGGCATCATGATAAGAACTTTTGTATTTCAAGGTAATTAGTGTAACAACCTTCTAGAAGAGGTAATCATAAGTGTTGGAAAGCATTGGTCATATTTATTTGATGAAAGGAAACTTAAGGATGAATATTTTGTGATCACATGGTGGAAGATTTTCTAGCTCATTTCCCTTGTTGAAATATTTTCAAATTATATAGGGTAACTTCTAGCCTTTACATCTTTGATTTCTGGAAGGAAATATTAGTTTAACAACTATTGTACCATTGTCACACTATTGATTTTAATAATTATATATCATGAGCTAATGTTATCAGTCATGAAAAGCTATGGATTTGTGTATTTTGGGAGACTTTTCATGTCTGATGATGTTATCAAAGGATGTCTACTATTAGGGACAAATAGCCCAGCCATCCTAATGCTGATGGGGATGAGATGCAAAGAGGTTTGTGGTTGTTATGGACTATTTCCAATATATATGAAAGTTTTTTTGTGCCATGAAATTAAGGGGACAACCCACAATAACATTAAGGGAATCATTGGATCACAAGGCTACAACAATGAAGCAAGTATTTGGGATTACAAATCCAAAAAGTGGATTTAGAATCTAGGTAGTGGAAAACAACATTGTTTGATGACAAACAATTTCAAGAGGGGAGGACTATAATGTCCCCTTTTTGGAATTAATGAGGTTAAATCCCTTGGCTAAATATTTATTTCCCATTAGCTAAGGGAAGGGATTTAAAAATGGAAACCATGTTTCTTTTTTCAAGTTGCTAAGAAGGTGATATTGTTGTCAATTTTGGTTATTTTAATTTTAATAAGGGGGACTTTTTGTTTCAATTCTATTCAACCCTTATTGATATTTTCTAATGGGGTGTTATTTTAATATTATTTTTCCCTCCCTTTTATGTGGTGTCATCCTTGGGGAAATTTTGGAGGGAAAAAGAGGGTATATAAGGAAGGGGTGATTGTTAATTTTGGATCCATGATCAATAATCTAGTTTTTCTTCTAAATATTGAGTGAATTTTATTGCATTATCAGCCTATGAGAATGTAAACCCTCATTATATTCTATAACTAGGGATGAAAACCCTCATTTCTCTTGATGACTTCATTCATAGGTTGTAGTTAGGGGAATATTAGATTTTTAGCTTCAAGGGTTGTTTGAAAAGAGGGAGAACTAGTTTAGGGACTTTGTAGGGTTAGAAGCAGTAGTGGATCAACCTTTTGGGTTAGCAAGGTCATTTCCAACCACTTGGAGTGTGGAAACTTGATTGGGATTCTTGGAAAAAAAAATTTACATTGTTGGATGAGCAAAAAAGTCAATTTCCACTTTCATTGGTTTGGTGATATTTTTTATAATTTTTAGATCTAAAATTAATACCTAAATCAGACTTTGGATTCCAAAAAATATTTTGAATATTCTACAATTTTATGAGGGTTATTTGATGTTGGATAGATTCATTTTAGTGCCTAAATAATCATTTTTAGAATTCTATATTTTTTAGTTAGGGTTTCAATAAATAAAAGTCAAATTTTATATTTCCATTCCTCGGGATTACTAGAAAACCCAATTTTTTTAAATTTTCCCAAAAAAAGACATTATAAAATGGCATAAGCAATAATAGAGGAGCATAAGAAGGATGCCTAATAGAAATCATAAAGGTTCAGATGAAAGGAATAAATAAGTGCAAGGTTAGGATTTCACAAGGCATTGATTGAGGCCTTAGGAGAAGGTGAAGAGGGGGTATTATACGATAATTGAGTTTGAGATGTGAAGAGTGCAATGGGGAAGAACACCAAGAAGAAGAAGAATGTAAATAAAGGAAATAAATAAAAATGTTTGAGAATCCCATCTTGAATCAATAAAGGTAAGATCTGCATTAGAGAGGAGATGCACGAGATAAAAATGAAGTGTGTGAGAAAGAAAAAGAGGACCACAATGAGAATAATGTGCAGGAAGTAGATATCCTCAGTAGAGTGGATAGAAAAAGAGGAAGATGAATAAGGAAGATGGTAAATTAAGTCTACCAAAGAGTGGAAGATTGTTGTGGTGAGGTAGTAATGAGAAAAGAGAGAGCAGAGGTCCACTTGTAGTAGTGCACAAGGGACAAAGAGCAAGAAAGATATGGCATTTTCCCTAAAGACTAAGGGTGGAGATGTGTATGGAAGAGTGTGAGAAGAAGATGCCTACATGAGTTTTGGGTAAGGTGATGTCCCATATCTAACCAAAGAGGCATAATGTTTCATGCTCTCATTTCCAGTAAACTGTTACAATAAGGTAAAGATCATATCAAAATTATCTAGAAGATGACAAATATACAACAATTTTATTGCACATAGAAGAAGTTACAAATAAAATATCAAACTAAATATGATACAAGGAGATTATGGTAAATCATTCTAAGTATGGATCAGAGTGTGTGGTATAAAGAGGAGAAGGAAACAAGGCATATAGTGGAAGTACTTCATAGACATGCCTCGTAAAATCACAAAAAGGGAGATGAAGAGAAAGTATGCCTACTTTTCATGGATAGGAGAAAGAGTTAAAGTGTGATTAGAGGAAGGAACAATAGAATCAAGCCATAAGGTTATTGAATAAAACCCTTTTCATGGGTGAATGAAAGAGGTGGGTGCAGACCCACATGAGCTAGAAAGAAAGGAGAAGTAAGGGGAGTGTGCAGAAGAGCCATTAGACACACACTAGAAATGAAGTGTTGGAGAGACTTAGTGGAAGAGAAAGGAAAAGGTGGGGACAAATCCACAAGAGAGAAAGGACTAAATAATAAAATGAGTGTGAAGAGATTCATAGGTGAAAATTACCGAGCAAGCCTAATTAGGAAAAATAACAGGTGGAAAGGGAACACCTTGGTTAAGGAAACTAACCTAAAGAGTTATTCCATCACTAAATCCACATGTAATCATGGGATTACATTTTAAATTAGCAATAAATTCTAATGTAGGTGCATCCTAGGTGAATAGGTTATCTTGCATCACCTAAGTTTTAGAGCATGTGAGTAAATAAGAGGATTGGGTCCCAGAGGATAGCATGGAATAACTTGTGGATAAACACACAAGGAAACATTGGGGAACATGTATGAATGGCATGTAGAAAAAATTTAATACATCGCATAATTTTTAAATATTTGAACAAAGTGAATAGTTTTTAGAAGGAAGGAACATCTATAATAGGGGAGCACAAAAGTAAGGCACAAGGCAACAAATAAAAACCTTGAGATAAGAAAAGACAACCAGATAATCAACTAGATTTAATGGAAGACACATGGTATAGCTAGAACTAATATGATGGTAAAATATGACAAGATATATCTTCTTGGATATAACATTATAGATGCTAGAACTAAAAATATCAAGGTCTAATTAAGCTAAGGCTACCCTAGTATAGGCCTTGAAATTTGAGCACCAAGCCTCCTTGGTGATAATTGTTCATTTCTTGACTAAACACATCAGTAACTAGGCCATGACAACTATAAAAAGGGTAATTTGGGTCCCATTTGATGTTTTCGATGGTTTAAGGTTGTTGTTATGGGAGGTTGTTGATAGTTGTTGTAACTGAGGGTAAAACTATAAGAGAGAAGGGTCGAAGCCCAAAGGGCTGAAATCTTCTAGAATGCAGAGTTAAGAGAGTGAGGAATAAATAGCTAATATATATTAGAAGGAGTTTGAGAGCCCCAATGTGAATTTGTGAAGCTAACAATATCATGTAATCTAGTTATGCTTAATAAAAGGAGCTGATAATCTTTTATGTACTTTGATGGTTGCTTGGTTTGACATCTCTTCATTGGTAACCCAAGACATAACCTACACCAAGCCCACACAAGAATAATATTTTTCATATTTCAAGCCACTACATGTGGCACAATAGATCCAAATATTCATATTAACAAAATTAGATGCATTAAACATGATTCAAATTATCAAAATTTGACACAATATATTATTTAAATTTATCAGAGTTTGGCACATTATACATGGTTCACAATGTTTTAGATATCAAATAAGTTCCGTTACATGATAAATATTGGCACATTAACACTAATTATGAGGGATAATTCCATGCATAACACTCACTTTACAAAAACTTGAGCACATATTCATACATACATGGGTGCATATGCATGGACATATGCACACAATTTATAGGAATGGGAATTACAGGTTTTCATATACACATATATTTGAGATGCATATTATCAAATTCATCATATAAATGTACAAAATTCTACATTAATAGACAAAAATTCAAGGGTCGCGTTATTTATTCATGCACATATACATACTTTCAAATTCATGAGATGTGATATTGGTTCGTGCACATATGCAATAGTATAATTTACAAATTGAATGACGGATGGTTGTCATTTCACTTCACACTTATCAAATCCAAGTTCATGATGGGGGTGTGAACATTTTTCATTATATTTCAATCATGCATTTCATTTTTATAGTAAGTGAACTTGAGTGAAATTATACAATTAAATTTTTGGTCATGATGGAGGCATGAAAATTGTTTATTCCCTTTTGATCATGCATTGAGTGAACTTGAGTAAACTAGAGTGAAACTATACAAATAAAACCTGTAAACCATTTTTATTAGCTGATTCATTTTAATTTATTTAAGGTCTAAAAATGCTTAACACATCATTCCTTGAACTAGATTTTAGTTCCCACATTTTCATCTTGGAACTAATCTTCAAATAACCACTTGGAAACTTGTTCATTTTTTTGGCTAAGAAGTGAGCAAGACGACAAGTCCTTTCTTATTCTCCACAAAAACTAGGTCAACTATTGGCCCTCGACATATCCACTCTTCACAATAAGATCACACTACATGAGCAACATTATACGACATACATACATGTGTAGTTTTTCTTTGAATATCTTTTTCCTTGTAACTACACTTCTTTATTTTTGGCAAAAATATATCTAATCCCACACATCATCTTTTGAAGGAACACTTGGACATCATTTTAACAAAAAACAAGTCTAAATTCACAATCACCAATACACATATACATTCTCTTTTCCCCTTTTATCTAGTATTTAAAGTTCCACTAAAATACTAGATTAAAGGAGGGACAAATGTAGATACCTAGATTTGGTACAAGTCTTGTTTCACAATGCATTTAGGCAACTTTGCATGTAATCTTAATCTAAGAACTAATAATTCATTGATTTTTGTTTTTCGATTGGCTTATTGATTATATTGGTTGTATATCACCCTTGTCTTATCATTATCAACTTGATTATATATATATATATATATATATATATATATATATATATATATTACCCTTTCTTTCATCCTAGACTCTTTTTAGGCCTCAGGTCAGTTGATTTATGGTTAGTATCGATTATCGATACTAATCGAAGATGATGAAATTAACCCATCCATCTTTTGAATTTATTTTAGGAATGTTTCACTTTATGACCATTTTTGGGAATGTTTTAAATTTTTTTTGTTGGTTTTGCACATTATTGGGTCCTTAATTCAAATTTGGAGGCTCCCATATATACAAAGTCATTGTAAGGCATTTTGGAACAAGTAAATTGAATTTTTGAGAGCAAGAAAAGATTACATATTGCACCTATTGAATTATTGTATTTGAGTATGAACTTTATAAAGGTTAATTTACATTTGCATGCTTATTCCAAGGGCAATATAAGATAAAGAGCATCTAGGATTGGATTCAAAATTACACACATACAAATTAATGAGATAACTACATTTGAGTTTGAGACCTTTTCAGATTGAAAATTTAGTGTAGTGATTGGTCAATCAATGGGGATTCACCAAGTTTAGTCCAAGTCAACCCTTTCACCTGACATTCCCATTTCATATTAGAGTTCCTTGTACAAAAATAGGCTTTTATTATATAGGTACTCCCACATGATTATAGAGGTGATTGAAGGCAAAAACAAGCATTCCATACATACGGGAATCATCCCATAGAAGAACATGAGATTTTTATGTGTAGGGTTACTACTAACCATTATAGGCTAATATTGACTATTGATACTAACCTATCTTGATGGAAGTGACAAGTAAGTAACAAACGAGAATGAATCAAACAACTTTTTTCACTGCAGAGATGCAATATTTAGACATTCAGAACTTAGACCAATGTAGTAAATTACTTAAACCTAAAAATATCTAGATTGGGGTTATCTAGAGTTAAAGGGGTATAGATACGCTTAAGGTACAAGGGTGATAAACTATCTCTATAGAAGGCCAACTAGATATTAAAACTCAGATATAACATATGTTGAATTCATTAAACTGAGATAAGATAAAAATATTAAGTACAACCATGATAGATATGGTAATGATAAAGAAATAAAGTAATTAGTTGGTTCTGATAATGACATAATTATGGATCTAGAATAGGCAGGAAGCACACTGGAAGATGATTTTAGAATAGTCACCAAATTCTGATTTGAGTGCCTCTATAACTATGAACACTAGCATCAGCTTGGGATGATTGCATCAACACTATTATATAACTTTGAAGCAACTATCCTATATAAAATACCTACTAGAAAAGGATGCCAATACTTGGATGATTATGGGTTTGTCTTCACCTTCACTTTGGTGCATTCAAATTTGGGTCATGGATTGTCACTCCTCATTAAATTATAAACCCATAGTTCTTCATGTTCATAGCGACCTTGGGGTAAAATGGATTAGTGGGCACACAATGTCATGATGACCCCAAAGACCCCCATATCAATGAGTGTTACCTACATATCCAATACTTTAAATAGGGTTTCAAATTGATGTAGTTATCCCCTTCGTGTTGGCTTGTGTTTGAATCATGTAATATGTAGAAATCAAGTACAATAATGACCTAACTTGTAACTTGGAAAATATAGCTCTTGGGTTGTTCCTTTAATACTTCAGACCTATGTATATGTTATCCTTATGACTGATATAAAAATAGAATAAAATAAAGAAGATTTGCTCACTTTAATTCTTGATTGAATGCTTTGATAAATTACATTAGGTCTTTTCTAGGTGTCATTAGGTGAGGAATGAATGAGGGTTGATCTTATATTTATATAAATCCCTTTGGAGAAATAACTCACACTAAAACACTTAGGTTGACCATTAGGATATGTTTCATTTGCAAATTGGATGACTTTAAGGCACTAGACACTTATGTCATAGCAAGACACCTACGTTGACATAGGTGTATGTCTTAGACGCTAGTGTCCATGGAACAAAAAAGTAGATATAGACTCAAAACTTATAGAGATGGAAGATAAGCATGTTTTAAGCATTATGGAAAAGATAACAGATCTAGATCATGAACATAATATTGGTTGGACCAAGAGATAGGCCAAGAGGCACAAGATAGAGTAGATGCGAGACTTTTGAAATCATGAAAGTTATAAAACTAAGAGGAACAACTAAAGTCTGAGTTTGCCAAGTGTATAAGACCAAGGTGATACGTAATCCATAAATTCATCTACATTTTCCCTCATTTTAATCTAGTAATATAATTATTGGTTTAAAGGAGAAGAAATGTGTACTTGGGTGTGTATAACACACCTTACCTTTGCTTGAGTCCAACTTGAGTGCATTATTGGTGACTGAATTGCAACCAAGAGCATGTTAATATATATTCAGTGCATATAATCTGAAATAAAAGTATTGAAAAGATTGAAATTGAAAGAGCAAGGTTTAAGAGTACACTTGTGTATCGATGTAACCTCCTTGCCTATTGGTAAGTTGATTTGAATATGTATCATTTTAAGGCTCTAAAACTTAGATTAATATATATATATATATATAGAGAGAGAGAGAGAGAGTTTATATTCTATATGGGGCATTAACATCCCCCACCCTATATATAGATTTAAGATTGACCTATATAGATATAGGAGCCATATAGATATCCCTATCTATTTACCTTATCTAAACTCAATATTGTGGATAGATAGATAGATAGATAGGGCATATATAATATAAATTGAGATGCCTGATCTTAAAACTAGAGGTATCATCCCCAATCTATATTCTATATTGGTCTAACTATGTATAGGTCTAAGGCCCATCCCTATCTCTCTATCTGGCCCTATCTCTCTTGAGTCTAGATAGGGCTATCTATATAGTTCCTCTAGCTATATCTAAGAAAGCATCTGATCGTCAAATGGATATATAGGCCTCCCCTTTGTAGAGTCATGCCCAATCTCTAATCTATAGATAGAACATAGACCCTATAAATTAGTACTCGCTCTATAATATCTCATCAATTATATAGGGAATTCCTCTATAGATAGGCCCCTATACTCTATCTATCCATTAGATATGGTATTCTTGATCTCAAGAGAAGAGTGAACTCCTTGATATCCACCCCATCTACTCTATTATCTTGGGTAGGAACTGGGAGACTTAAAGTACAATATCAATGATTTGGGAGATCTATATAAAGAGGGGACCCTATATATATATCCCCCCCCCCATAGATTTAGGGATTGAAGGGGGCCATAGATAACTATAAGCTTACCTAGGACAACCTCGGCTAAGAGTGAAAGGACCAATGTAGAAATGACATATATAGCCCACTATCCATCACACATCGGTAATGACTATTGATCAATATATGGCATGGGTCATTGTGTTTTTATATATTATGGCAGTCATGTGGGATGAAATCCATATATATCTATAGGGGGATTCTACTCCTACATAGTATATAGGGTCTCTTCCCATTCTCTTTCGGCAACCCTATCCCTATATATAGAATTATCACTCTCCTAGTTATATGGCCTCTAAATTCCTATCTCAACTAGAATAGAAATATTGTTCATCCTCAAGGTAGTGGAAGCTATAATATTTGTATATAACCTAAACCTGCATACACTCCTACACCTATCCACACCGATACCTACAACTAATCACCTACTGCATTTATTAAATTAGTCTAGTCCCATAAAAAGATGGGTGGGGCAGTCTAAATGAACTCCTCTATCTATATAAGCCTCCCTATCATATCCTTGCCCCCCTTGCCCACCTATACTCTATACATCAACTATCCCAAGAGAACTAAGAACTAGAGATGTTTGGGCCAAACTAACTAAACTATATATGTTGGGCTATAGATTATTGATGATCAAACATGTAATATATATATATATATATATGGGATGAGTGATAGATCTATAATATCTTATATGGGGAACCCCTAGAGAGATAGCCCCCATATGGATATAAGGGTCCCCACTAACAAATCTAGAGTTTATCCATCTTGGCGAGGGATAGGATGCCCGACATCACATCTATATATATCGTTCATCTCAGGAGGTCAAGCCATAGATAGATAGGGGATGTCATATATATATATATATATATATATATATATATATATATATATATATATATGAAAAGTGCATATATCTAAGGAGATAGAGAGAGATAGAAATATTGGAAGGTGCATGCCCCCAACCTGGGAGAAAAGGTGAGTTGCCACCCAACAGTTGAAATTATCTCAACTATGCAACCCAATCATACTTATAACCTAGTGAGCATGAGTGAATAAATTCAACTCATACTGTAAAATTCATAAGGTTGGATGATACAATCAAATTTGACCTAAAATTTTGGCAAGATTGAGTGATTTAATCACCTAAACCATACCAAAAGTGAATCAACTATTGTAGTAGATTAGCTTAATACAGTCTATAAAATTACATCTTGGTGGATGATGATAGGAATTGAGAGTGTTTTGAAATCTGATATTGATTTTTATTTTGAAATATTAGGTGCACATTTCATAGCATATGCACCTTAGATGTGTCTCATGTTAGGTTGTGGAGCTAAAAGATTCACTAATGTAGACATTGGAGGAGGTTGCTGAGTGTCAAAGTCACCGGCGTCGGTCAGGCCAACCGACGTCGGTCAGGTGTAGACAGGAAGCTGTCAACATTGGTCAGGGATCGGCCAATGTCAGTCATCTCCAGGTAGACAGGGATCGACGTCATTTACTTGTGCATTTTAGAACTATTTGTTGCATGAACAGTTAGTTGTTGAATGGCCAGTTTGCATGTTAAGGGCTAATTTTAGTCTTGGAGCTACGAATCTAATTATTGTAATTAGGTGTCTCATTATTGTTTGCATGAGATCTATATAATAGAATCATGGGCTATATTGTAAGGTGTGAGGGATCAAAGCAGGGATTCCCTAGGGTGCTAGATAGAGAGAGCAAGCTTGGTTCCTCATAGTGCCATAGTGCCAAGTGTGTATGATCAGGTAGATCTACGGGAGAGCAAGGTCTGGTAGAAGATCCACAGGGGTGCTAGTTTGGAGGATAAGGGTTCTTCATGGTATGTAAGATCAGGTTGGTCTGTAGGTTGTGCAAGATCAGGTTGGAGATCTACATGTGGTAAGTAAGGTCAATTGATCTGCAGGTGTATGTGTGTGCGAGATCTAGGTTTGCAAATGTGCAGAACTAGATTGATTTGCAAGTGTGCAAGATCAGGGAGGTCAGCAACACAACAGGTAGCAAGATCAGGTGAGATCTACTTGGAGTACGTTGCATACTTGGAGTATGTGTGTATACTTAGACTTGGAGTAATTTTGAGTACTCGGGTGGACTGGAGTATTGTTACTGACTGGTGGACTGGCAGTATTGTTACTAGCTGGTGGAGGTGAACAATAACTCTCTGTGTGAGTTGTTTGTTGAGACCGTAATTAAGAGAGTGAGCTCTTGAAGAGATTTACTGTTTATGCCCTAGAGGTGTGGGAGCCCTAGAGGAGTGTAAGGAAGAAGACCGTGGCATATTCTTTGTTGTATTTCCTTCTGGAAGAGTATTAATACAATTGGGTATTGTCTCTCATATTCTGTGTTGTTTCTGAATTCTAGTTACTTGTGATTCTGGTTAAATTCTATGTTTAGTTGCTTGTACATGGTAATCAATTGTGCTTCTGGGTCCTAATAGTTGGTATAAGAGCTAAAGTTGCAAGAAGCAAGTTTGTGTTTGATTACAGGTCACTCTCAGGGGTTTTTGATTGAGTGGGAGTAAAGCAATGGTAGAAGAAGGTACACTAAGAATGGAGGAATTCAAAAGCACGAATGTTCAATTACGGTGTTATGGAAAGAAAGAGCAGGTAAAGTGTTAGGTTATGGAACTAAAAGCTTCACCAGGATGCAAACAGGAGGAGTTAAGGAGGTTACAGAGTGTTTGCTGAGTGTTACAGTCACCGGTGTCAGTCAGGCCAACTGACATTGGCAGGGTACAAACAGAAGGAAACTAACGTCGATCAGATGTCGGCTAGCGTCGGCACCCCCCAGGCAGACAAGGACCGACGTCGGTCACCTGTGTGGTTTGAATTGTGAATGTTACGAGCAGTTAGCTAACGAACCAAGTGTTTGCATGTCAAGAGCCAAATTTAGACTAGAAGTTGCGGATCTAATTATTGTAATTAGGTGTCTAATTATTGTTTGCATGAAATCTATTTAAGAGACTCATTGGTTGTATTGTAAAGTAGTGCTAGAGAGTAAGAGAGCAAATAAGCTCCTTCAGAGAGAGGAGAGCAATGGTGTGTTCCTCCTAGTGCCACAGTACCAAGTGTGGGTGCTAGTTTGGAGAATCAGAAGGGTTCTTCGTATATGTATGATCTTGGTCAATAGGTGAGCATGGCTTCTTTTGGAGATCTACATGGGTGAGTAAGGTCTAATGATTTGCAGGTAGCAACAGAGAGCGAAAGATCTACTTAGAGTACGGTTGTGTACTTGGTGTACTGGCAGCGTGTTACTGACTGGTGGAGGTGAACATCAATTCTGTATTGGAGTTGATTGTTGGAACCGAGAGAGAGAGGGAAGAAGGTCTTGAGGTGTGGCGATCCTTTGAGGTGAAAGAAGAAGTGGCATCTTCTTTATTGTATTTTCTTCTGAGTGATTATTAATACAATTGTATATTGTCTCTCACATCCTGTGTTGTTTCATATTTCTAGTTACTTATTCATTCTGGTTAAATTCCGTGTTTAGTTGCTAATACAAGAAGTAATCATATGTGCTCTAATTGAGGAGCAAGATCCTGACATAAAGAAATATTGTTGGTTGGTAGAAGATCAACATGAAGGAACTGAAGAAGCAGATGTTGCAGGTGTTATTACACATGATGCTCTGGTATGTTCCTTGGATAAAGTAGAATCTTGGTTTATAGATTTTGTTGCCTCTTTCCATGCAATCTAAAATAGAGGGGTTGGTGAGCCTTGTCAAAGTATTGGCAAAGGGGAAGTGCGGCTGAAATTGTAGACGGCCAACACATGGGTGTTGAAGAAGGTCATGCAGGTCCCAGTCTTGAAGATGCGGCTAATTTTTTTAGGAAAGTTGGGTGATGAAAGATGCACAATAACTCTCACAGTGGATTCTTGGAATGTTACCAAGGATGCACTTGAATTAACATGTGGTAAGAAAGTAGGTACTCTTTATCTACTTGCTTGTATTACTGATTCCACTTATGTTGCACAAGTGTGGCTTTGTAGGCTTGGTCACATAAGTGAGAAGGGAATGGATGTTCTTAAGTCAAATGGTAAGAGTTCAGCTTCGGAGAGCATAGATTGAGATTTTTGTGAGCAGTGGGATGCTACAAGAAAGGATTGGATTTATTACAGGAAAAGGAAGTCTGATGTATTTGAAAAACTTAAGAACTGGAAAGCCTTGGTGCTCTTGGAGGAGATGTGGACAGAGATTAGCTGAGGGGGCTGGATACTTTTGAGCAGGGCAGTTTGGACATGGGTATGATTCAAAGAAAGCTCGTGGGTAAAAAGTCATCACTCACAGGAAAACATAGGTACCGGCATCGATCAGGGGTAATCGACATCAAACAGACAGGCACCGACATCGGTCATGTGTAGACCAGAGAAGTCAGTGGTGTCGAGAAGGTGGTGACTGATGTCGGTCAGAGAACTAGCGTTGGCAGTCAGTTAGTCGCATGGAACTGACGTCGGTAGGATGCAGACTGGGTGGTGACCAACATTGGTCACTGGAATGGATTTTGGGCAGACACCACACTGTCAAGGAGTCTCAGACGCCCATTTGGAGGACTGAAAGGGTAAGTAAGCCTCAAATTCATTATTCTTCTTCTTTACACTACTTGTTGCTCACTGATGGTCAAGGACCAAGAAGTTTTTAAAGAAGCAGAGCAGGTAGGATCCAGGAAATAGTGGGAGCATGGCATGAATTCTTTGGAGAAGAACCAAATGGGAGATTTGGTAGAGTTGCCAGTTGGGATGAAAGCACTGAGATGAATGGATTCCAAGGTGAAAGAATAGAGAGAATGGACACGTGAGACGAAAGGCCAGGGTATATGATCTTGAGCAAGCTGCAGGATAGTGGTACAGGTTTGACAGGTGTATGACAAAGCAGGGCTTTAGTCAATGTCAGTGTAACCATTGTGTTTGTCTTACCAGGTTGGATGATAATTGCAACATTATCTTGTTACTATATGTGGATGGTATGCTAGCTGTAGGTTCAGACATACAGGGTTTTGCTGAGCTAAGGGTAAGGTTAGTTTAGTGGTTTGCCATGAAGGATTTGGGAGTAGCGAAATTCTTTAGCATGAGTATCCTAGAGACAAGGAAGATCACAAGTTGATGTTGTCACAGGATGATTGTGTGAAGGTAGTGCAAGATGCAAAACTGGGCAGCACACCTATGGATGGACAGTTCACATAACAGGGTCCCCAATCACATGATGAGGTTGAGTCCATGTGTACTCCCAGATATTGCCCCAGTAGTGGGAGTTGTCAGCAAGTTTGGAGCCAATCCAGGAAAGAAGCACTGGAGGGCAGTTCAGTGTGTTCTCAGGTATCTGAGAGGGACCAGTAGCAGGTGCACATGCTATGCAGGGTCAGGCACTTCGGATATGGTAGGTTACTTGGATGACAGGTGTTGCACCACAGGATGTGTGGTGGTTGGTCTTCAAAATTGATCTTGAAGAGGGATACAAGCCAAGAAACAAATTAGACGGTGTACAGGTACAGTGCATTTGTTTATCTCCAAGTGGGAGATTGTTAGGTTTTGGAGCTAAAAGCTTCACTGATGCAAACATTGGAGGAGGTTGCTGAGTGTCACAGTCACCGGCATCGGTCAGGCCAACCGATGTCAGTCAGGTGTAGACAAGAAGCTGTCGACATCGGTCAGGGATCAGCCGATGTCGATCATCTCTAGGCAGATAGGGACCGACGTTGATTGCCTATGCATTCCAGAACTATTTGTTGCATGAACAATTAGTTGTTGAAAGGCCAGTTTGCATGTTAAGGGCTAATTTTAGTCTTGGAGTTGCAGATCTAGTTATTGTAATTAGGTGTCTAATTATTGTTTGCATGAGATCTATATAATAGACTCATGGGCTGTATTGTAAGATGTGAGGGATCAAAGCAGGGATTCCTCGGGGTGCTAGATAGAGAGAGCAAGCTTGGCTCCTCATAGTGCCATAGTGCCAAGTGTGTATGATCAGGTAGATCTATGGGAGAGCAAGGTCTAGTAGAAGATCCACAGGGGTGTTGGTTTGGAGGACAAGGGTTCTTCATGGTATGTAAGATTAGGTTGGTCTGCAGGTTGTGCAAGATCAGGTTGGAGATCTACATGTGGTAAGTAAGGTCGGTTGATCTGCAGGTGTATGTGTGTGTGAGATCCAAGTTTGTAGGTGTGCAGAACCAGATTGATTTACAGGTGTGCAAGATCAGGGAGGTCAGCAACATAATAGGTAGCAAGATCAGGTGAGATCTACTTTGAGTACGTTGCATACTTAGAGTATGTGTGTATACTCAGACTTGGAGTAATTTTGAGTACTCGGGTGGACTGAAAGTATTGTTACTGACTGGTGGACTGGTAGTATTGTTACTAGCTGGTGGAGGTGAACAACTCTCTGTGTGAGTTGTTTGTTGAGACCGTAATTGAGAGAGTGAGCTCTTGAAGAGATTTACTGTTTATGCCCTAGAGGTGAGGGAGCCCTAGAGGAGTGTAAGGAAGAAGACTGTGGCATCTTCTTTGTTGCATTTCCTTCTGAAAGAGTATTAATACAATTGGGTATTGTCTCTCATATTCTGTGTTGTTTCTGAATTCTAGTTACTTGTGATTTTGGTTAAATTCCATGTTTAGTTGCTTGTACATGGTAATAAATTATGCTTCCGGGTCCTAACATCTCATATTGAAATTATGTATAACAATGGTACCAATGTATAGAATTTTACCACAATTGTGAATCTAAATTATATAATTGTGTGCTTTGGCCAATTTATAAATTGTGTAAGTGTGGATAACATGCTTCCAAAGCATGCTCCCACTATATATGGATAAATCCAACAATTGAAATAAGTACTGATGTGGAAGACATGTTTCTAAAACATGCCCCCACTGATATACCCCCCTTTTGAGGTGAGGGAAGAATAGAAAATGGTAGTTACCTCACCTCAAAAGGATAAGACAACTAAATAATATGTGAATATAACCATGTAACATATAGAAGAACATGTCTAGGTAAATGTGGCATTTAATGACATAAAACAATGTGATCACCTAAAGCCCTAAGATGCATGATAAATATCATGGAAACATATATATAATAATAGTAAAATCTCAATAAGTAAATAAACACACACCCAAGAGCACTCAAAATCAAATCAACATACAATGGTCTTAGGAGACTGCAAAAAGGGGCATGTTCAAATACTGTATAATCAAAGGTACGTGACTTAGTCAAATGTCCATAAAATTCAGAATGACATATTCAAATATCCATACAATAATCAATGAAATGGTCAAATGTCAAAAAAACTACACATAGGTATGGGGAAAAAAATAAATGAACATATTAAAATGCTCGAACAAGCAAGACAATAACAAGGCAAGACACTCGAGGAAGTGCATAAAGGAAAACATAAGAAACTAGCAAAACATATCATAGTACCCCATGGATCAATTGTGTTAGTAAAAAACATTAAGTGGATAGCATATCAAGTGTCATGCATAATATATAATCATGGATAAAGGCATGTGTAAGTACATAAGAGCTCAAACATGATAATGAAGAGAATATAGAATGATATACCATGTGTGTATCGTGATCATAGAGGTGGATGCCCCAATATCCATATGATATGAGTAGAGGAAAGGCCCAACATTTGAAATAAGAATAGATCATGTATTTGTGTATGCCTATATCACATTCAAGTAGAAGCATAACACACATGTGTATGTAAGAGTAACTGATATGCCATCCATCAACATGGAATTAACACATAGATGCCAAGGAGACAATATAACATGTTTTATGTTGAAAATGTTTTTGAATTTTTTTGGGTATTTTTAGAATATTTGAAGAGACTTCTCTACGATCTCATCTTATGGATGGTCATAAGTATCTCTCCACTCGGTGCCTGAAAACCTTAATTTGGATCTTTTACATTATTTACATCATCATTAGATAAGTTGAAAAGGTACATAGCATGTTCCTCCTCATGATTTTCATGTGTATCAGAAGAACTAATGTCATCATTTGGAATATGTATTTATTTGCCTTCATGAGAAAAATAAATACCTTGCTAATTTGGATCAATTTTAACTTCCATTTGGTTTAACCAAGGAGTTCCTAGTATAAATTCATATGGAGATGTGGTCGGCATAACCCAAACACATGTTTGTATTAATTTAGGACCAAAAGCAATTGGTATTATTATGCTACCCAAGGAGTCTTTTCAGCCTCCTTTGTTTTGTATGTTTGTTAGATCAAAGCCAATTTATTGTAAACGCCTTACATTACAAGTAATTTTTGCTTATGCAGGATCAATATGGTTATGCCAAAAATAAACACCACCCATGAATGCTATAATTATTAAATCTTGTTGATGTGGATGCTTTTTGTATTGTTCATTGTAGGTTTTTTTATCATTCACGTCGAGTTCACCAAATGTTTAACCCTAAAAATATTTAAATTGGGGTAGAGATATGCTTAAGGTACAAAGGTGATAAACTATCTATATATGAGGACAACTAGATACTAAAACTCAGATATAATGTTATAATCTACACTTATAATAATTATAAATATGCATAATATAATGTAGATCAACATAACAAAATAGATATTGGTGGGCCAAGATACCCAAATATTCAATATATGTAGAAATATAATAATACCCTTAAGGCAGTGCAACACCATACAATATTCCTTTAGGAAGGAATAATTCCACAATGTCACTTTGAAGGGATAACCTCCAATATCCTTCTACCAAATAGAAAAATCAACACTTGATTGATTGATTTATAATGATATTCATCTCTTTTATATATACCTCTATATAACTAAAAATGGATGGGTAACCTCCTAATCCCAATGTAGATTGACCATTACCCAATGCACTAATTCCATAAGTTACTCATTTGTCTTAATATACTGGACCCACATAACTAACTAAGGGGGATATGTGCCACATGTTGGCATCTCCATCAACCCATTTACATTAATTTAGCATAGCCCTAGGTACATAGCATTCCTTCCCTCTTTGACATGTTTTATCTCTGAAACATAAGACGAAACCACATAATGACTTGTGTGCTTCAAATCATTGCACACTTATCTCCAATCTCAATCATCTAATTATTCGTATGTGATTTTGGTAGGTGATAGATCTCTAACTTTGTTTTCAAATTCTATTATGCTACTTTGATTCAATTCATGATCATAATTGTATTACCTTGGTGTCCATGCATAATTATTCCTCCTTTGATTCCATGTACCATAGTATGTTGGGCTACTCTGATTACATGCATGACCATACTAGTTATTCTTCCATTCATAGTCATAGTAATTTCCTCACTAATTTCATGTCTTGTATGTCATTGTGTTACTTTGATTCCATACCTAACCATAGTAGTTCTTCTTTGGCTTTAATGCATAACCATACTGGTTGGTACTTTGATTTCCTATATAGCCATGGCTCCATGATTGTCTCCTCTCATGATGATGTGGGTGTCTATATACCTCAAATTTTTATGATACTTTGATCTTATCCACCTTTTCTTTTGCCTCTTTCACCTTTTCCTTTGGTGGTTCCTTTGTCTCTTGAGTATATTAATTGTTCTTCTCTACTTGTATTGTTTCTTCATCTGAATCTTTTGCATGCTCTTCTTTACCTACTTCAATCTCATCTTCATGCTCTACCTTGATTGTTCTTTGTGCCTTTCCAACTATGATATCCTATAAAGTAACCTTCATTTTTTTGTACCAAAACTTCATAACTTCTTATGCCCATTAATATTGATTGTTCCTAAATTTTCTAACCATGGATATCTAAGAATCATATCCACACCATCCATATCTAAAGCATACAAATCTGAATACAAAACATATTTTTCCATTGTGAGCTTCAAATCTTCAAAAACCTCAATATTCTGACCATTTATTTGAGCCTCCTTGATATTCTTTGCTTGAACCTATAGATGTTGGGCCATATCCATGTTGATGAAGTTATACTTGATGGTAGGATTTATGGACACAATGACCTTCTTCTTTTGAATCAATCTATGAAACTAAAAAATTGACTCTAATTTCTTTGGAGCCAAATTATTTGAACCCTTATCATCCAATCCTTCTTTATCCTCTTCAAGATCCTCTACCTCTCCTTCTACACCATCTATATCATTTTCTTCATCATTATTATGCTTTGTTTCTTCTTCTTCATAATCACATGTATGTTCTTCCTCATTACCATCATAAAAATTATTTTCTTCCTCTTTTTCCACAACATGATCTTCAACCTCTCCTCCTAAATCATCTGTAGTTCCCTCATCATCATAATTATGTTCTACATCATGATCTTCAACCTCTCTTCTTAAATCATCTGTAGCTCCCTCATCATCATAATTATGTTTGTCTTATTCATATGCACTCTCTTCTTGGTTATCATCAGTCTCTTCTACCTCTTATATATTTTATTTTTCTTTTATACCCCATCGATCTACGAAAAGTTGTTTCATTACTTCCCATGAAAACGTCCATCTTTCAACTCTCAGTTGAACCCACTAGAGTTGTGTTGGACCCATGAAATGATATGAAAAAACATTTTACCATGTTATTCTATCAAAATAATTCTTCTTAAAAAGGTTCCACCGCTCTCTAACATCAATATCCTCTTCTCCATAAAAAAAATTTAACTACATGATTTGCAAAAAACTAGGGTTAATTAAAAAAACTCTAAATTTTTAATAACTCATGTGAAACTAATCCAAATAGTCTAGATTTTTTATTGTATCTTCAATGTATGACATTGCAACTTTAGTGAAAAAAATCCAAAAAACTCGACTATAGAGCAAATCTATGAAAAATCATAAAATTCACAATAACTACCACAAAATTTATCTGTATATATTTTTTTATTGATACTCAATTAGTAAAAATTTCCTAAAATTTTGACAAACATGACAAATTTATTACAAACCCTAAAATATCAATAAATCCCTCAAAACTGATCATAAAACCTTGATTATTTTACTATGACTTCCCTGAAATATTCTTCAACACCAAAAAAAAATTGTAGAAAATTTTGCAACAGATTGCAAGATATAAGTGATTCTCAAAATTAGGATTTCGCCCATAATATTTACCCAAAACGATTCTCTAATACAACTTGTTATGATCTACACTTATAATAATTATAAATATGTAGAATAAAATGTAGATCAACACAATACAATAAATATCGGTGGCCCAAGATACCCAAATATTCAATATATGTAAAATAAAATAATACTCTTAAGTAGGGCAACACCATAGAATACTCCTTTAGAAAGGAATAACTCCACAATGCCGCTTTGAGGGGACAACCTCTAATATGTTTCTATCGAATAGAAGACTTAACACTTGATTGATTGATTTACACTGATATTCATTTCCTAATCCCAATGTAAGTCAACCATTATCCAGTATAATAATTCCACAAGTTACTCATTTATCTTAATATATTAGACCCATATAACTAAGGGGGATGTGTGTCATATGTCAGCGTCTCCATCAACCCATATACATTAATATATCATATCCCTGGGTACAATGCATATAATATATGTTGAATTCATTAAACTAAGATATGCTAAAAATAGTAAGTACAACTATGCTAGATATAGAAATGATAAAGAAACAAAGCACTTATTTGATTATGATACTGACACAAATCTAGATCTGGAACAAGCAAGAAGTAGACTAAAAGATAATTTTGGGATAGTCACCAAATTTTAATTTGAGTGCTTCTATAACTATGAACACTAGCATCAGTTTGGGACAGTTGTGTCGACGAAACTATCTAAACTTGATGTAGGTGTCCTATACGAAATACCTATTGTAAAAGGATGAGACTACCTAGATTCTTTTGGGTTTATCTTCACTTTCACTTTGGTGCATTCATATATGGGTCATGGATTGTTGCTCTTCATAAAATTTTAAAACCCTAGTTCTTTATTTTCATAGTGACCTTAGAAAAAAATGGGTTAGTGGGTACACAGTGTCGAGCTGACCCCAAAGACTCCTCTATCAATGAGCACTGCCTATATAGCCATACTCTGAAGAGGGCCTCAATTGATGTAGTTCTTCCCTACGTGTTGGCTTGTGCGTGAATCATGCAATATGTAGAAAGTAAGTACAAAATAACCTAGCTTGTAATTTAGCAAATATAGCTCTTAGACTTCTCTTTGAGTACTTTAGACCTATGTATGTGTTGTTCCTATGATTGATATGAAAATATAAGAAAATAGGGAAGCTTTACTCATTTGAGTGCTTGATTGAATGCTTTATTAAGTTGTCTTAGGTATTTTTTACGTGTCATTATTTTTTAAGTGTTATAATGCGATTTATTTTTGTAACATGCTCCAATGCAAGTGTATAGTGCTTTAAAATCATTCAATTTGCAAGTGAAGCGTATCCTAATAATTGACCTAAGTGTTATAATGTGAGTTATTTCTCCAAAGGGGTTGATATAACTATAAGATCAACCCTCATTCATTCCTCACCCAACGACGCCTAGAAAATACCTGAGACAACTTATCAAAGCATTCAATCAAGCACTCAAGTGAGCAAAGCTTCCCTTTTTTCATATTTTCATATCAATCATAGGGACAACACATACATAGGTCTGAAATACTGAATTAGCAGTCCAAGAGCTATATTGTCCGAGTTACAAGCTAGGTCCAGGGACACAAGTGTTTATCTTGGACACTAGTGTCTAGGGAACATGAAAGTAGGTACAGACTCAAAACTTACAGAGGTGGAAGATAAACATGTTTTAAGCATTCTAGACAAGATAGTAGGTTTGGGTCATCAACATAAGACTAGTCGGACCAAGAGATAGGCCAAGGGGCACAAGATAGAGTAGATGCAAGACTTTGGAAAGTGAGAAAGGTCCAAAACTGAGAGGAAGAGCCAAGCTCTGAGTTTGCCTAGTATACAACACTGAGGTGTTATATAATCCATAAATATCATATACATAAACAAGTTAAGAGCCATCTTACCTCTTGTTGTACATTCATCACTATATTTAGCTTGTGTGCTTTATCATAATTCAAATCAATTTTTAAGAATACTTATGTATTGTAAAATCTAAAATAAATCATTATTCTATTACATCCTATTGAGCGTTTCTAAAACTAAATTAGGGTAAAACACCATGCACATTTAATTAAACTTAATCAAATATAAAACACTAAAATTAGACTTAATTAATATTATAATTCCTAAGTATTAATTTGCAACGAGATGGTTTAGAAGAGTATCTTGATTCATGGGCAATTTGGGAACAATCATCATAATCTAACATTATAATTGGGTTTTTTGTGGCAAAATAGTGAGAATACTAAAAAATTCCTTGTGATCTATGTACCTCCCCACAATCGTACACTCCATGTTCTAGGCCACTGAATCGTGGACTCCACATTTATAGAACTGGAAGACATGCATTAATTGATTTGATGATTACATTCATCATATTTGGGGCTCCGAAAACCTTGCTCAGTATTATGTATCTCTAATCGATCACAAAGGAATTGCTATTCTTCTTCAAACCCTATTGGGGCAGCTGGACCTACAAATGATAAGGAAATTATTTTTTTTTGGATTTGTGCTTAGGGTCAACATGGGTTTTAAACGTTATCTACTTATTCGGGCCTTCAATGGTACACAATATTGAAGTAAACACACTCAGTAAAATGTAGTTCAACCAAATAATCTAGTATAATCCAACTGTGTCTCTACCATAATCTTCAATGCCACAATGATGGTCTTTAAATGTTTGATTTATTTTAGAATGCTTAATAGAATATTATGACAATAAATACTAGATTCTCTTTCAAAATTTCTTAGATTATTGAATGATTTCTCTACATACTTAAATTGCCTTGATGTCTTAAATGCACTAATACCTTTATATATATTTATAGATTTTTAAAATTCAAATTAAGATTGAAACTAACATCAACTGATCGAAGAGGTTGATAAAACATGATCATTATCCTCGTGGAGACCCTAACACAAACAACACCACCAAAAATTATTTAAAAAAACAAAAAACTAAAAACAAAAACAATGCAAATTGTTTTTTACCCTTAGCGTATCCACGGAAAAACAATCACCTCCCAACCAAACTCAGTTAGACAAATGATTATCTACGACAGGGCCATTCTCCGATTTCCCCCTAAACAGTCTCTGTTAGCTTTAGATTTAAGTTTGTGAGACGACCATGGCTGCTGGAGCTTTTTCTGCAGTTGTATTACCCCAATACAGAAACACCACCTATCTAAAATCAGCACGCACTCTCTCTCTCAAACATAATTTTTTCTGCAATAACTCCAACACCAATTTAAGGTAAGACCCATATGTCTTCTCTGCAGAAGTCAACATTTCAGATCATGTTTTTTATTAGTTGTAATATGTTTCTGAAATATGATTGACCCAGTTGGGTTTTGTCAATCGACGGCCTCTCTAGAACCCCAATTTTGCAGAGGACAAATGAATTCAGAATCTGTACAGTATGCAAGGCTTCCAATACTGCAGCTGAGATTGAAACTCAGAGTGGTATAAAGAAGGATGCACCTATTCTGCCTTTCAGAGTTGGGCATGGTTTTGATTTGCATAGGTTGGAGCCTGGACTCCCACTGATTATTGGAGGAATCAGCATTCCTCACGACAGAGGCTGTGATGCTCACTCTGATGGTAATTTTATTTTTTGTTGATTTTTTTTGGCTGAAAATTTTGCTTGATTTCTTGTTATAGATTTTTTGTTTCAATATATATATATGGCATCTAGGAAGACCAAGAGTGCCTGTTCGACCAATAGTCGGGTCTACTTCCAGGGTTTACAGCTGCAATCAAGTCTTCTGATTTTGGTAACCCAAAAGAATAAATCTATGTAGAAAAGTAGGTTTTGAATTGTGGGTTATTGATTTGATGTTTTGATTTCCCTCATCTAGATTTTTTGAAAGAAAAGATGGTTTTTCGAGTTTTTATAATTTAAAAAAACATATCAATATGGTTCAAAGCTATTCTTATTAAGCCAAATAACATGGGCCTTATCATCAGTCCTACAAGCATGGAAATCAAAAGACTTGAGGCAAGTTATTTTAATAAAAATGGTATGCAATCATTTTTACAAACAACATATCAATATCGGACAAGGCTATTCTTATTGCCCTGAAGATGGATCCAGTAGTGGGATCCAAAATGTCAGACATGTAGATGAATCCAGAAAAATTTTATTCATTACTACACTCAGAAGAAGCCAATCTTAAAACTAAAAGGCTATCTTGTAAAGAAAAAAAAAGGATCTTGTCAAATCAGTCCCACAAGCATGCCAATTAGAAGACTTGAGGCCAGTTAAGCATTTATAGCCTAGAAATATGAACAAAATGCCTTTGGCAGGAGTTCCTCAAAATATATGTCAGACTAATAAAAGATTATAATGTGCAAAATGCGAGTGAAAACTTATATATAACAGAATCCTAGAATTGGGCGCCACTCTGCCAGCATTGGGAGGAGTTCATTGTCATTATCTCAGTCATGAGAGACGGTGTCCAGCTGTTTGTTAGATATTATAGTGGAAGGAAATCCCAACGTCTGCTTCTGGATTGGCAAAGCTTTTAATGCATGTAGTACCTTAAAAACCTTCCTTGTCTCACAATTATTATTGACATGAGATGCCTTCTCCTCAAGTGACTGTGTTGGTCCTTAGACGCGGCTCATTGTCTTTTCTGTTTTCTCATGGAAGTTTTCAGTCACACCCTAAAATATCAATAAATCCCTCAAAACTGATCATAAAACCTTGATTATTTTACTATGACTTCATTGAAATATTTTTCAACACCAGAAAAAATGTAGAAAATTTTGCAACGGATTGCAAGATATCAGTGATTCTGAAAATTAGGATTTCGCCTATAATATTTGCCCAAAACAATGCTCTAATCCCACTTATTATGATTTACACCTATAATAATTATAAATATGCAGAATATAATGTAGATGAACACAACACAATAGATATTGGTGGCTCAAGATGCCCAAATATTCAATATATGCAAAAATAGAATAATACCCTTAAGGTAGAGCAACACCATACAATATTCTTTTAGAAAGGAATAACTCCACAATGTCACTTTGAGGGGACAACCTCTAATATCCTTCTACTGAGTAGAAGACTCAGCACTTGATTGATTGATTTACAATGATATTCACCCCCTTTATATAAGCCTCTATATAACTAAAAATGGATGGGTAACCTCCTAATCCTAATGTATGCCGACCATTACCCAATGTAATAATTCCACAAGTTACTCATTTATCTTAATATATTAAACCCATATAATTAAGGGGGATGTGTGTCGTATGTCAACATCTCCATCAACCCATATACATTAATATATCATATCCCTAGGTACATAGCATATAACATATGTTGAATTCATTAACTAGAGATAAGCTAAAAATAATAAGTACAACTATGTTAGACATGGAAATGACAAAGAAGCAAAGTACTTAGTTGATTTTGATACTGACACAGTTCTAGATTTAGAACAGGCAGGAAGTAGACTAGCAGATGATTTTGGGATAGTCGCCAAATTTTGATTTGAGTGCTTGTAGAACTGTGAACACTAGCATCAGCTTGGGACAATTGCGTCGACACTACTATTTGAACTTGACGCAGGTGTACTATACAACATATATGTTGTAAAAGGATGCGACCACCTCGATTCTTCTAGGTTTGTCTTCGCATTCACTTTGGTGTATTTAGATATGGGTCATGGACTGTCGTTCCTCATGAAACTGTAAAACCTTAGTTCTTCATTTTCATAGTGACCTTGGGGAAAAGTGAGTTAGTGGGCACACGGTGTCGAGTTGGCCCCAAAGACTCCTCTGTCAATGAGTGTTGCCTACATAGCCATACTCTGAAGAGTGCCTTAGACTAATGTAGTTCTCCCCGACGTGTTGGTCTGTGTGTGAATCTTGCAATATGTAGAAAACAAGTACAATAGTGATATAGCTTGTAACTTGGCAAATATAGCTCTTGGGCTACTCCTTCAGTACTTCAAATCTGTGAATGTTTTGTCATTATGAATGATATGAAAATATGAGAAAATAGGGAAGCTTTGCTCACTTGAGTGCTTGATTGAATGCTTTGATAAGTTGTCTTAGGTCTTTTCTAAGTGTCATTGGGTGAGGAATGAATGAGGGTTGATCTTGTATTTATATCAATCCGTTTGGAGAAATAACTCACATTATAACACTTGGGCCACCTTTAAGATACGTTTCATTTGCAAATTGAATGACTTTTAAGGCAGTACACACTTGTGTCAGACTAGGCCACCTGCATCAACATAGGTGTCTATCCTAGATGCTAGTGTCTAAGGAACAGGAAAGTAGGTATAGACTCAAAACTTGCAGAGGTGGAAGATAAACAAGTTTTAAGCATTCTGGACAAGATAGTAGGTTTGGGTCATCAACATAAGATTGGTCAGACCAAGAGATGGCCAAGGGGCACAAGATAGAGTAGATGCAAGACTTTCGAAAGTGAGAAAGGTCCAAAACTGAGAGGAAGAGTCAAGATCTGAGTTTGCCTAGTGTACAAGACTGAGGTGCTATATAATCCATAAATGTCGTCTACATAAACAAGCTAAGAGCCTTTTTACCTCTTGTTGTACATTCATCATTATATTTAGCTTGTGTGCTTTTGTCATAATTCAAATCAATTTTTAGGAATACTTATATGTATTGTAAAAACTAAAATAAATCATTATTCTATTAGTTTATAGCCTGTGGAAGGTTTCTAAAACTAAATTAGGGTAAAACACCATACGCACTTAAACCTAATCCAATGTAAAACACTAAAATCAGACTTAATTAATATTATAATTCCTAAACATTAATTGGTAAGGAGATGGTTTAGAAGTGTATCTTGATTTATGGGCAATTTGGGAACAATCATCATAGTCTGACATTAGAACTAGGGTTTTTGTGGAAAAACAGTGAGAATCTTGAAAAATTCCTCGTGACCTAGGTACCTCCCCACAATCGTACACTCCATGTTTCTAGGCACCATAATCGTGGACTCCACATTTATGGAAATGGGAGACATGCATTAAATTATTGCATTCATCATATTTGGGGCTCTGAAACCTTGCTCAGTATTATGAATCTTCTCGTCGATCACAAAGGAATTGCTCTTCACCCTATTGGGGCAATTAAACCTGCAAATGATAAGGAAATTGTTTTTTCTGGGGTTTTTGCTTAGCGTCAACATGGGTTTTAAGCATTGTCTACTTATTAGGGCCTTCAACAGTACACAATATCGAAGTAAACACACTAAGTAAAATGCAGTTCAACCAAATTATTTAGTGTAATCGAAGTGTCTCTACCATAATCTTCAATACCACAATAATGATCTTTAAATGTTTGATTTATTTTAGAATGCTTAATAGAATGTTGTGACAATAAATGCTAGATTCTCTTTCAAATTTTTTTTAAATTCTTGGATGATTTCTCTATATATTTAAATTGCCTTGATATCTTAAATGCACTAATACCTGTATGTACTTATAGATTTTTTGAATTCAAATTACGATTAAAACTAACATCAACTGGGCGAAGAGGTCGATAAAACATGATCACTATCCTCATGGGGACCCTAACACAAACAACACCAAAATTTTAAAAAAAAAATCAATGCAAATTGTTTTTTACCCTTAGCGTATCTACTGAAAAACAATCACCTCCCAACCAAACATTAAACTCATTCAGACAACTGATTATCTACGACAGTGCCATTCCCAAATTTCCCGAAACATTCTCTGTTTGCTTTAGATTTATATTTGGGAGGCAGCCATGTCTGCTGGAGCATTTTCTGCAGTTATATTGCCCAAATACACAAACACCACATCTCTAAAATCAGCACACACTCTCTCAAACATATTTTTTTCTGAATAACTCCAACACCAATTTAATGTAAGACCCACATGTCTTCTCTGCAGAAGTCAACATTCAGATCATGGTTTTGTTAGTTGTAACATGTTTCTAAAATATGATTGCCCAGTTGGGTTTTGTCAATCGACAGCCTTTCTAGAGCGCCAATTTTGCAGAGGACAAATGAATTCAGAATCTGTACAGTATGCAAGGCTTCCAACACTGCAGTTGAGATTGAAACTCAAGAGTGGTATAAAAAAGGATGCACCTATTCTGCCTTTCAGAGTTGGGCATGGTTTTTATTTGCATAGGTTGGAGCCTGGACTCCCACTAATTATTGGAGGAATCGGCATTCCTCACGACAGAGGCTGTGATGCTGACTCTGATGATAATTTTATTTTTTGTTGATGTTTTTTGGCTGATAATTTTGCTAGTCATGTTGATTTCTTGTTATAGATTTTTCGTTTCAATGTTAGGATATATATATGGCATTTAGGAAGACCAAGAGTACCTGTTCGACCAATAGTAGGCTCTACTTCCAGGGTTTACAGCTGCGCTCAAGTCTTCTGATTTTGGTAACCCAAAAGAATAAATCAATGTAGAAAAGTTGGTTTTGAATTGTGGGTTATTGTTTTGATGATTTGATTTCCCTCATCTAGATTTTTTTAAAGAAAGATGGTTTATATTTTTATAATAAAAAAAACATATCAATATGGTTCAAAGCTATTCTCATTAAGCCAAATAACACGGGCCTTATCATCAGTCCTATAAGCATGGCAATCAAAAGACTTGAGGCAAGTTATCTTAAGAAAAATGGTATTCTTTTACAAACAACATATCAATATCGGACAAGGCTATTCTTATTCCCCTGAAGATGGATCCAGTAGGGTGATCCAAAATGTCAGACATGTAGATGAATCCAAAATGTCAGACATGTAGATGAATCCAGAAGAATTTTATTCATCATTACACTCAAAAGAAGCCAATCTTAAAACTAAAAGGCTATCTTATAAAGAAAAAAATTGGATCTTGTCAAATCACTACCACAAGCATGCCAATTGGAAGACTTGAGGCCAGTTAAGCATTTATAGCCTAGAAATATGAACAAAATGCCTTTGGCAGGAGTTCCTCAAAATATTGTCAGACTAATAAAAGATTATAATGTGAAAATGCGAATGAAAACTTATATATGACTTAATCCCAGAGTTGGGTGCCACTCTGCCAGCATTGGGAGGGATTCTTTGTCATTATTTCAGTCATGAGAGACGCTGTCCAGCTGTTTGTTAGATATTATAGTGGAAGGAAATCCTAACGTTTGCTTCTGGATTGGCAAAGCTTTTAGTGCATGTAGTACCTTAATAAACCTTCCTTGTCTCACAAGTATTATTGACATGGGATGATATCTTCTCCTCAATTGACTGTGTTGGCCCTTGGAATCAGCTCATTGTCTTTTCTGTTTCCTCATGGAAGTTTTCCGTCACACCCTGCTAACAGTGTACCGAGTTTTGCCCCATTGTGTAGTGAACACCTGTGGATGACTGATATCTATTGCAACTTTCTCATGAAAAGATTGGAGATAACAAGTGGTCCGTCATGCCATGCAAAACACTTTCTGTAGTTACCTGTTTGAGAAAGGATTAAGAAGTTGGCATTATCTGAGCGCTCTTTTTCAACTAAGAACCGCATTAGTTTGGACAATACCAAGGTTATCACATTGAGGACCACTATTTCAAGGGCAGTCTAAGGGAGGCTATGCAGATTGATAAGCACACAACAATTTAAACAAAGATGGTGGCTTACATTTAAGCCAATCTTTGATATCAATTTTAAGCCGATTAAAAAAAGACACTCACTTTAGGAGATGCGTTAATTTAATTTTTTATAATCAGTAGGTTGCAAATAATTAATATTTGTAATGGCTGGTTTATTTAATTTCTTCTCCTTTGGTGGTCCCATTTAGCATCATGTAATTGGCTGGAATTTTCTATATAAGGAACTCTAGTACACAATCTCATCATTTTATTTCTTCATGATGATGGACTGTGGTGCAATCTGAAACGTCAGTTCAAAAATCTACTACACAGTTTTTCCCAAAAGCTTGTTTTTCATGTTTATGGAATGTGGAAGCCTTAAACCTTTAATGTTTAAATATATTAATATGTTCTAGAATTTTTGAAGTTTTTCTGGATGAACTGTGTAGAAGCTATTCAAGCTTTTGTCTGACATTTTGAGTGAGCTACTTCACTCATCTTCAATGAAATGACCATGTGGCAACTCATCCCCTCATAACAATGCTCTATGGGGTCAAAGTAGTTTTCACGAATGACATGTTTCTGATTACAAAATATAAACCCTTGTTTTCTTATGATTTTGTCTATAAAGCTTTTGCCTATAAAATTGACTACTATTTATTCAACATTCGTTTTTGTTAAATACTTCTGTCTAAAATGGATCCTGATTGACTAAAAACATTGAAGTACAGGTGATGTGCTGTTTCATTGTGTTGTGGATGCAATTTTAGGAGCATTGGGTCTTCCTGATATTGGTCAGCTTTTCCCTGACAGTGATCCCAAATGGCGGGGCTCAGATTCTTCAGTCTTCTTGAAGGAGGCGGTATGTATTTGTTTTCTGATTCTTCTTGTTTTAAAAACAGTAGCAGCTTGGGTTTCTTCTAATGGTTGCCGGGTGGTGTTTGCTAACTGATGCTCCCAAGTTCAGTTTCATTTGATAGTCACATACACACAAATTAAATAGCAGCCAGAGGAAGGGGCATTTTATACTGCCCGCTGAGAATCATTAAGTGAATTACAATAGAGTAATACTACTTTGGTTAGTCCTGACTATGTTTTAGCTTACACAGAGGATAAGCACAGCAAATCTATGATTTTCCCCTTGCTTTTACATATAATTAGCTGTGACTAATGAGCAATGTAGCTGAAGCCATTAGGGATTAATGAAAATCAGATGAGTAATATTTGAAAGAGAATCAGCATCTTAATATACCTTGATGAATACTTTTGCTGTTGCTGCTGTTGGACAAAATGTAACTAAGCTGAAGGGCTACCAGTCAAGGGATTCTTCTTGAGATGAAGTACATATTAAATACCAGGATAACAAGCCCAGAATTGCCATGTCGCCCTTAATCACATTAGGAGCTGTCAATTTCATGTTTGTCTCTCTCCATTTTTTTCATTTCTATGCTTCTATCTTCCTCTTTGTTTATAAGTTTTTCTCCTGAAATTAGCTTGAGTTAGACATCCAAACTTCTTAGGATAATGTGTGTTGAGTGGATTGTGATGATGATATTTTTGAACAGGTAAGGCTTATGCATGAGGCAGGGTATGATCTTGGGAATTTGGATGCAACCTTGATTTTGCAGAGGCCAAAGTTAAGCCCTCATAAGGAAACTATACGCAGCAATTTATGTAAATTGCTTGGAGCCGATCCTTCTGTTATTAATCTAAAGGCTAAGACTCATGAGAAAGTTGATAGTCTTGGTGAGAATCGAAGCATTGCTGCACACACAGTTGTACTTCTTATGAAGAAATAATTGACTTTGCATCCCCAATCTGAATTATAGAAAATTACGGCATGTGCCATAGTATTTATTTGCCAAGTCGTTCAAGAACAATAGCATTTTACTGTGAAATTTTCATTATGCAAAAGATGCTATACATTGCCAACCTGAGGCCATACTTGCTAATTGCTACTTAAGACAACAATGCTTTTTTCTTTCCCAACTGGTTGAAACTTTGTTCCTGGGAGATATCCTGCGAGCTAATGCTTTTAAGGGCATTTGGTCTGTCCAATTGAAGATTAGAGGGGGACAAAATCTGCACAACTTATATTATCTGATTTGAACATCAATTTAGAGTTTGTTTAATAACCAGAGAGCAAAGGTAAGTGTAGCCATGGTTATAGTCATCTAACAGTGCTTATATCACCAGACAGAGTACTTACACTACTTGTCCTTGAATTCTGTGATGTGCATTTGTTTAGTGAGCAAAATAAGCAATATCAAATGAAAATCCTAAACTTTTCAGATCTTTTTGTCGTGCTAATCAGTTAAAAGGTATTACATATAGCAACTCTGCTATTATGAGATAATCATCAATCCTAAACTAGAACATCACACCTACCTAAATAAGGTAGCGAGTCTCAAAAAGAGAATCATGATTACAATACTAAGAGCCAACTCACACAAACGGCATAGGGAGACTGCGAGATGGACTCACCCGAAGGTACCACGGAACAAAGAATTTGTAAGGTTTGTAACTTGAATATGGTAGAAGTTGAACCACATTAAGGACAACTTAAGGACATGGTCATTTCCCTAACCTCACTCATCTTCAGGTAAACGACCACGTGGAACATGCCAGATGTATAACAATATTAAGGACAACTAAACGGATATTTTCAGTCATCAATTATTGCATGAGATCTTAAATCTAAATAGTCAAAGCATGCTTGGAGAATTATTTTAAAACTGGACATATACAAAACATCTTCTAAACAAATATACAAAACATCTTCTAAACAAATAGATATGCTTTGATAGGTTGTACATACCAATATGGCCTCAAAACACATTAAAATTCATCTCATTTCTTATTTCATAGCTTTTATGAATGCATGGTAAACAATCAGCAAAGTCTAAAGCTGAAGATAAAGAAAAGTGCACACGCGATGGGGGTTTTTGTGTGGATAGAAACTTGGTACTATTATTTTTTTCAGTGCCTTTGTAAGCAGCCTATTGTGTGATATATGTTACAAAGCAACAATTGAGAGCATATGTTCTTGATGTAGACTATATTTCTAGACTCTTACAAACATGCAACACTACAAAAAGAACCTCAAGTTTGGTGCATAAGCTATTGTGCCTGAAAGTTGATGATCTTGAGGAATATGAATATCATGATACTGCATTAGTTGGGGTTTACACTTAGCGTGTTCATATATCTCTAGATTCTAGGCAGGTGAGTCATCCAAGATATAATTTTGTCAAGTGTATTCACAAAAGGTTGTCAATGAGGTCTGTGAAAAATTGTCTTCAGTTGACAATTTACATTCTAAAGTCTATATGCATACTGTTGAACTAATACTTTCAGAAAAATAACATATGTTTTCCCTCCCCTTCTGTGCCTTCTCACGTGGTTGTGATACCTTTGTAATATGTTTAACACTTGAATGCCACCGTTTAATCCTTTGCAATGATTTTGGAAGGTAGTGGAATCCACAGGATTGCATGGTTACTACTTTTATTTGCAGCTTGCTGCATTACCATGTAACAGTCTTGTACTAATGAAATCTGAAACAAAATTTGGATTTTCTAGAAATTTCCGCTGATTAACACTAGTAGAAATGGACAAAAATTATCTTTCTTAATTGGATGTCCTGCAATTGGGCTACTTGAAAATAATGGGATCTATGACATAAAACATCTGATAACAGAAAGGCAAATAAAAATGCTTCTAAGTGCTCTACAATTTCTCTATAGAATGTTCACTGTCCTTCTTGTCTAGCTTTGTAGATCTTAATAAGGTCTCCCAAACTTGAGTTCACTCCTTATCATCTCTCTCTCTCTCCATCACTAAAGCAGGGTTCAATAAAGGAAGACAATTGCTACGAGGGGGTTCACGCCTCACATTTGGTTCTGAGGGACGAAGAGAGTAGTAATCAAACATTTAGTCAAAACTCTCTCAGATCAAAAACATAAGCATTACCCACAATGTCTATATACTCTACTCATTGTTACTAATATCATTGACACATGCTTACTCTATAATTTAGATCACTACTACTTATAACAAATAAAGAATTATAAATTGTTGAATATGAGTATTGTGTTCCCATAATATTCATGAGTATCAATTCATTATAGACTAGGAAACACAAATACCCACACTTTTTGTAACTGAGAGAATTCCCATATTTTTTTTAATCACTACATAGAATTTTCATATAAGAAATGCGAAATATTACAAGATTTATGACCTAACTTACTAAAATCAGTGTTATTACTCCATTGGGGAAACCGATCATATAATTCTTGAACATAGTCAGAAAGTCTTACAAATACAAATTATGACAGGATAACCAGTGACACTGTGATTAATAAATAAGACTTTACACAACTATCGATCATCATTAGAGAACGTAATTCTTAAACATAGAGAAGATCTCTCATACAATGACAAACAAAGGTAATCGAAATACTACTAAACTATATACAAATCTCATAGCATTGTATCAAACTAAGAATTTTCACGATCTCGCTAAGAGCAATGTCTACACTTTAAGCTCTAGATCAACGACCTAATCTTAACACTGTATGACTCATAAGAGAGCCTAAGGCATGCATTTCAATTGATTTTCACTCTTATATGAGTTCCACCATTCTTCAACAATATATTCCCTACCTGAAATTATAGTCATACAAACTATCACTATAAGACTCTCTAAAGAACATGAACTCGACAAAAGGATTAACTCCTAAAGAAAAGCATACTAGTTAGCAGAATAGATGAGTTGTGTAGAAGGGTTCTCCTCTTTATAGCCTTCAACAACTGGAAATTGATTCTGATGCACGTGACAGTGGTCCCTGTAGTCTATTGTTAGTGTTTATCCCTTCCTCAACAAAGGGTACCATACTGACAAAACATATGTAACTCCCCTCAAATATCTATGGGAGGGTGAATGACTACATTTTCCTAGGGAAGGACTTGAGTATCCACATGTATATAGAATATATGCCTAGGGAATATGACAAAATTTTGACACAAAATTACATTCAACATATAATTTTTAATGTGCATATGGAAGGCATAATAGTAGAAAAAAGAACCAACCTTAGGACTGTACCTATATATCATTGTGCAAAAGTCTTGGTGAAACTCTCTAGCATTTAGTCCCACACCTATTTTGTGGTTGAAGGAAATCTATATCCCTCATAATTTGTGTCCAAATATGGTCTCTGGCTGATCCATACTGTTAGACAAATGGCTCAACTTTAATCTTCATATTCACCACTCATTCATAGGCTTCAATTAAATCCTGCTCATTAAGGAGTTTATCTCCCTTGAGTGCCCTCCTGAAAATTTCCATGAGGGACTTTATAGCATGTTGCCGTTCTCCTTTACCATTGATTCCATTATTTGGATTAAATGGAGAAAGAAGCCTAAAGCATCAATCATTGATACTGATATTTAAGTACTTATTTTCTTTCCGTAGTAATAAGAAATATCCACATTTACAGTAAGTAATCTTCATATAACTTCTCAAAAGACATTAAGACCAGTTTGAAACACATTTAAACAATAACTCTATTGTTTCCTTTCAAATTAAAAACGTACACCACAGAAAAAATAGAATGCAGTCATAGTTTCAAAACCTATTGAAACATAAAACTCATTTGCTTAAAAATGTTACTCAGGATTTCCAACAATCCAAGCCATTAAGACCAGTTTGAAACACATTTAAACAATAACACTATTGTTTCCTTTCAAATAAAAAATGTACACCACCAAAAAAAAATAGAATGCAGTCATTATTTCAAAACCTAGTGAAACATAAAACTCATTTGCTTAAAAATATTACTTTGGATTTCCAACAATCCAAGCCATACATTTGACAAGTTTTATCAAAAACCTTAAGTCAAAACCCTTAATACCACTTCAAAAAAAACCAGGGTTTTCCACTTTGAAACAAAATGCAAATGTATGAGAGCACCTACAGCCTGCTTAACATAAAGGAGTTTGAATAAAAATAAGCCAATAAAAAGTTTGAAGCTGGATAATAAAGAGTCCTTCACAAAATAACTCCAATCCAAGTTTGAATCTGAGCATTCACACAAAACCAACTTGAGTCAAAACCGATTAGCAATCCACCATAATACCCACGACATCACCATCAAAGATTAGAAATCTAATATAACCCAGTCGACAACCATAATACTTATTATTTCAAGAAATCAAATAATCTTCACCAAATAAACTGGATTAACAAAAACCTAAATTGTATTCTCAACACTTAGAACTCAAGATTTGAAACCACATTTCATTAATTCAATAGAGTTAGAATTCCATATTAACACATCAAACCAACACAACATACAAAACCATCATAAATGTGTTTTCCCAACAAAAACTCAAACAAACAAAACACATAATATCTAAACAACTTCAATATAACAAATGCCACTCAGATACATCATGAAAACCAATGCAAATGTGCATTGTAAGTCCAATGGGAAGTCTCTCGACTTCCCATTGCATCTACCGTGCAATGGACAAGCTCAAAATAAACAATGCTCGACTATAAAAACAATTAACATTAAAACTTACTTGTAAATCGCCAAAATTTTAGATAATCAATTTTTTCCTCTGACATTCGTCCTTGAGCTCCCACAAACTCTCTCGGTTGCTAGCCAAGACCAACAACAATTGCCTTCTCACCATCATAATCTGCAATGTGGTCAATAGGACAACCACCATTTTCTCCACAACTTATCTGAAGTCTCGCAAATAATGTCATTAAAAAAATTGTCAGTAACCTTGAAAACTACAATTCGTACACCAAATATCTATAGTTTCTACCAAAATTCTAACAATATCGAGCTAGGGTTTTCATATGTAGAGCTCAAACAAAACCAGATTAACCAAATGAGAGTCCAAGAACTACTCGATGGTCGATGGCCTCGAAGATTAGGCCATCATGACCTAAATATTTTCTTAAGGTCAACTTCGTGCTTCCAAACAAAACTAATGATCCCCCAATGAACTAGTCATGGTCCCCTTCCACAAGGGTCAAACAACATAATGATAACCAAAAAACAAATAACCCCCATACTTCTCAAACAACGGAGAAGCCACCAAACACAAGACAGTGAAAATAATGTACACCCAACAGAATGCTAAAGAGGTTACCACAAATCAAAAATACCAATCGTAAACAACAAAACAAGACTTAAGCTACTTTAATAAGAATAGACCCAGTCTACACAAGATAAAATGAAGAGTGACAAGAATAATAAATGAGTCACTCATAAACAAAAAGACAAAGACAGTAAAATCCGAGAATCAATTTAACTCAAAGTAATGGTCAAATAGCTCATTACTACCTTTGCATCCGTTGTTGCTGAAGTCCACAACGAATTTAGCTCATCAACCTATGTGATCAACTAAATAGAACATCAGCAGCAGTATCTGAACAAGATAGAAATATCTAATATAATAAAGTAAATTCTGTAATGAACTAAATATCAATATGAAAATATAAAAGTTCTAAAATACCATCATGATTTACATCATATGATCTTAGTACAAAATCTTAATAAAAAGTTAATAATAACAATAAACATAGTGTACTGAATCAACTAACAACAATTACAAATAATTAACATGCTTAAGAGTATCCAATTGAATGTTAAATAGTGTCTCAATAGTAAAGACAATGCATCAAAAAATAATGAGGTCATGACACCACCATTAAAATATTATAAGGTGTATTAAGAAAAATTGAACCATTGAAAATGGTCGGGCATAAAATCTCATCTTGTATGAAAATTATGAAGAAAGTGGACTTGTTTTTCTTAAATAATGTCATTAAAGAGTTGATATAAATGAACTACCACTAACCTCAATTATGAGATCAGGGTTAAGATTTGATAGGGACTTTTTTCTTTTAGATAGAAAATATTTAAAACAATTATATATTTTAAATTTTATTGTTAAAAATAAAATGGAAATATATTTGGGTGTCGCTAGTAGACTAATCAGTTTTAGTTGAGTCACACAAGAATCAATTGAAATCTATAGTTTTTATTTTATTTTGTGGGCAAGAAACCAATGTGATCTCAAATGGAGTTGTTTGTCCATGTTTTTATCATCTAAGTTTAGAAAACATGCCCACTTACATTTTAATATAAGATAATATTGATTATAAGAATATTGGTCTCTATTGCTCATATTCTTATCTTGTTCAGAATTGGTAGCTACCTATTTTGAATCAGTGACCTATATTTTCATCTTGTATAGAATGGGCATGTGTCCATTCTACATACGATATTAATAATATTGGTCTATGTTGCTCATATTATCCCTACAAGATAGGAATATTATCAAGAAACTAATATTCTTATTTTGTGTAGAATGGGTATGTTTCTATTCTACACAAGATAAAAATATAAGTCTTTATTAGTCCTATTATTCATATTTTGTTCAAAATAAGCATGTGTCTATCCTACACAAAATAAGAATATTAACATATATTTTTCATATCATCCATATCTTGTTCAAAATGAACAGTTGCCGATTCTATACAAGATAAGAATATGAGCTCATTCTAAACAAGATGAAAATATTATCAATCATATATGTCATTCATATGTTGTGTAGAGTTGGTATGAGTTTATTCTACATAAGATAAAAATATAGATTTTTATTGCTTATATTATTCATATCTTGTTCAAAATGGGCATGTATCTATTCTACACATAATAAGAATATTAACATGTGCGATGCATATTATTCATATCTTGTTCAAAATGAATAGTTACCCATTCTATACAAGATAAAAATATAGGCTCATTCTGAACAAGATGGAAATATTATCCATTATATATAGGTCATTATTCTAATCTTGTGTAGAATAGGCATGTGCCCATTCTACACAAAATAATAATATTATCAACAAAGGTCAATATCGATGTTTGAGTTATTCTATCAACTTTATGAAAATTTACGATTTATAATAATCATCCATCAATTCTATGAACTGGGGACTACTCTATCTAAATAGTTTTTTTTACATGGTTTAAAAACATGATTTCAACATATATTTAATCTTTGACACTCATATTTCAATTGACTAATTATTTAAAACATGAAATAATGGCTCTTGTGGGCACTGCCCCCTACCTAGATATTTTATTTATTGAAGATGCATTAGACTAGGAGAAAAAATACGAGTGGTTTGTAGAGATCAATTGTCTATCTAACTATCAGAATGCCCTATGGTTGTTTGATTAGTTGTGGGAAGACATTAAGCAGTTGAGATAGTGTTAATCATGAAATGTATTTCAGATAATGTATTAAGTGTTCAAGTGTGGCAATAAATAACAGAGTGTTCACGCCAAATTATTCAAATAGAGTTAGAGGTTCCATTATATATAAAAAGGGGTATGGCTTGTTCAATAAAACATCTAAAATATTTTTGTTATTATTATGGTTAGAAAATAGAACCGTATATAGATGGAGACACCACTAGAGTGGAAAACAATCAAAATATTTGAAATTGAATTGCAATAGCATTCAAAAGACTTTATCAATATGCATTCACTTCATCTGTTGGCCACCGTTTGAATATGTATAAAAAATTGGAGAAAAAAACGTTTTATTCAAAAATGTTTATATAAGGAAGCAAATATTGTCCAAGCTGGAAAAAGATTCTTTGGTATAATGCTTCATGTAGCTAAGGGCATCTGTAAAAAAGAAAATTACATTGCAATAAGTTGAAAAAAATTAAAAGGTGAATCTTCAACATCTCAATAAATTTAGTTTTTCATGTTCAATGAAAAATCATTTAAGATTGGAGTTGAACGTTGTCATAAAACTCTTTCTAAATACCAGTATTGATCCCTTGATTCAACCAGTGTTGATTTGTTGGTTAGCTTTATGTTGTGTAATCATGCACTTCTTCAGCAAGATGCTAAATTATTTCCCTTCAAAAACTCAAATGGTGATATCTTAGACATTGAGTTCAAGCATGAATTGTAAGATTTTAAGACTCACTTCTACATTATCGATGGATAACATATCATCACAACTCATAAAATTATCTTGGCAAACCATGAGTTTGCATCTATTCATGATAGAATAAAACAATTGTATGCTCATATTTTTCTATCAAAGCCACAATAGAGTAGATGATCAATATTTGCAACTAACAAAACATGGCTAACAAGATGGGTACACACAAAATTTATTGACCAGTTGTACAAATTCAAGGTGATGTGGATCATGGAAATAAGACCACAATGCCCCAGTTTTAACCATTAAAAGACATATAACTAGAATGTATTTGAAATATTTAGTTTTGTACAACTAACAATAAAACAAATAAAAATAAAATATTCATTTAATTATTGTATAATGTTTGATTAAGGTAATTTTTTTCATGTTCGCATACAATTCTTTAAAAAAAAGATTTTGAATATTTTTTAAAAACAAAAATTGGACAACCTTAATGATAACCTTTTGTTCTCTTTCTTCTAGATGAAATCTAGGAAAAATGGGTTCTGATTTTTTTATCTATACACAAATGGTGGGTTGTCTTGTTGCTTTAAGACATACAACCAAAATTTAAAGGTAAATGCATTGGATGGTCTTACAGCAAGCTTCATAAGAGGCACAAGGGGTATGTATGCAGATAAATCATATGTACTTGTAGACAAAGTTATTAGTGGTGAAGTTTAGAAACACTCTTGAACCTAGTGTGAAGGTAAAAACTTTAAATTCCTATTGTAAAAATGCAAAAAATAATAGTCTCAAGGGTAAAAATTATGGACATAGATTTGAAATCATGAGTTTTTAAAGAAGTAGCTCTAATGGAATACACTGCATCAAATGTGATCGAAAAGTTCGACATGCATTAAATTCACTTTGATCAACTTTGTGAGGAATTTAGAGATGAAAAGACAAAATATAAAAGTAAAAACTATTCAAATAGGGCAAAGGGGTCAGATAAAAATAGAAGACAATACGATAATATCAAAGGATTCCATCAATCTACTAAAATTGTATGTGTCCTTAGTTAATAAGAATTCTCAACTAAGGGAGAAAGATACTTATGAGTTCACATGTTAATGTGTTTTTTTTTTTTTTCCTTAGGTAAAACATTGACAACACTAAAAAACTATCTTTCTCATCTTAGTCTAGATGTGGTTATTGTTGATTTTTACAACGTTGTGACTGATATATCATAAATTGATATTATAGATCTACTCTCATGTATTGAGTCTAGTGCAAATTATTATGTGTGCATCTTCCCTATTCTAGTGGTCAAAGCTTACTTGTTTTATAATTTTGTACGCATCTACATATAAAAGACTAAAGACAAGTATGAAATCATTTTTTACGGATGTTACAAGATTATGTCGGTGACTTTAACATTTATGGTGTCCATAATTCAAAAGACAAGCTTGATGAAGAAGCGGAAAGAGAACTCGACTAGTCACACAGTGAGCCCTTGGATATTGTGAGGCCAAATGATATTGGAATTGTCTTATCAGAACGTATGTTCAAGTGTGAGATCTATAAAAATTTTACAACACATGATCGCAAGATGAAACACAAACTCATCCCCTATTTTAATATTTTATGGAGGCATAAATACGATACAAGCACCCAAAATTTTAAAGATAATTTCACTAATATGTATAGTATAAAATCTAAAACAGGGGATGCTTAAATATTACTAAAAATATCTCACTACACCTCCAATTAAGTGTTTTTTTTTATAATATCATAAAATTTACATACACTAAAAAAATTTCATAATTAAAATCAAAACTTTGGGTGATATATACTAAACTAAATTATCTACATTGCACTATTAAATTTTAAAAATGAACAACCATTTATTCTTAAACATTAGACTTCTCCATGCATTTGAGAATACACAGCCACCCATTCTAACCAATTTTGAATTCTCATTTTAAACTTGTATGTTTCATGGTAGGATTTATTAACCCATTACAAATAATGATGAATGTAGACGAGGAATTAAATCAATGCATAGTTACTTCAATTCATGTGGATACAGGTTTATTCGTTGAATAACACATTCACACAACTAAATATCCAGATGACACATGTAACTAAAAATATGAAGTTCAGTAGAACATGAAATTGGCTATGGTAAACACAACAAAGGGTGCACTATTAATTGTCACAATTAGCTAGTAAACGGGTATTAAATATTACTTATCAATAATTGAAAACTTCATTACTTCCCAACTTTAGTATGAATATGTTTGTCAAGCATTATATAATTCTTATATGTAGACTTGCTTGAAGACGATGTACAATCTGTAAATTTTTTTAAGAATACAGGTAAAATATTAGCAAGGATATTAGTATTATTATATTAAAAAAAATGTATTGTAAAAGTGAATCTCAATATTCTTATTTGTTATCGATTTATAAGGATTGTAAATTCAACAAATTTCTTTGAAAAATAATAACATGCTTCAATTCAACAATGAACACATACAACCAAGAGGATATTTAAACTAGTTTTTTATTGCTTCGTTCACACAATTTCAAATTGCATTTTGATCTGCATGTGATATAGATGTCAATGTAGAAAAAATTAGAATGAAACTACTACTACCAATTAAGTTGAGGTCTATCTTTCATTTTGTTGGGGTTTCAAGCATTGTGATAAAAATGGAGAAATATATATTAAAAATTCGAACACAACTTAGAATGAACTTATAATTCGTTTTAATTTTGTAAGTACTATTGTAATCAACCCACTAAACAAATGTGTACTTAAAAAAAAATATATCATTTCAATGAATATGTCTTCTGAAAAATAAGTTAGAAATATAAAACGATTTTTGACAACATTGTTTACACAACTAACCTCAAGTGTTAAACAGAGTGATAAATGAAATTAAATTTACATTGCTTATATAAAATAAAAAAATTATCATTTTTAAAATTTCACTACCATCTAATACTTTAATTCTCATAAAACATTTTTCAAACTGCATTACTATTTAATATTATTGATAGTTATATGTTTTAATTCGTATATATTTGAATTCTCAAATACATACAATTGTGAAAATTTTGTTGGCCCAATTCGTAAATTTTAAATCTACTTCATAAAATATATAGGTATCTCATAAAAAAAGAAAGATCTCACTTGGTATCCAATACAGTTATAGACTATGGGTAATCTGTTATAGTTGGCATTAATTTAAATTCAATAATATATAGATTTCTCATAAGGAAAGAAGGCTCTCACTTAGTATACAGTCATAGACTATGTGTACTCTATTATTATTAGTTAGAAATAATTTAGGTTTAGACTGTATTCATAATAATCAATGAGTGAACAAAACAAACTAAGGCTAGAACAAATACTCGCTATAAGATGAGTCACTAGTTCTGACCCTACTAAATTATGGTCAAATCAATAAGTTTTGTGAAGAATTTTACAACTAGTAATGATTCTTTCCTTATATTCCTATATGTATCAACAACTACTATAAATACTCAACCAAAGATAAAGATGCAAATATTATTGTTTGTGCCCCAAAAATATTTTTTGAGCCTAAAAACTTCTGATTTACAGAGTCAATGTTAAAAATACTTAAAGCTGAAATACTTTAGCGTTGGTTGTGTAAATATATATGACTTGCAATATTTTAGAGCTTGTTTTAAATAGACATTCTGGAGCTGAAGTTCTCTGAATCTGAAATATTTTGGAACTGGCTATGTAAAAACTCAAGTGTTACAATATTCTGGAACTAGATCTAAATGAACACTCTAAAGATAGTTCTAAATGAATACTTTGGAATTGCTATACTCCAAAATTGCAATACTGAACAGAGTTTTTTCTAATGTTGGAGCTATTTATAGATACTTGTGTTCAATTGGATCTTGTTACAATAGTGTTCTTTTAAATACTATTACTTGTTTAATTGAATCTATGATACATAGAGGTTCTTTTGAATAATATTACTTGTTTAATTGAAAATGTTTTTAATAAATTGCAATCATGGCATAGCAATTAAATTTTAATTTCTTAATTCAATTTTTATATTTTAGAGAAATTATTGTGTTTAATTGTATCTCGGTGCATTGATGTTCTTTTGAATATTTTTGCTTAATTAAAAAATATTTTGTATAAAAGTTCATTTTGATTTTGTTTTTCTCTTACAAAAAATAATTATCCTTACGTATACACATTGTTATTAATTGTAGTTTACTACACTGAGTTAAAAAATAATTTCTTTCTTTCGTATTTTTAAATCTTATTTTAGTTGGAAGAAAATTATTGATGTTGGGAGTGGAAGGCCTACTGTTTGGAGTTTTATGGATTACTGAACTTAAATTGTCAAGAAAGAAATTTAATTCTTCGGATTCATGTTATAGATACTTATGTCACACATTTAGTCTTTATTTGTTAAGGATTGCAAAAACACATTTTGATATTTGGATATTGTTTACTTATCTGCACTCAAAAGTGCTTCATTATTTCATTCATAAGTTTGATTGGCTACAAAATGTTGAATTTTTATTTACTTTAGGTATATCACATTGTGAGATAAGTGAGAGATTTTTCAGTTCGAAGAAGAGATTTTTATCTCCATGCCACATTTTGATAAAAAAATAATCACACACTTTTGTGCATGGTTAGAACATGTGGGGCACACACAAATATGCATTGCTCTTTGAAAACATATAAATAAACTATTAAGGATTTTCACTAAGTTGTTTTACATTAAAACAAAGTCATTAAAATAAATGAATTTAACTAAGTTATGTTGCATTTTTTAAGATTGTATTTACTATATCGAATTATAATTTTATTTAATTATTTACTACATTAACCTATATAAACAAGTGATTCTGTATAAAATTTCTATTTAAATGGAACTTCTTAGATCATTGTATTATATCTATTTTGTTTTATTTTGTTGTAAAGACCTTTATAAAAAAATTATTACACCAACTTATTATTTCGTGTTTGCTAGAGTAACATATTATTTTATATTTGCTACAATATTATCTATAAATAAGTGATTTTGGTAAAAATATATATATTTGAATGGCACTCCTCTTGAATATTCAAATAATTAATTTGATTAAATTATTCTTCTATATTTTTATGGAGTTGATCTCAATAGTTCTAATTTTAAAACAATTTATTGTCTATGGTTTACAAAGCACACCGATTAAATTTTATTGTGTTCATTGTGTTTTAATTCATACAATTCATAAAAAAAAGGTTGCTACAAAAAATATTGACATGGCAGGGTTATTGAGTTAAAAAATAAAATACTACTTCTTTCGACCAAAACTTAAGATTTCTTGCATAGATATTTATGTATTTTTCAAATTGGGATATGGACATTGGATAATTCTAAAAATATATTTAAACGACTTAATAATCTCATTACATCAAGAAACAATATTGAAAATAAATAACTTTGAATATATATATATATATATATATATATATATATATATATATATATATCTCGAAAAAAATTCTAATCAATTCACTAAGATGATTATAAAAGTTTTGAAAACCCTGTACAATCAATTCAATACAATGCTAATTAAATAATCTTTAAAAAAATGGTCGTAACGATAAAGGTAATTATATCATTGCAAAGACATTTAATAGTTATTTTTATGAAGATAATTACTTGATGCATGAATTATGGTCAGTATTGCTACGCATAAAAGATGTCACAAATGTAAGGCAAGTAGTAAAGAGATTGCATTGAGTGTTTAATAAATGAATTATTTGTGATACTTGTATTTATAGTATGAAAAAATTAATATGTCCACTATCTTATGTAAACTATTTTCATAAATCAGATGTTGCATTGATTCTATGTATGGTAATTTTGATGTTTAGATTGTTACAAAGATTTGTTTTTCATAAATTATGTGCACTAAATGTTACAAAGATATGTGCATTGTGATAAATTCCCCATATTAAATATTTTATGGATATTTATGATATTTTTTCTGCACTTATATTTGTCATAATTTATCCACACTAAACGTACATTGAAATTTGTAGTACTTTAATTTCATTTATATGTAAAGGTAATAAAAATAAACAGTATGATAAAATATTGCATCGATGTTTGTGATATTTAAATGTTGCATGAATGTTTGTAATATTTTGCTTTCACTTCCATATAAGAAAATAAGAAATAAAAATTTACGATAATTATGTTGCAATTTATCATGGTCAATTTTGAATCAATTACGTCAAAATAAAATATTAAATGTTTTAAATTCAAGAATTACATCAAAATAAAATATTAATTATTGACATGTTTTGTAACAAAATATTGAATTGATGCAACAAGTTACATTAAAAAATCTAGCTATTTAACACTGAATTCTAATAACCTTCAAATTTGAATCCGAAAAATATGATATCTAATACCAAAAAATACTAAATTAGAATCTAATAATAACACTATACATTTCCAATATTTGATACTATAAAAGCTTATAAAGATAATTTCGGATTTTAATTTGGACTGTAATTTGTCTGGATTTATTGAAATGATGGTTAAAGGCTTCTATTATGTTAGCTTTGTAGATATCGACATGGACAAATTTCTTCTACATAAGTTTTCAATTGATTCCCCAGATGTCCAAAATTGATATAAATAGGGATGTTGGAGATTATATCTATAGAGTCTATTTTTGGTCAAAATGATTAGAGCCTTGGGAACCTATTCTCTCAAAGTTTCAATGTTATTACAATACATATCTTCACTTTGAGGATGGGCTCGTGATCCAACCTCTAGGTTACAATAGATTTTGATTACCTTGCAATGTGAGGGCTCCATTGGCACAATTCAAAATTTGTTCACATCACCTCTATATAGAGACAAATCATCATATTCCTTAGGTACACCATGTTTTTCAAATGTGTCCCATTGAATCTAAAATCAAGAAATTTTGTATTTAGATACTCTCCTTACCATGAGATTAGGGACAAATTCTTTTGTCTCCTTCGAGACTTGTATAACTCTCTCCAAACCTTCATGTTTTACAAGGATCTGAGATGCTTGGCCCTTTTCTTTTGAGAGATGTTTGATCTTAATCAATATTTGCCCAGAGAATTGGCTTTCACAATGATTTGCACCTAGGGTTTCAATTCACTTTGTTTCTTCTTCAAGATTAAGTAGGAAGTGAGATCGTCACAAGGTTGTAGTAATAGTGAGATTTGAGACATCAGAGAATATGATTTGTTTTCACATATTTTCTTGGATGCATGTACTTGTTAGTTTATATTCTCTTTAGAATTTGTTGAAGTTGCGCTTGCACTCCATATTTGTTACTTTACATCATACTTTTTCAGTCCCATTGTAAATTTTTGCTTTTTATGGGCATTATTATTATTATTATTATTATTATTATTATTATTATTATTATTATTAAACATTTATGTTGAATAAATTGTATTATAAAAATTGTGTATGATATTGAAAGTGTTGTAATCATAAGTGGAGAACACTAAACTGAGGTTTGTCATGTCATCTATTAATGTACAAATTCCTAGAAATACACGAATAAAAAAGATGACACTTGATTTAAGTCCAAATGAATTTAACAGAATGAAATTACTGGGACTGAGCCAAAAAATTAAATTACTCGAAAAAATGATTTTTTTGGTACAAAAAAGTTGTAATGAGGTTGTACATAAGGCAAATGTGCAAGATCCTCCTCAAATTGGTTTTACCAACACTGAAGGAACATCACCACGTTGTGGGATCTTGGAAGTGATAATTAGATGCATGAGTACAAGATTGTGATTTGCAAATAATACATCTAATGAAGAAATAAAAAAGGGAAAAATATATATATAAACTATAAAGGATAAGAACATCGTTATTCGATTGTCTTTATATTTGGTAAATTTTCAATGTTTTATTGAGCTTTTTGTGAATGTTATGTGATTACTTTTCACCCTTTTTTTTCCAGATTTTATTTTTAATTCATAAATAAAGTAATTGATTTTTTTTAATGATATGTAGAAAAAAAAATTAATATGAATTAGTAATATAAATAATGATAAAAATAAAAAATATCAATTTAATTTTTTGGGGCGTAAATTTGCTAATTTTCACTCTAAAAAAAATCAATGAATATATCATGATAAATTATGAATATCAAATGCTTAAGCTTACAACATAATTTTGCTTAACAAACCAAATGCAATATTATGATCCATCAAGGCTTTTGACCATAATATTTGTACTAATAATAAAGGTTTTCTTTAGTACGCTGAATTACAATCTTATTGCATTGGGTTTGAATGAATAATGGAGGCTTTTGAGACTCATATATATGTGTTAGGGTTTCAATCAAATATTGTGTTAGGGATTTACATTATTTTGAAGCTGACCATTAATTTTTATAAGAGATTTCAGTAAGTCCTTAAAGAGTCAAGATTTAATAAGTTTGAATTTTTTATATTGAAAGTATAAAGTTATATTAAATGTTGCAAGTTGTATTGTGTAGACATTTACTTTTGGTATAAGCTCATTTTCTATTGTATTTTTGTTATGTTTTATCACATTAGATCTATGTGCATATAATTGGTTCTTTCAATACACTTTATTTATGTTGGGCTCCATATTTATTTTCTATTAACTTAGGTTTACCTTAAAACTTGACTTTTTATTCACTTTGAATCAATGATAATATCTTTGCTCAATTTGAAATATCTTAAAACCTACAAATCAACTATTTATTTGTCCCTATAGGCTCCCAGATGCTTCTAGAATGCCTAAAACACTGTTTTAAGGACTTTTCCTAGGTCATAGTCAGTTCATGATTATGTCCCCTTTAACTAAGGGCTTTCACTATTTTCCATGTCCGGCCTATGTGTAAATTTGTTTTTATGAACCTTGTGTATCATCCAAATCTCTTACAACCCAGGTTTTTAATGTTCATTTATCAAGTCTTATCAAGAGACTTACGCATTTTGTCAAGGAATCTAGACATTGATTTAACTCTACCCTCATTTATCTTGTGCCAACACATTTGTATCATAAGGTGGTCATAACAAGGCATATAATTACATTTGATTATCTAAGAAAAGGTGACGTTAATTCTCTCATTTTGGGTTGGATACACATCTATGTATTAGAATTATATCAAACCCTAATTTTGAGTGTGCTAGATAAGTTGTTGCAACCCCCAAGAGAAAGGCCTAGGCCACTAACCCTTGCACATGTTACCTTTTTACAAAATTGTGGTGAACTATGTCTAATTCAAAAGATAAGTAATTCAGAGACCTTTGTGCATCAATTAGATCAAACAAATTAGGTTTCTCAATCGTGTCTTTGCAAAAACATTCCCAACATTTTTAGAGATTGCAGGTAAGTGTAAGCCATAATTATCAATAGTGGTCATAATCATGGGAACATAGTCATAATCAACCAACGATTTTGACCAAAGTCACAATCAACCAATCATTGATTGTAGTCAACTATGACCCTTCTTTGAAACTTTTATAATCAAGAAACGATTTACAAGTTTTGTTCATCTTATTATTTGACCCTAGTTTTCACTATTTTTAACCTCTATCAACACATAGGTTAATCAAAAATTAAATATTACACTATGAACCTCCTTTGTCAATTTTTAAATATCTAAATACCTATTTTGGCACATTTCATATCTAAATCATTACTATATTTACCATATTAACATAAATTTGCATTGTGCAATTATTTTAATTAATTGTGGAAAATGTACTTATACACAATAATTAAAACATCTTGCAAACTCTAAACAAGGTGATGTCAATTAGTGAACCTTTAAAAAGTATTTCCTTTCCCTTTTTTAATAAGCTCAACTAAATCTCCAATTTGAATCAAATACATTATCTTTTCACAAACTTCTTTTCAACTTTACAAATAATTTTGTAGTAGTTTTGTTAATATCACAATTCTATACTCTAGTTCACTTATAAATGAAGATTATTAAATAATGTATTTTAACCACATGCTTGATATTCTTGATATTTCAAAAAAATCTAAACGTTTATTATCAAGTTTCCACTAGTTTAATATATAAAATAAATTAATTTATTAAAAATATTAATATTATAATAAAAAGTATTGATTGGTGAAATTTTTTGACTCACAAAGTATCTACAAGGGGATCAATTAGCGTTGAGTGCAATGACCCAACCCCAGTAATGGACGAAATTAGATTTAAATTCCAAACAAATCTGATGGAATGGAACCGCTGAAATCTTCACACTAAACCAAAAGAAATTCATCATATAAAACATTAGTATTCCATGGGATATTATGACATTGATATTCATTCAGATATTAAAATGATACAATCGAGTTGATGTGGTTAAAAAAATTTCCTCAAGAACTCCTAGTTTAAATTGTGGGCATAAAAACAAAAAACAAAAAAAACTTGTAACTTTAGCTTTTCAATGGATGTTTGTATGGTTTTCTTTTTCAATAAAGACAGTGATCAGACACCTTAGAATACAGACGACGCATTTGTAAGCGATTACAAACATATCATTGTGATAAAAAATGCACATTTATCACAAATCTGGCAACAGACTATACAGAGGCAATTTCCTGACTCAGAAAATGTTATTTGTTGTATTTATTAACCCGAATAGCACGAAAAGGCTGACTAGCTGAAAATAGATTGTTATAAAGCAGTTGCTGCTGTTGGATACAATCATAATCAACTGATATATAAGAGAATGAAACTGCAAACTTTGCATGAATTCAAATGCCAAAGCGAGCATAAAGTCAATCTGAGAGCTCCAAAAATTAGAGAATAAAAAACAAACTACTCAGTCAGATTCAATAAATTGAAATTACTGTCATCCGTATTGACCAATTGTTATGAAATAAATTATTGGAAAAAGCAACCCAGAGCTAGTAAAGCTACTTTTGTGAGGAGAATGCAAGTGGAAAAAAAAGACACCGGTGTTTACCAGTGCATAGAAATGTCAGTTTTTGCGTGAAGAAGGCCAATCAAACTCTCAAAATATGACCAGGACCTCAAAATTCAAGCAAGACTGGATGCAACTGCAGTAGCATACGCATGTAATAGAGAGAGTGTTTGCTCAGCCACAACCCTGTTACGAGCCTGTCTTGCCCACTCTGCAGCAAGACTTTCTGCTTTGCTTCCCTGTGTACCCTTCTCTAAAGCATAGGCTGCTTCAATAAGCTTTCCTTCTGCCAGGCAATGCTCAACATGGGAAATTAAAGATTCAATGCCTTCAGAATGGAGTCCATCTTCTTTAACCTGCATAAAAATGGAAATAAAAATATCTAATTACCAATTCCTGCATAAAAATTAAAGATTGTACGCTAAATGAAAGTGTTATATAGCTGATCTTGAAATCCCTATGGTGCTCACCTTCACAGCAGAAGCAAACCGAGCTAGTGCATGTGTCAATAGGCCACCTCCATTAGCTGGAATAAGGGCGAGTTCCCGGAATGCCCCTTTCAGGCATTCAAACTGCATTGAATAAAATGAAGCACACTAGTTATCACTGCCACTGACAAAATGCTATAAAGAGATGAAAATCTTGTAGAATCTTTTGATAACAAAATTATTTTTTATATTTAGGAAAAGAGCTTCAGGAGAAAAATGCTTAAAATGATATTTAGAAATAATCTTTTGAACCACACTTTGTGGCTCATCGTCAATAATATATCTATATAATACTGAAAAATTTACAGGAGATCCTAGACCAGTGGGCAAACTACCAAGAGAATGTCATCATAAGTTGTCATTTTATCCTGCATAGATTTTAAAAGTAAACGCCAGACTGTTATGCTTCATTGGATACATAAAGACTGGCCACCTCTTGATGCTCTTCCACAGCGTGAAACAAAATGCCAATCTTTACACCTGACCTGCTACATATCTCTCCCATTAGGATTTCTTACAAAATTCAGTAGAAGTTCGAATAATGTGCTTATCAACGTGACTGTACATATAGGTATAGAAATAAAGATAGCAAACCAGAAACGATTTCAGAAAGGATAGCCATACCAGACATAGTATGAAAAAAAAAGACTGTCTATGATATCCAGCCAGAATGGTAGCATTTACATGTTGTCAGTTCTGGAACTGGGCATGGTACCCATATTATGAGGATTACTGAGGAAACTGTCATCTGCTGTTGTGGAAAATGGTTATGACTAGTGATTTGAATAACAATTGGGGGTGGAAGGCAGAAAAAGTTTGTTTTAAACCCATGTAACTGGACGAGGGCTGTGAAAGTGTCAGCTCGAGTTCCTTGAGGTCTCTCATAGAGTCATAGGGATGCTCTTTAACGATTTGTAAAACTTCCTAAATCTTTGCCCGGTTCTCCTGGACACGCCAGATCTGTGACTGATACTGGAGGTGCAGTTCTCAAATTTCGACATGGACCCTGTCCTTTATCAAGAACTGTATGTGGTGTTGATAAATTTCTGAGGCTTAAACATGTTAGCTTACCCACTAATGGTTCCTGGATCAAGCAGGGAATGAGCTGAGGCCATAAAAAAGTGAGAAGAAATTCAGGTGGCTGACAGGCTTCTGAATGCTTCCTCATCCAAATGTGGAGCTGACCATGGCTGACTCCAGCTGGTGGTCGAGAGAGAGAACCGTCATTAAGGCTGACCTTACACTAAAGTATCACCAGAAACAATCCTTACAGGCATGAAAAAGACAGCTTTGTAGGCCCTTTCACCAACCCTGCTTGAAGGATTGTCTTGCAATAATCCATTGTTTGTTAAATTTCATGCCAAATACCTTATTTTCCCTGTGGTTAGCTCTGAGCTTGCCTGCCATTCCTTAGAGAGCATCTTCTTTGTGTCCCTATTCCTTGTTTGCCTCTTACTAAACATGCTAACCTTGCTCAATTTGAGAACCTCCATTGTGTTTAAATTATGGAGCCTACAACTCTATTTTCCTTGGCCCAATCCAAGTTTTCGTTAGACGTATTATTTCTAGCAGATTATCCATCAATCATAACATTTATTAGTGTAATACCAAAGATATACCTAGAAACCTTTCGCACTCTATTTTTATCAATGGTCATGAGTTCCCACAAATTCACTGAACTTTCAATACAGTAACCACATTCAGCAAGAACATCACCGTTTCATTAACACTCCAAGAGGTATAGAAATGGTTGTCTTCATTATTTTCTTAGCCATCTGATAAATCAAGATGTTGGAAAATTGTCTTTATATTTTTCTAGCTGACAGACAGTTCTTGGCAAGTCTTGTTCTTACAGATAAAACTATTTCAAGCAAGGGTTTAAATGTACCTGTCCATGATAATGACTACCAACATGTTGAACGTGAAAAAGTATTAAATTTAGAAAACAGTTATTACTACTGATAACAATCACATTCATCCACCGTTGATGATAATGACTTAATGAAATAATGGAAGAAAATCGATGAACACACGTCACAGCTTGCAGGTAGCATTCTTATAACGAGATGATTGACAGTTGGGTGGAGTGTAGGCTTTGATTTGGTGGACTTCCTTCTAATTAGCATAGGGAAAATGCCCTTAGTTTTAAGCATAGCTATCCACAAATTTGCATCCTAACCCCTGGTAGTTGTCTTGCCTCTTGGAAGCTTGTCCCAATCTTGGAGACGTGTATGGGGACATCTACAGATGTCAGAAGACTTAATACATACCTCATAAATGGGGAAACTTCTTACAGAAGTTTCTTAAATATGAATATAAATTACAAGTATTTTTTGCTGTAGTGCTAACAACTGGTTGAAGAGAGTTACAAAACTAGACTAGTATGCATGTGTTTTGCAGAATTTTGCACAAATATTTATGACATGATTTCTAGCAGAGAATTTTCATATCAAAGCCCAAAATGGTGCTAGTAAGAAGGATTAACATGCACGTAGAAAAACTCTATTAGTTGAATGAAATGGAAAACAGGGGTACTCCATGTTAGTAGTTTGTGCTAATAAACTATAGTATTGCCCGATTTGCATTTGCAATTTTCTTGTAACCAACAAAAATACATAAAGGCGGCATTCTCAATAGTCATCAGTGTCTACACAAAGACCTTATCGTTCAACTAATGAATATTGGATGCATTTCTAGGTATAGGGCTATGTCTCCAAAAAACATAAGGAAGCTAAGGGTTTCTGATTTGATCTTTGTTTGAGAGCTCTTCATGTTGTTTTTTGACATCCCCTGGCCTTTCATGTGGCATACTGCAAAATCAGTATGCATGGGGTATGTATTATTAAAAGTTTGTAAATTCTTTCAACTTTTTTATTTCTTTCAGAGCGAGAGTGTTTCCACAGTGCATGAAGATAATGAAGTATTATTTTGGATTAAACTGTGTGAAATGTTTGCATCAATTTTTCGGGTCACACTAAGTGAACCGTCATCAGGTTGAGAGAATAGTATGATAAAATTGCAGATTTAGCTCCCTATTTATAGATATTATCATTAAAGTGTTGTGGAGTCAGGTGGGGATGGGGGAAATTAAAATATAAACAGTAAAATAAAATTAAATATTAAAAGATTTGACTCCATAAAAAGTCTAATGATAAGAACATAAATTGACTAGAAGATCATTATAATAGACTTCTAATCAATTTATGTTCTTATCAATAGACTTTTTATGAAGTCAAATTTTTTATTATTTAATATTTAATTAAAATATAAACAGTAAAAGAAAATTAAATATTAAAAGATTTGACTTCATAAAAAGTCTATTGATAAGAACATAAATTGACTAGAAGTACATTATAATAGACTTCTAGTCAATTTATGTTCTTACCAATATGGACTTTTTATGTAATCAAATCTTTTAATATTTTTAAAAAAATTACTGTTTATATTATTAAAAAAAATCCCCCTCTACCTGACTCCACAGCACTTCAATGATAATATTTATAAATAGGGAGCTACGTTTGCAATATTATCATACTATTCTCTAACCCCGATGATGGTTCATATAATATAACCCAAAACGTTGATGCAAAAATTTCTCACAGTTTAACCCAGAAAAATACTTAATTATTTTTTTTTTCTTATTCTTATTGGAAAAATTTTAAATTTTCAACTATAGATTTTGTAATATTTTTATTTTTCTAAAATATTAATGTATATATTCATGTGTATATGTATAATAAATTCTTGTATTTTGGCATTTCCCCAAACCCCATATCTTATTTTTGGAAAAAATTGCGTACCACTTCTAGCTCATGTCTCTAGCTCCCACTGCCCTCTCTGTTTCCTTGTAACGGTCAATTGGTTTTCAAGTGTAATCCATACATGTGAAGCATAATGGTGAGCATCAAAGTTGTACTATAGGTGGCTATCAAAAAAAAATCAACTTGTAGAATCTATTCAAGCATCGCACCCACCAGGGTGATAGTTTTGGAAATGCTACAGAAGCAGACCCCACTACCACAAGCCTTTGAGAGCTTCTCCCTTGTCCACAAGAAAACCACCATGCAAACAAGGTGGTACACTTAATTTCCATTACGCATTTTTTTAACCCACAATGATATGCACAAATACATCTTTAGGTCAGTGCAATAGTTCTGATTGGAAACAGGAAGAGAAATAATAGTCAATGACTATGATCCACCATTTATTTCATTATCAGATTTATATTGAGATCCGAATCAAGTATGCAATTCAGTGGACAACACACTAACCATGCAGCTTAATGTGTTATAGAAGTAGAACACAAATTGACAGAACCAGAACTGAAATTGCAAAAACAACAATAATTTATTGCAAATGAGGGTATACTAGTACACATCTTAAATACACTGAGAGATGAATCTCAAGGTTCTTATCTTGAATTTTTCAAGTACAACATTGAAAAAAAAAATCCATTACATTTTTTGCCAACTTCCCATTGGCTGCTGACAAATGACATCAATCTAGCTACATCATTGTATCGGTGGTAAGATCCACACATAATAACAAAATTATGCAAAATATAGTATAGATCAACATAACAAATGAAATATCGGTGGGCCAAAAAGCCCAAATATGCAATATATTCATAAATACCCTTAAGGTAGGGCAATGCAATACGATGCTCATTAAGGAAGGAACAACTCCACAATTCCACTTTGAGGGGGACACCTCCAATATCCTTCTAACAAATAGAAGACTCTTCACATACATGATATCCTTTAAAAAGATATTAATCTCCTTTATATAGACCTCTATTACTAATAATGGATGTGAACACACCTAATCCCAATGTAGGCCGACTCACTACCCAACGTAGCTAATTTCACGAGTTACTTATTTGACCCATACACCTAGAGGGATGTATGCCACATTCCATCAATCCATATACATTATCATATCATATCCCTAGGTACATAATAGTCGAGCTCAAAAAAATATTTTCGGAAAACATAAATCGGCTCCAAACTCCAACATATGGCCAAGTTATTACGATTTATCGATTGACTTATCCAAGAAAAAACATAAAACTTCTAGGTGATGGTCAAATGGACGTCAAATTTGAGGTTGATAATCCCATGTGATGGTCAAATGAATATCAAATTTAAGATCGAAGATAATTGTGAACAACTCACTCCATTACACTCCCTTGCTGCCATTGTAAAACACCTATTGGCATAACAAAGAGGAGCAATCTTTGTAGGAGAGATGTATACCATCTAATTGATAGCTATACAATGCAGAAACTGAGAAGTTACTACAAATAAAGAATGAAGGGTTCCAAATGGGAATGAAGGGCCACCCCGCATGGAGATGACATGTATCCACCTTAGAAGTGGAAATGAACAGCCAGATGTAGACAAATAGCCGAAGTTTGGTTGATGACGTTTCAATTCTAGTAGTGCCACTTGTCAAGGTCATACCTCCTAGCTCGTCGATCAGAATTTAAAACCGTAGTATGTGTTGGAAAGCTCATAAAAGCGAACTAGTTTAGATGCCCTAAATACATGTCTACAACAAATATTTAGGGCATCCAACTAAATTTCAGAGTCCAAATTCTGCACAGAAGGGCTCCAAAAATGGAATTCTCCTCCAAACAGCCATCTGGCTCATATTGTCTCGGGACCCCATCTTTATTACATGTATAGAATTGCATAGATTAATAATGAGTTCATCTCGTCCAATAAATGTTTCCTTCACAAAATCTTTACCAAGTCTTTTGCAATTATTTCCAACAATTTACATCCATCAAACACAAATATACTTTTTTCTGATAAGAGCGTTGCATATATGTACTTCACTAAGGTTTCCAAAATGGCTTTCACGCGCGCTAGCCTCTTCCAAGTCTTTACACTCTTCTTAGTATATAATTGAAGAATCTAAAAATAAATATGAAACTACAACACCAACCTTGCAGCCCAGATGACATTCTAAGGACAATTATTCCATTGGGCCAATCAAGTAATTCTTTTATGTGCTCTTTGAATAACTTCAATAAATTGAAACAATGCATAGAAGAAAAAACAACATACCTTTTGGTGCAATTGTGCCTGCGTTTTTGTTCCATTCGTTAAAGTTTCTGAAGGTAATGATGATAATACAACATCTATGACAGCATCTTTATCAATGCCTTCCATAGATGCTCGAAGCACAGCTATTTCTTTACTGAGAGGTGCACCCTTCATCAATGCATCTTCTAGAGCAAATGTTCCCTGTGCCACTCAATTAAATTGCTCAGATAAGTTTAGGGAAAATGCTTCAATATGTAGTTGTCATGCATGTGGCACAAACAGCAGATAGCAACAATGATGATCAACTTATCCTACATGATACTACACACGGATTTTTAAAATCCAAAAAGCAAAAGAGCACATTATGTCTATGTACTAACAAATATGAGGAAGAATGTCAAGGTCCCACCCTAATAGGATGAAATATCCTCTAATATGAATTATGTTTGAATAATTAGGTACTGGATACTACCAATGCAAGCTTGTGCACAGAGTGACTTTGTCGGGCCTCCTCTGATCGAGTATAAAATGCTGTACGCAGGGCATTTATCTGCAGGAAAAATAACACGCAAAAGATTATAACAAGATTTTGTGGCCACTAATCCTTAAAAGAGCACAAAACAAAATTCATCCACGATTTTGGAGTCGCACACAAAATAATAAGAAGAGAATTATGAACTTCACAAAACTCAACAGCCTTTGCATCCCAGATAAGTGAATTGAATATGAGAGGTGCATATACACAGTTTAATATTCAATAAGGAAAGAAAATACTTGAATGTTGGCATCAGACATCTCATTCAAATGGGATGCAGCCTCGTTAGCAAGAGCAGCAGCTGTTTCTGCTTTCGCAAGCAGTTGTGCCTTCTTAAGCTTCATGTCTACCTCTTCCTCCTAAACAGGACAGGAAACCAAAATAAAGATACCCTTCTGAAATAGCTCATTTCATTTACACAGGGAATGGGGAAAACTATCAAGGAAATGTTGAATTTAACTGGCTACAACGGCAGTGGCAAAATTTGCTTCAGCCAATATATCTTAACCCCTGGAAAACATCAACATCGAGAATTGAGTACCTTACGTCGAAGCTCAGACTTTAGCCGTTCTTCTGATTTTTCATTAAGTGACTTTAATGCAGCAGCTGCTTTTGCTTTTTCCTTATTCAATTCCTGGATGCAATGACAACGGCAAGGATAAAATAAACAAATGATTCTTCACTACTAAGCCAGTAAATTTAAAGATTAAAGAATAGAATTATTCCTTAATGACAAAAGGTTCCATTCCAATTTTACTGAATATGAGTTCCAAATTATTGATCACAATCATCTGTTAGTTAAAAAGAAACCATCTCAGTTTTGCTTTTTCCCATTCACAGAATGAAAGTTTTAACTATGCAAGCATTCAATCTCACTCACTTATCTTCCCACAAGATTCCCGAACCCTATCTGCTACATGCATCTCAGCTATGCATTGAAATTTTTTTCACAATTTAAACTAGCTTTTTATGTTTTGGCAGTTGGGTGAGGCTGAGGTGACATATTTGAATCACTATCCTGACATACAACATATTTCAATGTTGTAGACATAAACCTGACAACTCTCACATCATCTGTCTGATCTAGCGGTATCCCATAAATGTGTTGGTATATTTCAATAAACTGTTTTTAGTAAATTAATTGAATATACACCTATTTGTAATTAATTAGATATGCACCTATTTGTAATTAATTAAATATGCACCTATTCATATTTTAAGGTTGTAGACATAAAATCGACAACTCTCGCATCATCTGTCAAATATGCTTTAAGTAATTAATTAATTATGCAACTATCTGTAATGTTAAAATCATATTTTTATATATAACTCAAACTAAATCTCCATTATTGGAGTTCTGCCTGCCTTGACTAACACTCACCTTCATTGATATCGTAGTTATCACCCAGGAATATTGATTATATCTCCAGTTTTAGTTTAAGTTTAACTTGGAGGGAAATTTCTATTTTAAGCAGCCTCTCTTTGTTAGCCTTCTGATACAGTTTCTTATAGAAGAGCTTTATGAGAATTGAGGTGACCCATGTAGAGAGAGATTTTTGTAGCTTGTCATTTGATTTTAAATGGAAACCTGTGCAGTACCAAATTATGTCAGTTTTGTGATCTAGTTTAATAGGTTAATTTCATTTGCATTCCTAGTGAAAACATTTAGAAATGTTACATGGCATCAGAACTTCACCAAAGAAGGGCTTCATCTCAAGCCTGAAGCAAGAACGAAAAGTAACAGCTAGGCCTTACCCAGCAAGGGCTTCATCCCGAAGCAAACAATAAGCTTTGGTCAAAAGCTTACCTAACAGAAAGCCTTGTCCCAAGCCCAAAGTGAAACTAAAGTAATATGGCCCATCAGGATTACTTGTGCAATATTCAAATCAGAAATCAAGAAATACTACAGGATAAATTTACAGAAATTTACAACATTGTGGCAGTCAAACAGCATTTTATTCAGTCATTTTTCAGTCAAATACATCAAATTCTGGTCATAAGCATATCTCATTGATGACAATCTCTAAAACTGATGTCAAAACCCAAACAACATAAAAGTACAGCAGGTAGATTCATTAATGTTGCCCTTGTAATTTGTTAATGTCACATGGAAAAATCCCTAGGTAACTCTTCTACACTCCAAATCCCCTTGGCATGTCAACAATACCCCAATGAAAATAAGGTGCTGTCATGCAAGCACATTTACTTAGTCATGAAAGTAATGCTGATATGGCCGACAACTAATGTCACCAAGTTGACCTCATCAACAATTAAAAAATGGAGATTTTGTAAGAATAATTATGATGTCATTCCTTCATCATAATGATGTTATAAATGATGATATATTGTATTAATGATTTTGTAAAGGTTTTTTAGATGCTCCTTAATCTGGTTTTAATGCTCGTCTGATAGTTGCGTGGAGACCTCCTCCCAATCATTTGAAAATGGCAAATGCAATTGACTGTTTCTAAATAAAGGCCTGGAGCCATAATAACACTGCCCTCTAGGAAAGATTTGTTGCCCTTGATTAATTTGTTTCTCTTGCAAAGTTTGTTGGTTCCCAAGTGATCACTTTTATATGTTTATTGGTCTGCTTATAAGGTATTGTTTTATCTCTCTATTCTTGAGTTCCCTCATTTTTGTTAGATTATAATAACGGGTGTTTAATTCACCATAGATAGTTATGGTTATTTTGTTAGCTTATTGCACCCGTGAACTCTATTCCGGGTTTATTTGCTATTCCTTTTTCCTATATTTTAGAAGGTTGTTTGGCTATATAATAGCCTATGTAATGATTCATTCTTTAGTTAAGTATATGATTAATCGTGCTCTACATTTGGTTTCAGAGTAGGTTTCGTTTTGGAAGAAAATTGCAGGAGGTGGAGCCCCAAGGCACCCTCATACTGCAACTGGAAGAAGGAATTGAGAAACCTGTGCTCTCATTCTCCGAGCTCTCATTTACCAGAGAGCTCTCTCACAACCATTACACAGCTTGTTCAAGTTTTTTATTGTTGTGTTCCAAATTTCAAACATTCACCCACAATATTTCTCTTGTTTGAATGATTTTTTTGCAAATTTATGCATGTTTTTTACGGTTTTTGGCCGTACAGTTTTCAAAATCTGAGTTTGATGGTACAGTGAGTAGCCATCTAAGTTAGCTATCATCTCCAATTTGAAAAACCCTGAAGGCCATACAACTCTTTAAAGACAAAACCTGCAGATTGGTTTTTTTGACAGCATCCTCCATCCTTACGTTTTTTGACTGGCATAGGTCGTACAGAGCAGATTTTTTAAATATGACACCACAGCATGGTAGGAAACTATTCTAGCTTTCACCCCATACCGAGCAGGGTGTACAGCATTTTGAAGCACTTAAACAAGGAATCTTCAATCTGTCCAATCAATCTACATCGCTGGACAGTTTTTCCCTGTTTAGAGGCCGTACATTTTGAATTTTTGAAATATGATTGGAGGAGATAGCAGATTGTCCATTCTTGCATGTGCATCTGAGAAGTACAATTTTGCATAAGGCCGTACGATCCTTTGGAATCTTCTTCTCAGTGCATTCTAGGTATGATTTGCAGATTTTTAAGTCTTTAAATATAAGTTTTGTCATTCATCAACTTGTAAGAATGCTTAGGTGGGTTGGTAAAGAATTTTTTTGATAAAGAGTTGGTGGGAGATTCAAATCCCCCAAAAGCAATTTTTTTGGAAGAAAAAAATTTTAGCCATCCCACTATATTGAACTATTTTGTCAACTTTAGCTATAACTAGCTAAATTTAACTAGAAAAGTCATAAAAAAGTATTTATATCAAATGAAGCCAAAGAGCCCAACATTGTTTGTAAAGGGGGGATATTATTTTGTAAAACGGATTTTGTGTTTTTCCGTTCTTTATAATCATTTATTTGCAAAGCATTGTAATATTTTATTTTTGCAAGCAAATCAAACAAAAACACAAAACAGTGTATTTATGCATAATCACAGTGTTCGATCACAATTATGCATCTGACTCACGTTTAGGAATAAATCCGTCACGCTTGAATTACTGCATACATAGCCTAACATAGCTGCAACAACAATGTCTGGGCATCATCCCTCTAAACCGTTGGAGAGAAATAAGGTTAAACATTCATTGAGCCATCCCTCCATTTTACCCTTTCGATACAATCGAAAGGCGTAAATCCTGACAGATGAAAATTACAAATATATAGAAAAGTTACGCCCACATCTACAGAATTTCATTTAAGTAGGTGCTAATGATTGGTCGAACTTCTTTCAATATTGTCTAAGTACCACGTATCATTCTTTTCACATACGTTTACGCTTCTTTCATGTAGTGCCGGGTATATAAAAAGGACAAGCTTCTTCCATGGACCAACAAATATAGGACGCGTATAAAGAAAAGTATGGTATATCGGACTGACAATATGTAGAAAGGGAGACCTTGATATTTGGAGTGATAAAGAACCAATCCATCACCTTTGATCAGATTCTACACCATAGTCGAAAATGGCCCAAAATTCTTCCTGTCAGACTCACCACTTCTACGCGGTGATGACTATGCCACTTGAAAAACAAAAATCAAAACACATGGAATTTAAAGACCTTTGGCTTGTTGTCAATAGCACATTCACCCGACATGCCACTGACGTTGATCAACAGCGTAAGTTTGACAAAGCCAACCAAAAGGCAAAGATGATAAGAATGTTCGAGGTTTCTAATGAGGTACAACCTCATATCTGTGAGGCCACAATAACTAAAGACGCTTGGGATAAAATCCAAACAGTATATGAGGCCAAAAATAAAGGTACTATTCTCCATTTACAGAGTCAACTTCATTCACTCAAATTGAAGTCCGGTGAGAAAGAAGAAGCTTTTCTATGACATGTTGCAACCCTGAGGGCTTGGCTCCATGCATTGGGCAAGACAGTATCAAATGCATCTCTTCTACCTATTGCCCTAAGAGCATTGCCACCCTCCTACAGGATATTTGTGACTAATTTGACAATCACATAACAGAAACCATCTTTTGCCAAGTTGGTAAACATGTTGCAACAAGAAAAGTCTATGCACACAAAAGGAGAATCACAAGAACATGCTCTTGCTTCTCATCAACAAAAAGGAAAGAAGCAAATCAAGTCTTCTAAACCAAAGCACGGTCATCAGCACAATACACAAGGGAATAAACAACAGAAAGTTTGCCTTATATGTGGAAGGAAAGACCATGACCTTAAGGACTGTTAGTATAACCCATTTAACCAGGGCTCTTCAAGCAACAAGAAGCCCAATAACCAACAATCATATCATCCACACGAAGGAAACGAACAAAAGAAAGGTCATTGGAAGAAGAAATCCAATCAACAAGGCAACATTGCCGAACAAAAAGAAACCCCTTCAGATGCGGACTTCTTATATATTACACAGTCTCATAAAGAAACATCACAAAGTTCTATTTGGTATGTCAACTCCGGTGCCACTCGACACATGACTGGAAGACAAGATTGGTTCTACAGTATGAATGAAGCTTCTATAAATCATGTCTCTTTGGGTGATGATTCATCTTGTCGTGTTCAAGGTATTGGGAACATCTCTTTACCACTTGGGCGCAATGCCTGCAAAATCTCGGATGTCCTGTATTTTTTAGGACTCACAAAGAATCTTCTATCAATCGGTCAGTTACTTGATCAGAACCTCAAGGTTGACTTGGACTTCAAAGGTGGAAAAAAGATCTGTTTGATCAGAGATAAGTCAAAACACATGAAAATTGTTGCACGAACCTCAAGAATTGGGAAAATGCTCCAACTTGACTTCGTGCAGACAAACAATAAAGCACTTGTAGCAAAATACACAGCCTCAGCACAAATGTGGCACAAAAGATTTGGTCACATCAGTTTTAGATATCTCGACACGCTCCACCATTATAACATGGTAAGAAGATTACCATCTCTCAAAAAGGGTACAAAGAAATGTCAACATTGCTTAGCAGGGAAACAACTAGAGCTCCATTTCAAGAAAGTATATATCGTTCCCATGGAAAACGTGATCTGGTGCATATCGATTTGTGCGGACCGATGTCACCTAGTCATGTTGAGTTTAAGTAATTTATGCTCTTTGTTTATTTTTCTAGAAAAAATGTGGGTTTACTGTCTAAATAGAAAGAGCCAAGCCTTTGAAACTTTCAAACAATTCAAAATCACTCTTGAAAATGAGACTGGTTGGAACATTAAAACCCTTCGCTCAAATTGTGAGGGGGAATTCACCACTAACAAATTCAAAGCATTTTTGCAAGAAAACGGCATTCGTCGTCAAATGACATCGCATACACCGCAACAAAATGTTGTTGCTGAACAGAGGAATCATACTATCGTGGAAATGGTGCAATATATACTACATGATTATTGTTTTACAAAGGCATTTTGGGCAGAAGCAGTTGAAACCATGATCTATCTGCGCAACAAAGTTCCCAATGCAGCACTTGATGGAGTAACACCACAAGAAGCATGGTCAGAACACAACCCATCTATAGTACATCTTTGAGTTTTTTGATGCAAAGCAAGTATGCATATTCCTAAAGTGAAAAGGACTAAACATGACATGAAAGCAGAAAAGTATGTCTTCTTAGGGTACAATGAAGAAGCACTTGCCTATAGATTAATGGATCCAAAGACCAAGAAAATCTACACAAGCAAGGATGTTGAGTTTTCTGAGAAGACAGAAGCAAAAGCTCCTTCTACAGACTCAGTACACCAATCAATCCCATAGCAAATGCAGAAGATGGCAATCAACCAAATGAAGACAATGATGATGATGGGAACAATGGTGCATCTCCACCACTCAACGTATACCTAAATGGTATACAAGTACATTAATGGATGCTAAACTTGATAGAATTCTAGACACATTGATTACTAGAACAACGACTCGAGGAGAGATCACTTTGGCCTTAATGAGTATAGTTGTTGAATCTGTCGGGCCCTCTACATTTCAAAAAGCCCTAGAGTCTAAACCTTAGAAGGATGCCATGAATGTAGAATTTCAATCATTGACGAAACATAAAACCTGGCAGCTTGAAGATCTTCCACTGGGGAAGAAGCCAATTAGTTGTAAATGGGTCTTCAAAACTAAATACAAAGTAAATGGCAATATTGACAAGCACAAGGCTCGACTCATAACAAAAGGATATGCACAAAAGGAAGGCATAGATTATGAGGAGACATTTGATCTTACAACCAAAATCAAGAGAATCAGAATAATATTTGCTCTAGCTACCCAATTTGGATGGAGGATCCACCAAATGGATGTAAATATTCTCAATGGAGATCTACAGGGAGAAGTTTACATGACACAACCAGAAGGTTTTGTCACTCCTAGTAATGAAGAAAAAGTATGTAAACTCATCAAATCTTTGTACGGTCTCAAACAGGGTCCCCAATCTTGGTACATAAAAATCAATGAGCATCTCATTCAGCATGGATTCCAGAGGAGTCCCTATGAGCCAAATCTCTACCTCAAACAGCAAGGGAGATTGTGATCGTTGTATATGTCGATGATCTAGTAATCACTCCCAGTTCAGTGAAGATGATTGATGCAACCAAGAAAGATCTTAATTGATCATTTGACATGATAGATCTCGGGCTTCTACACTATTGTCTTGGATTAGAGGTATGGCAAAAGAAACACCACATATTTGTGTCCTAGATGAAATATGCCAAGACAACGCTCGAAAAATTCAAGATGATGAACAGTAATCCAATTGTTACACTTATGGAGACAAGGCTTCAATTGTCTTGTACAGATCCATCACCGCAAATAAATACAACTCTTTATCAACAATTGATTGGGAGTCTTATTTACTTAACATATACTAGGCCAAACATCAGCGATTCAGTTAGCTATCTTTCATGGTTCATATAGGAGTCAAAGATGTCTCACTAGAAAGCAACATAGTGACTACTGAGATATATCAAGGGTACAATGGATTTCGGCTTAGAGTATAACAAGAATGATAATTTTTTCTTGATAGGATATTCAGACTCAGATCATGCAGAAAATATTGATGATAGAAAATCCAATTCTAGATGTGTTCTTTTTGAGACCTGGTCCTATATCTTCGGAGAGTAAGAAACAAAATTTTGTTTCTCGATCTTCCATTGAAGCAGAATATCGTGTTGCAGCAGGAGTTGTCTACAAAGCATAGTTACCATGTTCGAAAAGTTCGGGTTGTTTGGAAGGGGAAACAAGTTTGGAAGTTCGAAATTTTGAAAAAAGTTCAATTCGGTAAGTTTGGTAGTTCAATTAGGAATTTTTTATAAATTATAAAAAATAAATATACCATACATATTTGTAAAGCATAGACATAAATAAGTTGAGAACACACGATAGCAAAATCCAATAAAGTGTTCAACTTCAATGTTCATTGTTCAACGTCATACATATAAAACATAACAATGAAAATGTGAAATATTTTTTGTTCAACATTAAAGTTTTCAGCATTAACTAAAAATAAAAATGAAATTTAAACATCCATAACATCAAACCCTGTATCTGCACCAAAATCACTACTAACAGCATCATCCAATCCTACACTAATAGGCTCATCAACAACATCAATATTTTCTTCATCTCCAAAGCATGGTTTGCCAAGGCGAAAGTTGTCATCTTCATTTGCAAGAGAGTGAGTAAGCAATCGTAAATTGCTATGAACAAACACAAGATCAGAGAGCTTTTGAGCCCCTAATCGATTCCTCTTGTTAGTGTGGATTAAGTCATGTGTACTCCAGTTTTTTTCACATGCAGAAGCACTAGAACATTGGCTGAAGATTCGCACGACAAGCCTCTGCAATTGTGGAGTAGACGCCCCATAAGTCTGACACCATTTAGATGGTTCCCACTTCACCCTGCTTGCCTTTGCCTCCTTGATGCCAAACATTTTCAGTTGGTCCTTGAAAACAGTAAGTTGTTGCCTTGTTTCCTTCTCTTCTTCATCAATAAACAACCTATTTATTGTTGCAAATACACTTCTCATTATCTCTTCATCTACATCACAATTTACCTCTACTAACTTCCGATCTATATAGCAAGCTATTGCGTGTAGAGGATGATGTAGCATGAACTATCGCTTGTCCACAATTTCCCCAATGCTCTTGACTTCTTCAACATTACCTGCAAGTAACTTTTGAAATTCTTCCTTTGCTCTGTCCATTCCCTCGTACACAAAGCCCATGCAAGGTTGATTGCCATCAAACATTCTCAAAATTTTAACAAGAGGCTCAAACACCATTATGATTTTCTTGGCCCCCTCCCAAAATGTGTCCCCTAAAATAATTCTTTCAATATCTTTTGAATGGGCTTCCTTGAAAAACTTTAGCTTCTATCAGTAACCATCACTTTTCTCAATGTTGTCATTTCCTCTACCTCCCTTTGCAAAGTAATGAAGTCGGTGGCAAATCTTGTTTCAACAGGGGATAGAAACTCACGCTTTGAAAATGAACAATAAAAATTCAATGTCAAAAGGTGATTGAGGATAAACTTAGATATTTGTTTTCCTTCAATCACAATATTACTTACCCACTCCAATTTTGATAGGTCTTCAAGCAAAAGATCCAACACATGTGCAACACATGGTGTCCAAAAGAGATGAGGAAATCTATCCGTGAGTATATCACCTACTCCTTAACAATTAGCCGCATTATTTGTAATGATTTGAACAAGATTCTCTTCTCCTATCTCTAAAATCGTTGATTCGATGCATTGGGAAATGAACAGAGAAGTTTCTTGTTCATTACTTGTATCGATTGATTTTATAAACATAGCACTATCAAGAGATATTGCCAGAATATTTAGGAGGGGCCTTCTTGAATCAGACCAGCCATCCTTATTATTGTGCACCTTGTTCTTTTCCAAAATGTTTTTATTTCAGCTAGCTCAGTGGATATGGCTGCCACTTCCTCTTCAAGAAGATTTGTTCTTACACTTTCATAGCAAGGCAATTTGTAACCCTTCCCAAATTCAATCGCCGCATCTAGAAAGGTTTTGAAATGTGAGGAACGAATGACATTGAAAGGAATGGCCTCAGCATAAAACAATCTCGCTGCTAACCTATCTACGTCATGCTTTTGTTGTGGCCTCCACATGAACTTCAATGAAACCTGTGACTTTTCAGCTTCACTTGCACTTCCACTGGTAAACGATGATGGAGCACCGCTTTAACTATTGAATGAGCCAATTTACGAAAGAGTGTTGGATTTTAGCCTTCTTTTCTTCTGAAGCAAATGATCCAGCATGACTCACATCATATTTAGCTTTCGCCCATTTTATGAAATCTGTATACTCCACTTCCTTTGAATTTTTATTTGTTATGGTACAACATTTTACATCTGCAAATCCTCCAAGGTAATGGTATCGAACTCTAGTGACATTGCCCGTGATATTACGATTGCACAAGGTGCATCTCATATTTATTTTTTTACCATCTCTCTGGACGATATATTTTGTATCTAATGGACGGCTAGACATGCTGCCCCCTGTATCCTCACTACACACTGCTCGACCTTGCATATAGTGTTTTGAATTTTCTCACTATACCCTGGTCCCACACAAGCCACTGTTCACCCTTGCATACACTGTTATGAACCTCTAATTTTTGTGCTGAAATTTAATGAAACATATTCACCTATAAATGTTAACATTTTAATATTTATATACTAAAACTTAAAAAACGAAATTATCCTTTATCTTAAGAATTAAATTCATTATTTATATTTATAAAGAAAAAAAGAAAAACTTAAATTTTCAGAAATAAAGTCATATAAATTTTAAAATTAAATAAAAAATAAAACAAAGTTATTATTACTAGTAGTCACAAATTTTATAAAATCATATGTTACAATATAACATATTATTTTTAAAAATTTTATTAATGATTTAGTAAATGGTATAACAATATACAATACAGTGTAATATATCTTATAGTCTTATACTTAATAATATTTATTATTTTAAAGTTTAAAAGCTTAATATTAATAATAAACTAATAGTATATTTAATATTAATAAATCTAATTTAAATAACTTACAATTACAATTTTACATAGTGATATAGATTGAAATACCTGTTAAAAATGAAATCTCTCGTAATGACTCCGTATATTGGCGAAGAGTCGAAGACAGATTGTTGATAACTAATAAGGGATAATAAGGACAACCACCCTCTGGTCATATTAGCGATGACAGACAGAAATATGTGGCAAACCCTGATGATGCCAATCCCTGTGAATCTCGGTGATGCAAATCCTGGCAAATCCTAACGAGGCATATGGCGATGGAAGATCGCATATGGCGGATGTTGTTCGACTCTTTGCGTTCATGATAGCATGTGGCAGATGCAACTTCAAGTCTTGCATTCGCAGTTCTCAAGAGTCAGTTCTACATCTATTTCAGTTTGTTCATCTCGTTGATGAAAAAAAAAGGGGGAAAAAACGTTTGCCTTTTGCCTTTAGGGTTTCAACATTCCTTTTTTTACAGCGTTTTTCATTGACTCGATTTGACTTTTTTTGGTTTTTTTAATTTATTTTTTAATCAAAAAAATGAAAAAAATATTCGATCGAACTTGACCAAACAAATCTGGTCGATGTTATTTGTTCAGTTTGAACCGAACGTAAGCCCTGTTCGATCGAACATGGCAACTATGCTACAAAGCGATATGGTTACGTCACATACTAGAAGGATTAGAAGTACCACAAAAAACACCTACCATATTGTACTATGACAATGAGGATGTTATAAAACTTATTCGCAATCCACTCTTCCATGAACACACAAAACACATTAAAGTGCAAGTCTATTTCATATGCGACCATGTACAACAACACAACATCCAACGCAAATATTGTCGAACAGAAGAACGTGAAAAAGTCTTAACCAAGTCACTTGCACGTGACAAATTTGAGGCATTTAGAGAAAATCTCTCTTGTTCACTTCAAGCTATGTTGAATTATGGGGGAGAATGTTAGATTATAATAAGTGTTTAATTCACCATATATAGTTATGATTATTTTGTTAGTTTGTTGCACCCGTGAACTCTATACCAGGTTATTTGTTATTTCTCCTTCCCATATTTTAGGAGGTTGTTTGGCTATCTATTTGGCTATATAAAAGCCTATGTAATTATTCATTCTTTAGCTGAATATATGATTACTCGTGCTCTACAATTTTTTCTTCCACTAAATTTTATGGGTTCTCAGTTTGTTGTTCAACTACTTCCACTAGTCTTGTCCCCGTGAGATTTAAGGTCTATTTATGCTACTAATGGTTTCCACTAGTGTTTGTGCAATTTTGAAAGGTTTAATTGGGTCTAATAGTGTACGGAAGGGGACTTCAATTAACATTTTATTAAAATGTCAAATTTATGTTTTTTGGTGCAATAAAATATGTTGGTCTTTCATAAAACCTTTTATAGGGTTTGAGCTATCTTTGAGAGACCACGTAAAAACCTATTTTTATCTTCATGTATCCTCATTGGTGTGCTCCAATCGCATATAATTGAATCTTCTTAGGATTGAATTTATATTTTCCTAAGTGATGATTTTTTTAAATTCAAAATCTGTTGTCAATTATCCTTGTAAAAGTTATTGGTGCATTAGGGAGTCTCAAAAGCATTACTAAGAATTTGCAGCGTCCATCTCTTGTTGTAAAAACCATTTCAGGTAAAAAGATATGCTTGATGTTAACATGAAAACCCTCTTCTAAGGTTTATTTTTACAAAGAATTGTATCTAGATCTATAAACATTATGATTGCGGTATCCTCCTTTTTGACTAACTGAAAAAAGTCTTAGAAGATTGTATATCTTCTTTTTCAATTAATTATCAAACTTGTTTTTTTAATGTCTTGCTTCTTTGCATAATTAAGTATATGTATAAGAATATATAAGACCACCATCTGTTTGTTTCTATGCCTACTTATTGACCAATGTCTCACAACAGAAAAAACCAAGTGGAAGGTTGTCAGGAAAGACACCGCTGTCATGATAAAATAGGGGTTTGAACTTGGCTTTCAATAGAGATTTTATTTCTTCCCTCAAGCATTCTTTTATGATTAGCATGTATCAACGCTTATATTTTCTAATTAATCTCTTAATTAGGATGTGGGATAGTAAGGGGAGGTGGAAATCTGTTGATAATGTAATGCCTAAGTCAAGGAAAATTAAGTAGCTTAACTAATTAAGGATTACTTTTGAATGATGTGCAGAGGCTATTAGTAGCAAGAATTATGTGCAAACTCTATTTAGAGGACACTAATTAGCATAGGTGATTGATAAGATTTTTCATGGAAAATAGAGTTAGGGTTTCATTTTTGGAATTAATGGGTGAATAAGGCATGCACATGCAATTTATGGAAGCACAAATATCAGGATGTTGTTTTTAACATAAGATTCTTACATCTGTATTATAAATTTTGTAAGCCTACTTAATTCATGGAAAAGGGAAATCTTGTGTGTACTTCTTGTATCATCAATTGAATACATAATACCAATCATATTGACTGTATGTTATCGTAATTTGTGTATGCTATCATAAAGCATGAACCCTACTGAGTGTATATTCTCTCGAGTACATGGTATCAAGCAGAGTAAGGTATATTCAATTGGACAATTGATGTCAGCGGTTGAAGTGTTATAAAAAAAACGTGTGCACATAGGTTTGACTTCCAGTTGTCTTTTTCAGACTCTTATCTTGGATATCATGTTATATTGTGTGGGGAAAAAATTGTGTAAGCTTCATCAGAGAAACTAGAAAATGACAAGCATCACATTTTCTGAATCTCAAAGACTTGATAACTAAAATCATATTTTGTGGAAGTACAGGATTACATTTTCTGATTCCCATCCTGCTAAACACTTGTCATTTTCACTTTGTAAGGAATTAAAGTTGTTGCTGAAATATAGAATTATCTTGGAGTTGTCGTCCTGTCTAAAATCTAATAATATCTTAAGAGTTTTCACTCTATCTGAAATCTGAAAACCATCTAAAAGTCAGTCACTGAATTGTACATGTATCTGCAACATCTATCTGCAAGCCGAAGCATGTGGATTTCCTTCCCAAACTCATCCCACCCTCAAGCCAAACTCACCAGCTTAAGGTAATTGATGAAATGCCGAAACTTATAGGCCTATCAGGTACAAGAAGCTATATATATAGAGGCAAAAGCAACCCATTCACAAAATCATGTCGCAATCTACATCATAGGCAAAACCTGTTTACATCATCATCTGTAATGCATGTCGACAACTTGAACATAGCCAATCCCTCACCACAGCCCAATGTGGGGCTCTGTTTTCTGGATAAGATTCAATAAGATCTGACCAAAGCTTGGAGAATTTAGCTTCGGAAAGAGTTTTAAAAATGATATCAGCGACCTGATCACTAAAAGGCCAGAACTGAATAAAAAAATTGTTTTTCCTGAATGAGTTGTTAGATATAATGTTTGTTTACCTCAATATGCTTTGTGCGAGCACTTGTAATAGGATTTTCAGCAATATGATTACCATTCCGGTTATCACAGGATCACTGTTATTGGTTGTTATAGAAACAAATTTCGTGCCCATTGTGACAACCCCTCCATCTTCTGCTTCAGTAGAGAAAAAGGCCACTTCTCAAGTTGCCAAATTTGGATATATGGGAATCATGATCCCAACCTCATTCAGAATCAGCATAGCCAATGAGAATGGTATTTCCTCCTTTTTGTTGTTTGATTCCCAAATTATAGGTATCAGAAAGATAACTAAGAATCCTTTTTGTTGTATCCCAAAGGCTCTGCATATGCTCCTATATAACCCATGAAACACAACTAACATAAAAATAAATGAGAGTTTTGTTGTTTGTGAGATAAACAAGACTGCCTGCAAGCCTATATAAGGTGGCATCAATTTTCAGAGTGGTACATTGATTTGTAAGCTTAACACCCGACTAATAAGTGGTGCAAGGTTTCCAATATTCCATATTGAATTTTTGTAGCAGATCTAGGATGTATCTAGGCTAAGATAAGAGGATTACATCAGGAAGCTGAGTGATTTGCATGCCAAGAACGTAATGTAGAAACCCCCTATCTAACATCTCAAAGGCATAGTTGATTTGGATTTGACCTTACGAATAATTGTACTGTTTGTTATTTCCAGTGATGAGTCAGATCATCCACATATAGTGCAACAAATAAATCATCCTTCCCATCATGCTTTACATAAATAATGGGATCTGATACACAACAATGAAAGCCACATTTGGGGAAGAAACCATTTATCGTCATACCCATGCCCTTGGAGCTTACTTGAGACCATACAAGGAGATGGCAAACACAACTGTTGTCAGTTTTAAATCCAAGTGGTTGCCCCATATAGATTTCTTCTTTTTTCAGATCTCCGTGAAGAGATGCGGACTTAGCATCCATATAATGTACTTCCCATCCATAATTAGCTGCAAAAGACCAAAATTCGAATTGTAATCATCTACACAACAAAAGCAAATGTCATATTATAATCATTTTTTATTGAGAAGCCATTAGCAACAAGATGCACCTTGCATTAATCTATGTTCCCAACTACTACAAATTTTGTCTTATACACCCATTTGCATTTGACAATTTATTTCTTTTTGGCCGAGGAACAGTCTCCCATGCATTGTTCTTCAATAAGGACTGATTCTTAATTCATCGCTTCCTTCCACTCATGACGTTCTTGGGCTTCTCAAAATGTAACTCGATCACAAACATTCAGAATCCTAGTCATTAGAACCTTTTGTTTCTTAAGTGTGGTGTCTCCCTTGAATCTGAAACATCATCTTCTAGATCTTTAGCATCAACAAGAGTTGATGTTGCCCATTTTGGAAGCTTCGTAGGAGTCACCTCAGTTTTTGACAAATTTCCTTTATGATCTGGTGGTGCTTCTTCAAACTCATAGATCATTTCAGGAATGTGAGATTTGTTGTTTGTTCTCCCACGTTGTCACTAAGATGTTCAATATTATTTTAAGATTCTTCTGAATTGGTAATTGATTCCCCTGGATGCACAACACCTAATACCCATTTGTAGATATGTAGATATACACAAGAAAGGATGAAGCTCCACTGTTACAAACACATATCTACCCAAACACTTACGCAAGTTGTAGATATGTAGATGTACCCAAACACATTGGAATGTTACAAAGCGAGGATTGGTACAAAGCATTGAAAGGTTATGTGGCAACGAACTTCTCTCATATGTGGCTACCTAGTAGAAGCCTCTCCAACCAAATCAAAATTGAAAGGGAAGCCCGAATGTAATATATGACCATTGAATATCACCTAAGAAATGAGAATGTTGAAGCAATAGTTACTGAGTTGGGTCTTTACAATTGTGAAGAGGTGCATGCATACCAACAAATACAGAAGAAAACTTGTGAGTTGAGGAATATAAAAGGACCCCGAACACAATTTTAATGTCATCTGGGATGAAAGCTACTCTACCTAATCTTAGAGCATCAAATAATCCACCACCTTTGAAAGGAATGAATTGCCCTCTCCCACAACAGACCACCACTTAAAAGAGGTTAGTCTTAAAGGACACTACATCGTGGAAGATGTGAAAACAAATAAAGCAAACATCACAATGCATGAGTTAGCTTAGCTCACTGAACAAAGGGATGTTGAAATCCTTCAATGAACAAAGGAATTTGTTGTTGAAATGCCTCACTAAAAAAGGTATGAAGTCCCTCACTCATACCAATGTCATTTCATACACAAGAAAGGATGAAGCTCCACTCTTTTTATTGTGTCTTTACTCACCATAAAAATATTTTGGTAAAAATTTAAACCACTTTCTAACAGATTCTAGAGCATCTGCTAATGTCATGCCCTATTTCATTTGTCAAAAATTGAGACTAAATCCTCCTCAATCTATTAAGAAAATAGTACAGTTGGATAGATGAAAATATAAAGTGTGATTGGTGAATTAACCAACATACACAGACAATTAGCCTCTAATCCTCTGGTCCAACAATTTAATAAGATACAAGTTGTAGATATACCTGAAAACGTTGGAATGTTACAAAGCCTTTGCATTTAATGGTCATATGGCAACAAAATTGGGCAACCTGAGTTCTACAAGTAACGGTTGCAAATGTGACTTGTTTTTTGACATTTTGTCAGTTCAGTTCATCCCTTGGGCAATCTGTGTACCTCATGTTGCTAATTTTTTGTATAAGCACATGCCTTTCGGATAAGCAGAGGCATTCAATAGAAGTTGGGTTCTGAGTTCTACAAGTAATGGTTGCAAATGTGACTTGTTTTTTGACATTTTGTCAATTCAATTCATCCCGTAGGCAATCCATGTAACTCATGTTGCTAAATTTTTGTATAAGCACATGCCTTTCAGATAAGCAGAGGCATTCAATAGAAGTTGGGTTCAATAGTGTAGTTGCAAGTCTTGAGTCCATGTGTCAATGTTCCATTCTTCTCCTAGCTAGTGTTGCTTGTTAGGTGTGGTGAATTGTGATCCGTGCTCACCACAAATCTGCCACAAACTAGAAATTGTCCGAACTTTGCCAAGGCATGCATGATTGCCAACATCTCCTTGTCATAAATAGAGAACATGTGCTCTGTATCTTTCAATTTTTGGTTCTCAAAAGCAATCGGGTGACATTTTTGCATTAAAAGGGCCCCTATTTCTTCATCTAATGTGTCACATTCCAGCACAAAAGGAATAGAAAAGTCTGTACTAGCAAGTACGAGACAAGAACTCATTACCTCTTTCAGTTTTTCAAAGACTGATTGAGTTGTTTCAAACCAGTTGAAAGCTCTTTTTTTTAGTCAAATCCATCAATGGGACAGCTAGCTGCGAAAGGCCTCTAACAAACCTTCTATAATATCTACAAAGGCCTAGAAATCCTCTTCACTGTGGCATGTTAGTAGGAGGAGGCCAATCTAAAATGGTTTGAATCTTTTCTTGGTCAACCTGTACTCCTTGAGCATCAATAACATTTCCCAAATATAAAATTTTAGTCAACCCAAGCTCGCATTTGGACTCTTTTACAAAAAGAGTTTGGTGCTCCAAAATTTCCAGCACTTTACCAAGTTGTTTTAAATGTTGCTCCCACATCTTACTATACACCAAGATATCATCAAAGAATACTAGAACAAATTTTCTCAAGTGCTTGCTGAAAATCGGGTTCATGCATGATTGAAATGTGGTTGGAGCATTAGTTAATCCAAAGGACATAACCAAGAATTCAAAATTCCCAAAGTGACAACGGAAAGCAGTTTTATGCACGTCCTCATCCCTTACCTTGATTCGATGTTAACCGGACCTCAAATCAATTTTGAAAAATATGTGGCACCATGCAATTCATCAATCAACTCATCAATCTTGGGAATAGGGTACCTATTCTTGATATTTTTCTTATTTAGATCACGGTAGTTAATGCGCATCCTCATAGTTGCATCTTTCTTCTTCACCAAGACAATTGAAGAAGGAAATGGCCTAGAACTTGGTCTAATATGCCCTATTCTTAACAACTCTTTAATGACCTCAATTTATTCCTTGAAGGCTCTAGGATGACAGTAGGATATAATCATAACTGGTTTTGACCACGATTCCAGCTCTATCGCATTAAGAAATCCCCAATCAGGTGGTAGCCCTAGAGGTAAATTACTGAAAACTTTTGCATGCTTGTCTAAAATTACCTAAACATTTGGATGGTGAGACTTCTTATCCATAGGTGGAGATACACTGCTCACCAAGCAATGGACTGCCCAAGCTATTTGGACTTCCAAAAAGATCTTCTCATGCTCTTTGTTGAAACTATACTTGGAGCCCCAATGGACATACCATGAAATACAACCTCTTTCCCATCAGATTTAAATTTCAGCTCCATAGTCTTGTAGTTTTGTGTAAAATCTCCAAGGGAATGTAACCATTGCACACCCAAGGCCAAATTTGTTTCTTCTATATTCACCACATAAAAATCATCGCATACTTTGTACTTACCAAGGGTGATGTCTAAGCTCTTGACTCTCTTTGTGCATGGGATTGAAAAGCCATCCGCAACCATGACATTAAATCCTTGAGAGTCTTATGTTTTCAGTCCTCTTTGGGCCAGTAGCTCCTCATCAATGATGTTGTGGGTTGCCCCACTATCAATTAAGACGTTTACCTTCTATCATTTAAGCACTCCACATACCCTAAAAGGGAGGTATCTAGGTGCACGTGAAAAAGTAGCAAAAGTACCATTTGTACTATTTTCATCCCCTTTAATTTCAGCTTCTAGTTCTACGTCTACCTCTTATTTCAACCTCTTCCTCTTCTAATTCATCATCTGAAATTACCTCTATATAACGCACCTACCCCTTGAGAAGGTATCTATGCCCAGGTTCCCACGGATCCTTACATGTGAAGCATAACTTCTTCCTTCTCAGCGCATTCCTAAACTCTATCTCTTTACTGGTATTTGGCAACACTTTAGTCTGAAAATTACCTTGATGTCCTTGCTTCTTTTGCTGCCCAAAAGGTAGAGGTTTTTGTTGCCCATAAGTATTTGTCCTTGGCTGCCCAATGGGCGATGGTCTAGACTGTCTATAGGGCATAAATTTGCCCTTAGGTGCTGAAGATTCTAAATTTAACGCTCTCTTGATTGCCTCTTGAAGTGACAAAGGGTCAAAGGCTTTCACTAAACCCCTAAGAAGTTCAGCCAACCCCTCAACAAACAAGACTACCAACCTTCTGTCTATCAAATCTGGTACCATTACTGCCAATCTCTGAAAATCAACAATATAGATGTCCACATTACCCTCTTGTTTGAGTTGAGCTAACTCTCTGAAGTGATCTTCTGGATCCTTTCTGTCAAACCTTTCGGTTAGTTTTTGACTAGATTCATCAATAGTGGTAATGGAACCATGCCCTTGGGTGACCATACCATGGTACCACCACTCATGGGCCACTCCCTCCAAGTGGAGTGTAGCAAACTTAATTGCCTCGTCCTCAAACATGGGATTCACAAGAAATATGTATCTAACTTTTGTAACCATGATCTCATTGTAGATTTACTTGACCCATCAAATGTAGGAAGAGTAATCTTGCCCAACCTCTCTGGTATGTCTCTTCATGACTGATCTGAGTGGTTTCTTCTACTTCTCTTAACATTGTCCTTTTCTATTTCACAAAATTTCCTAAAAGAGAGAGCTTGTTGCACTTCATAGCTGAGACCCTCATATTGTACCAGATATGCTAAATATTCATTCCCTGTGTGCCGATGTAAAGGATCTATTTTTTTAGGTGGTTATTCCTCCTGTAGGAATTTGGCACAGAAGGTTTTTGGAGGTGGGGCTATCAAAATCCTAACATTATTTAAAGTGCTTGTTTCTTCAAATTTTTCCTTTCCTTTACCCACGCTAACTTGTTATATGGCTTGTGCTATCCCTGCCATGGATTCTTTAAAGGTCATATGGATTGTTCTTTCCATGTCCTTTTGCCCACAATCGATTATTTCACGTAGGTAATCCATCTTGTCTATAGATGCTGCTCTCTCCTCTCTCTCACCCATTTTATTATTGTTGTCCTTCTCAAGGGTTTGACCCTTCCTCTTCTGATAACTTCGGCGCTTTTTGTTCCTCTTGCATGTGTGATCAAGATTCAATTTTCTCACCTAGGTTGATAGAAACAGTGCTCTAATACCACTAAAATATCTCTTTTAGGATATAATAAGAATTCTGATTTTTATTGCCCTTAATTCTGAAAATTCATTCAAATACCAAAAGAATATATGCAATATGAAAAACCAACTTACACGTGTTCTCTTTATTTTAGTCAATTGCATACATAGAAAACATTTTGAAAACAATTATGGAAGATACATATAGTATAATAAAATCAAAATATTAATTTTTCTTGATTTTTCCACCAAACCCTAACCTGGAACAGCATCAAGGCAAAATCTTTCCTTGAAACCCTAGCTGGAATTGTCCCTGAATAGGTACGAATGGCTCTTGGAGTAGTACAACCTGTTGCATTGTAGCTATATGACCAGGAAGAGCCCAATATCGCTACCGTACAAAGTCATACAGATCTGTACTAGTTTTTTTTAATTATTCTTTTGATTCTGAAAGCACCAATGTGATTCCTAAATGGAATTACCCTTTGGGTATGAGAGATTTCGTCTTCGAGGCCTTACACAAGAGGGTTTTCGTCCTCTGTGATGAAAGTTGAATAATGTTGCTCAAGCTTGAAAAGTGTTTAAAATTCACTAAATGATAATGATTTGTCTTCTCCTCATCCAAACTTTTTATAATTAGCTTTTCTCCTCAAAACCCTAAAATTAATTTCACCCTTTTACTCAAAAAATAATTAATAATTACTTTTCTTTTTTTTTCCCACTTAGCCTTAAAATTAATACACATTTTGTCCCTTCATAAATAATAATATGGTTTAGATGTCCCCTTTTTAAGTTATAACGCTTGGGTGATGTTAGGGGAACAACTTAAGCCAATATTATTAATTTATTTCCGTTTTCTCTTCCCCACTAGCCTATAGGAAATTTAAATAGGCTTGGGGGTCTTTTCTACGCTTAGTTCGAGAAAGGGGACATTACAGATGTTCAATTGAGGATGTCTCCAAGGATTGATGATCTCTTCGATCAACTCCAATATGCCACGTACTATACCAAGTTGGATTTGAGATCTAGGTATCACCAAGGGGGGGTCAAGGAAAGGACATGGAAGACAACATTCATGACAAGGCAAGGGTTGTGTGAATGGATGGTATTACCTTACGGATTGTGCAATGCCCCGACTACTTTCATGCAGTTGATGGATGAGGTATTGAGACCATTTATAGATTTTTTTTATTGTTTACTTGGATAATAATCTTGTTTTCAGCGAAACTTATGATGAACATCTAATTCATTTGAAGCAAGTTTCGCAAATTTTAAGGAGAACAAGATATTGTTGAATGAAAAAAAATGTGAGTTTGCACAACAATCATTTGTCTATTTATGGCATATAGTTGGAGATGGAAAGTTTAAAATTCATTCGACAAAGATAGAAGTCCTCATGAATTGGCCTAGGCCTTTCAATGTGACCGAAACAAGAAGCTTTGTAGGTGGAGTTGAGTATTTAACGAAGTTCATCCAAGTTTTCTTGTCTATAGCAACACTTTTGCATGCCATTACAACAACGAGTGTCTTCAACTTGGGGCAAAAAACAAGATGTATTTGTTGAGTTTAAACATAAGGTTAGCAATGCTTCAATTTTATCTTTACCTAACTTACAGGAACCTTTTGAGGTGGAAAAGGATGCTAGCAACTATGCAATGAGGGTTGTCTTGTTACAAGGAGGTAAGCCTATATGTTACCATTCAAAGTTATTTCATAGTACAATTCTGCATTATTGTTACATATGATAAAGAATTGTATGCTTTTGTTCAAGCAGTCAAGAAATAGAAGCACCATCTAATGGGTAAGGAAACCACTGTTCATACGGATCACCAACCTCTCCCATTTTTGAGAGCACAGACTAAACTTCAACAATCTAGACACTAAAAGTGGATGGGTTTTGTAGAACAATTTCATTTGGTTATCAAATACAAGAAAGAAGTGACTATAAAGTTAGCAAACATGTTGTTTGTGCCTCATTTGATTTCAGCGATGGGCACCATAACCCTTCTTGAACCTTGTGTACATGAATCTTATATAGAAGGATATGAGCATGATCTATATTTTGGGGAAGCATTTCTTCAGGGAAAGAGACTCCGAGGTACAAGTTTTGAGCCCAAGGAGGCTTACTATCTTCAAGATAGGCTGCTCTACAAGATGGGTAGACTGTGTGCCTAAACGAGGAAGAGTTTAACTAATGAGAGAAGCACATACTTCAAGAGTTGTAGGTTACTTTAGAGTTACAAAGAAAATGGCACATTTACGAAGGCATGTTTATTGGCCAAATATGCAAGCTAATGTTGTTAAATTCATAATATGTGTATTGCATAGTATAATCAAACCTAGTGACTGGAAGTTGAGTTTGTATATGTCGTTATTGGTTCATCCTAGGCCATGGGAGAGCATTTCCATGGATTTTGTAGGCAAGTTGCATATATCCAAGAAGAGATCTAACTATTTGTTTGTAGTTATCGACTGATTTAGAAAGATGTATGTGTTTTGTTTTTTTAATGTGAATTGGATTGAAAAGAAAATAGAAGCTTGGAGCTCTGCAATGGGGAGACGAAAAGTCATCCTCCATTAATGGTGCTTCAAGCTTTCTCTAAGTTGATTGTCTTGGTTACCTTTACTTCCTTTGTGCTTCATGTTCTCTCCTTGGTGCCCATGGTGGTCATTTAAATTAATCATTTCTTAAGCATGCTTAGTTTTATTGTATGATTTTATGTTTATTTTGTTTTGGGTCTTATTTTTCATTTAAGTTTGCTTGGTGGATGTTGGTGTGTTGTCCGTACCTGCATGCACGTCCCTTGTACGAACCTCCACTCTTTAGCCTTTGATTTTTTTGAAGGGACATGAATTAATTGCAGTAGTTTATCGAAACCTTCGCAATTGGAAGCCTCGAACGTGCGGAGAATGATGAAAATGGTGGCCTTAATGAGCCAGTTGGTTCTTCGAGGATTGATAAGGTATGCAATCATAAGGGCCGTATATTTGTCCCATCTCAAGTGGAAGAAAGAGCATTTATTCCGCCAAAAAAACTGTTTAACGAAATCCTATGGCAGGAGGGAGCGGCGAAGCATTCAAAAGGCGCTGAATTTGTGGCAAGATGCAAGGATCATATGGAGAGCAAGAGCACGATGAAGGTCAAATCAGTAAGCGCCCTAGCCCTGTTAAGAGCCTAACTATTGTGCCGAACGCTTCCATGAAAATTGATCTTCAATAGAAAGAAATCATGGTTAAAAATGTTGAGATTTTTTTTGTTTGTTTAAACAAGAATTCTCTCCTTTCTAGAATTTTTTTTTATAACTGGCTCAACTTCGTTTGGGGTAAGAAATTGAGTTTGTATATTAGTTTCTGTCGAATGATACAAAAAGAGGTTTTTATGATTTTGTTTAAAAATTTCAATATGCAGCAAAGGGCTATTAGCAAACTCTTGTGGAATGTTGGCCAATCAATTTTTAAAGCAGTTCCGTGGAGCCTAGATATAGACTGCAATAACCTCATTTTTAAAACTACTCCCAGATGGGTAGACATTGAAGGAATGCCTATACAACTGTGGAATTTTCTGCCACAGACGTTGAAACCCCTCAGGGAAGTCTTGATAATTGAGGATACTAGGAGGTCACTAGCCCATATGAATGCTAGGGTTTTAATCTCCTTAGAACCCTTGGATTTCTTTTCGGATTCCCTTAATTTCAAAATTAAAGGGATTTCCCATACCTGTGCTCTGAGAGGGTTGGGTGGCATGAACCCCTGTTTCTTTTGTAAAAAAGATGGGCTGCCTAATGTTGGTAAATAAGAAAAATCTGCATAACAAGCAAAAAGAGCATGATGCCCAAAAAAATGATTCAATGTTGGATGATTTGCACGTCTTTGAAAACTCTTTGTATAGTAGTGAACCACCGAAAGACAGTGCCCCCCTGAGGAGGCTATAGGGAAAGGTGGCTCTGAGGCTGCGAATGAACTGGGTCAAGTTGAGTCTCTCCTCGCTCCTCAGTTGCCTAGCTACCTGCCTCCTTGTGTTGACAGCGTGGCTCCTTTGCCAAATGTGATTAATTGTCTACCGGACAGCTTGGATGATGTCTTTCTTGAACTGAAAACCCTATCGGACTCTCCCTCTGAGGAATATGTGGTTCTACTAGCTAAAACCCCTGTTGTTCGTTATTCTAACCCTGACAACTTGCCCTCAGCGAATCTCAGTAAAATTGAATTTGGAGCTTCCCCCATGGCTATTTCTTCAGAGAAAGAAGGCCCTAATAAGTCTGTCTCTGAGATGGATGTATCAGTAAGTGCTCCCCTATCTATTAAGGACACAAATATTGCTGAGAACTAGATGTCTAAAAGGGGTGGAAAAAGACTAAAAACTGAGTCGAGATCCGCCCCGATGGATCACTCTCTAGTTAAAGAGAAAAAAAAAGCAAAAAGAACCCCCCCGGTGGCCATGACCCTTCTTTCAAAAAAAAGAGTAAGGAAAACAAAGTTCTGAACTGCTTCAAAAGACTGTACAACATGGGGGTAAGCCCCATGATCAATCTAAATGACCCCCCTTTGCCCCCCCCTATTTTATGCGGATGGTAAGTTGGAATGTTAGGGGCTTATGATCCCCTAATAGAAAACTCATTGTGAGACAGTTCAGGGATTTACGAGAAAAGTTGGACTTTCTATGTCTTCAAGAAGTTAAGGCTATGGGGTCCAAGTTGTCCTTTGTCCTTAATTTCATTTGACCAAATGCTCCTCAATTCTCCACCAATCATCAAAGAGGAAAACGAGGGGCTTCTATCTTGGTCAATCCTGACCTAAAGGAATGTATTATTGACCATGGTGTCTCCCCCTGCAATAGAGTTGTTTGAGTCTTGCTAGAAATCCAAAATCAGTGCTTCGAACTATGTAACATCTACGCTCCAAATGACTACAGAGATGATCTAATCTGTGGAATTGGCTGGCTACTAATCTGAAAAAAGTCCCTTGGATCTTTGGAGGAGATTTTAACGTGGTGAAAGAAAAAGAGGATAAAATTGGAGGTGACCATCAGGCCTAGAGGATGTGTGCCACATGTCGGCATCTCCATCAACCCATATACATTAATATATCATATCCTTAGGTACATAGCACCTAAAAAGGCAATGAACTTTTTTTCTAGTCTAAATTCAAGAGAATGCACAGAATTTTAGACCCGCTTCAAAAAGATAAAAATCAAAGTAAAGGAATCCGCCTTACCTGGTGCAACAATCCGAGCAATAATAGAAGACAATACTCCAAACTTGATAGGTTCTACTTGAATAGAGACTCACTGTGACCCCTAATAAGGATGGTAATGTGGTGACTGTCTTGCCCTATACAATTTCGGATCACCACCCCATTGAAATGGCATTCTTGTTAAACTTGCGGAGAATAAATATGCCTTGTCTTTCAAAGGGCTCTATAAGTTTAATGTTTCCCACCTGTCTGACCTAGTGTGTATGGATGGTCTTCAGTGGTCATGGAATATTGGGAAATTCATCTGCAATTCCAAATCTAGAATTGATCGGTGGAACTCTTGCGTGGAAGTCTCCAAAAACTTTGCTAGAACCTACGGACAGGTTAAGGCTAAAATGCGCAGAAAAACAGCCAGGGTTACTCAAGAAAAACTAATACATGATAAATGCTCTCTCCAACATGACCCTTCTAATGGTAAACTTATTGAAGAGCTTAATCTCTTAAAACATCAAGTCAAGCAGTCCCAAAATTATCTTGTCAGGGGAGCGCAGATCTGCTCAAGGCTAACCTGGCTAAAACTTAGTGATAGAGGCTCTAAGTTTTTCTTTAGATTCTTGAAAGCTAAGCAAAATATATGGAATTGAGGTTCAGGGCAAATTATGCAAGATTCTTCCAGTATAAAAGAAGCCTTCTATGAGTTCTACTCCAGTGTGTTCCTTTCTGATAGCTCCAATGATCTCATTGAGCAAAATAGAGCGATCTGTGATGCTTGCATTCCAAAAAAGGTGTCACGAGTGCAAGAGAGTTCCCTTGGTGAAAATATTACGTTGGATGAAATAAAAACTACCATTGACTCGCTCAAAAATGATAAAGCCCCTGGAATGGATGGTTTCCCTGCTGAATTTTACAAAGCCAATAAGGAGTGGTTGGCTAAAGATTGCCTGGAGGTCTTTAAAGAAGCGATAGATGCTGGCACCCTTGGCTTGGACATCAATAGAGAAGTAATTAAACTCATCCCTAAGGATGGTAAGCTCTCTTCAGTCAATAATTGGAGACCAATCACCCCCCTTAATGTTTCCTACAAGATTTTGGCAAAGATTCTAGCAAAGGGACTCTCCTCTTTGCTACCCTCTATTGTTTCAGAGACTCAAACTGGTTTCGTTGAAGGTAGATACATCTTGGATAACTTGATCACAAGCTAGGAAGGGATCTACTAGGCCTAGGACTCTAGTCAAGATATAGGCATGATTTTGCTCGACTTTGAGAAAGCATACGACAAAATTGAATGGCCCTTCATTGAGAGAGTTCTAAGAGCCTTTGGTTTTCATGATAAGTTTTGCAGAATGATTAATGTCCTATTCAAAGACATTTCAGTTGTCGTTGAAGTGAACGAGAAATTTAACTAAATCTTTGGATCTTCAACGCTCCATCGAACAAGGATGTCCTCTTGCCCCTTCGCTTTTTGTGTTGGTTGTCGAAGCCCTGCATTATATTCTCAAATTCTCTGATATTGGACCATCAGTCCGAGGAATCTCTCTGTCCAATGATGAAGTCCTTATTGATGTCCTATTTGCTGATGACACTACCCTATTTGTCAAACTGGAGCAAAATAACTTGACACTAGTTGCAAGATTGGATATATAATGCTTTGCCTCTGGGTCCAAGGTGGCAATGCATAAATCATATATGCTGAGATGGAAGGATCACCCCCCTGATTGGCTGTCAAAATTTGGATGGACATAGAAAGGACCGAATGAAATGCTTAGATATCGAGGTATTCCTTTCGCACTTACACCTTCTTTCAAGCTCATGTGGGTATGGATATTTGACAAAATCAACAAGAAAATTGCAAAATGGCAAGGACACCTACCTTCGTTACCTACACGGATACAAGTCTGTCAAAAGGTTATCTCCTCGTATAGTATTTACTATGACTCTTGTTGGCTCTTCAGCAAGTCTCAGATTAATATGCTCCACAGAATCATAAGAGACTTCATGTGGTCTGATGGGAAACAAGGGAAGAAAAGACATGCAATTTCTTGACAATTTTGCTTGAAACCAAAAAATATTGGGGGCCTAGGTCTAAAAGATCTTAGGTTACAGGGTATAACCCTGGCTGTGAAATGGATTATAAGAGCATTCAAAGGGGATGAGCCCTGGAAAATATTGGTCGGGAATAATATCTTGAAGGGCTTTCTTAAAGGAAAACCTTTTTGGAAAGGACTGAATATTACAGATCTTCTCATTGGTCCCTTTCTATCAAAGTGGTTAGTTCACCTATCTTTGCATCCATATGGTCAGCTTGGGACATTAAACCTTTCATCATAGCTAAGCACATTTTCAATTGGTTTGGGACATGTTGTTAGGGTTACAGATCTATATGGTGGAACTTGTCTGTCACCAGAAGACCACTTGCCCTCACCAGGGGTTGTTTTGCCTTTGAATGGTTCACTGAAGGGTTGAGGGAGTTCAAGGATCTCTATTCACATTCTATTTGGGCATCCTTGTTAGAAATTAGAGTCAGAGTTCAAATTCCTGCCACCCAACGTAGAACTTTCACTCTTCTTCAAAAAGCATTGCAAGGGAAAAATAATGTTGTCTTCATGGATCAAGAAGGTGAGTTCTGGGATAGTGTGAAGTGGATAAAGGGCTCTACTTTGTTTGAGTTTTCCACTTAAATGTTATATAGCAAATTATTCTTTTCCAAAGGCCCCTACTTCACCTTTAACTGCATTTGGTCTGTCTATGATCCTTTGAGTGCTTGGTCTTTAAATTTGATAATATTTGGGCCTCTTGCCTTGAACCAAAAAAATATTGTTTTCGGTGGTAATTAATGTATGATAAGTTGGTCGTTGGATCTGTTTTGAGTAAAAGTGGATATGCCCAACCTTTTTGTTCTTTTTGCAGTGAGATTGAAACTATTGAACGTGTATTATTTTCGTGTCTTTATGCGTCTAACCTGTGAAAAAGTTGCCTTAAGTGCTGGAATGTGGTCATTGACTGTGACATTGGTTGTTTAAATATTGATTTTGGTTATACTTGTGCTAAAGTTAAAGTTCATTCTTTATTTCATAAACTTTGGCTTATTTTTTCAACTGAGATATTATGGTTTTTATGAAAACAAAGGAACTTGGAGGTATTCCAACACAAGGCTAGGGTGCTTACTGACTTCTCAGTAGAAATCATCCTTTGTCTTGTTTCTTTGCAGATTTTTCTTCAACTGAAAGTGTTGCAGGATCAGCTGGGGCAATTCCTAAGAACTGGAATGCTCAAAATCACTTCCGACTACTTGACTATGGCAAATACCCCAAGCTAAGCCCACACCCAGATTGGGCAGTCTGCCATCAATCAGCTGCTGAACTAAATATAACTGAGCATGAATGGGATTGTATAAAGGACTCATAATTTGACCAAGCAGATAACCATGTGCAAGAATGGATGAGCTCTTCAAACTCAGATAAAAATGGGTGACTAGTTAGCTTTTGGCAAATGAAGATATGGTAAGGGATGTACAAAAAGATGGACTGAGCTGTTACATTATTAAGGAAGCTGAGGAATCTTTCAACCCTCTTGACTTGAATCTTAACCCTTGTTCCATTGAAAAGAATGATGTGTTAACTTCCTCTCCCCCGAGATCTACCCCCATGATACAGGATGAAGATGAACAGAAAGATGTATGGAAGCTGATTGATGACAATGTGAACGTTTTTGTTGAGAAATTAGAAAAGTCCATAGAAAGGGGAGGTTCCGTAGATGTGGATGATGTCATGGACTATGTCAAAACGAATAACATGAAAAGTTTGTTGAACAGAGTTGACAGATATTCCTCAATGGTGGCTGTAGTACAGATCCAGATGGAACCTGAAAGAAACAAAGACTTTGTCGAGGGACCTGTTAGTGTGGACTCGGATGAAGACTGTGGAATCGACTACGTCGCTATTTGAAGGGCGTAGGATGCTTAAATATTGATGTGCCACCGTCAAGGTGGCATTTCTAGGATAATATTTGGTTATGCATTTTCTTGCTACTGTTTGTTGGGCCGCCTACATGGGGCCGTTTTTATATTTTAACATCGATTAATATGTTCTGATATGATGGGGGGATGCCCCCATAACTAGCTACTTTATTTTGAGATCTCTATAATTCTTTTTGCATCACCGATGCACATATTCTGTAATTGATTTTACAATATTAAAAAATATGTGTTTTTGTTCTTTGTAAAAAGACCCTTAAAGGTAGTGATGCCGCTGAGTTGTTTTTTTAACTAATGTGTGGGTTACTTTGGGTTGCCTATCTCTATCATTTCAAATCAAGATTCAAGATTTACTAGCAAATTTTGGACCACGTCAAGGGAGAAGATGGATACTAAACTAAAACAATTTGCCACTTTGCATCCAAAAACTAAAGGGCAGACCAAAGTGGTAAATAGAACCTTGGTGCAGCTCTTGAGAACATACAATAGGAAGCATCATAAGACTTGGGATGAAAATTTGATGTATAATCAACATTCATATAACAGGTCATTGCATTCTTCTACCATAAATCTCCTTTTAAAACTTGCTTTGGTTAATTACATCCATGTGCATTTGATGTTGTTTTGGGACAGCCATATAAAGGAAATGAGAAAGTGGATCAAAAGATCCACAAAGATGAAAGATTCATTGAGAAAATTCAACAAATTCACCTCCAAGTGCAAGAGAAGTTGAAGGAATCATAAGTCAAGTACAAAGCAAGACATGATCAACACAAAACTAAACATAATTTCCTTGTTGGAGACAAGGTATGGCTGTACTTGAGTAGAGAACAACTCCAAGGTAAAACTAGGATGCTTAAGCCCTCTTATACATGGTCCATTTGTCATTTTGGAACAAGTGGGTAAGAATGCTTTCAGATTGGATTTACCTCCTTATATGAAAATATATCCAATTGTCAATGTTGAGAACTTATGTCTTTTTGAGCCTTCGATGCTAAATGATGGAGGAGGAAATGTATTGTTACCTCCTATTGAAGAACTTACTCCTAATGATCAAATAGAATTGAAGGAGTGCAAGAAAGATGGCAGGTTGGGTTGAAGGGTCAGCTACCAACAAGGCCAAATGATATTCCAAAAAAGACATGGGGATGAACTTTTCTTATTTACATAGTTTCTAAAGCTTCCGGGGACCAAAAGCCTCTAATTGGGGAGCCATGATCCAAAATTCAGATCTAGTATGTTAGCCATGTGAGCTAACTACTTAAGACACTTCATGTAAGAATCTCGATTAGAAAGGTGCACGAGAACTTACCAGAGTTAGAGGAGGTCTCAAAATAATTTGAACACTTTGAGAGTATCCCCATGTTTTGACGGAGACCTGCGCTGTGGATTTTCAAAGAAACATGCAACAGCTCCGTGCCTTTTCAGGAAAACCTGCAACAGTCGTGTAGCCTAAGTTCAACAAGTAATAGTTACAAATGTTTTTCAACTTTCTGTCAGTTCAAATCACCTCCTGGGTAATCCGTGTACCTCCTATTGTTGAGTTTTGGGATAGGCAGAGGCATTCAATGAAATTTGGGTTCAGTTGTGCAATTTCAGTGTTCCATTGTTTCCCTAGCTAGTGTTTGTTTGTTAGGTGTTGTAAATTCTCTGAAAAGAGTTATAAAAAGTTGCACAGAACTATGCAGGGGTTTGGGAATTGTAATTTGTAAATGTGTCCATAAAGGCCACTTGAAAGCAATAAACCTATACTTAAGAACTACATAGTCGAAAGAGTACAAATAAGCGCCTCCCTCTACTAGAGTTTTCTCATACTGAGTTTATCCAGGCTAACTTGTTGTGTTATGTGTTTTGTGTGTTCTTCCTACTTGCATTTTGTAAATCAAAAGCTTGGAAAGCTTGGAAAAAACACTTTGAGGATTTATGTGATAAACAACTGATCACAAGGTCCTGTAAAGAAAAGAACTGATAAATCCTCAAAGTGTTTTTTCCAAGACCTCTACGTGAACAATAACCTATGGAGAGCAAGAAAATTTTAGTTGAGCTAGAGCTTTCTTATCCCATGACTTTGACCAATTTAGCAGCATCAATAGGTAGTGCATGTTGCTTCTCAACCAATTCCCTAACGATTATTGAAAAGAAAATGATTTCCATATTTAAAGTCTGATCTCTATAGTTCTTAGGTGTTAATATTCTTGTTTCTGAAATAAGGCTAATCACCTTATAGCCATATTGATACTAAAAATGAAAAATAAGACGCGCAAAGAAAAGGTATTCTACTAGGGTTCACCTTTACCCTTAGGTACACAATTGATTTATAACCCTTATCACTCCAAAAAAACCCATACATCAAAAAATAAAAAATCCTCCTTAAAATTGCATACTCCCTTTCAAAAAAATAATATATTTCAATTTGAAGCAAAAGAAGAGAGGGTGAGATTGGTTGAAGAGTTTGGTTTTCCTCTAATGAGGAAAAGTTTGATTTGTTGAAGAGTTGTTTACGAGTCTTTGCTATGGCTTGATGAGTATTGGTATTTTATCTATTTCACTAACTTCATGTAATTGAATGTAATGATAGACTAACCTGGGCCATGCATGACATAAAGATCATTTTTCCATAGAAATTTTCAAAAGTTTCCATCTGGAACCTTTTTAGTGGTGGACCCATACAGAAGAATAATGATTTCATCCATCATATTCTTTTCTTATTTTGTTAGTTCTTTTTCAGTTTTCTCCATATTTTGGAAATGGATTTGAATTTGCATTTGTATTTTTTGTATTATGTCGCTCAAACTGAAGGAAAAGAGTGCATACAAATAAGTGAAACGTTTGACAGATGATTTGTCCTCAAAAGATTGGTATCTGAGAGTCTATAACATTTGGCATAATTTGGCCAAAACACGGAGTATCATGGGGTCTAATTTATTAAACTGTGGACCACAACAATCAGTCCTAAAATGATGCTTACCAAATTTTTAAAAAAAAAAATCCAAACAAATAAAGTTGTGATCTAATTAATTAAACCGTGAACCATAACAATCGGTCCTAAAATGATGCTTACCACATTTTTTTTTAAATATTTGGAAAAAAAAATCCATACAAATAAAGTTGTAAGCTACCTGAACATTCACTTTGTTTTTAAAACGATACTCTCCTTTTCAAAATTTCTGAATATGGGGAAACATGAGTGTGTAACATTTGAAAAACACAATAAAAATAAAACCATTAGAAAAATAAAATTGAGCAGGAATTTTGAAATTATTGGCAAAGGAATTGCTTTATAAGATGGATAAGTCAGACCGGACAGAAAGCAATAAAAACACAGGCTTAGCATTAGAAATTTCACAGCACAGAAGCAACAAATGAAAATGAATACATGAAATCAGATAAAAGTGTAAACCTTTTCTAGACTATCTGCCTCCTCTGCATACATAAGTTCCCTTGCCCTGGCATCCTTCAGATCCTTTTCGTATTTTTCCTGTAGCAAAATTTATGGATGTCAATTACAATAAGAACCATACAATAGACTCTGCATAAAAGATAGCTACAAAAAGCAAGCTCATTCAGTAAATAGTTTTTATTTATGGATATATGAGTTATACTGAAAGCCAAATACATAGTCATTTTATCTTGCAACATTCAGTGTAAATCACACAATGAAAAAAAGAATGAAAGAATAAGTTGTGTTAAGACCCCATGCAACAAAGAGCAATCATGTTTCAACCACCTATTTGTTTTCAAACCTTCAATGTTCGTTTGTACTCATTATAGATGCGGGCATCTGACTCAGCTTGTCTCTGTTCAGCTGCATGAATTGCTTCAATAAAATCAAGAACCAACACACCATCTAGCTCCTTGGTATCAGCCCTCCGTTCCTTTGCATCCTTCAAGTTTTAAAACAAATCGCATTACTAGATGAGATACAAAACATAGATCCATATCAAGATATGGCTAAAGCTGGTCAGCCTGACATGTTAAAAACAGGAAATGGCAACGCATAAAAGTGCAAGGTATAACCAAATATTAGAGTCAAGCAACACATTCCAAAAGTTGCATATTCAAGAAAACATCCAGTAAAGTTAGCACATTCACAAGCATCAACAACCAATACATTTATAAAGCAGGGATAAAGGTTCTTGCCATGAGATGACCTCTTTTTGCTTGGAGAGAGAAACTGAATCACGGTCATCCTCATTCAACAATCCCTGAGAGGTATGCTCATTTTCCTTAGGATCAGAGAGGGTGTTCCTTGGTCCTTGATCGAGGGGTTCATCACCCTACAATGCCAAGAAATCATTATATAGTTTTAAATGTAATTGATGTGTTAACAAAAAAAATAATAATACCCCGTACGAGTAACTATAAAAAGGAAAGTTTGAGTACTAGGCCTCTTTACATTAGCCATGCAGTATCCTTGGTCCTTAACTATACAAGCATCCAACAGAGAACGGAGGGATTAATTGCAGACTAGCATAGCTTCAAAATTTTGGAAAGTAACTCATGTTGATAAACTGAATGGAACAACCTTGCAAGGAAAACCTTGCTTCACAACTCTTATGCTAAATCAGACATTGTTCTAGTGAAAATTTGATGCCAAATGTCAAATTAGTTTTTCTGCGGTAATCAAGTTCAAAATAAATGCCTAACAAAGACTAGATATGTCCAATCAATCGACAGCTTTCATTTAATAAGTTTCAAGCAAATGAAAATAATTCATCTTGTTGTCAAATCACATTCACCTTGTTGTGTTAAAACCACTACCATCACCATTGCTACTATTATTCCTATTATGGAATAATAATATTAGAGATGAAGTCCCTATCAGGTAGAAACTGTCTATTGGCCTGGCCCAGTGCTTTCATCGAATGTGATAGGAAAGAGGGACCTCCACTATGGGCAAGCTGTGCACCCAGCTTCTCTTTTCTATCCATTAGTTCATCATTGTTGCAACTAAGTCAAAATGGGGTTCATCTGAGAAACCATGCATTTTTTGGTTTTCACTATTGCTTACTGAAAAAGAGATAACCGAATGTGCAGTTAAAAGTAGTACAGAACATTTTCTACAATTAACTTATCCCATTTTTTCTTAGGAAGGACCAAATGTCCCCTCTTAAATTACTTTTAACATGATTTTTGTTCGATTTCTTCCAAATCACACCCTATAAGCCTAGATTCGCCTACTTTCACTCATGAATAAACAATGTACATCCCAAAGAACTATTAAAGAAAGAAAATCTAGTCATTTTTAGGCAATATGCCAAAAACTACAAAATCTAGAATTACACATGCAGCCTAAAATGAGCTACCTGTTGTAAATAAAGAGAAAATAATAACAGAAAAAAGAAAGACTAATGCAGCAGTTGTAATCCCAGTGTGTATAGAAATGTTTTCTTCTCAATCTCTGTTATCTGTAGAAAGAATTCCAAGCGATTTTAAGAAGAAAATTGACAAAGAAAATTTTTCAAGAAAAACAGCATGCAAAATGAAATCAGAATTAGTCTATCCTCTACATTTGTAATTCTGCATAAGTAGTGGAAAACATTACATGTTGCAGATAACATGAGAACTGAATAACATTTAAGATATAAGTGACCCAAAAGAGGAAAAAAATTAATGAATTTTATCTCGCTGATATCAATCTTTGGTTTAGTAAATTACAAGGATTCCCATGATCATGGAAATTTAGACTTATGGTTCCTATTTTTCAAGGAAATACATTCCACTCAACTTAGAGGACACTCCATAATGCGATGCAAATTGGCTTGCATTCCCATTTTAACAAATAATTTCTTTCACTTCACAACAAATATTAAAAACTAAAAAGCAACCCTAGTTGCAAAAATATGATGAAACCAGTCTTATATTTTTGGAATTTTGAATTTATATAATAGACAAACTCAAAACCATAGATCCTGCCTTCATTGGCTTGTGTAAATTACTGAAGTGTAGCTTAACAAAATTACCTTTTTCCTTTATAGAATGCTGTAACGAGTAATCAATTGCAGAAATGCCAAGCAGTTTATTTTTTAGCTTATACAGATAGTTCAATGACTTTCCAACACATTTCAACAAAAAAGATAAGTTTGTTTTATTCATAACTCTTTCATTTTCATCAGCCTTGGAATTAATTCGGCACTTTTATCTTGTTCATATATTTTGCCACTCTCACATCCTGCCACGCAACATTTCTTTGTTACCATACTCTGCCCTATTGGCATGAGATCTTGCACTACTTGGGTCGATTGATGCCAACCAGGATGAACAAATGGCAAACAACTATTAGATATTTTATAGTTAAGTGCGTTATGTGTGAGAATATGTTTGTGAGATTAGATAGATCATAGTATTATTATATGAGTGTGAGTTGTACGTGAGATATTGATAAAGATAGTTGAGATATTATAGGGGTTTGCGGTTGGGATTTGATAAGGCATGACTTGCTGCTTATAGGAGATCTCATTGTCTATATAGTTGTAATCGACTATATTGAATAATTAATTAATATTTCCTGTGTAAAACTGATCCAAATTTTACATTTCGTATCAGAGCGATTTCTAATCCTGTACAAGATGGAAATCAAATTAAAAATTTAATAATTGTATAGGGGCAGCTCCTATTCTTTTGCCCCAAGTGATGACAGCTCAGGCTATTTATTCAGCTGTAGCCTTAGAATAGTTTGTTTAGTGTTTGTTGTAAGAGGAGTGAAGTTACTATATATATGCATTAGGTTGGCGAACAATATTTCCTGAAGTAGCAGCGAAAAGGCATAAGCAAAACTGATGAATGGCTTTCTGAAGGGAGAAGCGCGCAGCCTGAAGCACTTTTGGCCAGATGGATGATATACACAGGTGCGTTGACAGGATCTGCATACAGATTTGCAAGCTGTATCAGGTTTAAGATATACATGATAAGTTTAATAGCAACGTCGTTGAGCTTGTGATACTCGTGGAATGTAAAGTTCCTCTTGAATCTGTTAGAATTTTTTAGATTTTAACAGATTTGAGAGGAACTTTACATTCCACAAGTATCACAAGCTCAACGACATCGCTATTAAACTTATCATGTATATCCTAAGTTGTTTGAATATGGGTACATCTTGGATACGTGGGTACGCCATTTTTCAAAAACATTGATTTGGATACACCATGGATATGTTTGTATATATATATATTTAATATATATATATATATATATATATATAATAATAAAAACAATGCATATTACTAAGTTTTTTAGTAAAAAACTTGAAAATACATAGTGTTTGTTCATTCATTGCTTCAAAATGTTCAAAGTGGACATTGCAAATGCATTCAAAATTCAAATCTAGAATAAATCATGATTCATCTGGATTCGGATTGTCCTCATATTCATAATCATGAATGCCACTCCCACTAGCTCCGCTTGGAACACTCAAACAACTCCCACTAGCTCCACTCTCCACCACTCATGTAGAATTCTCTTGATTGTCATCGACATCATCAACACCAAGTAATGAAAGTTGGGCAAATGTAGATGCAGAGGCATCCAAGTCTGTATTCTCTAGAAGGATATCCCAAATTAATTCCTCCTTGGCACCTTCAACCATAGTTACCATGTTCAGAAAGTTCGAATTGTTCGGAAGGAGAAAAAGTTCGAAAGTTCGGGATTTTAAAAAAAAGTTTGGTTCAGTAAGTTTGGTAGTTCAGTTAGAAAAATTTTACAAATCATAAAATATAAATATATCATACATATTTGTAAAACATAAACCTAAATAAGTTGATAACAAATGATAAGAAAATTCAATAGTGTTAAACTTCAATGTTCATTGTTCAACATTATACATATAAAATATAACAATGAGAATTGTGAAAAATCCTTTGATTAACATTACAGTTTTCAGCAATAACTAAAAATGGGAATTAAATTTAAATATCCGCAACATCAAACCCTACATCTACACCAAAGTCATTACTAGCAGCATCATCTAATCCTACATTACTAGGCTCATCAACAACAACAATATTTTCTTCATCCTCAGAGCATGGTTTGCCAAGGCGAGAGTTGTCATCTTCATTTGCAAGAGAGTGAACAAATGTGCAATGTGTTAGGAATTGAAGTGAATATCCAAACCTCCAACAATTGTAGTGGTGTGACATCTTGTAATCCCCTGTTAGGATAAATTAAAACCCAGATTTATTCCCAAATCGCATACAAGAGAAACTATAAAATGAATTATTCAAAAACTGAAAATAAATAAAAACATACACATAACAGGAGACCCCAGATTTAATGTGTTTCACCCAAAATGAGCTACATCCACCCAGCTTGTCCAGTATATTATTTCCAGCAATACGAAAAACGAAATCCTGTAACAAACCCTGTTACACCTCTCTACCTTTTTCCACCTCCACTCTATGTTAATTTTCCCTATTTTTCTCTCAGCGATATCTCGATACATTTTAGGACGAAAAAACACCTAAACCTAACCTCTACCGTCATCCCCCCAGACCCCGCAATGGGGGTTCTCCCCCTTGCAACCCCTCGCGCCATCAGAAATACAAAGAATGGGATCCAAACTCGACTGAAAAAACATCAAAATTTTAACCTCTAATCCAAGAAGACAATCAAGGTCCACACCGAACAATCTCTCACTTGGAGACTGATTGCAGCAACTCCAACGCTACTGCATCCACTGTACTATCTGGAACTGAACAAGTTCTTTAATTTAATTATCATCCATGAAGACCAATCGAAGTTGAACAAATCTTCAGCTTCTCTTTTGTAACTACCTTGGTCATCATATCCGTAGGATTTTTACTAGTATGTATCTTCTCCAATTTTTGTTGCTCTTCCTCTATCACTGAACGAATGAAATGATACCGCAACTAAATATGTTTTGTTCTGGAGTGAAAAGTTGGATTTTTGGCTAGATGGATTGTACTCTGACTGTCACTATATAGAGTACATATTTCTTGACTATGTCCCAATTCTTCCATCAACTTCTGTAACCAAAATATTTCATTGCTTGCTTCTGTAGCAGCAACATACTCAGCCTCTGTGATTGAAAGTGCCACAACCTTTTGTAACCATGATACCCAACTAACTGTTGTACCACCTACTGTAAACACATACCCTGTAGTGCTTCTTCTACCATCCAAATCACCGGTCATATCTGAGTCACCATATCTCTGTAATGTCACATCTGATCCACCATAGCTTAACATTGTATCTATGGTCCCTCTTAAGTAACGAATGATCCATTTTACTGCCTTCCAATGTTCCTTTCCTGGATCACTCATGAACCTACTCACTACTCCCACTGCATGTGCAATGACCGGCCTCGTATACACCATTGCATACATTAAACTGCCAACTACTGATGAGTATGGAATTTTAGACATCAGGTTCTTTTTTTCTTGTGTTTTAGGACATTGTTCATTTGTTAATTTAAAATGTGCAGCCACAGGTGTCCCAACTACTTTTGCATCTTGCATATTAAATCTTTCCAACACTTTTCTGATGTACTCTCCCTGTGATAATTCCAGCTTCCTATTCTTTCTATATCTAGTTATACTCATACCAAGGATCTGTTTAGCTGCACCTAGATCCTTCATAGAAAAGCTATCACTTAATTGTTTTTTGAGTACATTAATATTGTGTATGTTGTAACCAGCTACAAGCATATCATCTACATATAAAAGCAAAATAATATAGCTGCCATTTTCAAAACTTTTAAAATATACACAATGGTCTGAATGACATCTACAATAACCATGTTCCATCATAAAACTATCAAACTTGATATCCCATTGCCTTGAAGCTTTTTCAGGGCATACAAGCTCTTCTTTAATTTGCACACCAAATTCTCCTTACCTATGACTTCGTATTCCTGTGACTGCTATATATATATTTCCTCTTCCAAGTCACCATGAAGGAATGCAATATTCACATCTAACTGTTCAAGGTGCAAATCTTTTACTACTACCAAACTTAAAACAATTTTTATAGATGTCATTTTAACCACTGGAGAAAATATTTCGTCAAAATCTATACCTTTCTTTTGTGCAAAACCTTTAACCACCATTTTGGCCTTGAATTTCTTTTTACTTGCATTCTCCTCCTTTATCCTGTATACCCACTTATTCTGCAATGCCTTCTTTCCTTTGGGAAGCTCCACCAAATCCCATGTCTGGTTTTTCATTAGAGCATCATACCCATCCATAGCTTGCTCCCACTTATCATTGGCATCAATCTGCACTGCTTATTCATAGCTTTCTGGCTCATCATCTTCAATAAGTAATAAATAGTATAAAAGAGAAAAACGATCAGGTAGTCTAATTACTCTTGCAAATCTTCTAACAGGGATTTGTGATAACTGTTCCTGTTGCACATTTTGATCAAAAACCCTTGGGACATGTTTTTTTGTAATGTCTTCTAATATTGTATATTCCCTTTTGGATTCTTCTTGCTTCTTTTCCTGCAACTGGTCCCTGTACATGACAATTTCATGAAACACATCTCTACTCCTAATTATTTTCTTGTCTTCCATATTCCACAACCGAAATCCAAAGTCATCAGTTCCATAATCAATAAATGTGCATTTATAAGACTTAGCTTCTAACTTATTCTTATGATCTTTGTCAATATAAAAATGATTTTTGTCAATATAAAAAAATGTCTCACCAAAAACTCTTAAAAAAGAATAATCTATCTTCTTTCCAGTCCATGCCTCCTCTGGTATTCCACCATCCAAATGACTCAAAGGTCTTTTATTTATCAGATAAATTACTTTAGTTACAAAATCTGCTCAAAATTGTAAAGGAAAACCTGCATGCAATTTCATACATCTGGGACGCTCCATAATAGTCATGTTCATTCTTTTTGACACACCGTTATGTTGTGGTGTTCTTGAAACTGTTTTGTGTACGAATTCCACTTAATAAACAGTAATCGTTGAAAACATTACTACAATACTCACCTCCATTATTTGATCTAAGACATTTTAGTTTTAAACCTGTTTCATTTTCAACTAAAGCTTTTCATTTCTTGAATGTATCAAAAACATCAGACTTCTTTTTTATATAGTATACCCAAACCCTCCTAATTGCATTATCAATAGAAGTAACATAATAGTTTGAACCACCAAGTGAAAATACTTGAACTGATCTCCATACATCTGTATGCACAAGCTATAATTTCCGCTCTTCCTTGGCTGGTCCAACCCTGAGAAATCTCACACGTTTTTGTTTCCCATATATACAGTGCTCACAAAAGTCCAAATCTAATTCTTCCAAACCTGGTAGTTTATCCTTTGCATGTAGGGCCTTCATTCCCTTTTCACTCATATGTCCAAGTCTGTAATGCCACAAAGTTGTGTCTTTCCCTGTAGTAGCTACAGCGCATGATGAATTACCATTATTTGTAGTCAAATATGAAGTGCCTACTTTCTTACCTTTTGCAACCACCAAAAAACCTTTTGTAACCTTCCATGATTCAGCGATAAATGTGACCATACAAACCTCACTACCCAACTGCCCTACGGAAATTAGATTTCTCTTCAAGCTTGGAACATGTCTAACATCCTTCAGCACCCAGGTGTTTCCATTTTGTAATTTAACCTGAACACTTCTTTTTCCAATAATGCTACAGGGTTCATCATCACCAAGGTAAACATTCCCATAATTACCTTGAACATAATCTATAAAATAATGTCTATGAGGGGTAGCATGAAAAGAGGCACCTGAATCTAAAACTCAAGATTCAGTAATATTATCCAAAGAAAGTATAAGAGCATCTTGTAGTACATCCCCTGCTACATTTATTTCTCTATTACCTTCTTGTTGGTCCTTATCCGATTTATCCTTTCGAAACCAACACTCTTTCTTTGTGTGTCCTGGCTTGCCACAAACTCAACATTCTATCTTGCCTCTTGATTTAGATCTTGCACCCCCTTTTGATTTTTCACGATTTTCTCTTCCTCTATTCTCCACTATTAATGCATTTTCAGATATGGATGTTTCACCTGTGATTTTCCTTCGCATTTCCTCGCTTAAGATAACACCCACCACATCTTCAAACTTTCGTTTGGCATTGTTAGACACAGACTTGCTTACTGCCATTACCAAGCTATGCCAGCGTTCAGGGAAGGAACAAAGAATAAGGAGAGCCCTAACTTTATCATCAGAGTCAATATTTACGAAATGTAACTGACTAGTAACCGTGTTAAACTCATTTAAATGATCTGGTACTGAACTATTTTTAGACATTTTCATCTTAAACAATTTTTTCATCAAAAATATTTTATTTGAGACAGAGGGTTTTTCATATAACTTGCCTAAAGCGCTCATAAGACCTTCTGTTGTCTTTTTTTGTGATATGTTGAATGCTACAAAAGATGCAAGGCACAACCATATGGTTCCAAGGGCTTTCCAATCCAATAGTTCCCAATCTTCATCTGACATTGTTGATGACTTCTTGACTTGCCCTCCCAATGACAAATACAGGTCCTAGTAAAGGTAATCCTTCATCTGCATCTTCCACAATCCAAAGTTCTGTCCATTGAACTTCTCTACCTAAGATTTATTTTCATCCGCCATAGCTCCCACTCGAGGTCAAACCCTTCTTCTTACGATTTAAAATTATACAAAAAACCTTTGCTCTGATACCACTTGTTAGGATAAATTAAAACCCAGATTTATCCCCAAATCGCATACAAGAGAAAATATGAAACGACTTAATCAAAAACTAAAAATCAATAAAAACATACACATAACAAGAGACACCAAATTTAACGTGGTTCACCCAAAATAGGCTACATCCACCAAACTTGTTCAGTATATTATTTTCAGCAATACAAGGAAGAAACAAAATGTTGTAACAAATCCTGTTACACCTATCTACCTTTTTCTGCTTCCACACTGTTAATTTTTTCTTATTTTTCTCTCAGCCATATCTCGATACATTTTAGGACGAAAAAATATCAAAATTTTAACCTCTGATCCTGAAAGACAATCAAGCTCCACACCTAACAATCCCTTGACAATATTATTTGCAGGACGACAAACCATCCGTCTTGTAAAATTTCCGAAGACACATTTTTCTCCACGAGAACGCGTGGGAGATGTAGGAACGGGCTAAAATTAGAATCAAAGGAGTGAAAGTCGATCATTAAAGGAATATTCGAAACTATACGAATTTGATCGACCAGATTCATTTTTTGCAAAAAGTTCAGTCTAAACCATTCATAGACCATATTCGGATGAATATGGTAACTATGCCTTCAACCTTGCAATGACAAACTACAAACTCCTTGCTACTAACTGTTGTTACAAACTCAAACTGTAAGCTAACTATTGCAAACTCAAACTGACTACAAACTCAAACTGGAACTAGAAGCTAACTATTGCATGCAAACTGGAAAATACGACTACCTAGAAGCTTTTTTTTTGGCTAAGCACTGCAAACTCACTTTGGTGTGGTTTTTAGAGTGAAAGGGGGTTGCTTTTATAACTTTGGCCACATATTAGGGTTTTTTAAAAAGATTTGAGAGTTTTTTTTTTTTTTTGTTTTCCCCTAGGTAACCCGCCACAGACTACTGGAGACATCCCAGACGTCTCCGATTTTCTCCAAGCTGGATTCATGGGAGGGGCATTTCCTGCAACGTAGTGTGTCTGGGACGTCTTTAGGTGTCTCCAAGACATCTCTAGGCAGGATTCGTGGAAGGGGGCGTTTCTTGCAACATAGTGTATATCCTAACCCTGATACAACTCGCAAATCTATATGCAGACCATGTCAGCGCACCTGTGTATATCATCCATCTGGCCAAAACGTAGCATCATTCCCTCATTCATGTGTATGCATCAAAGTGGACCTCGACAGTCACTCGTTCATGTTCAAATCCTTGCATTCGTTGATCTTGCTAACGCCATTGATTCTACCATTGAATTTCCTGCTTACAGATTTGTCATTTTGCAGTGCATCTATCGACTCCATTGTGCATCATGGAAGACACTCTGTCAAACCCATATGCATCATATTTGCAGTTCATTCATCCATTCCACTTTTTACAGGTTCTGTACTTTGCAAAAGCATGAGGAGCTATTTATTTGTGCACATGTTCATGTGTTAATAGTTCCTTCCATATATAGTTCAGTTTGTTTGATTAGTTGTCTAGATTCAGCCTTTACATTGTCATGTTTGTAGTCTTTCTCACCGACATCCATTTCATGTGCATACATGTAGGGTTTTACAAAGTCATTCCAAATCTCATGCATCATAATTTTTGTAAAAGTCTTTAGATTCATTGTTTGTAGTTTAAGTTTATTGTTTAGTGTTCCATGGCGTTTAGTTTGTGGTTTGTAGTTTTTTGTTAATGTATTTAAAATTTAGTTGTGTTGAATTAGGTAAGAATCATTTATTTTTAAAATTATCATTAGTTGTTTTGTCACCAAAATAAAGTCTCAAGCCAAAAGGCATGCTAGATTTTATAAAACTTTTGTTGTGTCTTTTAAGTCTAGAGTCAACATCTTTAAAACTAGTTGTGTGGTATCGTCATTTATTGTCTTGTTAGAACTAGTATTGTGCATGTCATCAAAGCCAAAGCCAAATTTAGTAAAAGGCCATATTCTTGGTTGAAACCAACATCCAAATTCGAACAATATATCAATCCTATGGGGGTAGGTTTCTTCAATAAAAATGATGTGCAATTAAGTCTCAAAGACAAACTCGCTGAATAAGCAGCATCCAAACAAAGGTCGGAGGCCACGAGGTGAGAGGCCTAATAGTGACCTCTCGTCAGCAACTACCAACGGGGCTGCACTATGTTGTAGTGGCAGTAGTTTTCATTTAATTTTCAGGTTTTTGTGTGCTGCATTTTTAATAAAATAAGTATCAAAAATAATTCCCTATAGTGATGACATTATTGAAAGATTCATGTTTTAAGAAGCCCACTATTTTGGACAGGAAGAGATTGAGTGTAAAATAAATATGAATGGCTGCCCAGATAGTTCAGGAGTTTGGGAAAATAGAATCTGAAAACTCAGGAATTCAACTGGGTAGCTACACCTTTACGAGGGTTACGAGGCAACTTGATAGAGTTGTACCTGGTCCAAGAATTATTCTCAGAGAGAAGCTTCTAAAAAATGTATGATTATTTTCTCCCATATTCACACTAAGGGGAGGAATATTAGCTATTCTATAGTTAATGTCTTATGTGGGAGAATATATTTGTGAGATTAGATAGTATTATTATATGCATGTGAATCGTAAGTGAGATACGGATAGAGATAGTTGAGATATTATAGGGGTTTGTGATTGGGATTTGATTAGGCATGACTCCATGCTTATAGATCTCATTGCCTATATAATTGTATTCAACAATATTGAAATATCAATTACTATCTCCTGTGTTAAACTGATCCAAAATTTACAACCATCAGAAGCAACCACTTGAAGGAAAATAACATGCCATTTGGTCATTTTAAGATGATAAGTTACAATAGTTTTGGATATATAGAAAGTTCGTGTGAGCATTTCCAACTACAGGCATGTCAGGAGCTTAGAAAGAGTTTAGAGTCGAGAACGAATAGAATCTGATTGGCAATCATCCGTTAATTAAAAAAATCACTGGGAATGCTACAAGGGCATCCATAGGATTTAACCTCTAGCTGTTTCATGAGCTACAAAGCAAGAGTGATACTTTCTTCTTTTCCTCCTTGAGGATGGTTACACATATGGTACTCAAAATGTGGGAAATTGTTTCACTGAACATGAAGGATCCAGAAACCCAATAAATCCAACCTTTGTCTTGTATTATATAATGTACTTTCTATCTGAAAATTAATTCTGATGTTATTTACTGATTTTTTTTTATGTCCCCTTCTCTCCTGCCACATTATCATTATTTAGTGCTTCTAGACCATTTAACATAGATTCTTGTGACAAAGTCAAACATACCAATTGGATTCATAGCAATTGGATTTTGGGAATAGAGGCAGAGCAATAGGGAGTTTCCTGTGATGATCAGATATCCCAGCAATCCACAGCATTTGCCTTCAACAAAGAAAACTTTCTTGCAATGCCTTAGCACTAAACAATGTTTGCCTTTGACTAGTAAAACTCCCGCAAAAAACAAAAACCAGAAAATCACCTGCACGGACCACAGGTGTCTGAATGGCTTTAATTTTGTCATCCTGCTGGCATGATAGGATTCCTTGGTATACATAAGAAACGTCTTGTCTTCCCCAACAAAAAAGACAATGAGAAAGCATAAAAGTAATCATGCACATGAAGTCATGAGAGACATAGTCATGACATACACAAAAATAAGAATATACTGTAACCCAAAAGGGACAACAACATATTTTTTTCACTACAGTGATTTTATAACAAGTCCAGCTGCTATTAAACGGATGTTAGATAATCTACAATAATCTGCCCCAGCTAACAGAGATTACACAAATCTGCTAGATTTTAAAAAAATGAACTCTGATTCAGCAGCAGTTCAAATCATTGATACTCACTATCAGATTCACAAAAGTAAATCAGATTTGCAATGTCAGTCAGGTAAATCTTTTCTTCAGAAACCTAATTGAAGGAGACAAACCTAAGTTACCAGTTCGCTGATGCGGCGATTTGTTTTTTCCTTGGGTTTGTTTTCGGTTCATCCATACAAAAAATATATAAAAAATTAAAAAATATAGAAATTCTGCCCTGATACATAGGAAATTAGTGAAATTCTAACCTGACTCGGGTTTGAGTACGAAACTAAATTTTGAGAACCTACGTTGTTTGGGTACGGGTACGGGTTCGGGTATGGGGACGTCTCGGATATGCGGGTACGCCATTTTTCAAAAACCTTGATTTGGATATGTCATGGGTACCTCTGTATATATATATATATATATATTACTCATTTTTTTAGTAAAACACTTGAAACTAGATAGTATGAAAATATGTCTACAAAAAGATAAAACACTTAAAAATATATAATATTCATTCGTTCATTACTTCAAAGACAAAATGTACATTCAAATCTAGAATAAATCATCTCAATTGCCCTCAGAATCATAAATGCCACTCCCATTATTTTTCAACTTTATCATTTACTAACGCTTTCTCTCGTAGGGGATCAATGGTTCATTGAATCTCCTATAGTGTGTGCCTTAAGGGGTGCATAGGGATTGGGGCGGGATTGGCTTGGGGCACTTTGTGAGATATGTTCTCATACTATTCTATCATACCTACATCCCTTCATGCAGCCTTCATACCTCCTATGATGTCTCCTTGAAATCTTGAAACCTTGAAATATGGGTAAGTTTGAAACCTTGAAACCCTAGAATCTGACTAACTCTTAAATATGATAGGATCCTCCAAAACCTAGAATTTGCATTATAGCTCCTAGAGGTCCGAAACCACTCTTAAACATCCTAAAAGTATATAAATAAAATATAACTTAAAGTATAAGAAACTAGATGTCCCTATCTAAATGTAAACTTAAATGTTTATTTTCATACTGTTCAATCTTTGGTGTATAAAGAGTTTGCAACGATTTAGGAGGGTTTTTTCAAGTTTTTTGAGCATTTTTATTTTTTTGCCTTCAAGTCGCTGCAACCCCGCCGGAAACGACCCAAGCACACCCGGAGATGTTCAAAGCACAACCGGAGACGTCCGAAACAGTGTCAGACGTTTTCGACACTGTTTCGGATGTCTCCGAGCGTGCCCAAGCAAGAGTCGGGCTAGGGGGTGGGGGCATTTATTAATAAATTTTAAGAAGTAAAAATAATACAAATTCAACAAAATATTTAATACTCATCAAATTATTAATTTGGTGTTTAAAAAATTGAAGTTGAAGGATTTGAAAATGGGTCCCCACACTAAGCCTAATGAGGTACCTGTGTATAATGAAAACTAAGTGTCGAGAATTTCTTAAAAGTGCAAGTGTCCTTATGGACTCTATTCCATCTTGTCGTGATACATGGGTGTCTAAATATTGTAAACGCCAAGTTAAAGATGAAATGGGGTTGAATATGAAAATTGCTTTCAATATGCATAATCTTGAAGTTAGTGATAAGCAATGGGGCTGATAATATTTATTTATAATAAAGAAGCAAAAAATAAATAAATAAATACATATTTAATAAAATAAGGGTTAAAAATTAAAGTAAACTTTACGGTTTACCAAGGGAAATGGAAAGTTTTTACAGGTTTGTTTAACTTTAGTCTTTAAACTTTAACCGAGACTTGTACTTGTCATTTAATTTTTTTAATTGCAGTTTTTTAGTTTTTAGGTTTAGCTTTTAAACAAAAATGAAATGGAAATCGAAGGAGAAGACTATACCTGTTTATTTGCAGTGGTAGTTGACGGCAGAGCTCGGCAAGAATGGTTGACGATAGAGATCAAGAATGGTCTTGACAAAAAGAATGGTCGACGACAGAGCTCGGGAATGGTCACAATAGCAGCGACAAGACTAATGGCGAACTCCCGACAGCTTTACACACAGATTAACAACCTTAGAAACAACACGACACAGTTATGTTGTGAAGCCTAGATCCAAATTACAATGTATTTCAAATATTGTACATTTAAAATGTATTGTACACTCTTTATGTATTCTCGTCAGGTTTCGGGACCCCCTTAATGGGGGAACCATTTTGAGTTGACTTGGCCCATGGTTTTGGTGCCCATTGTTTTGTAAAACCGCTATGTGGTTACCTATTAATGTATTATAGATGTAGTAGGTAATACATCAAATTTGAACTAGGTTTGAGAAGGAAGAACAAAGTGTGAATTCAGGTGCGAATTCTGGAGAGTTTGTAGAGCACAGCTCCAAACAATATTTGTGCATTGTAATTGTAAGAAGACTGATTTGAGAGTGAATTGTACTATTGTGGCTTGTAATAAACTCTGAGCAAGTGTTTCTTGGTGGATGTAGCCCACATTGGGTGAACCACGTTAAATCTGATCTTCTTGTTGTGTATTTTTATTTTTGTTCTTTATGCATCTCTATTCATATCTATTATTATTGCGATTCTGTGAAATTGTTCCACATCAATTTTTTATTTAGTCCTAACAACTGGTATCAGAGCTTCAAATTGTATTTTCTGAAGTGTTGAATCGCAAGAAAAGTTATTAGTTTAAGTGGGAGCTATCGCTGATGATAACATATCAAAAGTTGAAAAGTTCAATGGACAAAACTTTGGTCTATGGAAGATGCAGATGGAAGATTACCTCTATCAGAAGGACCTCCATGCTCTGCTAGGAGGAAAAATAAAGCAACCAATGGGTACAACAAATGAGGCTTGGGAGTTGCTTAACAAGAAAGCACTTAGGGCCATCAGGGTATACCTTACATCTTCGGTCGCATTTAATATATCACAGGAAAAGACCACAGAAGGTCTCATGAATACGTTAGGGAAGTTGTATGAGAAACCTTCAGCTTCTAATAAATATATTTTTAATGAAAAAGTTATTTAATATGAAGATGTCTGAAAATGATTTAGTTTTTTATCATCTGAATGAATTTAATATGGTTGTGAGTATGTTGAACTCTGTAAAAATTGAATTTGATGATGAAGTTAGGGCTTTACTTATTTGTGTTCCTTACCAGAGAGTTGGAATACCCCAGTAATGGTTGTGAGCAACTCGGTCTCTAATAATGTCAAGTTGAAGTTTGAGGATGTCATAGGAGCAATCCTTAGCGAGAATGCGACGGAAAAGCTCTAGGAAACTTGTATTTCAGTTGATGCTTTGGCAGTGGAGAGTAGAGGGAAATAAAAGTTTAGAGGAAAAAGAAAGCATGGAAAGTCAAATGGTCTCGGAAGGTCAAAAGCAAGAGGCAGGTTGGTATGCTGGCACTGTGGAAAGACTAAACATGCGAAGAAGGATTGTTGATCTCTTCAGAACAAGAACAAAAGTCAAGTAGACACCAAGGAGGTGAATGTGGCAACAGGGAATGTTTGTCAAGATGCATTAATTCTCTCCATTGACAATATTGTTGAGTCTTGAGTTTTAGATTCAAGGGCTTCTTTTCATGCTACACCATATAGGCATTATTTTATTGATTATGTTCAAGGAGATTTTGGACATGTTTATCTTGGTGATGATGAGCCTTGCAGCGTAGTAGGAAAAGAAAGTGTTCAAATCAAGATGTGGAATGGGAACACTTGGCTACTGAAAGATGTCAAGCATGTGCCTAAGTTGAGACGGAATTTGGTATCCGCAGGACAGCTAGGCAGTGAAGGTTGTATGGTGACATTTACAGCAAATTCTTGGAAGGTGACCAAGGGTGCTCTTGTGGTAGCAAGAGGTAAGAAGGTTGGTACCTTGTATTTATCAAGTAGTGTTGACTATTGTAATTTAGTGGCTGCATATGCAGATGCAACTTTGTGGCACAATAAGATCGATCACATGAGCCAAAAGGGCATGCAAATTTTGAAGGATCGATTGCTCGAATTGAAAGGGTCCGATTTAGATTTCTGTGAAGATTGTGTGTTCAGAAAACAAAAAAAGGTAAAGTTTCTCAAGGTTGGACCTACGAAGAAGGAGAATAAGTTGGAGTTGGTTCATTTAGATGTATGGGGGCCAGCTCAGGAATCTTCTATTGGTGGGTCATCTTATTATATCACTTTTATTGATGATGCAACTAAAAAAGTTTGGGTGTATGGCATTAGGCGAAAATCTGATGTGTTTGATACATTTAAAAGATAGAAACCCTTGGTTGAGAATGAAACAGGGCTCAAGTTAAAATGTCTCAGATCAGATAATGAATTTTTTATTACTATTCAAGGAATGAAATTTGTGGACAGAAGACGGTTCCAAAAACTCCACAACAAAATGGACTGTTAAAAAGGATGAACAGGGCTATCATGGAGCGTGCTAGGAGCATGAGGTTGCATACAGGACTGCCTCTTCAGTTTTGGGCAGAAGTAGTAAACATGGCTATATATCTGATAAATAGAGGACCTTCATCTTCTTTGGATGGAGGCATACCTGAAGAAGCTTGGTCTGGTAAGAAGGTTGATTATTCATTTCTTAGAATATTTCGCTATGAAGCCTTCGTTCATATTGATAAAAATGATAGGACCAAGTTAGAGGCTAAGTCTGAAAAATGCACCTTTATTGGTTATGGTGAGGATGACTTTGGTTTATAAATTTGGAGTCTTAAGGATAAGAAAAATATTCGGTCTAGGGATAATGTCTTTAATGAAAAAGTCATGTATAAACAACAGTTGCAGGATCAAAAAGAAGATTCTAGAAAAGAGTACACAGTGTTGGAGGACATTGCAAAGGATAAAATATCCAAGCAACTAGTTTAGGCACCTACTCCACAAGAACCCCAAACCCCTGTGGTGAGGTCTTCTAGGGTAAGAAGGGAACTTGAACATTTTTCTTCATCTCTTAATTATTTATTACTCACTGACAATGGAGAGACAGAGTGCTTTGAAGAAGCAATGCAGGTAGATGTCAGGGAGAAGGGGGAGCAAGCAATGGATGAAGAGCATCAGTCTCTCACGAAAAATCAGACTTGGGATTTGGTAAACCCATCTGAAGATAAGAGAGTATTGCAAAACAAGTGGGTGTACAGAATTAAAGAAGATGGAGGCAAGAAAAGGCATAAGGCCCAATTGGTGGTAAAGGGGTTTGCATAGAAGGGAATTGATTTCGATGAGATTTTTTCCCCAGTGGTAAAGATGACTTCTATTAGGACTGTTCTTGGGATAGTGGCAGCAGAAGACTTGCACTTAGAGCAACTGAATGTGAAGACCATGTTCCTTCATGGTGATTTGGAGGACTTATATATGAAACAGCTACAGGGATATGAGATCATAGGGAAGAACATGGTGTGCAAACTGAAAAATAACTTGTATGACTTGAAACAAGCTCCACGACAGTGGTACAAGATATTTGACAGTTTTATGATGGAGCAAAGATACTCCAAGTGTCATTCAGACCATTGCGTATATATCAAGCAGTTTGATGATGGTGATTACATTATCCTATGTCTGTATGTGTATGACATGTTGGTTGCAGGTAAGAACATGTAGAAAATAAAAATACTCAAGGAAAAACTTAGTAATTCCTTTGCCATGAAGGATTTGGGAGCAGCAAAACAAATCCTTGGTATGAAAATAACTCGAGATAGGAAGGAACGAATGCTGAATTTATCTCAGGAAGAGTACATTAAAAAGGTCTTGGAGAGGTTTAGTATGCAGGATGCTAAACCGGTTGGGACTCCTTTGACAGGCCATTTCAAGTTATCAAAGAAGCAGTGTCCCAAAACAGAGGAAGAGAGAATCCAGATGTCACATGTACCTTATTCATCTGTTGTTCGCAGCTTGATGTATGCCATGGTGTGCACTAGGCCAGATATTGTCCATGCAGTGGGAGCAGTAAGTAGGTACATGAGTGATCCAAGTAGAGAACACTAGAAGGCAGTGAAGTGGATCCTTCGGTACTTGAGAAGGACCATGGGGACAATTTTAAGCTATAGTGGATTGGACACCACTTTGCGTGGTTATGTAGATTTGGGCATGGCTAGAGATTTAAACAGCAAGAGTACAATAGGATATGTATTTACTGTAGGTGACACAGCGGTGAGCTGGATTTCACGACTACAAAAACTTGTGCCTTTGTCAACCACAGATGCTGAGTATGTTGTTGCCACAGAGGCAAGCAAAGAGATGATTTGGTTACAGCAGTTGCTTTAAGAGTTGGGGCATAAGCAGAAGGAAGGGAAACTATATAGTGAAAGTCAGAATGCTATACATCTAGCAAAAAACTACACTTTCCACTCTAAGATGAAGCATATACAGTTGAGATACCATTTCATCAGGCCAGCGTTAGAAGAAGAAAAGTTAAAACTGGAGAAGATTCATACCAGTCAAAATCCTGCAGACATGATGACCAAGGTGGTCACAAGGGAGAAACTAAAGCTATGTTCAGTTTCAATTGGCCTTCACAGATGATAGTGAAGGGTTGAGAAACCTGCTCAAAAGGAAATTAGTCTCCAAGTGAGAGATTGTTATGTTGTGGAGCCTATTTCCAAATCACAATGTATTTCAAATATTGTACATTTAAAATGTACGGTACACTCTTTATGTATTCTCGTTGGAGTTCGGGACCCCCTTAATGGGGAACCGTTTTGGGTTGACTTGGCCCATGGTTTTGGTACCCATTGTTTTGTAAAACCGCTATGTGGTTACCTATTGATTTATTATAGATGTAGTAGGTAACACATCAAATTTAAACTGAGTTTGAGAAGGAAGAATAGAATGTGTGAATTCAAGTGCGAATGCCAGAGAGTTTGTAGAGCGCAGCGCCAAACAATATTTGTGCATTGTAATTGTGAGAACACTGATTTGAGAGTGGATTGTACTCTTGTGGCTTGTAATAAAATCTGAGCAAGTGTTTCTTGGTGGATGTAGCCCACATTGGGTGAACCACGTTAAATCTGGTCTTCTGGTTGTGTATTTTTATTTTTGTTTTTTATGCATCTCTGTTCATATCTATTATTATTGCAATTCTATGAAATTGTTTCGCATCGATTTCTAATTTATTCCTAACAAGTTCCGCAGGGTTTTTTAGGTAAGACGGCAGTTCAACAAGTTTTTTGGAGGCAAAATGAACGTGAAGAATGGAAGGATAGAATGATAAACGCGAATGGCTTGTAGGTTAACCTAAAAATTGTAATGCATTGGTTTTTGTGAAAAAACAATAAAAATTTAAAACAGTCCTGCCGTTGACCATTTTTGACTCCAAAACCCTGTGGGTTCTGAGCCCCGAACCGATCCCTAGCAAACCCGTGTGCCCAGGGACGAACCTTGGGCATTGGGGCTCGCATTTCATACTTGAACCAAGTGCGAACCGGACACCCAAACACCTGCTAAAATGCACAAACCAGCAACTTGAGGGAAACAATATTTGTCTGAGATAAATTCTTCTTTTTAAATTAGATTTTTGCAGAAACAGGCAGTCCTTGGGATATTTTGGTGGGATACCGGATAAGTACATCAGTTTTTTTTATTATTATTATATCTTGCAGACATAGATCAGATTATTATAAGTATAAGCATAACTAGATCCACAGAACACATATGTAGTTAAACCTTGTGATAGGGTGAAAACATGATATTTGTCCAAGGTACATTCTTCTTTGTAAATTAATTTTTTGGAGAAACAGGCAGTCCTTGGGATATTTTGGCGGAATAAGTAGATCAGTTTTTTTTTTTTTAATTATATCTTGTGACCTAGATCAGAATATTATAAGAATAGGCATAACTAGATTCACAGAACACGTATGTAGTTAAAACCTTTTCCAGGAGTGATAAGGTGCAAATGTCAAGTTTATAGAATATGATGACACTGAACTCTCATAAATTGAATGAGTGAATTTATCTGGCCTAGACATGAAAGATGTAAGTACTCCCATCATGAGGAAAGAAAAACAGCAAAACCAACCCTAAGTTGACTATAAAAGAAGAAGAACAAAGCCTATGATAGATGACTATAAAAGAAGAACAAAGCTTAAATTGATTCACATGAACTAGCATCTCATAGCAGACGCATTGATAATGCTAATGATGATTCGGAGAGATTCAAAGCGAGTTATGGAACTAATGAGAAACTCGGGATTAAAAAGCTGGGAGATCAGCCACACAACACAATCATGTCTGACACATACAGTCATCAATTTTGTGTTTCAAGAGGAAATATTAGAAAACAATTTTAATTGATCCATTTCCTGATATCACATCTACACAAAGAAGAGTTCAGAGTTTTAGTTAATACCTTTTCGGGAGCTTTAGATGCAGCAATATCTTGATAAGATTCGGCTGAAATATCACTATCCTTCCCAGTATTCAAAGTGCCACCAACTGCAACATCCCGCTTTCCATCAGTATTTCCATCCACCTCTTTAACATCAGTGTTTTCAGACCCTTTAATCTGAAGAACTTCTTCTGAAGAAGATTTATGCGGAGATGTTGCAATATCTGAAACTGTATCATCCTTTGTAGTATTCAAAGAGTCAGTGCCTACTTCTTGTATGTCACTGTTCAAGGAACGCAACACATTTTCAACAGTGCTGTTTACTTCATGATCTTTGTGAACTACAGAGTCTTGAGTTGTTTTTTCCTGATGCATGCTCTCTAAATCATCTTCTCTTGGATGTGCTTCTTGAGATACATCACTTTGTTTCGTTTCCTCTGTGCTAGCCTGCTCTTTTTCCTGACTAAGATTGGAACTGGTACGGGCTTCATCGGATTGATCACTTTGTTTCATTTCCTCTTCCATAACCTTCTCTTTATCCTGACTAAGATTGGAACTAGTAAGGTCCTTGCTATGAGCAGAATCCTCCTCGTTTAGGTGGACATTTGAAATGACTTCAAAACTTTTCATATCACTCTGCTTAATTTCATTATTAAGTAAAGGTGCATGTTCTCTTTTGCTTCTACCAGGAAGAATCCTTCCTGGCCATTCTGCATAAAAGGCTGTAGCAATGGCAGCAACAACTGCTGCACTTCCAAGGACTAGCTTCAGTGCCTGATTTCTAGAACCTGGGGACCCACCAGGTGTAGCTTCACCCTGAGACCCACCTGACTGAGCCGAACCCTGAGACCCACCTGGTTGAGCAGAACCCTGAGACCCAACTGATTGGGCAGAACCTGGGGAGTTCTTTCCGGAACCAGAACCTTGATGTTTAGAACCATTAGAAGCAGTTGACATTGTCTCCCTCCAAGAGAAAGCATACGGATTCTGTTAAGAGTCAAACAAAGTCCGTAATCAGCAGAATCTACAAGTTCGGAAAAAGCAACCATTACTAAACATCAGCAATTACTAGCCAAAAGATTCTCTCTCAGTATTTTACTATTTCGATGAAACATGCTTCATGTGAAGCAATATTTATTTGTTTAACTTACTACTTTATGAAGCTGTGTCTGATTTTATTTCATTTCATATCTATCAGTGCCGAGCATAGCCAGCACATGGCAGGCTTAGAGAAGATATTTGCATCCACCTTACCTGATGACAAAGTATCACAAAACAGTAGCTACCGTTTGCCATGTGCCAAATGGCAATAACCATTTTGAAAGGCGATGATATTGCCAACCTCAGTTATAACCAGAGTTATAAGCAATTATTCAACAACCAATGTATCAGACAAACAACATTCATACCGCTTGACAGATACATTACTAAGAGTGTTCAAAAATTCACAGAGGATCTGGAGCTTCTTCCAGCATCCACATACCTGGCTATAGTCAAAATGGGTGATACATCTCATAGCAAATCTAAACCATTGATCATGACCATCTTCTTGTGAAGCAATAAGAGAAATGACTAGCTAGACTTAAATACTAAGTTCAGAACAGTAGCTGCTTAATAAGCATGCAAAGCTCTTCTAGATAAGGAAAATCAAAAAGGTGAAAATATAAGAGCACGCAAGGAACTGTTCCTCTTAGATTTCAAGCATAGACCTCAATCAAGACAACTCTACGAGTGGGAGTTAACCACACAAATCTAATATCCCAGACAAAAGCATACTTATCTAGAATATGGGAATGAAATGTATTCTCTTACTGGAATTCTGATCAAAATGGAGGACCAAAAAAAAATCAATAAGATCTGCATTTCCAATGCATGCAAAAGCAAAAAAAGGTACAAAATAATAACAAAATCTGACAAATGTTCCACACTGAATAGGCAAAAAATAATTAGAAAAAAAGTCCGTCTGAATGAACTGTATTTTGAAGAGAAATGGAATCTATTCATTAAAAGTATGGAACATCCACTTTAGCTGGACTAATATGAGACAAAACTTACTCCAGATGTGACGACCTGCATAACAGTATGAAACTTTATAGTAGAAAACATAAAACAAATCTAACTCCAGATGTTTTTGGTAACCATAATTTATCCAGCCAAGTTGCTCGAAACATAGAAATGGGAACATTTTCTCAAATGGAAATACGAACCCCCAAACAAAGACACCAGGAAACGATACAGAAAATGAATTTTTTATTTTTAAGTAAAAATTAAGAAAAATGTAACATCAGATCCCAGTCCAGCTACCCCCATTTGACTATTGAGTGTATTCATTCAAACATTTTAGTCCACTAAGTCCATCCAGATGATTCTCAATTCCTACAAGGATGTATCCACTATCGATCGGCACCCTGAATTCAAGAGCAGGACTGTAAAATGGCAGCTACGAAACATATCAGAATTCAGACAGAGTGCTCCCATTTACATTCCATGGTAGTTGCATAGAGATGAACTTATGGTAATAGACCATTCACAACTAGATTATCATTCAAGGTGAAGCATCTTCATAAGATAAAATGTCAATCTCACAAGAATAACATTGTAGGAAATTAAATATCAATGTGGCCATACATCAACAAAAGGATAAAGGGTACAAGGCCAAAAGTATAGAATAGCAAGGCCATATTGCTATGTACTACTATACCATCATGGAATCGTGACAGCCCACTCAAAAAACCATGACAAACAATCCAGGCACACATGCCAGTAACAAGATACCAGAAAATTTTAAACAAGAGATAAGTTACTGGATAGGTAAAGTAAACAACAATATAAAATTTATTAAACATAATTTGCAAAAATTCTCAAGAACAAATGCACTGAATTTCAGATATTCACCCTAAAAGCAGAAAGTGCAACGGTTTCAAGGGAAACTTGGTCCTGCTAATAGGAAAATATGGACATGATTTCAGGGCGTGGTGACAGAAATAAACCAGGAATGCTTACATCAAAGATACTGTTTGGGGAAATGTTTCATGAAAATTTTCCAGGCTCTTTCCGGGCTTGGAAACCTTTCCGAAACAAAACTGAGGGAGTTTCCCGCAACTTATATATCCAGATATTAATATAAGTATCCTCAGGTGCGTCAGTCTTGACCGTTTGCAGTATGCAAAGGCTTTCAAAATGCATTAGAATCCCAGCCACACTTATTTCCCCAGATGTTTGCATAAAAAAATTCTTCTAAAGACTTAACACATCAGCAAGAACGACATTCTCAATGAAGTTAAAGGAAGGTATTTTGTTTAATGTAAATCCGACATTACATTGGCATTTTTCTTGTTCATTTCTTATATTCTTGCAAGTCTTTAGGTCCTTGAGAGAAAAAAAATTAAACCCCAGTTGAACCAATTCTTGATTTCGATTATTTATTTTTGTATAATTTTATTCGTGTGTTTAACTCATCTCAAGATGACCTCCATGAGTAGTCATTACCGTAATGACATTTTTCCTAGTGTATTTTTTGTCATAATCAAGGGCAAAGGGACCTACTTAGCACACAAGCACTATATGCATTTGTTAGTAGGAGGGAGAAATAGTCAATTCTCACCCTCTAGCCTCTTTTAACATTGGCAAAAATTTTGAAGCATGTAATGCCTTATAAGTGGTGCTTGTCTCACAATTCTTACCAGTGTGGGATTAATCCAATTACAACCCAATCGTGGGTTTGTGATAATTAATTGAAGGCTCAACAAGCAATTTAATTAGATTATTAATTTTCATGGGATTTTACTCGAATGTGTTTAAATCATCTCCAGATGACCTCCATAAATAATCATTACCCTAATGACATTTTCCCACATGTACTTTCGGTAATAATCACAAGGCAAAGGGACCTACTTAGCACAAAAGCACCATAAGCATTTGTTAGTAGGGGGCAGGAAAGGTGAATGTAATCCACCACTTTGGGCTTCTCAGCTTCTAGCCTCTTTCCCCATTGGCAAAGCTTTTGGAGCATGCAATGGCTTACAAGTCACCATTGTTTCACATTTTTTACCAATGCGGAATTAACCCAATTACAGCCTAATCATGTATTTGTGTTAATTAACTAAAGGCTTCCACAAACAACACAATTAAATTATTATTTTTTGTGGGATTTCACTCGTGGGTGAGTCACCTGAAAATTACCTCCATGATTAGTCATTCTCTAATGACATTTTTCCTCGTGTATTGTTAGTAACAATCACAAGGCAAGGGGACCTACTGAGCACACAAGCACCATATATATTTGTTAGAAGGGGGGAGGAATCGTGAATGTAATCCATTGCTTTGGGCTTTTTACCTTCTAGCCTCTTTCCTCGTTGACAAAACTTTTGGAGTATGTAATGCCTTAAAAATCACCCTTGTCTCACAAACTTACCAATAGGGGATTAACCCAATTATGTATTTGTGTTAATTAATTCAAGCAATTTACTCAAATTATTAATTTTTATGCGATTTTACTCGAATGTGTTTAAGTCATCTCAAGATGACCTCCATGGGTAGTCATTTACCTAATGACATTTTTCCTCATATATTTTTCGTAAAAATTCCAAGGCAAGGCAATCCACTTAGCACACACCCACCATAAACATTATTTAGTTGGGGAAAGAATGGAGAATGTAATCCACCACTTTAGGTTTCTCACCCTCTAGCGTCTTTTCCCATTGGTAAAGCTTTTGGAGCATGCAATGCATTATAAGTCACTCTTGACTTACAATTCTTGCCAATGTGGGATTAACCCAATGACAACCCAATCATGTATGTGTTAATTATTTAAAGACTTACACAAGCAATTTAATTAGACTATTAATTTTTGTGAAATTTTATTAGTGTGTGTTTGAATCATCTCAAGACGACCTCCATGATTAACCATTACCCTAATGACATTTTTCCTATAGTACTTTTGTGATCACCACAAGGCAAGGGGACCTACTTAGCACACAAGCACCAGATGCAATTGTTAGTGGGGTCAAAGGTCAGGGGTATGGGTGTGGGTGTGTGTCTGTGTGTGTGTGTGTGTGTGAGAGAGAGAGAGAGAGAGAGTGAATTTGGACAATGTATTCATGTATATACATCACAATCAACATAAGAAGGGTAACTAGAAGAAATATAAAGAAAACTCGAGAAGGAAAGCAAAAATAATTGAAGAAAAAAAAAAGTGAATTTAAAATTAAATGAAAATAGAAACTGAACTCATGAAAATTTGGAAGAAATGAAGGACTCAATGGAGAATAATACTATAGAAGAAGGCTAGAAGGAAACATGATGAACCCAAAATCAATACACAAAGCAAGAAAGAGAGTAAATACTAGAGACAAGAAATAAAATAAAAGCAAACAAGCAAGAGAAGGAAAAATAAAGTCTATGCAGGAAATCAATATGTCTCATGTATAAGAACATGATAAAAGGATATATATATATGGACAACATTAACTAAATACATATATTGCAGTGTTGCAGGGAGACGGATCTCCCACCCCCTAGGATGAGTCTCGGGTTCCAGAACGCGTTTTGGGTACGAAAGATGGGTAGGGAGATGTCTCTCGTGCTCGGAGACGTCTCTCGCCCTTCCCCACGTCTCTAGATGAGAAAATGGTGTCTACAAACCCTAATCGCAAAAAAAGACCTAAATGCATGAAAAAACGTGGAAAAAGAACTTATAAAAATACTCATAAGTTGCTTCTATCACCACAGTCACCGGCAGTGGGCGTTCGCATTTGCAGGGAGGAGGAACATTTTGCATTCTTTTTGTTTTTTTAAAGGTTCCATTGCCGGTCATGGCAATGGCTAGGAGTGCCGCGAACAACAATGTTCTGAGCGAGGCGGCAATGGAGGCCATTGTTGTTCACGACACTACCTAGTAGTGTCGTTCAAGGCAATGCCAGCGATTGCCACGATAGGCAATGGTTGAGTTTTTTTTTTTTTTTTTGTTGCATAATGATAATTCATAATACATAACTTTTAATTAGGTTTTTAATATTTATTTTTTATTTAAATGTTTAATATTAATAATTGCTATTAGTATTATTATTAGCCTTTAGGTTTATTTTTTATATTTTTATATTTATTTTTTAATAATGTTTAAACTTTATATAAATGTTTAATTTTTTTATTTTTAAATGTTTGAAAATTTAAGTTTTTAATATTTAATTCTATCATTATGCATTGTTTATTTTTAATATTTATAATTTTATTAATCAATAATTATTGTTTAATGTTTTAATTTTAATTTTAAAGTGTTATTTTTTTAAATTATTCTATGTGATATGTTCAATGTTGTTATAATTTTTATTTTTTATTGATTTTAATAATTTATCTAATTAATTAATTTTAGTTTACGTTTTTAAATTTAAACAAAACAATTAATAATAAATATGTATTGTCGTCTCCTCGTACCCGTCTCCTATTTTTCAAAAAAAAGGCGTACCGATACAAGTACACGTCTCCCCATACCTATCTCCTGAGAACTATGATATATTGTTATTGTCCAATAGTATGAATAACATGTTAATAGCATTGCAAGAAAAATACATTTCAAATAAGATCGTGCAAAATTAAAAAGGGTTAGGACATAAAGCACAAGAGCTAAGTTGTTGATATCTCTCCCCTAACAACTCATGACTGTTGAAGAGAACAATGGGTTTGTATTCACCTCTGAAATTTAGGTTGAAGAAAGGACCCTGAAGTTGAACCATTTAAAAAAGAACTGTGCTAACGACTCTTAATGAGGCCAACTCTGTGTTGGGTCTTCTCTCTGATGAATATAGCTACACATCTTTGATTCTCATAATGAATATGATCTCGTAGAGAGCCTCGATTTCCTCTGAATAGGCCAATAAATGTGCCACGAATCTTATAATACATTGGACACCAAAATACAAATGTCCATTAATTTTGGTTCATTACTGCGAAGCTTACACATGCACTGATATTGCAAAATAAAATGCTTTGCATACATGCAAAGCTGTTGAAAGCATACAAGCAATTGGCACAAAAGCAAATCTCAATTGAAAGAGAGCCTGGAGTACTTGGGAGTAATAATGCATCCATCTTCTATTTGGAGATTGTGCTCCAAATAGTGATGCATTTTTGTTGACAATGATTTTAGTAGTTTCGTTCATGTTGATTTTATGTTAGGATTTGTAGATCTCATCCTTGATGCCTCTATGAATATCTCTTTCAAATGTGGGGAGCATTGATAGAACAATTATTAGGAGGCAACCGGTTGATATCAATACCAATTCCCTATAGGAAAGACATGCATCGAGCATACCAATTGTTCTTGATCCCTTGTTCACACAACTTCATAGATGATTGAAGAACATTGAATGGATATCTATTATGCCTAATTGTTGTATTTGCCATACATTTTAATTTGTGAAGCAACATTGCCATATGGAAAACAACTAAAATATGAAGGGAATGGATGCCAGATTTAGCCAAAATAATTGCATGTGGAACTAACCATTTTGCTCGCAAGTTTTTAGATAGCATGGAAATAAGAACTCTATCAACCCAATCTCAACTGGTACCATGAAGTCCATGTCCCGAACTTTCACAACCATACAATATTATTGGTGATAGTAAAGTTTATAAAGGATACTCGATTTTGCTTTGGCATCCTAAAACCTAAACATTCACTCAAGGGTACTAAGTGCAACATACCCCTTGCATAATCTATCTTTTGCAGCATGGGAGCTTCTTTGAAAGGCACACCAAGGTAAGCATAGGAGAAAAACACTTCAACCAAACTTCCTTTGTAAATGAGTTTAGGTTTCCTATGTTTTTTAATTAGTTGTGTTGAAAACCATGACCTTTAATTTATTCCAGTTTGCTTGTAAACTATGAGTAACACAAAATAAACTCAAAATGTCAAGATGTCTTCGCAGGTCTGCAGCACTACGTGACATGAAAAATAATGTAAACTAAAAATAATGAAATGGTGATAATTAATACCCTTTAATCCACCATTTTAGGCTTCTTATTCTCTAGCATCTTTCCCCATTGGCAAATCTTTTGGAGCATGTAAAGCCTTATACATCACCCTTGTCTCACAATTCTTACCAATGTTGGATTAACCGAATTACAACCCAATCATGTATTTTTGTTCGTTAATTGAAGGTTTTCACAAGCAAAATCCCACAAACATTAATAATCTAATAAAATTGCTCATGGAAGCCTTCAATTAATTAACACAAATTCTTGATTTAGTCAACCAAAACAAAACTAAACATTTAACCGCCATTTTGTCACCTGAAAGAGCACGCAATAGTAACAACAGTGGGAATCTCTTTAAACAGCTGCAATCAGATTTGGCTGTCTATTGATAATTATTAAACTTAATAAATTGTTGATTGAACAGTTAAGATTTGGTTTTCACAAAGGAAGCCTCAATTCTAAGCAATTCCATAGAAGAAAAAATCTTACAATTTATGGAAGTTTGTGCAATATGTATAACATTCTATTATCTAAACTAATTATAAAGAACTTAAGTCTAAAAATGAGGGCTACAATGATCAACCTTATAAACGGAAACCCTAAAAAATCATAGCCACGCAATGGTTTACATCAGTGTTGCAGGTAGACGCATTCCCCACCCCTGAGACACGTCTTGGGTACCAAGACACATTTATGATACGGGAGACGGGTACAAAGACGTCTATTGGATACGTTACGTACAACATCTCCTGGCCGTCTCCCAACAAGAAAAAAGCGTACCCTAAATTGCCAAAACCCTAAACACATCTTTGTTAATAAAAATGACAAAATACAAAAAAAGATTACCACATCTAGTTTTGAGATTCAAAGTCGCAGTCAAGATTCGTAGAGATATTAGACATATTCATTGCAGTCGAGTTTTCAAAAAATATTTGTTGGATTCGCAAGATACCTGTGTTTGAATTCTTTTAAACTTTTGTTTACTGAGTGTTAGAAAACTCAAGGATTGTCATTCATGACTAAGCCAGGGATCGCCATGAACGGCAATGACCTGCACAAGGCATTGTCGTTGATGGCAATGCAAGTCATTGCCATTCACGGCGATACCTGGATTACCCTGAATGACAATAGGTTGGCTATTCTTGGAACGACAATCACTTTGGTTTATGTAGTAGTATGAAGTTAAAACTTTAGTTAGAACTTAGCGTTTACAGTTAAAGGTTACTATTAGCTTAAGGTTTTAAATTTTAAAGGTTTTAATATGGTATATGTTTAGGTTTAGGTTTTCCATTTTAAGTTTTTAATATTTATAAAATGTTTCTAATTTATTTATTATTTTAAATGTTTTCAATTTTTAGTTTTCACATTTTAATATTAATTATTTTTAATTTTTTAATATTCAAAAAATTTAAATTTATTATTGAATTTAACTTTTAGGTTTTAATTTTTTAAAATGTTTTATTTTAATTTATTATATAATTTATAGATTCATATTTAATTTTACTTTAAATTTTAAATTCCAGCATTACATTTTTCAATTTTACATACTATGTATTATGTAAATATAATATTATTGATATATAGATAATATATATATATATTGCCATCTCCCCATACCCATCTCCCCATACCCATCTCATGGCAACTATGGTTTACATAGATATTCCAATTGGGGTTTGGCTTAATTTTAAAGAGCATCCCCATACGTGCAGTGGAATATCTTTCAAATTCTGGGAGATATCCAATTAATTTCAAACAATATTCAAGTAAAATAGGTGACAACTTGATGACATTATCTTCTATTGTATCAGAATTCAACCAATTCAAATCAATACAGCTTGCTTCAACATCATGTTTGATTGTTATATTGTCTATAAATAGAAAAGTTGTTTGTTTGTGCCCCTTGGAAAGGATAATCCGAGTTTCACTTAATTTAGCATCAAATCACAAAAGCAACATGGAAAATATTGAAATATGAAACCATCAAGAAATGTGAAGTTTTAAGAAAATCAACGTGGTCTTTAATATTTTTTTTTTTTGTGGGATTTTAAAGTGCATGTAGTATTTTAATACTCGAGTCATCCTTCAATGACGTATTCCCCACAGGTAGTCATTTCTTCTTTGACCTTGGCCTCATTTGTATTGGTAATAATCACCACAGGAGGGGACATAAAAAGCACATAGGCACCTCTAATCAATGTTAGCATTGGAGAAGAGGATGCTAAGTTGCTAACGCATCAACCCAAGGACTTTCACCCCAAACCCTGCTTCCAAATTGGCAAGGCTTTCAATATGCATGTAATGCCTTACAAGTCTTCCTTGTCTCACAATTATTATCAAAGTGGGATAATCAAACTGCCAAAACTTTCTTATTTTTTCACTGACTAACTCTCTAAATTCTAATTGAACTACCTTTTGCTATACATAACTAACTTTTTGAGTTTCTAAATAGAGCTGCTATATCTGTTTCTTACAAAATCCTACAAGGGATAAATGCTTCTTGTCCAGAAGTAACACAAGATTATATCCTTTTTTTCTTTTATCCAAACTCTCATTCCTGATTATAAGGATATGAAATCCTCATCACATGATTAGTCTAAATTTATTCGAGCTCCAATTAGCCACGGATGTCCTGCATCACTTACTGAAGGGATTCAGTGAGAAATCCAAGGGAAGCTTTGGCATCAGGGTCAAGTCTCCTGAACTAGAGCGATTCTCCTGCTCCAGATCAGTCAACGAAAAAATGAACTTTCTAAGAGTTGTGATATTCTTCAGGTGAACTTCAACATGGAAAAAAGAAAAAATCGGTAAATGAAATAACAATACAATGTTATAGATACTTTTGGATTATTAGGGTGTTTTGCTTGTTTTGGGGGACGGAACAGGGCAAGAAGGGACATTTTGTCCCGCAAGGTCGTTCCTCTGTTCCTCAAGTTCTTGCTGGGATAAATTCTTCATCAGCAGAAATGCTTATGGCGTTAGCCATCAAAGCGGCAGATCACGGAAAAACACTATGTATCAAAGTATTTATGGGTCTACTTGAAAGCAAGAGATGACAATCTTATTTTGGATCCAAATCCAGAAAAATTGTGAGGTAATATGGCAATTTTAGGGATTTGTGGATTAATATATAGATTTTCTAGAATCCAATTGTCTTTGGATGGATTGTAGCATCTACAGAGAAAGACTAGAAGATACGAGACACATACAAAAATTTCTTCTATCCTCGGGGTTATTTCATAGCAATTTTTAATACTGAAGTAGATTGAAAACAGGTCTTTTCGAGAGGCACATGTGTTTTTAGAAATGCTAGGCCTTTCAATAAATTTTGGCATTCAGGTTAAAATCCTACAGAGAATAGGATCCGACCACAGTCGCACTGGTTTGCATTATTCTCCTACGGGTCATGTGCATGCTTGCATAGCCTACGATGCATTAATCCAACTCGTGCCATCCATGTAACCTCTGTGCCCCCCTACACAACACCTAGATACACACCGCACATAACCCAACGGCCACATGGAAACTCCATGCCACACTTTGCCATGTCAAACAACACGCTTAAGAGAGTGTGCCATGCCAACACGCCTATCAGCATACTATGCATATGAGAGTCGAACCATCACACCTATAGAAAGCCAAACAATCATACCTATAGAAAGTCAAACTGTCACACCTATTGAAAGTCAAACCAACATCCATTGCAGAAGTTGAACCTTTTTGTAGCCATCCTCTTGTGTAACTACTTTCTTAAAATGATATATTGTAATCCATTCGACACCAAGGGAGTAAGGACTGGGTGGTCATTTGTTCACATTGCAGTCTTGGAAAATCAACTAGGAAGTATTTACCCATTTCTGATCACGTTAATCCTCATTCTCAGCCTTGCTGCACATTGTACGCATATGTACCACACCCTATTCTTTCTCATTGAATAGAAGTAGCAAGATTCTGCCAATCCCATGCATTCAAATGTGTAATGGTTTACTGTTTTTTTCTGTTTTCTATTACATGTTCTATAGCTCAGTACTTTACTAGCTAAGTTATTGGATTGTTCACCGTGTTGCCATCCTAGGCCCCGTGGCAGATCAGAAAATGCCTACTAGAGCTCCAATCTATCAATTTGTATGCTCAACCTCACAACATGTCTTCAAGCAAGTGGGAAACCTCATTGGGGAATATATCAGCACATCAGTAATATTTGTGGCTCCTGGCCTAATCGCCTATGCAGAGATCTATGGGATGCTGGATTTAAAACGTCCTCTCCAAAAAGGCATCGTGGTTTGTGCAGGAGTGATTTGAGTGTTTAAAATGAGTGTTTTCCATTATGTTGTAAACTGTGCCATGAGCATCGAAACTTGGTAAGAGAATGTCCTTTGGCTGTGCAACATCTAGTAGCCCCATATTTGGATTCTACTAAACCAGAGGAGACCAATGTCTTTTATAAGCCAAAGAAGAATTTACAGCTAGGCCTAAAATTTATAAAACTGGACAAGAAAAAGTGAATACAGGGCAAGGAAGAGAAAGCAAAGCAGGGTCGTCAAGGAGGAAACGTCACTGCGGCTCTAGAGAAGGATCTTGTCACTGATTTTAAAGAGAAATCAGATAATAAGGCAAATCCAAAGGATACTTTGATGGAAGGTACACTCAGGATCAGTAGAACTATAGCATCCAAGGCGTCGAAGAAGAAGAGTCAAATACTATAGAAGATCTCATTGATGGTAAAAAGGAGCAATGCAATCTGTCAAAACTCCACAATCTAGCTTTTGAGTCTAAGGAAAGTAAACCCCAGTCCAAAATTGGGTAGATAACCCAAAAAAAGTATTATAGAGGAAGAAACAAAACTCGGGAAATTTATAAAAGGAAACAAGGGTGGAAGTGACCTAAGATTTTCAGATAAGTCTTGAAGTTATCAGAAAGCATAATATCAAAGTCCTTCACTATGAAATAACTAGTCTTTCGCTGAGGGCTTCATTTTAAGTCAGGGATATAATGACTAACCACAAATTTACAAAATATGAAAAGGATTATCAACACTAAATATGAAAAGGATTATGAACACTAAATATGAAAAGGCACCGAGAAAACATAAGAAGTAATTTTCTTTTTCCATGTCAAGAACAAGAGTTACTACTAGTAAATCTAATGCTTTTGGTCATTTATCATATATTTTAATTGTTTATCATGATTTAGTCATTTACTGATTTATTGTCATTTGTTACTGGCTTCACAACATAAAATGCAGTTATGCAATTTCTGGAACTAAATTAGTTTCCAATCATATATTATAATATTTCAGTATTGGCTCTTTGAGTCTTCCGGTTGTTTACTGCAATATAATTGCAATTTGGAGTTTGGGCACGGTCTACTTTGCAAAAAGCTAGGAAAATCTAAAATACATATCTGTATATGGCATGTAATTTATAAAGAAAAGTAAAGCTTGCATTTGGGCTTCTAGTTAAGATTGATTTTAAGTGCTTTTTGGATGGTAAAGTCTCTTACTTGATTAGCAAGTATTGTAGATATATTGTATGTCTCTTGATGTAATTGTGGGACTTGTTCCCTTTCTTGATGATAATATATATATAAAATCTCTTACTTGATTAGCAAGTATTGTAGATATATTGTATGTCTCTACATGTAATTGTGGGACTTGTTCCTTTTTTGATGATAAATTATTTACTTTATCAAAAAATATAATTCCCTTTTTTGATGTATATGTGTGTGTGTGTGTGTATAGTCTCTTACTTGATTAGAAAGTACTGTAAATATATTGTATGTCTCTTGATGTAATTGTGGGACTTGTTCACTTTTTTGATGATAAATTATTTACTTTATCAAATATATATATTTGATAAAGTAAATATTATTTGATAAAGTAAATATTTGGATATATATATATATATATATTTTCCCCTTTTTTTGATGATAAATTATTTGCTTTATCAAGATATATATATATATATAAAGACATTGTTGCGCAGAGAGAGAGACATGGAGGTACAGAGATTATTAATGTGAAATAAATCCCATCATAGGGATATGAAACTACATAAATAGCTTGTAAGTTAACAGACATCACATATATAGAATATCCTCTGTGGGTTTCGCGTTGATTAAAAAGGACAAAGCGCTCATAAACTTGCTATGACATGCAGGATTGAAAGTGAGCATGTTTTAAGTCCTAATGAGGAAGAAACACTCCTGAAAACCCACTTTGGCAGCAAGAAGACATGATAACAGTAAAGGTCAAAAAAAACTAGAGGAAGATACACTGCAGGTTAACAATTCAGATCAGGGAAAAGGTATGGATGAAACACTGCATTTTAATCTTTTTAGTTTTAAACCTCTAGTTTGTAATTGGCTTTGGCCTTCTTTCTGTAATGAAATTTCATTTTTGTAATATGTTTAATTACTCAATTTTGATAGAAAAATTAGTATTTCCCTTTTAAAAATTATACCCACATGACGCATCGATCATTTAGACATCAGCGAAAAATGGAAGTACATATTTGGCCCTGGTTTCCAAATAATGGCTATAGTTGAGGAGCAATTGACATCACTTGCATACCAAAAACACATAATGTGAAGCACTTTAACATGATAGCCAAAAAGGACATACATAAAGCTTTTGTGTCATTCAATCTTTAAATTTCAAGTAAATCTTGAGGAACAAATCAAGGCCTAGATTAGATAGCATATGTCCAATGCATGTCCCTCTCTGTTGTCTATAGAATATATTTGATGATTGGAGATCAATACTCTTACCTGTGGCTATTTGTGTGGTCAGCACAACATGGGCACTACTACTCAAATAAAAAACTTTTGCTTCGTCAACCAGATATGTCATAGTTTATTTATTTTAGGTCCTATTAAGCACGAAATATACTGAGAGGGGGGGTGAATCAGTATATTATATATCTTTTACTTAATTTGATTTCTTTTCTTTAACCACTCAATCATACATACAAGATATGCAATAAAACTGAAATAATAATTTGCACCACACAAGAGAGAGAGAGACACCAGATTTTTACATGGAAACCCAAAGTGGGAAAAACCATGGAGAACAATCTCAAGTATATGAATGAGCACCAACTTGCAGGAGCACCAACCCCTTTGTCGAGCACCAACATAGCAACTATTTGTGAGCACCAACCCCTCTTGTGTATAAAACACAACTATCTCTCAATGTTGCTTACTCAACAACTGATAGAACTCTACAATATCTCATGTTTTTCTCTCTTCAAAAACAAATACAAACCATGCACTCTATTGCATATAACAAATGGCTTCTCAAGCCTTTATTTATAGCTTTCCAAATGACCTTTGGCATTCACCCTTTGTGACCCTTCAATCCTCATGGAAAATGGCGTCAAACTTGCATGACCCTTCGTATCCTTGCATCTGAAAAGTCACAGGGTGACCCTTCATAAGCAAAAGCGTCATTTCCTCTTTTTTCTTTATCTTGGTGACTTTTCGTATTCCTTAAAGTGTCCCTTCATGGAAAAATGCGTCATATCTCTTTTGTCTTCACATGGTGATTCTTGAAATTCCTCAAGATGACTCTTCATGAGAAAATGCGTCCCATTCCTCTTTCATCTTTTACCCCGTGACTCTTTGACTCCTCCATGGGCCCTCTTTTGACTTATATGCAACCAAAAATATATTCATTAATATTAAATAAATATTAACACACATTAGCCAAGATATGAATATATTAAATGCAATGGGGCCTATATCACCAATAATGCTAGACCTTTGAGATCAATGACAATATTTCCAATAGGTCCAAGGAATACCCTGTGAGGATATAATTTCTTCAATGACCTTGGCAGTTGACAAACACAATTTTCTAAGTGGTTCTGTGCAATTAAAATTTTGGATAATCTCATCTTTTTTTGCAATTATAAATTTGGAATTTCTCTCTTTTTGCAATTAGAAAATTATACCCTTCATATTCTTTCATTTTCAAATAGAAATCACTATCACTCAAAAAAGAATAAATAGCAAATAAATGCATTGTGTAAGTTGAGTTTACAAGCATGTCAGATCCACATTAGGGTAGAGCTCATAGGGAACATGAAGGAGAGCTTGTGCCCATAAGATGGTTACATTCAACCCCCTATTTCCATGCACCCCATGGCAACAGATAGAGTTAGACTTAGGTCCAACTATTGCCTTAAGTTCACCCACTACCTGCAGGTCTTCCATGATCATTGCCAAAGAACCCGTGGGACTGGAACATAAGCATATGGCACGAAACTGATCCTTCCCCACAAGTTGTCCCAAATGCTTTAGGCCCTAAGATCACTTTTATTAGCAGTTGCCTACATTATTTTCGCATTTACCCAAGCAAACCATGATTAATAAACAATTACTTATCCACTTATTGTGGATATTTGACTACTTCACCATTTGGGCACATACCAAGCTTTATGGAAAAACTTAAGAGTTTTTTAAAGTATAAAGGTTCCCCACAATACCGTCTAGCAGTCCTGATCTAGTGGAAAGAGGGACAAAGTGATTGCCACAAATATGCCTCCCAAGGTTCAATCCTCACTGGCATGCTCTCCAAGTTAATTTGGACATGATAAAGCAGGTCGTACAGACAAGGTTGGATGCAAGTTCAAGATGAATTTTAACAGTAGAGAAACTATTGGACATGGCATCTAAGCCAAAAAGTGCTCTACGCTTAATGGTGCATTGCCCGTATTTACCTGATGGCTGTCAAACAAAGATTCTCCAAAGGGTCCAAGACGCCAAAAAGTGCTCTAAGCTTTAAGGTGCACTCCCCGTATTTATTTGATAGCTAGTTAAAAAATATATGTCCGAAGGGTCTAAAGTGCCTCAAGAATTCCTCAACCCTGGGTCATCATCAATCATGACTCCTTACCATTACAATGCACCTTCCGCACCAAGAGCCGATACAAGTACGAGGCTCGGATAGGATTTTCAACAAGAACAAAAGAGATTCAATTCCCGAGCTAAATTAATTTAGGTACTAATTTTAAAATTAAACACAATATGTCCGCCAGATTGAGATCCAATGCAAGATTTGTTCACCAGGCTGTGGTCTAGTGGTTGAGACGAGGCGTCACCATACGTAAGATCCAGGTTCGAACCCCAGCGGGCGCAGAACACAATTTGTACACCAGTCTTGTCTATTGCAAAATGTGTTCGCAGGGCTGTGGTTTAGTAGTTGAGATGGGGCGTCACCGTGGTTCACTCCATCCATGGAATTTATTTATAAAAAAAGAGATTCAATTCCCGAGCTAATTAATTTAGGTACTAATTTTAAATTTAAACACAATATGTCCGCTAGGTTGAGATCCAGTGCAAGATTTGTTCACCCGGCTGTGGTCTATTGGTTGAGACGAGGCGTCACCATACGTAAGATCCACGTTCAAACCACAGCGGGCGCAGAACACAATTTGTACACCAGTCTTGTCTATTGCAAAATGTGTTCGCAGGGCTGTGGTTTAGTAGTTGAGATGAGGCGTCACCGTGGTTCACTCCCTCCATGGAATTTATTTATTAAAAAAACAGGCGTTTGCATTTTTATATATCTAAACAGCAATTAGGGCTAAAAAAACCTATATGAAGCAGCTAAAACCCTAACAAAGGACAAGGGTTTGTATAATAAGATCATCTGGGCATTTTTTAAATAATCCATAAAATCCTAATGACGTCTTGACAATACGTTGAAAATGAATTTATGTATCATGTTTTCAAATAAATTTGCAGTGACAGAACGATTTTGAATGACGAACCTGGCGAATGATGCCTACTGTGGATTTTGGTCCATGAAAGCGAGCAATTCCATGTCCGTTTTTTCTGAGCTGCTGCAGAAGCAACCGCATTTTACCTACAGATTGAGTTCTTAATCAATGCAAATGCAAATAATAAAACAATGGAAGTCCAGAGACTTGGAGGTATTTTGTTCGCTGCTATATAAATGATCATCAAAGAACCCTTCCCTTGCTTTTATTCAGAATAAAAAAGAAGTATTTTACTGCTTATTGTGTTTTATCAGGAAAAAATTGTGCTTTAGCGTTTAAAATGGATGGTTTTCTTTAAGAGAAAAGGGTAACTTATTTCTTCAAATAATAAATTAGCTATTGTTTCCATGGTGTTAGAAAAATCGGAGGTTAGATAAAAGTAATTTATATTTGGTTTACGGAAACGATAAAGAATTTTAATTTTTTATTTTTTACCAAGCGTTTTGAAAGATTAAATCATTTGCATCTATAATAATATACGATATTTTAATAGATTTTTTTAAGTTAATATTATTTGTATTGTATATATTAATGTCCTATAAATATATTAAATTATTTATTATCATATCAATATAACAATAGTGTAAAACGATATATGTTAGTTAAATTTAAGTAAAATGATGTCTTTTTTGATTGGCTATTTTATATTCTCAAGGGTGGATGAAAATGGCGCAACATTTTACAAATGCGTGGCATCGCTTGATGCAAGGCCATCTCACCCTACAGTTTAGTCTAATAATAACCCAATGATTGGTGCGGTTCAACGTGTGGGACCTGATTGTAGTTCTACCTATTTAGAGCATCTCAATTCACATCTGGATAATATACTAATTTAGGTTAACATAGGCACTAACGTTAATAATCTTAATGATAGCTCGTTCGACTCCAATAACAACACTGAGAATTATTTTAATAAAGATACTCCTATCTCATACAGTAATAACAATATGTTAAATAACCACGTAATTTTAGACAATCGAAACATCCTAAACTTAACAAATTGGGAGGACAATTAAACGAAACATCCCAAACTTAATAAATTAAGAGGTCAATCTAATTGTAATTTTGTCAAACCACAATTGATCCCTAAATAAAATACAACACATGATTTCCTCTAGGAATATATATATATATATATATATATATATATATATATATATATATATATATATATATATATAATATTAAAAAATAACCTAATTTGACACGTGAGGACATCGTGGTAATCATTTTCATTTGAAAAAATATTTTCATTCATTATTGTTATATAATTTCTTATAACATTAAAAAATTTATGTATCAAATCATGAAATAATTAACATTTTTTTTTATAGTGTCATTATTATACATGTAGTGTATTGGTATGCCTACAATAAATGATTTAAATTGACAAAACATACTTACGTACAGAAATGAAAATAAAGTAGATGATATTTTTAATAAATGCATTATAATAGTAGTTTTCTAAAACTTGCATGTTGGAGACACATGGTTTGTACACGTTACTTTGTGAAACAGGTGTCAATTGTGGGGACGTTGAGACTGTTACATGTCTGAGCAAAGAGAGAAAAAACTATAAAGCGAATCGTGATTCCATCTCGTGAATGATGGATGTCAGGGTCAAAGAATTTGAGGGTTTAAGGGACGTAAAGCAAGTGGAGTGTATGGAGAAGTGGTGCGAGAGATTTGCTTGTTTACAGACCTCTTAGGTGATCCGATTTATCGCGTCTGCCACTATTTTTACAACAAGTAGACCCCGGCTATAATTCCACCTCTACAAAGTCTCTTTGTCCTGTTGTGTGGAAATTACACTGTGATTTTTATTTTTGCTGCATTTCCAATACCATTTTATGGGTTGCAGATCTTATTCATCATCATTATTATTGCGCTTTCTCTTATTGCTACTATTTTTAACATATTGTTTGTATGTGTAGGTAGTGAAGTTGGGGCTAGAAAGACAAATTGTGGGGCTCATCTGACACTCCATCAAGACCATTACATGCAACAAGAAAACATCGCATGTTAATTACCTTTATGCATGATCTATGCTCTTATTATCCGTTGTATTTGGCCCACCACTTGGGATTATCAGCCAAACACCGGGCATTCACCAAAGATTTATGTTTGATGTTTATCTTAGTTTTTCTTTGTGAGAAAGATTGGGTATTTTATGCCCAATGTAAACTGAATCTGAACGACACACCATATGTTGAGGAAAGTTTTTCATAGTTTTACCAACGTTTGAAGATTTGTCTACAATCTCCACACTTCCATCTGAATGAATTAACTAAATCTTCTTCTTGTCTTTCTTTGTAGGAAAATTGCAGGAGCAATGGTTACCCATATCTTTTACAAGATTCAACAAACACATTGCATCGCATAGTAGAGAGATAAACAGTGTAAAAAGTAGAGAAACAATTGGGCAAATTAGTGGGAGCCTTGGTAAGGCATTACTAGTAATAAATTTCAATGCATGTTGTTAAACAATCATGGAGGGGAGTAAATCTTTGCATGCCAATTTCAAGTCAACTGGAGCGATTACTTGACCAAATGAAGAGTCTAGTATTCTATTTTTAACCCCCCCATCCAATGGAGGCCAAACTACAAAGGACCACATGTCTGCATTGAATGGGTGTGGACAACATATGCATCTTCTTGTCTCTTGTGAGATGAATCTGTAGGGGTTCTCTGTTGTATAAAGCCTCAAGCTTAATAAATGATCACAAGATGTTGACGTAATGAAATATAGGGCAATTGATTTATAAATATAAATTCATGTCAAAAGAGTAACTTAGGATGTTTAGTAAGATATTTATAATTTTTTATTTATTATAGTTAAAATTTTAATTTTCTTGGGATGACATCATTTTGAGAAAGGGCCTAAACTGGTTTACTATAAAAAGAGGGGATTAACCAACAACCCCAAACTTCTCTGATATAAAATGTCTTTATTGAAGGATCAATCAAAAGAAGACCAAAAAACCAAAGAAAATGTTATGAATCACAACCAACCAAGACAACCAAACACTAGGCAACCATAGTCATCAAACGCCTCAACACATAAAATAAACCAACACGATTAAGGAGGAGATCAAAAAGAAGACTCTATTGCAGCTACACGAGATACCACTCCAACCAGCTAAAAAACCATAACTTTCTTCAAAATAAAAAATCAGTGCATTATTCATCAATTAGTTTATCAATAAGCCATAAAGATCAGGGTCCTCCATGACAACGTCTCTTTTCCACGAGACCATCGTCTCCACAAAAAATACTCCAAATTCTTGTTTTTTAGAGTCCACAATCCAACTCTTACCAACTGCATCAACAAACCCCACTCAACCAATGGGAACTCAAGATTTTTTGCAATTTTCACAATAGAAAGATGATACAAATCTTCCAGGAATTCAATAAATACCTCATGGACTTTAGCTGGACACAATCTAGGAATAGGATTATCTAAGACAACTCTTACCATGAAAATGACCAATGGATTACAAAATACTTTGTCAACATTGAAAGGACATTTAATCATTAGTGGCTTATCAACTGTAGTTTTTCCTAGCATGACAATGTCTTGACTAAGAAGTTTATTTTTGAAATTTCCAAATTTTGACAACAGAGAGCTTGCCAAACCCAAGAACTCATTTCTCATAGAATTTGTGCACTTGTTATTTATATTCTGTTGAACAAAATCTTTCAATTCCACATCCTACACTTTCACAATCAGGTTGACCCTGAAGATCTGGAGTAAGTCCTCTTTTGTCCATGCACCTTTCTTGACCTCCATTATCTCTTACCCCATGATAGATTTAATAAGCAACAATGCACTCTTCGAAGATGGATCAAAGACTAAGTAAATGTCACCGTCTAAGAGAGATACAACAAACACCTCCCTCTCTTCCTCATTAGAAGTGGATGCCATAAGCCAAAGATAGCTATTAAGACTACAAAGTTAAACCTCCAACAAAGCATGTGTCACCCAACAACCAACATTCCTTATGTCACATTCCAAATGTCGGTCATTAAAAGCAAGTAAAGCACACATGCCAAGGCACCTACCTTTTCCATTAATAATTATATTTGATTACCTCACATGAGCCAATGCACTCAAAGGGATATAAATCGAATGCCTTGTATGGCTATAAAAGTCAAAAGTCCCATCACCCTGAAAGAAATGAATTTAAATCATATTATTTATTATATAATCATTACTGAGTATATAACCAATAATACTAATTAAAATAAAATGTTATATAAGTTCTCTAGGAAAAGAAAATGAGGGATAAAAGGGAGAGATCAAAAGTAAGGGAAAGAATGTGGAAAAACAAAGAAACAAGAAGAATCAAGAGACATGATAGGTTCTTCATAACCTTGTGAAGAATATCATTCGATCTATTCCATCTTATTTTGTTGCCCAGACTAACCAAATCACCGTTTTAGAGAAATTTTATGTTGGTGTTAGCAAATAAATTTGTCAAGTAGTTTACCTCTTTGTAAATGTGTTCAAAATTAATACATTGAAAGTAACCAACCAGGACTAATGCCTCATCTAGAAGACGCTTAATACTCCAATTAGGAATATTCTTATTGAAGGTTGCATTAATAATAATCCGAGAAACTCCTTCTACCTTAATATTCAAAATATTACACTTCAATGCAAGTTTAGGACCTTCTACCAAAGCCCAACACTCAACTAAGTTATGTGTGGCCTTAGGAATGTTTTTAGCTAAATAATAAATGAAATCCCTATTTTCATCCCTTATACTAGCCCCAACACTTATTGGTCATACAACACATTTAGAAGCCCCTTCAAAATTCAATTTATACCAACCCTTATCCTTTCTTATCCTTTTGACTTTATATCTGGGAGTTTGGGGGTTCTACAGAACTAAATAATTTCCCAAAAGACTCCACCTAATCAAAATATGTCCCACTACCCACACACTTTTTATTCATAAGATGAACATTATGAATAAAAACTTCAAGAAAGAGAGATTATAAGTGACTTATTAGAGCTTCCCACATTTTAGCCTTATCCTTGAAAATTATATTACAATGTTCTTTACGTAGCGTCCAAAAAATCAAATAAGGAGCCATGCTCCACAAATATTTTATCTTCTCCTCTTTTCCTTTTTCCCAAGCTAAGAAAAAAGAATGAATATCAATTGGGCATGTCCATGTATATATATTAAAACCCAATTTTAGACACTATAAGAGAAGTGGCAATGTAACAATATATGATTAGGGATTTCCTCATTTTTGTCACAAAAGACACATTTAGGAGGACCTAGAAAGCCAATTCTCTGCAATGGATCCAAAGTTAAAATTTTATTCTTCAAAGCCATCCATAAAAAAGTTTTCTTTAGGTAAGTTTTTTGAACACCAAACCCTGCTATATGGTTAAAGTTTTTATTACAACCATATGATTTATAAAAAAATTACACATGCCATATACACACACACACACATATACATATACATAAAAAAGTTTTCTTTAGGTAAGTTTTTTGAACACCAAACCCTCATATATGGTTAAAGTTTTTATTACAACCATATGATTTATAAAAAAATCACACATGCCATACACACACACACACACACACACACACACACACACACACACACACACACACATACATATACATATATGTGTGTGTGTGTGTGTGTGTGTGTATGGCATGTGTAATTTTTTTATAAATCATGTGGTTGTAATAAAAACTTTAACCATATACACACACACACATATACATATATGTATATGTATATGTGTGTGTGTGTGTGTGTGTGTGTGTGTGTGTGTGTGTGGCATGTGTAATTTTTTTATAAATCATATGGTTGTAATAAAAACTTTAACCATATAGCAGGGTTTGGTGTTCAAAAAACTTACCTAAAGAAAACTTTTTTATGGATGGCTTTGAAGAATAAAATTTTAACTTTGGATCCATTGCAGAGAATTGGCTTTCTAGGTCCTCCTAAATGTGTCTTTTGTGACAAAAATGAGGAAATCCCTAATCATATATTGTTACATTGCCACTTCTCTTATAGTGTCTAAAATTGGAGCCATGCTCCACAAATATTTTATCTTCTCCTCTTTTCCTTTTTCCCAAGCTAAGAAAAAAGAATGAATATCAATTGGGCATGTCCATGTATATATATTAAAACCCAATTTTAGACACTATAAGAGAAGTGGCAATGTAACAATATATGATTAGGGATTTCCTCATTTTTGTCACAAAAGACACATTTAGGAGGACCTAGAAAGCCAATTCTCTGCAATGGATCCAAAGTTAAAATTTTATTCTTCAAAGCCATCCATAAAAAAGTTTTCTTTAGGTAAGTTTTTTTAACACCAAACCCTGCTATATGGTTAAAGTTTTTATTACAACCATATGATTTATAAAAAAATTACACATGCCATACACACACACACACACACACACACACACACACACACACACACACACACATATGTATATGTGTGTGTGTGTGTGTGTGTGTGTGTGTGTGTGTGTGTGTGTGTGTGTGTGTGTGTGTGTGTGTGTGTGTGTGTGACCCAAGATCAAACCTATAATAACAATTTAATCTTGCATGTCAATCTAAATTTTATTGGTGGCTACCTTTTTTTAGGGACCTGTCAATTGCAAAATTTTTAATACAAATTTTTATCTGATTAGTGTTTGTGAGACCAAAGCGATTTATTAAGCACTACACTCACCAAAAGCTTTGTCAATGGGGAAAGAGGGTAGAGGGTGAGAATCCCAAAGTGGTGAATTACATTCACCATTCCTCCCCTTATTACATAATGTTTTCAATCATTGTGTATTAAATTGGTTCCCCTTCTCTTGTGATTATTACCAAAAATATACTAGGGAATTTTTCATTTGGTTAATGACTGCTCATGGAAGTCATTTGGGTGATGACTAGAAGCATACACAAGCAAAAACCATACAGATATTGATATCTAATTAAAATGCTTATGGAAGCCTTCAACTTAAGATTAAAATATGTGATTGGGTTATAATTGGGTCAATCCCACACTAGTGATAAATACGAGACAAAGACGAGGGTGATTTATTAGGGACTACACTCACCAAAATCTTTGCAATGAGGAAAGGGGATAGAGAGTGATAAGCCCAAAGTGTTGAATTGCATTCACCATTCCTTCCCCCTACTTACAAATGTTTACGATGGTTGTGTGTTAAAGTAGGTCCCCTTGTCTTGTGATTATTACCAAAAGTACATGATGAAAAATGTCATATAATTAATGACTCCTCATGGAGGTTATTTAGATAATGACTAAAAACATATACGAGTAAAAATCCCATGAATATTAATATCTAATTAAAATCGCTTATAAAAGCCTTCAACTTAACATTAAAATACATGATTGGGTTGTGATTGAGTTAATCCCACATTGGTAATAATTGTGAGAATAGGGTGATTTATTAGGTACTACACTCATTAAAAGCTTTGACCATGTGGAAATCAGATAGAGGGTGAGTAGCCCAAAGTGGGGAATTACATTTGCCATTCCTTCTTCTACTAGCAAATGCTTACAATGGTTATGTGTTAAAATGGGTCCCCTTGTTTTGTGAATATTATAAAAAATACACGAGGAAAAATGTCATTTGGTTAATGACTACTCATGGCGGTCACTTGGGTAATGACTAAAAATATAAACAAGTCAAAATCTTGTAAATATTAATATCTAAAATTATTCGTGGAAGCCTTCAAATTAACATTATAATACATGATTGGGTTGTATTGGGTTAATCCCACATTGGTAATAATTGTGAGACAAAAACAAGGGTGATTTATTATGGACAACACTCACCAAAATATTTGCTAATGGGGAAAGAGTCTAGAGGATGAGAAGCCTAAAATGGTGAATTACATTCACCACTCATGCCCCTTCTAACACATGCTTACGATGGTTGTGTTTTTAAGTGGGTCCCTGTTTAATGCTAAAATTTAGATGCGTGGGTATCTAGGGTTAAGAAATATAGAAGGAGTTCTAGCATAAGGGTGGTAAACTAATCTATGGTAGGTTAATTAATAGAAAAACATAGATAAGTAATATTCTAAATTCATACAACTAATATTCCTAAAAATAGCAAAGTATAACTATTGGAAGATATTGTAATATATAAAATAATGATACTTAGTTGGAATATTGTGTGTAGAAAGATCTGGATTGGAAGAAAGTGTAAAGTATGCAGGATTAGTGTTCTAGATTAATCATCAGATCCTAAAAATTATACTTTTGTGGTCACATACACTACCTTCAGATCTGGACACAATTATCAATGCTACTATCCGACTGTGATGTAGGTGTCTAGTACAGAATAATGACTAGATTTGGATGAAACCAACTTCAATATTTTGGGTTTTCTATCACCTTTTAACTAGTGTGTTCATATATGGGATACAAGTTGTTGTTCTTTGTTGATTGATAAAACCCTACCTCTTCACCCTTCTTCACCCTTGGAATGAGTTCGCTGAAAAATGGGTTAGTGGGTCACGATGTCAAGTTGCCCTAAAGATCTCTCTATTAATGGGCATTGCTTACATAGCCAACACTCTAAAGAGGGCCTCAAACTTATGTAGATATACCCTATGTGTGGGAAAGTCTATGCATAAGGGTGGAATATACTATATGAAGATACATGCATTGATCTAGCTTGTGATTTGACAAATATTGATCGTGGGTTACTCTTTGAATGCTTCAAAAATATAATATGATTGTTCATATGCTTGATATGCAAATAGGGATGAACACGGTGGAATATAGTGCTTGTGTAGTTTATTGATTTAACTTTGGTAGGTGCTTGTTTGGTATTTGTTAGATGAGGAATGAAAATGCTTAGACTTGTATTTATACCACACATTTTGAAAATATTTCACTTCAGGGTTCAATAAGACAATTAGGTTGACCCATAAGTTTCTATCATTTTGTAATTTTTATGACTTTTGGAAACTAGACACTAGATAATGATCTAGACATTATCATCGGTGGTAGTGTCTCTTTATGGCTAGTAGTATCCAGAGGGCTACAAAATAGGTATGGATCTAAAATTGACATTGAATGATGTTTATCATGTTTTAAGCTTTTTTTGTGGTACAGGAGACTTGGGTCATCAGAATGATATGCATCAGACCAAGAGATGAGCATTTAGGCACATTGATATCACGAATGCGAGCCTTCTGGTAGCAAGGAGGTTTAGTACTGAAGGGTAGAGCCTTGATTGATATTTTTCAAATGTACAAGATTGAGATGCTATAAATATTCAGTTTGAGTATCTACATTTGCCCCTCTTTAATCTAGTAATACATAAAGATGAAATTACTAGGTTGAAAGAAATAAATGTGTACTTGGGTGTGCATAACACACCTTACCTTTGTTTGAGCCCACTTTTAGTGCTTTGGTGGTGTATGACATGTAACTAATAACATGTTGCAGTGTAAATTAGTGCATATAATATGAAATTGGAAATAATTGAAACATTTATAAATAAAAAGAGCATGAATGGAGTACACATGTGTGTCGACGCAACCATGTTACCTCTTGATGTTTTGACTTGGTAAATATGATTCCTCATGAAGCATTGGAGCTGGAAAAGGTTCAGACCAACCTTGGGGATTTGAAAAGGGGGATTAAACTGTATTATGCCCCCAACCCAATGTAAAGATGAGTTGTGATATGAATGACCATTGAGATCATTATATCTAAATCAAACAACTCAAGTGTGAATATATATAATTTGGTGATAGTGAGTGATTTAATCACCCCATCTCTATATATCTAGTGAAATTGTATGATTTAATCACTCCAATCTATAAATCTAGTGAGGTTAAATGATTTAATCACTTCAAAATGAACCCACTTGCAATAGAAAATGCTCGATAACAATGCATCTTTGTGTAATCAGTGTGTCTTGGTGGGTAGTGTAATTGGTAAATCTAAATTTTTTGGTGCAATAGCATGGCATATGCACCTATAATATGTCTCAAAATAAAATATAGGTATAATAAGAATACCAATGCATAGAATGTTACCACAAATATGTATCTAAATCATATAATTGTGAAATTTAGTGATTTGTAAAACCTGTACAAGTGTGGAGTGCATGTTTATATGACATGCCCCCGTTGAATCTAGAGAATCCAAGAACTTGTGTAAATGTGGAGAACATGCCATTTTAACATGCCCACATTGTAATATGGAGAATTTGATAATTGGTGTAAATGTGGAGAATGTGCCTTTTTATATGCCCCACTGTAACCTGGAAATTATGAAAAATGTGGAGGTCATGCTTGTATGACATACCCCTAGTGATATGAACTAGAAACTGATAGGTGCCTTACCTCAAAAGGATAAGTTAGACGTATAACTTGTGTATGAATCATGTAGCATACAGGGATAACATGTTGAAGTAGATATATCAATTAGTCTCTCAGTATGTGATCACATAAAGTCCAAAAATTCATGATATAGGTCATGGCAATGTTTAGGGGCTAATAGTATAAACTTAACAAGCAATCAATCATACACACGAGAGCAATTAATCTAATATAAAGGAATGGTCCAAGGAGACCTCATACAAGGGGCATGTTCAAATGCTACACAATTGAAACGAATGACATATTTAAATGTCCAATCAACATAAAATGACATATTCAAATGTCAAATCAACATACAATGGTACATGGGCCAACAAGTAAGAAACATATTAAAATGTTTCATAAGCAAGAAAATATAAAGCAATGTAATACACTTGAGAAAGTGAAAAATAGACGAAGGATAAGCCACTAACATAAGCATATTATACTAGGCCCTACATATACGTGTTAGTGAAAATGTTATGTAGCATATCATATCAAGTACATTGTGGATGGTATGAACATGGATATAGACATGTGTAAGCAATATAATCTCAAACACGATAATTTATACATGCATATAAAGGGTGTGTAGCATGTATCAATCATGATCAAAGAAGTAGATGCCCCTTACGTATTATATGAATTGAGTAGAGGAAAGGTCCAACATATAAGAATGCATATATCACGTGTTTGGGTATGTATCACACTCGAAGATGTGTGAAACATGGGTGTATATAAAAATGATATGATATGTTATCTATTAACATAAAACAAACAACATTTATGCCAAAGATCTAGTAAAACTTGGGAATGCTGAATATTTTTGTGTTTTTTGAATTATTTGAATGGTTCTTAATTTTTAGAATATTTGATTTTTTTAATATTTTTGAAATGTTTGAAAGGAAAAGGCTAACCTATGATCCCATCCAAGGGATACTCGTTTGTAGCTCCAAGCTTGAAATATGGTATGTGAAACTGGTGGTACTACTAAGGAGAATGCATATTTGTCACATCTAGATTTATAAAATCTTCAATGTCCTGCGTATGTGTAATAGGAGTTTGTGGTTGTGAAGAAAGAATAGGAGTAGGGATTTGTGGAACCCAACATTGAATGCTTTGTGGTTTCTTTGGAGCAGCAATCATTGGAATATGTTTAGTTGCTCTTAGTAACTGTGTATGTTGTATAAGCATAGATGAAGATTTCGTGGAATTCACTATATGTCTTTAGTGAAAAGGCCTCTCAAGTATGGGCCGCCTATGAAAGGGGATTTCTTGTTTCTCACCTTTCTACAAAGGATTAACCTTAGTATTTATTATAATTAATTATCTTGGAATAAACTTATCTTCTTCAAGTGTATGTTCATATGGAATTCTAAGAAGTGTGACTACCATGTTGGTATGAATATATTTAATACACCCATGCACTATGGAAGGTATTGTTTAGAGTTTATGTATATAAGGTCATCCTAATAACATATCAAATACTCGTGTATATGGTATATCTAAGAAAGTGGTAACCACATGTGCTAGACCAACTTGTAAAGGTAAATCAATTTCACCAATAAAATGTAATGTGCCATCAAAGGCTTTGACCATTTTGGTCGAAGGGTATAAATCATCACATGCATATCCCAAATGAATAAGTAGTGTCATGGTGCATATGTTCTCAATAACACCATTATCAGTCATGATAATATGCATAGCTTTGATGGTCAAGGTATGGTCGAATAAATAATGAATGAATATCTGAGACATCATCCACTATTTCATTATCATCAAATGCAATAGAAGGTCTCTGAACCAAAGGAGGTAATGTGTGTATATAATTACCAATAATCCCATCTAACAGGTGCTCATAATGTGATGGAAGAGGATGTGCATTAAATGCCATTTGCACTTATGGATCTTTCTCATAATGATCTTGTAAAGGATTGTTAAATAGCTTTTGATTTTGGTGATCACTATGTTGTGAACTTGAATCCTTTAGAGGATCATTAAAGGTAATCTTTTGGTCATCGATAAGATCTTAAATTTTATGCTTTAAGGTATAACATATGTTCATAGAATGCTCAAGGCCTTGGTGATGGTCACAATATGCATTAACATCATATCCTTTTGATAGAAGTTGACTCATTTCAACCTATATCAGAGGATGGAGAGATATGAGATGACACTCCACAAGCTTATGAAGTAAAGAAGTTGGAGACTCAAGTAATCGCGTAAATCATATGTTAGGTGCATTAGATAATATAAGTCAATTAGGTTGTGACACTACATTAACCATTATGGTTGTCTCTTTTTAAAATTTTGTAGGTTTTACCATGCGACTTGGTTTGATACAAAACTTGGTATTAGATGTAGTCAATGTATTTGCTACATACTTTAGCTTGTTCAAGGAAATAAGTTTCATTTCACAATCTTGAACAATATGACATAAGTCATAAAAAGGTTTGAACTTTTTGAAAATAATGGACTCGTGTAATGGGGCAAGTAAGGTTTGTTTGAAGATGTCTTGTATTTCTTTAACTGCCATTATATTTGTCATTTTAGCCAACATTGCTTTGTATCTCAAAACATATTCATCAATAGGTTCATTGGTTCCCTGTTTGATCTTTAAAATTTGAGTATGTGACATCTTTTCAGTGATGTTGTTAGAGAAATGTACTAAAAACTAATCAATTAGAGGTTTGAATGCTCTCACTGATTGGAGTGGTAAATCATAGAACCATCCTAAAGCATAGTCCTTGAGGCTCCTTAGAAATAATATGGTCAAAATTTTATCATTAGAAGCATAACCAAGACACATCTCATAGAAAGATCATAGATGTTATTCAGGATCACCCTTACCATCATAAAATGTGAACTTGGGTGCAACAAAACTAGTTGGCAAAGGGTGTAAAATTATTTCAGATGCAATAGGATCATGTAACACATCTCGTGAATAAATAACATAAGGTGATTTCATAAAAAAATTCTCAATCTTGGTAACCATAGCTTACAAAGGTTTGATAGTTTATACAATATATTGCATATTTTTATCATTGAGGTTTAAGGTTTGAGAGGTCACCAAAGGATGTATACCTATGGTTTGAGTTGATATAGGCATTGAAACCAACATCTGGGTTGAAGTGGTAATAGTTCCCTTGGATGATGAAGTAATCGTAGGATTTGGTTTGGGGAATAATAGTGTGAATACATATTCATGCTTCCATTAGATGTATAAAGTGTGATGTGCTCAAAGGGAGAGAAATATGAGTATGGGGATGTCCCATAACTCTAATAACATGATCAATATATTTTATATATTTTTTTGTTTTAATTTCCAATATGGTTTTGAGGATCTCATCAAGATCTTTAAGGTTTTGATGGATATGCTCTTGAAACATAAAAATAACTTGTACTTGTTTTTTATCTATTTGTTTATGTTCGTTATTTACATCAGATTCATTATTTTCATGATCGAAATCATCTTTTGTGATAACCTCTTTAGCATTTTGTTCAATTTCATTATTGGCACTTTCATTAGGCATAGGATTTGATACTTCGTTGGTTTGAGCCATCTTAGGTGGAAAAAAAGGAAGCTCCAAGTGTTCAATAGAAACACCATCTAATTTAGGGCTATGCCTAGGTTGCATACATATAATAGAATAAATTTGGAAAAAAATAGCAATGAAAAACCTCAGGAGGTTGAATACCCTAGGGCAAACTAGGGTCTGCATAGAAATACATAGAGGTTGGGTTCACCAAACTTTTAACCCTGAAATTTAGATGTGCGGGTATTTAGGGTCAATAAATAAATAATTAGTTATAACACAAGGGTGATAAAATAATCTATAGTAGGCCAATTAATAAAAACTCTGATAAATAATATTATGAATTTATACAAATGAGATTGCTAAAAATAACAAAGTACGATTACTGGAAGATATTGTAATATATAAGACATAATGATACTTAGTTGGCTTACTATTCATAGGCAGAGTTGGATTGAAAAAAATTGTAAAGTATGTATGATCAATGTTTTGGATTGATCATCAAATTCTAGAAATTGTACTTTTGTGTCTGCAACACTAACATCAAATCTGGACACTACCATCATGCTATTATCCGACTATGATGCACGTGTCTAGTTCAAAATAATGACTAGATCTAGGCAACCAACTTTGATGTTATGGGTTTTCTATCACCTTTATGTTAGTGTATTCAGGTTTGGGATAAAGGTTGTCACTCTTTGTTGATTGATCAAACCCTAGCTCTTCACCCCATTTTATGTTATAGTTTTGGATAAGGATCCTATGGGGTTAGGGTTAAAAAATATAGAAACGAATAAGCACAAGGGTGATAAATAGATCTATAGCAGGCCAGTTAATTTTAAAACTTAGTAAAACATCTATTGAATTTTTTTTGTTAAGATACGCTAAAAATGGAAAGTATAATTATGTTATATATTGCAATAATAATGAAAACAAGATACTTAATTAGTTTTGATGTTAATATATATCTAGATTTGTAACATGCAAGAAGCAAACTAGAAAAAAAATCTAGATCAATTGTCAAATTCTGTAAAAATGCCCTTTGTAGTTGTGGACACTTGCATCGATATGGGACAATTGCATGGATGCTTTTGTCTGAATCGTACATAGGTGTCTAGTATAGAATACATGTTGAAACTGGATGCGGCCACCTAGATGCTCTTAGGTTTTATGTCACCTTCACTCTGGTGCATTCAAATATGGGTCATGGACTATTGCTCCTTATCAAATAAGAAAATCCGAGATTTTCATTTTCATAGTGGTTGTGGTAAAAATGGGTTAGTGAGCGCACAATGTTGAGCTACCTCAAATCCTCCTATGTCAATGATCATTACTTACATAACCAATACTCTGAAGAGGGCTTTAGACTCATGTAATTCTCCCCTATGTGTTGGTTTGTGTGTATATCATACAATGTGTGATAAGCAAGTACATAGATTGATCTATCTTGTAATTTGGCAAATGTGGCTCATGAGATGCTCATTTAGTACTTCAAACAAGTAGATGTGATGTCTTTATGATTGATATGGAAATAAGAGAAAATAGGGAAGCTTTGGTCACTTGAGTGCTTGAATAAATGCTTTTGGTAAATTGCCTTGTGCGTTCTTGAGTTTGTGTTAAGCGAGGAATGATATTGTATATATACTAATCCCTTTGGAGAAACTATCTCGTTAAAGCACTTAAGTTGACCATAAGTATACATTTCATTTACAAATTGAATGACTTTAGGGCACTAGACAATTGCATCAGGTCAAGACACTTATGTTGACATAAACATCTCACTGGGATGCAAATGTTTGGGAAGCATAAAAGAAGGTACAGATCTAAAACTTGAAGAGATGGAAGATAAGTAGGTTTACAACATTATAAGCAAGATAAAAAGCTTGGGTCATCATAATGACATTATTCAAACTAAGAGATAAGTAATTTGGCATAAAGATGTAGTGTATATGAGCCTTTTGGCAGTAGAAAAGGTCTAAAAGCTGAAGGTACATCTATGATATGTGTTTGCCAAGTGTACAAGACTAAGGTGCTATATGATTCAGGAATAGTGTCTACATTTCCCCCATCCTTAATCTAGTGTTGAAATTGTTAGTTTAAAGGAAAATGAATGCGTACTTGGGTGTGTATAACCCACCTTGCCTTTACTGGAGTCGAATTTGGGTGCTTTGCTGGTGATTGATCTATAATCAAGAACATGCTTCATTATATAATCAATGCATATAATCTAAAATTGAAAACATTGAAATGATTTAAATTGAAATAGAGCAAGGTTTGGAAACACACATGTGTATCTATGCAATTGCCTTACCTTTTGGCAATTTAATTTGAAAATATATATCATTATGAATCATTGGAGCTATGATTAGGACAAACATAAAATATGAAAAGGTGAATCTCTCTCTCTCTCTCTCTCTCTCTCTCTCTCTATATATATATATATATATATATATATATATATATATATATATACATATATATATGGATGGAAAGAGATTAGAGGACACATGCCCCCAACTTTGGAGAAAATGTAAGTTTCCACCCAATATTTGAGATTAGCTCAACCATGCAACCCAATCATACTTACAACTTGATGAGCATGAGCAAACTAAGTCAACTCCCACTATAAAATTGGTGAGGTTAGATGATGTAATCAAGTCCAACCTCACCATACCATACCATACCAAAAACTTGGCAAGACTGAGTGATCTAATCACCTCAACCATACCAAAAATGAACCAACTACTGAAGTAGATTGGCTCAACATAGTCTATAAAAGTCCAACCTAATGGGTGATGACAGTCCATAAAAGTATTTGAATTCTAAAAGCTGGTTTGATTTTGCAAATATGAGGTTCTTTTGTATAACATATGCACCTTTGATATGTCTCATACTGAAACTGTGTATAACAATGGTACCAATGTATAAAATTATTTCACAAATGTGTATTTGTATCATATAACTATGAATTTTGGCCAATTTGAAAGTTGTATAAGTGTGGAGAACGTGTTTCTAAAACATGCTCCCAATGTATATCTAAAACTAAGAACTAGTGTAAGTGTGGAGATCTGTTTCCAAAACATGCCTTCAGTGTATATCTAAATTTGTGTACTAATGTAAATATGGATAACATGTTTTCAAAACATGCCTCCATTGTATATTTGAATCCCTGAACTGGTGTAACTATCGAGAACTTATTTCCAAAACATGCCTTCACTGTATATTTGAATTTGAGAACTAGTGTAAGTGTGGAGGACATGTTTCCAAAACATGCCCCCACTATATATACAAATATGTGAAGAATGTGGAAGCCATGTCTTTATGACATGCCCCACTAATATGTTCCCCCTTTTGAGGTGAGGGGAAGTATAAATGGGTAGTCACCTTACCTCAAAAGGATAAGATAACTATATAAGCTATGTATGAACCAAGTAACATATAAAAGTAACATGTCTAGGTAGATATAACATTGAAGCACGAAGAATGTGATCACATCAAGTCCTAAGATGCACAATATAGATCATGGCAACATCTAAATAGTACCAATACAAGATCAAGAAGCAAATCAAAAGGCCATGGTCTAAGGTGACCTCAAAGGAGAGGTGTGTTCAAAAGTCACAAAATCGAAGGGACATGACTTAGTCAAATACCCACAAAAGCAAGCATGACATTGTCAAGTGTGCATACAACAAGCAATGACATATTCAAATGTCGAAGAGGGAAACAAACACGGGGGCCACAAATAATGAAACATATTCAAATGCTCAATAAGCAAGACAAGACACTCAAGGAAGTGCATAAAAGAAAAGTAAAATCAACTAGCATAAACATATCATACTAGTCCCTGAATATGTATTGGTAAAAATTGTTAAGTACATAACATATTAAGTACACTACAAAATATATATGCATGGATAAAGGCATATGTAAGTACATAAGCTCAAACATGATAATGTAAAGTGACCATAGAATGATGTAACTTGGGTGTACTATGATCAAAGAAGCATATGCCCCCAATGTCCACATGACATGAGTAGAGGGAAATCCCAACATCTGAAAGTGCATAGATCATGTATCCATGTATGCCTAAATCAAACTCAAAATGATGCGTGAAACACATGTGTATATGCACATAAATGATATGTCATCTACCAACATGGAACTAATAACATATATGCCATGGAGCCAATAGAACCTATGGATGCTGAAAATATCTTTATATTTTTGAAGTTTTTATTTTTTTTGGAATACTTGAAGTGAAAATATTATCCTATGATATCATCCAAAGGATGTTCATAGGTATCTTTGCACTACGAACCTGGTGCAATAAGTTGGTGGTACTGCCAAGGAGCATGTATAGGTGCAATATATGTCACTTTAGAATCTGTTATGTTTGGTGTGTGTATAATAGGACTCTATGGCTGAGGATAAACAATATGATTAGGGGTTTGAGGAACCCATCATCAAATGGTCTACGGTTTCTTTGGAACATCGATAATAGGAACTTGTGTAGGTGCTCTAGATATCTGAATATGGTGCGTAATAAACTAATAATTGTATCATGGTTTTTTGGTAAGTTTGTATTTGGTATCCTTGCTTCACATAAAAGTGTACTTTTAGTTCTTTATTCATTATGTATATGTTACTTATACTTATTTTGTGTAATTTATAGTTGGATGTGATAAACTACATGGTAGTATAAACATTCCAATTTAGAAAGACTTGTAATTTAGTGATAATAAAATAATCACCATATGCAATGAAACGCGGTTGGAAATAAGAAAGCTTGACTAAAATGTTCAGTTGGTAATTGAAATTTTGGTTTTTCTTGCCATCGTAGATTACATATTCATGGAAATATGTAGTGAATATGTATGTGTTGGTTTAGGTATCCACACATACTATTTATGTATGCCCCCTCTACATGCCCCTCTATCAAGAAACTAATCAACCAATGGGTCCTTGGTAGGATCACTGTGGGAAAGATTAGTCCTAGTAGAGGGTACACTAGGAGAAGGACTTCTATTAATGGTTGTCTTTTGCAAAGGTCAATGGAACATGTGTTCCTTAAAAGGAGCAAAACATGATGTCTCAGTCCTCTTAGAATAACCACTAGAAGAAGTACATAAAAGAGATCTAGATGCTTCTTTCTGAAATGCAATAATTTCCCTATTTGCCAATTGTGTAAGCTTTTGCTCGAGAGAAAAATAATTATTATCATGGTGCTTGTTTATAATATGGTAAGTGTAAAAGTGTTATCCTTTGACCTTTTCAAATTTATGGGGTGGATAATGATAATTTAGAGGAAGTTTTATCATTAGTTTATCCAATAGTATACATAATATATCATGTGGTTTATCTTGATAATAATCAAACTGGAGTGGTTATATTTTTGTATAGGCATACAATTTAACCATAGGAGGTATTATGTAAGTATGCCCCTTTCCTTTATTCAATACTTTTATTCTTTGTTCTTTGGTATACATTGTTGGTTCTGGAAAAGATTTTTGAAGTGGTTCATGACCCTTCTAGGTTTGCTTATTTGCTTTAAGAGCATTGTTTGTACCATGTTTGATTTTATGTGGATAAATAGGTAATTCAGTTTTGGTATTTGTTAGAGCACATGCATATTTATGCACATCCCTATATAAGGTTTCAAATGAAGCAAAAGGCTTGTGCAATACTCTTGATCTAAGTGGAGAAAGAAGACCTTTGCTAAATATGAATTGTACTTCCAAATTTGAGGGGGTGTAGTTTAAGGAATACAAAATATCCTTAAATATAATGGCATAATCTTGAAGGGTTTCATACTCATTTTGAGTTAAGTCCTACAAATGTTCCAATGGTAGATTTGGTACCTTGTGCTCATGGATATATTTCCATTCCCTAAAGCACCTAGACTGATTTCATGTCTCAAATAACATCATGACACTATAAAAAGACCACTCTCATCCATTCATCCCTTATATAGGAATTTTTATGAACAAGCTCATATACAATTGTGCAAATTAAGGTCATTGATCCCTATTTACCCTTATTTTTGCATACATCCATCTACAACACCCATATATCAATTTTACTCAGATTTCCAGTTTCAAGCCACAATTAGAGTATTCAAATGGGCATTCATACTTAGGCATACTAGCATTACTCTCACTTGCACCAGCACTTAGATTGGGAGAACTACATCAGGCTTGATAGGCAATGCTTAACACATGGGATGTTGAGGCCACATCCAACCTACCCTACTAACACCACTATTCTTACACTTGTGTTCATCTAAAACCCATGTAAGCATGGAGATTAAGGGTTTCATAGTAAAATTAGTCAAAATGAAGCACATGCAACGATCTAGGTCTTGGTCATGTAAGCACAAGCTTCCCAAAATATAGTAAAGGTCTGCCTAAGTTTCACTATTTTATCTACACAAGATCAATAACACAGTACATAAGGTCATTAGCGCATTGCGCTATTAGTAAAGATGGTTGTGATATTATCCAAGGAGGGTTCTAACACCTGTTTCTGGCTAACGACACTCTATGTTGTTCCTATATCAATTTCTAGCTTGACACTTATCTATTTCAGTCCTATTTTCTAGATAAGTATGTCCTTTGTAATTTATTTCTATTTATAGGCTAAGCAAACAAATCAATTATTGTAAAAATCAGTGGTTTTTGATATTGTAGTATTTTATTCATTGATTTTATGTACTCAGCTCTTTATTTACTTAGGGTTTTATATTAATTCTCAAAATAGTTAAATCAGGTCATTATTATCATTATCATTATCATTCCCATTCTTATTCTTCTTTCCACATCTATTCATGTCAACATCCATTTCTTCTAACTAACAATTCTCCATTCTTCTAGAATTTATCACATCATTCTTCAATCATTATTTCAATCTTGGGGCATCCTCATATGCATGGTTTTTTATGGCTTATTTAGTTTTTGAAAAGTTATTAAACCCTTCATACATACATTTGCGTCCATTCCTATGAACATCCATTTCTTCTAACTAACAATCCCCTATTCTTTTAGAAATTGCCACATCATTCTTGAATCATTATTTCAATCTCGAGGCATCCTCATATGCCTAGTTTTTTATGGCTTATTCAAGTCATTACTCCCTTCACACATACGTTATCATTCATCCAATCATCTTCCTATCATCATTCATCATGATCATCTCATCATTAATCTATGTAATGGGTTAAATCCTTGGTCTATACTTACAACTCAATCAAATTTTCAACTAATCAATTATCCATCCAATCCAAGCTCATAATTTTTGCCCCATTTGGGGCAAATCAAGCTTGTAGCTTCATCATCAAGATAGATCATTACCCAATCCAACCTACTTGGGGCAAGTTAAGCCCATAGCTTTGTTGACATATTTTTCCCACATCCACCCTGCTTGGGGCAAGTCAAAGTGTGCAGTGTATCTAGGGATGTATCCTTTCCAAAATCTACCCTGTTTTGGGCAAATCGATCCATCATCTTCAACAATCGAGGCATACAAGCATTATCTCAAATGGATTATTTTTTTCCCCAAGTTAATCTCCTCATCACATCTTACATCCCCACCCCTTATTTCTTCATCACCCACCCATTGTTTCTTCCATTCTAGCCTCTTCCTCTATTTTTTGAGAGCCAATTTGTGCCCTTCATCCTCACATGCCCTCTTTAGGGGAATCATGCATTACATTATTTCTCTCATCATCATCATCTAATTTTTTTCCACCTTTGTTCGACTTCTTTATTTGAAAAGTAGTTACTACACCCATCATGTCTTGAAATGCCCTTTTAAAGAGGGGGAAAATGTAGACACCTAAAATCAGACAATTCATGTCAATTTTAACTATCTTACTAATCCATGCTAATATCATCTTAAACCGTCTAATCAAGTATTTTATCCATCTAACATATCTAGTCCATGCATTATTCCCCCCTGAGCCATTAATATTTTCTTCCATGATTGCATCCAATCCTCAAAAACTCGTGTCACATCACATTAGTTAATTGATGTTTGTTAATTATCTAAACTTAATCACTAATAGGAAATTACATGGAATGCACGTGCCATATTTACCAAAAATGAAATAAATCATAATTTCTTACACCATTTACCCACTTGACAATTTAAAATCATTTTCCAAAATTCAAAGGCGTCCTTCACAAAGCAAGTATAATGCAAGGTGAGATGAGTGCAAGTAATGTTTATGACATGCACTTGCACACTCCAAACCCTCACAAATGGAACTTTTTACAAGCACTTAAACACTCCATATCATAGCATTTAATGTTTACCTCTTATTGTAGGATTGATCATCATCCATTGATCTTCATCTTGCATCAATGATCTAGAATCACTCGTCAAATCTATAAATCGAGGATCCCTCTCCTCATTCCAAAACGCTTTTTGTGTTAAGTATATGTTGCTAAATTTTCAACAATACTTCAACCAACATTCTAATTGTGCATCCAAATCATCCATAGTGCAAAGGGAAATGTCATCGAAATGATTACGCACCATTCATCAAAGCCTTTTTTAACTACATCCGAACACCATCACATTTTTTTTGGCAAGGAGGAGAGCAAAAATAAGGTATACAATTGCATTTATTTGTCTTCTGTTTCATTTGGTTTTTCTTTCCTTCATTTTGCTCAATGAGAGGACATGTGTTCAGGTTTAGTTACATGATTTTCAATTCATTTTTAATTTGATACTAACTAAAACTAACCCTTTTTAATCATGTGTTACATGAACAATGGTGTAATATGTTATATGTGAGTGCATGTAGTGATCTAGCTTGTAACATGGCAAATACTACTCATGTGTTGTTCTTTGAATGCTTCAGACTTGTAATAATATTGTTCCTATGACTGATTGGAAATAGGGAAGAATATAGTAGTTTTGAATACTTGAGAGGTGCTTTTGCTTGGTAAGTGTTAGATGTGTGTTTGAATAGTACTTGGTGACAGTGAAAGGTCTTTGACTTGTATTTATATAACACCCTTTGAAAATACTCTCACGAAAGGTTAATTAAGACAAATAGGCTAACCCATATACATTGAAAGATTTACAAATTTTAGTGTTTTTGTAGGGTATAGATAGTAGTGGTAAAATTGGGACACTAGTGTCTAGATCTGAACGTTAGTGTCACAAAGAATAGAGAATTTTTGAAGCTTTACAATTATCAACGAAGGATATATATAAGGTTTTAAACATATCGTGGGTTACAAGTGGTATGGGTAATTAGAACATTAGGGTCAAACCACAAGATAAGTATTTAGGCACAATGAAATGGTGAATGTGAGCCTTACGACAACATAAAAGTCAATAACTGAAGGGTAGGGCCTAGAGTGATATTTGTTAAATGTGCTAGACTAGTTTATCATGTACAATCCATATTTGAGTATCTACACTGATTTGCATTGATATTAGAAAAATGTTATATTTGATTTTTTTTTTGTTATTTGAATTTATTTGGATTTTTATATTGGTATATCATATTTTTGTATATGTTTGATTTTGAAAGGTAATTATGCTTATAATTGATGTTGTGTTATTTCTAGTGTGGAGGGATATTGCATATGGACAAGCAAATTATGTCGTGGTCACTCTAATAACAATCAATTTTATAAACATGACGTTCTTAGGATTGTATGTTTGCCCATATGCGATTGATAATTGTTGTTGACATTGTGTTTTATTTTTCCATTAAGTAATGCATATTACAAATTCCAATTGGTGTTCAAATATTCGTGTATTGTTGTTTTATTTTCCCATGTTGACATTGAAGTTACCTCGTATATATATGTGTGTTACATATTTTATTTGCATTAAGTAATACATCTTTAATAATAGATATGATATTTAAAATATTAACGTGTGGTGCTACGTATAAATTTAAAATTAACATTTCTTTCAATATGACTTCCACATCGTTTCTCTTGTATTGCATTATTTTACAAATATAAACATTTTTTTTAATGTAAATCATGATTCCATGAATATGAGCTATTGTAACCTTTCCTTAAGTTAAAACCACTGTAAAATACATTATTTTACAAGTTGTCAATTTCATTGAGCTGACATGAAACTTTGGCCTTTCACTATTGTTCAAAGGAAAGATAAAAAACCTATGATGTAACTAACTTACAAAGGAAAGAAGAAACTATTCATGATTGGAGAAATATGATCTTTATTATCCACGAAATTGATGTTTTTGCATTGGTTGAGTGTGAATCTTCCTTAAAGGGGGATCCTCAGAGCAAGTAGAAGGTAGTAGTTTTGCACTGTAGATTGGCATTTTTAATAGTTTATAAGTTCGAAAGGAGGCAATGAAAATAGGTGTACAACCTTTATTATTGACATGAGAGGTGATGTAGAGTTGTGACTTGTGCTTCTTGTAGTAGAATTTCAATTGTTGAGTTACATTTCTTGTAAATGAGTTGAAAAGGCATGGAATATATATTTGCAATTGATAATGTGTTTGAAGTACAATGTGAAAAATGTCGTTAGTACTATGCTTGCATTTTTTACTAACTTTTTGATACCTATCCATATCCCAAGTACAAGTCCACACTTCTGTTACAACCAACATTGCCCCAATTCTTGAGATGAAATAGGGACCCTTTTTTGTCAAGTTGAGATACAAATCTTAATTTCAAAAGCACACATTTTTATATTACTTTAACAAAAAAATTACAATCGAAGACCAACACATGGTGACTATCCAACGACCATGGGGTCATAAAGTAATGGAGTCCACTTTTTGTTTTAAAGTGGCCACTTCAAATTGTGTGGATGTGTTAAACTTTGAAATTCATCGTGTTGTGATCAACATGCCTCCATTTCTTCACAAAAAACAAGTAACCTTTTTCATCCTAAATGGATACAAGAATTTCATTTATAGGTTGTTTATGAGGTTTAGTCCACATTTTGAAACTAATTTGAGGTTTAAGATAAGATGAAATTATTCACAACTCATGCTATGGTCACATTCATAACTTAACCCGAAGGTTCACTTTACATTCATGGTATTTTTGATTAATATTATTTAAAACCTCGGGTTCTTTTTATAATTCTTTGCAACCACTTTAGTATAACTCAAGTTGAATGGTTCACACTTAAAATTTGGGGTTCCTTTCGTATTTGTTTGAGTGGGTTGCAAGGTGAAACTAGTTGTCACACAATAATCCTTGTCTAAATATAGGATTAGCTAATGGGCCCCATTCACTATTAATCTAGAGTCTATATTCAGTGTTGTAACTTGAGACCCCTTACAAATTACAGACTCAATCCCACATTACAATCCAATACACAAACCTAATGATTTTATGGAGAAGGCCTTTCCCAATTTAAAATTAAATACTCCCTGTGACTCTGTGAACTCTATGGTAGGGCCACGTGTCCTTATACAAAAATTTGGCACCCACATCCATATAAGTCAAAAGTGAGTTCATGTTTTACATTTGTAACTCCCAACCTAAGGTGCAAACCTAATTATAATTCACACTTGAAATGTATAAATTTTAACGGGTCCATGACCTTGTTTTAACATACTACATGAACCTACCATACTATGTGAACCTATTGTACCCCCTAACCTTATGGCCATTCAATGGTCACCGCGTGTCACAACGCCTTTGATATTATGCATAATATTTCATTTTGTATGTGATTACACACATCATCTATGTTTTATTTAAAAGAGATGCGACTCTATATATTTATTGTGAATAGGGACATGAATGAATGTGTTGGGAGTGTAAATCAAATTATATTTTGATGGGCCCATAGACCTATACAAAACCACAAGTGAATTATGTGACCACGTCATGCCATGAACAATGGATGACCACCACATGGTGCCTTTTGATCACCAAGGGCACAAATGCATGAAAATTATCAAGTAAAATGAATATATTTTCCTGGTCCATGGGATAAGTAGGATAGATAAAGAACAAGGCATATTTCGTGAGTTTGTAACGATTTGGTGATCATCACGTGACACACCAAAAGAGAACAAACACAATCAAAATCAAAAGGAGATAATAGACTTATAACTTTACTTCGTGACCTTGACCCAATCATATCTTATCATGCGTCACGCCAAAAAATCACCTAGTGAATTTAAGACCACACAATGCCACCACCTGGGTGATGAAGATTCTCTGTTGACGTGAGATAAAATTTGATGTTTGTCAAACTATCATCCATGATAATTGAATAGTGATTCCGTGTCACGATACCCTATGATCATGGCATATGGATGGTGACGATGCTTCTTTAACGTTGCATTAAATTTAATGCTCGTTAAGCCGTCACTTTGTCACAAATGTACAAAGAGTCACCTCATTAAGAAATGATCACACATATCTTTCTAACTCTAATTTGAAATCGAATTCATTGTATAATTATCACAATTGATTGCAAAAGTTAAATAAATATCACAAACAAATTTCACATTGAAGTTGGGATTGAATTCCATAAAAGTTGAAACCAACATAGTGAATGACAAAGATGAATATAACATGCACAAAATGTCCGTGACCCTGTAATCAATAGGAACTAGTCGTGTGTCAGTCTGTGAGTGGTCACTAACTAGGATGAGGAACAATTACAGATCAAAACTATGAAGGCAAGTCATTGCATGACAACACTAGATGGCCACTACAAAAATGTTGGATTGATAAGCCAATACATTTGTAGCTTACAAAGGACAAGGAGACCACAATGAACAATGAACAATTGAACTCCATTATTTGATGCTCGGTGTCATGACACATGGGTGGCTTAATATTTTTCATGGGGGAAAAAATGCAAATGCACTAGTCACTGTGACAATTGTACTCAGAGAAGAGGTCATTGTTGGAAACACAAAGTATAATGTGCAAATTTTGGATTGGAGAAAAAAATGTAAATATGATCATATAATCATCAATGATCTAAATGACAATGGCGTAAGAACTTCATATGTTTGTGACTTTTATAATATTAACACAATTTCAATGTGATGTTACATCAATAGTCACTATAATTTTACATTAAATGACGTGAAAGTTGGAATAATATGTAAAACCTTTCAACAAATCAATAGAAAACAAATTTGAACTTTTCATGTTATAAAAAAAACATTCACAAAATTAAAATATTAAAAAAAAAAAAAAAATTTTTATCATTTTGATTAATTATGAATGATAAAAATTAATTACTATTTAAAACAAATCGAAAAGTATGATAACTCTTAGGGACTAATAAAATGTCTCTATTTTTCTCAATAAAAATAAAATAAAAAATGCCCCTATTTGTCACCCTTAATTTACCAAAGCCAATCTTAAGAGCAGAATTAAAACTCTTCAACAGGCTCAATTCCCGTCAACAGACGGAAACAAATCCGTTCCATCCGCAAGTCTATAGCCCTTTACAGCAATCCAGCACGTCGCAAGCTCGAAACCAGGCGAAGAAAACATCAGAAACAAAAAATGGACGGCAGAAGTCCTTCAAAGAACACCACAATCTGGACCAGATTGCTGCGAGGCGAAGAAAAAGAAGAGGAAGTCAATCAGCTCCTCGCCCAATTTCACGACGAGAATGCATTGCAGCTCAATCTAAATTCCCACTTAAAAAAAACCCCGCTTAATTTACCCTCCGAAAAAAGCTTTGCGGATTTGGATCAGGCAGGCCTTGACAAAGAATTGGCAATGCGATATGCTAAGCTTAAAGCCCCTTCTCCTGCGAAAACGCAAACTAGCGACTTATCTAAACATATCAAAGCTTCTCCTGCGAAAAAGGAAACTGGCGATTTAGCTAAAGATAAAGATTTAGAGAAGGGGATGAAATCGGAGAAAAGAGAAAATAGTGGTTTAGAGAAGGGCTCAGACGAGGAAGAACGTAGAAATCAAGATTCTAAGGTTAGGGTTTTGGCGGACGAGGAAGAGGAGAAACTTTTAGGGCAAGAGCTTGCTGCGAGGTTCGCGGCACTGAAAACTAGTAATTCCAGTGAAGGCCAGGGTTTGGTCGAGGTGTCTGAGGGTCGGGGGTTCCTTTCTCAGGAGGCGGCGGTGGCGCAATTAGGGATTGAGAAAGAGGAATTTACAGAGGCATGTTCTGAGGCGGAAGAAGTGCAAAGGCTGTTGGCGTCTGTGCAGGATTCCATTAAGCTTGAGAAAACTAGAGTTCCAGGTAGGGAAAATTTTGGTAGCTTATATTCACTGGTTTGCTGTATTTTTCAATTTGTTTTTGCAGAATTATTTGCTGTTTGAAAATTGAAAATGAAGATTCTCACTGATTTGCATTTTTTAAGAATATTTGATATTTTAAAATTGAAAATGAAGGTTCTCTTGTAGAATCTATTTATTTGATAGAAAGGCTTTCGGAGAAATTGCGTTTAGGATGATTAAACCATCTGCTTTTGTTTTGGGTGTGATGACATGGTTTACAGATAGAGTTCCATGTATAGAGAAGGCTTTAGTGTGACTGGAAACATGAATGGTTTCCATTGCGAGGATATGGATTACAGATGAAGCTCCTTATATAGATAACTCTTTAGTGTGCCCCAAGACATGGATGGATTAATCTAAATCCTATATGCAATCTATCAAGAAGCTTTTCTTTCTGTTATTATGTATTGCGGAAGCTTGTAACTTCTAATTTATTTAGCTGTTTTAAAAATTGTAGAGTTTATTTGCTTGAGAGAGAATCTTCTGAAGAAATAGCGTACATGATGATTAAACCATCCAGGTTTATTTCGGGTCACATTTTGCAATGAGTGATATGGATTATAAATAGAGCTCCTTATATGGATAACTCTTCATTGTGACCCGAAAATACCAATAGTTTAATCTAATCCTATTTCAAATTTTCTAGAAGCTTTTGTTTCTATCATTATGTATTGCAGAAGCTTGAAATTTATAATATATTATTTTACTTTTTTGTTATAAAGAACTGGCTAGTTTTCTGTAAAAACATAGTCTTAAGATAATTGTAAAAATAATTTTAGATTAGTAAAGAACATTATGATTCTGAAGGGATTAGGAAAAGAACATGGTAGCGTAACCTCGGACATGGATTGCTGGCAACGCTATGATTAATGAAAGCAGGTTTCTGAAACAAGTTATACTTGATAATGATGAATATATAGAAAACTGCTCTGTGGTGACCAACGTTCTGTCTGAAATACAAATTTAGAAGAAACAATTGGCATAGATGTGGCACTTGAATCTGAAAATGTGACTTTAATAACGGCGTTAAAGACAGCAGAGAATGGGTTAAATATGGTTAAGAATGGGATTGATAGTGACAGGAATGACGTCGAATGAAAATTTTGATATGAAGTTAATACAAAAAATGGCAGGTCAACCACCCAATCGAACTGTGTGTTGGTGCAAGGAACGGCAATAATAAAGATGAAGAGGACACTAATGGCCAAACTCCACAAGTTATCATTATTGACAGTGGTGATGTATGGTATGGGTAAGAACATCAGCAATGTCATTAATGTTAATAATAATATTTTGATTGATAGGAATAATACATTAAGTGGGGTATTTGGGACTAATGGTCATACACTGTCAGCAGAGGCAGAGGGTGCTAAGGATATTATAGGAGCAATCATGGAGAGGGAGGAGGTAGTATCTTATAAAGGTTTTGGACGTAATTGATAGGTCAATGTCGTCAATCTTTCTTCCCTTGCTTTGGATGCTTCCACCCTTGGTCTACTAAGAAGAGGCCTTGGTTTGGGTATAGCACCCTGCAGCATTCTGCATGAAATTTTTACGATAAGCATCGAAGGCGTGATTAAGGGTTTCTTGACATGTGGCTGAATAGACTAGATAAGACTGTTTTGTAGCCCTTCCTAAAGAAAAACCACCCAAGAACAATATCACAAAGGTGGAATATCAAGCACTAAAGAGGTTATATGAAGATAATTATATTATTGTCATTAAAGCTGAAAAAGGCAATGTAACAGTGATATTGGATGGGGAGGTTTACATTTGGAAAGATGAGGGACCACTGGAACAACAGTGGCAGCTACAAATGGGTACCTAAGGATCCTCTAAAGAAGGTCATCAGAGAAGTTACAAAGTGATCAACAATTCATTTTTGAGCATGGAGTTGAGGAGAAAAATGATCCCCAAAGACCTGATCATGCCCTGAATCTATGGTGCTCCTAAGATACACAAACCTGATGTAGCTTTAAGTCCCATTGTGGACACGATTGATTCTCCAACCTATGATTTGGAAAGTTACTTAGCAAAGAAGCTGCAACCACTTTTAGGAAATACATCATCCTTCATTTGTCAATATACTATCAGACTTGAGGCTTGAAGAAAAAGACATTCTGGTTAGCTTTGATATGGTTTCCTTCTTAACAAAGATCCCATTAGACAAGGTTTTGGAAGTGTTAGAGAGGTAACAGATGGTGAGACTTTGATGTTGGTGGAAGTTTGCCTTAGATCATGTATTTCAATTTTCAAGGAGAAATTTATAAACAAATAGGTATGGCATTGGGTTCTCCTCTCTCCACAATAGTCATGAATCTATTCATGGAAAAATTTGTCATGTCCCTTTTTTTCAAAATATTTAAAAAGAATAAATTAGTAATAATTCTTTAAGTGGTCTTAAGGGTACTTCTAAGTCACAACTTAAAAGGGGGTCATCTAAAGGGTGTTATTAATTGAATGGGGCCAAAAAGGGTACATTAATTAAAAGCCAAGTGGAAATTAGAAAATTAAAGTAATTATTAATTATTTTTTGGAGCACAGTGGAAATTAGAACTAAAAAGTAATTTTAAATTGCTTTTAGGGTTGTAAGTGTAAAGTAATTCTAAGAAGGATGAAAAAGAAGAAGAGTACATCCATTATTATTATTCAATTTTTAGAATTTATTGGAGAGCTTGAAGTTGCCATACTTTTCCACAGAGGACGAAAACCCTCAGATTTATAGGTACGAGGACGAAACCCTTCATACCCATTTGATAATTCCATTCAGGGATTACAACACTGCTACCAAATTCAATAAATATTAGTTTTAGAGGTTCATTCAACTAGGGCATCACATTTCAGAAAAATAGGTACAGATCCGTACGGTGTTCGTATGATGACCATTTTCAGTCGAGCTGGGCAACATCGGAGCAATTTAGAGCTGCCGTATCATGCTGAACCATTTCACCTAGGGTTCCAAGGATTTTAGGAATTTCAAGCTAATTTCAAGTTAGGGTTTGACCAGTGATCAATTTACCTTTCCCAGCGCTCCAGTGCTACTAGCAAGTACAATCAACGATATTTATTTTTTAGAAATAATTGTTTTTGGTTTCCTTCCAGCAAATTTTGACCCAATTTAATTGTAATCAACATTTTCAAAAAATTTTTTCAGTAAGGTTTGAACCAGTCGATTTTATTTAGTAGTGAGTATTCGTATTTATTGTTGCATGTGATGTTTTATGTTCAATCAAATTGTCAATCTTTCAGAACAAATAAATAAAATCAGAAATTCGGGGTTTCAATATTTATTTGTGAAGATTTCAATTTAGAGGTTTATTACAAAATTTGAGAAGAAGGCAATTGAATCTTTTAACTTGAAATTGAAATGGTGATATCCGTTTGAAGATGACACCAATGTGAGTTGGCCTCACAGAAAAGACATGCTAGAAAAATTCGTGACACTTCTTAACGAGCAATCAGAAAACATAAAGTTCTATATGGAAGTTGAAGAAATAAATTGTTTCCCACCTTGATGTCCTAATCACCCATAAAGTGAATGGATCCCTCTCCAAACAGGTCTATAAAAAGAAGCCACACACATACGTTTATATAAGAGTGGATTTCCGCTACCATCCTTCACAAAAATTTGGGGTAATGAATAACTTGTTCACTAGAGTTCTCAAAATCTCTGATCTAGAGCACCTAAAAATGGAAGAAAAACACCTGCACAAAGCACTAAATAAAAATGGGTACCCTAAAGAAAAATGGGTACTGAGATTGCCAAATTAAACAAGCATAGATGAAGATCAAAAAGGGTAGAAGAACCCCTAGATCTGAGTTAAAGACTGAGGTTAAGAAAACTTACTTACCTTATATTCAAGGTACCACAGTGAAAATTACAAGGATCTTTAGAAGAAAGGGCATCAATACATACTTGAAACATGTCAAGACCATCAAGAAATGCCTCAAAAGCGTTAAGGACTATCGACATCCCAATCTAAGGGAAGGGGTACACAAGATCTTGGGCTCATGTGGAATTTCATACATAGGCGAGACTCACAGATCATTCCAAATGAGAATCAAGGAGCACACCCAAGACATACATAGAAGCAAGGTTAAGCATTTGGCATTGGCAGAACATGAATACAAAACCAATCACTCAATCCTTATTGGGGATGCGAAAATCCTGGGTGTGGAGGGACAACGGAAAGACTAAAGGATGAGGGAAGCAATTGAGATCGAGAAGAGACATTGGATTCTTAATAGGAACGATGGATACAAATTGAGCAACACTTGGAAGCTATTAATCCACAAATTGAGCCAAAATGAAAGCATGCAGAATATGATTGTGGTCTAGTTAGATTATGGTAAAGTAATTGGTTCATTAATTAATTATTTAACCAAGGGATGGTTAAATAATCTAATCTATCCCTATCTAACTTAATCCACATTCTCTATCTTTCTCCCTTTCTCTCTCACACATTGGGGCTGATCACTTCACTGCACTATCACCATCTTTCCTTTTATCGTGGACAACTATTTATGGAACAAGGACTTATCCCATTTTTTTAAGCATGGGCTTCACTTTTTATTCCCCCCCTTGAAGATGGATCCAGTAGTGGGATTTGAAACATTGGGTGTAAAATCTCTCATGCAGAGCTAATTCCAGAAGAATCTAATTCATTATTAACCTGTGAAATAATTAACCTGAAGACAATAATTTTAGATCATTGCCAGTGACCAAACAAAAATTGTCAAAGTTTTAAAATAAATATTTGCAATTTGAAAAGTGAACATGGAGTTTTTCATTAATTTATACAGTTTAGTAATTTGAGAGAGAAAAAGCTTCTGGAAAATTGCATATAGGACAGATGAAACTATAATGTTTTGGGTCATGTCCATCATCAGGATGAGTGACATATAGATTACAAATAGAGTTCCTTACTGTGACCTGAAATGGTGACAGTTTAATCTATCCAACATGCAGTATCTTTTATAAGCTTTTTTCTTTTGATATTATGGATTGTGCAAGCTTGAAGTCTCTAATTTATTTATTTATTTTTTGTTATAAAGAATTGGGCCTGCCAGACCATGTAAAAAATATATAGAGTCTTAGCGAAATTGGAAAAAATATAAAGTCTTAGCGAAATTGGAAAAATAAAATCAGCAAACAAGAAATTAAGTATTATTTTTTGATAAAAAATATATAGTCTTCGCAAAATTCGAAAAATAAAATTACATTTTCACCAAACCAGAGATTTTTGAAATAATTTACATTATCACCAAACAAGAAATTGATTATTATTTTGTTGATTATTTCTTAACTGAAGAAATTGAAAATTCAATATGGGAAAGATTCACCAGGGTTTTTAAACTTCTAAAAGCGTGTTCTTCCTTAAAATCCATTTCAGTCACATCAGTTACGGAGATTTGTGGTGGTTAATATTCATAATTTGGTTATTTTCTTCATTTTTTCAAAAAAATATTGCTAGTTGAAAATGAAGCTACACCTATATTTCAAATTCTAAATAAAATGTAAAAGGTTAAGAGAATTTTTTATGTCCCAGTGTGGCCAGCACTTTAATTTTGCACAAGAGCGTTGACACATGCCACTTTACTTCCTATGTATTAGTTGCATTCTATAGTGGAATGGAATCCTCAATAAGAGACATGCCGCTTTGTTTCGAACAAGCTTTAATGTTTTGAACTGCAATTTTTTTGGCTTGGTAACCCATTTTCTTGGTTGGGGAGGGTTGAATCTGTGGGATGGTGTCACTCTAGGGATTCCCAGCCCACAAGTGGCCCTGAGAATTGAACCTGGTCTAGTGGTGGTAAATTTCAACAAATTTACGAGTAGACCACAGCCCAACCAACATTTTTAGAACACCATTTACATTGACAATAATCAGAAGGCAAGGGGACCCTCAAAACACACAACAACCTGTAAAATTATAGACTCATTCTTGTTGGGGAGGGTTGAATATCTGGGATGGTGTCACTCTGGGGATTCCCAGCCCACAGGCGGCCCTGAGAATTGAATCTGGTCTCGTGGTGGTAAATTTCAACCAATTTACAGGCAGACCACAGCCCAATCAACATTTTTAGAACACCATTTACATTGACAATTATCAGAAGTCAAGGGGACCCTCAAAATACACAACCACCTGTAAAATTCTAGACTCGGCCTTGTCAATTCACTAACATCACATTTTCTTCTGCTAACATTTTGTATATAATATGGTCTTTCAATAAATTGGAAAAATAGTTTTAGATTATTACCTAACTGAAGAAATCAATAAATAAATATGGAAAAGTTTCACCAATTGCTTTTATAAAACATATGCAGTCTTAAATAATTTGGTGGAAAATAATTTTAGATTATCACCAGAAGAGAAAATTTAAAAGCATTTTTAGATATTTATGAAACTGAAGATGCCAGGATTTCTAAACTTCTTAAATTTATGCTTCCTTAAAATTTATCATGTCAGGTGCTGTTGGGGATGATAAGGGAGACGATGGTGAGGATGAAGAAATTTCGGACTCTGAAGTGGACAAGGTTGTGGAGTGGGTAAAAGATGCAGCTCGTCTTGGGCTTTTGGAAAGCGAAGAAGAAGAAGATGATAATGATGAAGACATGGTTGATGCAGGAAGAAATTCGAAAAAATAAGCGATAATTGGAGTGTCGATTATTTCACATGTAAGAATTTTATCTGGTTTTGCACCTGCGTATTTTTTCTCTTGGTAAATTGGGCTGAGGTTATGGCAGCCTCTTTCATGGTATGGGGTTGGCTTGGTCGCATTTTATGATATTAAGCCTGGGTCACACTTAAGGTACTGCATATTCGTTATACGACTACCTGCTGGGTTATTGGCTACCTTATTGCAGAATTGCACTTTGGTATTTTAGTTTGATTCATGCAAAACATATTCAAGCAAAAGGAGGATTTATTATAAATCTGGTTTTAATCTTGTATAGGACTGTAACTCTACCCTTTCTTTTTGAGTTTTTTATATGTAGCTGCAATACTGGTGCCCTACGATTGTAAGGCGTTGAAGTGTTTTTAGTCATTGTTTTTAGAACTAGTGAGCTGAATTATCTAGGCCTTGCGGGCAATATTTTGTGGGTTTAGGAATGTCCATACGATCAGTTTCAATTCTTGGGATTCCTCCTCTTGTTGTTTTTCCTTGTTATGAGACATAAGAGACTTGATCTGGGACCGAGCAATAGCTAGCTGGGGTGGGTTTCAATTAGGTCTTAGTTTTGTTGATTCAGGCTCTTGAGCATTGGTTTTCCAGAAGAGTCGTTACACAGCTTATGTTTGTAAACAGATCTCTAAATTGAGACATAACAATGCCAAAGAGACAAATGATACTCAAAGAACTACCAGGAGCATTGTATTTTACTATTTTAGCTGCTATACATTCACTGTAAAATATGGATTAGCAATATTAATTGGTTTCTTTACGTAAATATGCATGCTTATTAAGTCTATCGTAGACTATTTTGACAAGAGTAGTAGCTCATCCAATAAAAACCTTCATTTAGAGTGAATGGAATTGGTGTTATGTTCTAAATCTGTCATTTGGTGTATTATGTAATGAAGTAGCTCCCCATTTTTGTATTAGAGTAAATGTATGATTACAAGATAATAATGTTTTTTGTTTATGATACATTATACAAATAAATGGTCTCTTATGTAGATATGTTTGTTTTCTTGATTTCAAGGATGCAAACTTGAACTGTTCTGTTCATTGTTGTACGATCTTCTTGATTTGAAGACAATACTTATCAATGTTCATAGATTTGTTCCCATTCTTAATTTCAATGATGCAAACTAAAATTGTACTGTTCTACTTTGGGCAATGTACTTGATTTCAAGAAATTACTGGTCATGGATAGTTTTGTCTTGGAAAAGAACTTCAGCGACAGAGGTTACAAGTTGTGGCTTGACAGAGCATTTTGTGAAAATTTAATATTCATTATTAGTTGATTTGATGAATGAAAGTTTTGAAAATCTCCTATTGGTGCACTGTTTTGTTACCCTTGGTTTATTTGCACATAATGTTTTGCTCTTAGTGGGGCAAGCCATTAGTCAGAAAGTCTATATAAAATCTGTTTTGATTGTCAATGTCCTAACTAATGACGGAGACACTTTTATTTTTCTTACATAGCACATCTAATCTATGTCAGGCACACAGACTTGTGTTTTTATACTGAAATAAGCTACGTCTGTAACATGTGAGAATGGATGGTTTATAAATTCACTCTGGTAGTGTAGCAAACATGATAAGACCAGCCATTTAAAAAAGATTTGACGCTTTCTCAGGGATGTAGCTGAATGAATGAGAGAAAATTGATTCACAAAATGCTATTGTGATGTTTATTGCATAAGATTGCTTATAGGGTTATTCAAATTCATTGAGGATTATGAATAAATTCTGGATGCACTCAACAAATAACTTTTATAGACCACCAAATTAATAGCAAATGCAACACCAATAAAGCATTCTGTTTCTTTGATAGAACCATGTGAGTATTAAGTGAATGATAAAATGCAGTACACATTGTAAAAAAAATTGTCACCATTTCTATTGGTCTTACAATTGGTCACCCTTCTTTTCCATTTTTTTTTGACAATTCATGTGGTGACAAATGGAAACATGAAAAAATCCTTATAGACAGGTTGGTTCTTTTTTTTGCCAAGGATTATTCTTGTTTATATTTTGTAATGAATTGCACGTAGATTTGATTTTTAGACAATGATGTTGGGATTTCGAAATGGATTTGATTGTAACTTTTGAGAGATGAATGTGATGCTTTTACACATGATTTGTCTAGGCCAAGTTGAAATCTTAATTTTGCTGTTACGTATTGTCTTGTACCTGCACATATGTACACATGGAGACAAGGGATCCCTCTACCTGGATTGTTAGCAGGCAATGCAGTCCTACTCAAGCAGGGTTAGTTGTGATCCATTATAACTGAGGATGAGTTTTGGCAATCCCTAAACTTACCACAGACCTTTTTACCTAGTGGTCCCATGGAGAGGGGCTCCTGAGTTTTACTCTGTGGTTGCCGCTGAGAGAAGTTCGTAAACTATGGCAGGGAAAATGGACCCATGGTATTTCAAGTATGATGCTTTGTTACAGAAACTGTGGAATTTACTTGAAAAACTGCCTTGAAGAACTCGAGAAATTATTAATATAAAATTTAGAATTACATGCCACTGCCATTTGTGAATATAAGTTCCTGAAATATCACGAGTGCTGTAAACCCAATCTCCCCACTTTTCAGTGCTAGCTCAATCTCTCCTCCTAAACAAACGGGTGATTCATGTTTTAAGGTGAAAATTCCATTTTTCCCTGAAGCCCCCACCACTCACTTTTCATGTGGTCACCGGCACAGTGAATATCTCAACAGTAGCCTCCTCCATGGGACCTCGAGCCTATGGTAAGCTCCATTTGACGTTTATTGGTACAATCCTATTGGATTGTAAGGTCCGTTTATTTTGGCTCCAATCCAACTTTTCCATATTTCTCCTTTGTTATCTTCATTGAGAGATTACATAGGCTACAACATCCAACTTAAATGTATTAATGGGCCACTTGAAAAAAGTTTTACGAAGAGCCTTTGTCATTTGCCATCTACATAGATTGTAAAAAGTTAGGGGTGGGGGTGAGGGTGAATGCAATACCATAAAAATATTAAGCATCACCTTAGGGCCAAGATGTAGGGCTTTATGATGATGAGTGCACGATAATTTCCTTTATGCACACTAAACAAGAGTAATTTAACAATAGACCTCATGTCTGTAAATAATGCATCATTAAGACCACTTAGACTAGCTAGATGACTTTGGGACAGGAGTCTTGGACTGTTTCAATGGTTTGGTTGACAAGGGCAAAAACTTAGGCTGAATTTCATAATGCACGGAAGCAAGGAAAAACTGTAGAATCCCATTTCCAGCACCAAGAGGAGCTAGGGTTTAGTGTTGCATAAAATTCCGATCCTCTATATTCAGTCTATGATTTCTTTACATTTAGGAAGTTACCATAGTGAGAATTCGTAGTTCCTCAAGTTCATTGTGTAAAAGGTAAAGGTGGTTTCTTATGTCATGGCCAAGCCAAGCTTGGGAGTAAACTGAACCTCGCGAATCCACCTACACCTGAGTAGCAATAGGATTTTTTATCATTTAGCTTATATATTGTTCAAATTTTGCACCCCTAGATTTCTACCTCATGACCAAGCTCAGGAGTAGCCCTTTCAAATCCACCCACACCCGGAGTAGAAAATATTGATCATCTGAAAGACGCTTTCTGTATGCATGGAAAGTAGTTAACTGACTCAGTTCAAGATGTCTCCACAGTTTTTAAGTTTAAGATTAATGAGATATAAGTCCATTGTATCAGTCCATATATATGAATCTTAATAGCTAAGTTAATGGCTTTATTATTACACCTTGGGCACTGGAGAAATGGGTAATGGATTGCATGGAACAAAATTATTTATGGCTTCCATACTGAACTTAAGGGCAGATGGTTCTTTAAAACTCAATACAAAGATTTTACTAGTCTAGAGAATGTTCTTGGGAGACCCTGCTCATGGGGATGGTGGATCTGTTTGAGGTGTTTATTGCCAATTATTTCCATAATTGATGTAAATGGTTGAAAATCCCAATATGGGTTTGAGATCCATATTTACCAGATCTATCCTGAGTTGCTCATACTCTCTTGGGAATTGGCTCAATCTTTGTTGCAGTCTTAAATTGAGATGCCCAAATGATGCTTAAGAAGACAAATGATGTTGCGAGCGTTTATGTGGAAATGAACCTCCAAGAAAACATATTGAGAGATCATTACCTACTAAAAGTGGGCAACCATTTGCATCAATTATAAGTTGATATTGAAAAAGTGTCTTTTAGGTGGTTTCATTGTGATGTGCTTGATCATGTGTGATGTTGTTCTTTGATTCAGGGTCTTCTTTCAACTCTAGCTAGTCTCCACCACAATGACAATATATTGGCAAGGCTCAAAACTCAAAATTAGGAGGGAGGAGTAACTAGTCAAGCAAATCAATATGACACTTCAAAAGGCTAGGACGCATAGCAAGGGAAACATTTGTCTTCACCTTCCATGTCAACAACAGGGCAGAATTCTCAAAAAGGAAATGTGTTGGGAGATGTGATGGTTGTCAAGGCTCAAACCTCAATAGCACAAGGGAGGATTAACTAGTCAATCAAATCAATATGATACCTCAAAAGGCGAGGGCACACAACGAGGGAAACATTTGTCTTCACCTTCCACGTCAACAATAGGGCATAATTCTCAGAAAGGAAATGTGTTGGAAGATGTGTTGGTTGAAGCATAGTCAAAATCTTGTTCTTAGCAATTTCTGGATAGGGCAAAATTTGAACCGGGACTTGAATCTTGGCAATTTCTCAAAAATTTCTCGGCAACTTTATCATTAATTTAAAAAACATATAAATTCATAAAATAAGCTTAAATTAAATGTAAAACATCGTTAAATGATATGAGAAATGAATGTAGAAAATGCCATAGGCCCATAAGTATATTTTTTTATCAATGTGAGATGAAAAAACAGTACAATACTACAACGTACAAAGTTACAAATTTCAATACTCATAAAGTCATGAAATATCAAATATACATATTACATTTCATCTCTAGCGCTTAGAATAAGTTTGATGCGGCTGCCTCATCGAAGTGGAAGGTGAAAATTCCTCCTCTCCATGCCAACATCGTCAACAAATGTATCATTTGGATCCTCACCACCCCCTCTTGATGTCTCTGCTGCCCTAGAGGCTATTGCTTCTTCTGCCTCCTTTAAATCTGCGATCTCCTTCACCATAAACATGGGCTCTGACTTTGCTTCATCAACAATCTAGTCGGCATATGGATTGATCTCATCCAAGTCAATAGAATCATATTTATTTTGCCCCTCCACTTGGCTCATGCGAAGACGAAAATTATATCACACAAAGACAAGGTCATTAAGGTGTTGTGTTGTCAACTTGTTGCCTTTCTTTGTGTGAACAACTTGAAACGTGCTCCAATTTTGTTCACACCCAAAGAGCTACACAGTTGACACAATGTGGATGGCTAGCTTTTGAAAAGTTGGTGTTTTTGCACCATAATCTTCCTGCCACACATTTGCAAATAGGTGATTTATAATTTTGTAAGTCAACTTGGCTTGAATAAATGAAAGAAGTCTACTAGAAAGAAAAAATAAATGATTCAATTTGTTTTTACCTGATTGAAAGGTGTTTCTTCTTTTAATGCATAGAGCCAAAGAAAAGAGTCTTCCCGTTGCATTATTGTAAATCTACAACTCATCAATAATTGCATCTCTAGTTTCATCATCAGAGATCATCCTCTCTATGCATATATTGAGGCCATCCATAACCTCCTCATCAGCCTTAAAATGACTCGGAATAGAAAATTTAGGACTTGAGTAGGCCGTTGCATGAATATGTCAGTGGAGCATCTTGTTCAATCTATGATCAATCATGCACCATATGGGTTCATATTTAATTTGATTTTGCCTATAATATTTGGCTATGGCCTTATACAAATAACCCATTGGGTTTCTCTCCCCATCCACCAATCGGAGAACTCGAACCAAAGGCTCTGAGATCTAAAACAAAATAATACACATTTAAAACGATTTTTTTTTTTTTTAAATAACAAATAAGTGACAAATTAAAAAAAAAAATTAAGTTTAAGCTTTTAAGGTTACCTTAATGATTTTCTCTATGCGCTTCACAAAGACCTCATCAGAAATGGTTTTCATGAGCCTTTCCCCTTGGGCCTTCTTAGCATAGGGAGACTCCAACCATCGATCACTCACCAACATTTGCTTAAGAGATGTTAGTGAGGTCGCAATGCTTTGCAATGTGAGGAAGTTTTTGGAGAATCGTGACACTCTTGATCGCACAAACTCTTTTCCATTGGTGTGTTCACTCATCAACCGTAGCACCCAAGTGTGATGGTAGATGAACTTGGTGATATTTCTTGCCTCATCAACCACACTCTTCACCCATGAGATCTTTTCTATGTCCTCGAGCAAAAAATCAATGCAATACGCTGCACAAGGAGTCCAAAAAAGTGTAAAGTGCCTCTCCTCAAGAAGTCTGCCTACTGCTTCATACGCAGCCGCGTTATCTGTCACAACTTGAACAATATTTTGCACACCTAATTGCATCACCACCTCATCCAGCATGTCATACAAAGTGTTTGCAGTTTTTAATTTCGAACCTAATGTTGTGGAGTTAGGGAAATAAAATAGCCCTCAATGTCACTATTATCTCTTGATGTCCTCCTATTCATCAGGAATGCAAGTGCATTGGCTTTCCTCTTTTTTTCTTCCTTTCTCCTATTCATTAGGAATGCAAGTGCATTGGCTTTCCTCTTCTTTTTTTTTTTTTTTGTATTCACTGCAATGCAAGCAATCAACTCTCTTGAAGCCTCAGGGGATGCTTGATTACACATTACCACATCATTTGTGCCTATTGTGCGATGTGTTTTTTCAGGGGAGAAACACCTCCACTCATCTTCATCCCGTAATAGTTACATATTACACAATTGTCCTCGCCTATTCACAATGCTTCCAATTAGGGTCATTGGATTTAGGTTTACTACGAATTTGGTCTGTTGAACCTAATGTGGATGTCGATGCCATTCATAAACAACAAACTTGAACCCTATATGAAAACAAAATATGTTTTAGAATTTAAATATAACTGCTAGTGCTAATCAAAGGAAGTAGGAGAATCGAGAAATAAAATTTCAATGTTCATGATTAAAAATTTCAAATTTTAAATTTCATATTAAAATTAAGAAAGATAATGAAAATTAAAAAAAAAATAACAGGGTTCGCTGTTTCTAACTTTTTGTTGTACGCTGTATGATGCAAACTCTCAGTGGAGTAGTGGTTTTTTCTCAACTGTCAATGAGTATTAATGGCAATTGACAAATACTATAAAATTGTAGTTTGTGTTTTTAATCTCTACAAAGTAGTCAATGAGTATATACAACATACTCGCACAATATCACCAAACTTGAAGCTAAGCTTGAAAATTGGGAGATCAATGTGCAAATTTTGGGGCTATTACACTTGGTCTAGAAGATTGTATTTTGAAACTTCTCTCAAATGATGCTAAGCAAAATGACATTCACAACATAGTGGCAAGCAGGCTCCCAATGACCATAACATGTCCAAGGCTTTACCATAAATTTATAAAATTTCTTGTCCTTCTGATGTCACGACAATTTTCTCAATCATTGTTGAAGCAAGAGCTTATACATAGCCATAGCTTAGTGGCATAAAGACATTGTAACAACTTAACAGTAGATGATTTATGGTCTCTGTATCAAGCTGATACTTTATACCTTGACACAGTGCTACCCAAACTTTCAAATCTTGGCGATAAATCGATTCTCAACGTGTGCAAATTGCAATTTTTTGCCGTGAAGGTCATAGGTGATTCTGTGAATATAAAATAGTTGTCAAAGCCACATTTTCACAGTGTTAAAGTGATCTTCTCTATTGTTGTTTGTGTTAAAAGCTGCGTGTTTCAAACTCGAAAAATTGCGTATCAAATTCAAAAAACCCGAAACCATATGATTTATGTGTATTTTAAAGCTTTGAAAATCTATTTTTTTAATCATCGAGACGATAGGTTTTTCTCGGCGATTTTCATCGAGTAATCTTTGATATTAGTTGGCAAAAATCGCCGAGAAATCATGACTTCTCGTCTTGCGATAAATGGACTTTTTTCTTGTTTAGTAGTTGTCTCATGAGAAATGCCGAGAAATCCTGAGAAAATGCCGGGATTTGGAACTATGGGTTGAAGCTTACGAGGATACTTTGTAGGTGAAGAACCGCTTCTTATAGAGATGCAAGGTCTTTACTTTGTAAAGTAAAATGTAGTGCTGTCATGATTTGGGATTTTGGAATTCTGACTTGGAAGGTTTATAGTGTCGTCTTAATTACTCTCAAATGGGTAACTTGATTAATAGGCTTTGGTTGGGAGCTTGTTACATTTCTATAGTTTATATTTGGGTCGAAGGGGGCTCATGAGTGTGGCAAGTGGTGGATGGTCCACTCTCCAGTAATTCAGTGGTGGGTAGCTCATATTATTATGCAGGTGCGGACCTTCAAACCCTATTAACAGAGGCCTTTTTTAAGATTCAGTTTTAGATACTTTAGAGGCTGCTTGAATCCTGTTGGATAGAGTTGTAACACAGACCAGAGCATGGGCAATGCTAAGAAAAGATCTTAAATTACAAATTAGGATACAAGAAAAGATCGGGGTTGGTTGAAATTGGCTGGGATGGGCCTCCATTTTATATTTAGATGAATAAATGAATGGGTGCTGATTTTAGAGAAACTCGATTAAATATACTGAAACCTTTTTGTATCTTTGGTTGACTTGACTGGTTCAAAGTTCCTATTACTGCTCAATTGCAGCACGTGACATATCTCACCAGCCAATTGTTTGACACTCTATTCAAGTAATAGATAGTTCTAGATTAAGTGTTCCACTCAGATTTATTGTCAAGCTTTGCACAAATTAACAAATATCATTTTGTAATTGAAGTCTTTCATCTGCAATATAATTAGATTAATAATTTTTGTGGGATTTCAGTCATTTGCATTTAACTCATCTCAAGATGACCTCCATGAGTAGTCATTAACCTAATGACATTTTTCCTTATATATTTTTGGTAACGATTGTTCATGGAGGCCTGACACACACAAGATTAGAATCTCAAAAATTAACCTAAGCAAAAAGTTTTGCTGCAGAGGTTTGACATGAGTATCTTTAACTAGCAATTTAATCGGTTTAGTAGTCTCCGGGTTGTTTGTTCCATCGTATTGATGAGTTTTAGGGCGTTGACTCGGCTAATAGTAACTTTAATTTTTCATAATGTTAAAATTATTATTACATTATAAATACATCATCTAGAAAAAATATTATTATCTTAGCCGGCCAGTACACATTCTTTTTAACTAGTGATCATTTTTTGTATTTTAAAATTTATTTTTAAAAAACTTATTAAGTAGTTGGCCTCTTTATTGATATTTTATGACTTGATATCTAGGTTGAATTAATTTTATATGTTAAATTAATTAAACTAATAACATTTTTATTAATTGTTTATATATTATTGATAATATTTTTCTGTAAAATGCATAAGAATTAGTTTTATTCTAAAATTTATAATATTTTATTTTACCAAGTCTTACCAAATTTTTACTGATATTTTTAGTCGAGTACAAGTCTGAACCTAAAATGTGCTTGCCGAGTCTCTTAGGTCTCAATGCTATGGTTTATTCTATCAATCTATTTGAAACCATTTGAACAATATGGGTGACAAATATTATTTGCCTGATGAATTTCATTGGCAGTCTTGTTTTCTATTCCTTAATTTATTAAGCCCTCACATAGACTTCTCTTGTATATCAGTTGATTTTAGTTGTAAATTATGTCGATGTTCAATAACATTTAATTTTAAACAAGGCAGTCTTAATTAAATCCAATGAAAATTTGTTTCTAGGTCAGGGAGTTCCATCTTAGTCTATTGCTAGATTCGTGATTTTGATCATGATATTATGCATGCAATTACTTACTTCCAAATGCATTCTTTATATTGCAAGGTGCCTTTGATAATTGTTGACGAGTTTATTTTTCTAACTTGGAAAAGAGAACTAGAAAACCATGTATAGAAAGGCTGTCTTGTAATTTCTTCTTTTGTTATAGCTGTCTTAAAGATTACCCAAGCTCCTGAAAAACCTCTTTTCAGCAGATCTGCGTTTATCTTTTATGAATTCAGTGATGGTGGTTGATATGATTCCATATACTAGAAGCTATTGTTGAATTCATAGATTCAAAAATTGCCATAACTCAGCCATAAATCGCGAGTCAAGATTGAAACGATATATCCTCTGTTAAATCGCGAGATGGGAAAGACAGATAAATTGCTGATTTTTGCCAATAATTACAACGATTACTTGGCAAAAATCGTGACTTTATCGCTCCGACTCGCTGAGGGACAGTATAAAACCATAGGAATGGAAATAATATGATTTTATGCTTATATCAGCATTTTTTCCTTCTGATTCGCAAATACAATGCACAATCAGTGTTGTTAGGTTTTTCGCAAATTTTGAATCTATGGTACAACTCATGGCTTTATTCTGGGATTGAACAGCCTTTGCCTTCATGATATACTTGCAGCAAATGACATCTCCTTGTACCTTGATATAATGGTTGGATTTCAGCTGTTGCTAATTTGTATACAAAACAGTAGCGTTGGATTGAGATATTTGCATTTCTATACCTCCTCTTGCCCCTCTTGCTCTTTGGTTTATACACATTATTCTATTCTGATTGTTGAGGTGCCTCTAAGTTCACCAAATGTCTGAGGATTCAGACTATCAGAGTGATTGACAGTGGTATATAGTCATACAATCATACAATATCAGTATACAGTCAGTGAAACCTAGGGTATGCAATCAATATCAGAGTTTTTTTTGGGTAAAAATTTGATAGAAAATATACTTATGGCATTCTTTACATTCATTTCTCATGTCATTTAACAATGTTTTACATGTTATTTACGTTTATTTCATGAATTTATATGTTTTTAAAAAGTAGCCATAAAGTTGTTGAGTAATTGCTGAGAAACTGCCAAGCCCCGAGTCCGAGTTGAAATTTTGGGCTGCCAGGTACAAGTTTTTGAACTATGGTTGAATCCAAAGAAGGCTTCTTCCTAGGCTTCCCAATTTGAAACATTGCTTTCTAGGATTTGCTATTTTGAGATGTTTATTTAATGACATCGCTTTCTAGCTTTGCGGCAGACATCAACTTTGAAATTCAAATATACCTTCAACATATTTTAATTTTAAACAGTGCTATGTGGGGATGTGCCCACCCTTCCCCCCATCTTGACATCGTCTTGGATGTATGTGACATTTTGGGGAAGAGGGATGGGAGGAAATATCCCCCACGATCCCAAATAATCGAGGACATCCCCTTTTTAGGAGATGTTTTGGGGACGTCCCCAATAATTTTTTACATTCGTTTTATTTTTTTAAATTATTTTGTATTTTAAAGATGTAAATATTAATTTTTTAATCTCTATATATTATTTAATATTTTAATAGCCATTTTCTAGCCATCCTCCAACCATCCCCAAAATCTGGGATTTTTTTGGCCTTCCCCCATCCTTAGGTGACCAGGGATAGGCGACCGTGGTTTTTAAAACATTTGAAAAGTAACAATACAAATGCAAAGGGTCTAGTTTTTGGCCATATTTAGACTTATTAACATCAGGGTGGGCAAAATGTTGTGTCCACAATATTTATTTGCTTTGAAGTCTTTTATGTATGTAATAATGCGTGACATTAAATGAGAGATGCATATATTCAACTAGACAATTAACAACCATAATTAATGAAAAAAACTATTTACCTTCTCATTGAGAGGGAAATATGTGACAAAGCCTTACGGCAATGACCAATAATGTAAGGTCCTCTTATAATTGCAACACGATCGAAAAATAAAATTCAATTGGAGGCAACCATTGTTGCCTTTGGGACAAAGATTTAGCAGGCATAACTTGTATAGAGGATCCAAAGGCAGCACTAGGGAGGCCAATGTGTGTAGGGGCAGTGACATTTGCATTTGCATAGAAAGCATTTTGATCGCAGTTGGATGAATAGTTGTACATTGTATCTGCGGTATTGTATGTTGGTGGTCTTATTCCTGATGCTGTTGCCATAAAGTTATGCACCAAAAGCAAACAATTTTATACATCAAAGATCAAGGGTGTCATCAAATTCCAATGTTTATGGTGCACAATTATCTACCATTCAATTCATAAAGTTGGTTCATAACTAACTATTTGTTGCAAGTTTCTTAACGACGGCATGCCATCAAAACATGACATACTATCTCCAAACTCAAAAATGACCTTCCCAAACATGTTTAACAACCCCTAAAAATGGAAAAGGTTATGAGATGTGAACTCTAAACTAGACATCAAATTAGCAAGCACTCGTATTATTGATTTTTTTTGATGATTTATATGATGGACAAATGTAACTGCAAAAATACTCAAAACACTTACCAAAGTCCTTTATTGCTTTAAAATTGCATGCTCTATTTCTCCCCATACTTGAAATTCATTATTAGGCTAGCTGTCGCTAAAATTAATTTACAACTATCTCAAGTCTATGGGGTCAGTATCCTCGCAGATGCATAAATGTATGTAACAAGTAACATTTCATCTCATTTGTTATCATTGAACATTACCATTGAGAATTCTCTCATCAATTCCATGGTCAGAGGGTTAAACCAAATGTTCTTATAGATCATATCAGTCATATGATAAATGCTCAATTCCAAAAAGAAAGAAACTTTTCTAATAATCTTTACTACCAAAGAACAAGATACACTTTCCAACACCCAAAAAAGATGTTCAAGAGTACAAGACATATAAAAAATAAAAAGGCATTGGTAACAATCCATTTGCCTTATGGTTCCAAGATGGGTGACACCTCCACCACATGCCAATTTTACAGCATAAGAGACACCACATTCATATGGTAAAATTCCTCTACGAGTAGAAAAAATCCATGAGAAAGGATGATAGGTCATTCCCACATCGCTTGGCTTGCAAACTTATCGAGTAATGCATAACTTGGAAAACATATTTAGAGAAACCAAGTGGACAATCCTTCAACATGCAAAAATCCTCTTTTTGCTTTTTACAAAAAACAAACTACCTCAAAGCCAACCAAGCAGTGGCTTATAAACCCAAGCAACTGCACCTAAAACCACTAACCAATAGGGCTCAACCAGGCCATCTTTCACTAACAGATGCCAACTGACCATTGAACAACTAAAACAAGATTGCACCCCACATTATGGACACCACGAAGCACCCTACAACAAAAAGCAAAACTCAACACCTGCCCTACAACAACAAACATGGACACGGAGAAGGATATCACATAATAGGAGGAAATTGCCCCCCAATCTCATGGCCCTCTTCCAAACTGGTTTCCACTGTAGTCTTGCCCTTTCTACCACCATCACTTTGTTCACAACTGCTCATACAAGTCCTCTCCACTCGCTTCTCATGTAGTGGGGGGGTTGAGCTCCACCGGCACCCACTTGATCCCCAAGAAGGGCACTGGAAACATAGAGCGTCTTAGAAGTTATTTATGCACATTGTCCCTAGCCACCAAAACAAAGCCGATCTGTGAGGCCATATTGGCACTCATTCCTAATTGGGTTAATTGGGAATCTGAGATAAGGTGTGAGGTGGGCCCATGAGACTTTTCACGATATCCATGGGATCATTCCCTTCCATGATCTATTTGTCTGCAGTAAGCCCCCAACCTTTCATGGACGTTTGCCAAGGTAGGAACCCGAAGTAGGGGTTTTCAGATCCTGCATGTCAATAGGAGGATCATGAGATGACTTACCTACCTCTTACAAAGAACACTCACTTCCCACAAATGGGGAACTATGTTGAATTTCTGTGTAGAGAGGAGACAAATTTGTGCAAAGCTCTGCACTACTCTTCACAGGAAGCAACCATCTCTTCCACCACACGAACCTTGCCCTCACAAATTGGACCGCAACCTATGATCTGCCACTATTCTTTCTCTCAGGTATTGGTCTCCAATTGACAATTCTTGAGCCAGGGCAGCTAGAGAAAGCAACTCCACCTCCCCCTCAAGATCAGGAAGGTCTAGAACTAGATGAAATGTTTTCTAAACCACTTTGAGTTCCTCCAAAGTTGGTAGAACAATAGGAGGGAAAGCCATTTTCACAAGAAACTGGAAGGAGTAGAAAGCAGGAGTAATAGTAGTCAGATTATAGAGAAGTGAAACTGGAAGGAGTAGAAAGCAGGAGTGATAGTAGTTAGATTATAGAGGAGGTCCTCTCGAAGAGAATCATATGTGCATTTCACACCAAGGAAATCATCCTGGCATCTCACCCCCTAAATTTGTCTAGCAAAATTCTCTTCCATTCCTTTGTCAATCTCAAAGCACAAATGCAAACATTTTGATGAGTCCGCACTACCAAAAGCCACATTTGAACATGAGGTACTAGCTGAGGCAACCATGGTAGCACAATAGAAACCAAAAAGTAAAGAACTGGAGAACAAACATGATAACCAACAAAAAACAAGAAGGTAGTGGGAAGGGAGAGAATGACAGTCCTACAGATTAATCACTTGAACATTGATTTCCAACATCCAGAAATATGTGCTAAGCTAGGTGTAGTCCCTTTGACAGGTGGCGTGTATAAGAAGTCACATCATTCCTCCTGCACACAATAGGAAGTGCTTTCCTATAATTGCCCCACAAATTATGAAACCATAGAAATATGATTTGAGACTTAAATGTTGTTTCACTTATTCCTATTTGATTAAAATCTCTCTTATTAGTTGTTGTTTTTTTAAACTTAGCGCCTCTAATTTCTCCCAATATTTTACCAGCTACACATTATAAAGAGGCTACAAAATTAAACCACCTTCACAGACAAACCCATAGCATCTCGATGCACCGATCTTCTAAATCTGGCCAATCTGTCAGAAGGGAACTCTGTATCTTTGAGAACACTGGTAGATCAACTTTTGCATTAGCATGGAGGTCAACTCATCGATTAGCTTCCTAAAAATAATGGGATAAGTCTGTTGGAAGAGAAGCTTTAATTCTTGAGCCAAATAAAGAATGTAATTAAGCTTCCAACTGGGGGTGCTTGCATTGGTCATCACATTAATGACCAGCATCGAATTGCCTTCCACTTCCAAATTTACCACCCCACGAACTGAAGCAAGTTGGGAGGCCTTCCACTAGAGCTCTAGCCTAGGCCTTATTGTTGCAACCATAAGCAAGAAAGGAGGAGGATGCAGCAGCATAAACCCCTAGGTTCGAATGACATCTCACCGAAGAACGATCTATACTTTGGACTTATATCCGAAGAACGGGGGGATATCAGATATTAACATTATCATTTATGATATCAAGTATTTATCATTAAATTATGATATTTATCCAATGTTGTGCAGGTAGTCGTAGATGCAGCCCATGTGTGTAGAAAAACAAGGAAATTGGTCCATAGCACCTATAAGCACATCTTTTGGACCAAGTACTATGTGCATACATTGAATAACACATTGAAGGCCATTGGAAAGATTGACTAGGTGAAACAAGATGTGTCGGATGCTAGAGATGTGAAACGTTTGTATGTGACTCTCAACTTATTGGTACTGCTCAGGGCTTTTTTGAGGAAGGAAATCCTCAGTCTTGTGGACGTCAGATATGCCAATTATTTCATCTTTTTGGAAATAATTTGAGTAGCAGGATCCCTTGCAGCTTATGAAAGTGACTAATGAGTAGGCTTGGTGGGTAGAGTCCAAGACATGATGGAAAAAGAGTGAGGGAATTGATGCTTAAAGATGATATTTTGGTGGATGTGAAGTATATTTTCATTCCTAGTACTTGTTGTTAGCGTAATTCTACATGGTGACACTGACTCTCCTAACCTTGGAGAGATTTATAATTTTATGGGACCACTGACAATATGCTTGGTCACATGAGACTTGCAATTTATGATACATTTAGATATGGACATCTAGTAAACTTATACTTAAATGTTTATTTTATTTATATACTGTTGGGTTCGGATTGGATTTACATTTTTTAAATTTTGCTGTTGACTTCCATTGTTTCTCCCTGTCGGTACATTTCTGGATGCCTCCGGGACATCTCCGACAAGTACTCGGGACATACCGGTACCCGAGGCGTACCGAGATGTGAAACGTGGGGGAGGGTGGGCGATTCCTGAAACACAGCTTCAAGACAATTTTTTTTTTACATGATCATTAATACAATGAGGGCCTACATCCTGATCTAGTGCATCTGCACTGCCATTACAACATTCACTATGTCCACCATGGGTTTCAAAGCACACAAGCCATGGAATAGAGTTTACATGACGAAAATGAGGGTTGATGTCACAGTAAATGGGTTAACCTGTGTGGATAGATTCTGTCCAATAAGTTTGGCCCTCTTAATATATTCGAGGTTCAGTGAAAATCCTTGAGGTTCGGTTGAACATTTTCACTATGATTCCAGGTTGTTTTAATAGGAAAACAAATTGCAAAGTGATTGATTTCATTAATCCAACCTAAAATGACTACTTTATACAACATGACCAACCTGAATAATCTATTGAGCTGTCTGAACTTGTGTAGCAGTCCCACGTATCTCTATTGTGATTCCCCAAGCATGGCACTAGCTTCTTGAACAGTAATGGTAGCTCCACTTGTCTGGTGTGCATAGTTAATGTTCCAACCACCAGCCCCAACAATAGTGTCAGTATATGATAGTGGTATCTGGATTTGTTGTGACACTTGCTGAATAAAGCAACCAGCTAAGACTTAACACTGAGGAAAATATCAAATAAAAAGTTAAACACTGCTTCACAGTGGTGATGGAATTAAACTTGTAGAAGATCAAGAGCTCTATGTCAAAATGGAGTTGTTAAATTTCTCCAAATAGAATTATACACTATGAAAAAATGTAGAATGACTTCTCTAACATTTATTGCACTTACCCTCACTCTTTGTAGATATACTGACAGATTTCTCATCTCAGTTGCATTTTTGCTAGGGTAATAAGGATTAAAACATTAAATGGAATCTGATCCTGAATCCTCTCTACAATCCCTTTGATCTGTGTATTTTCTTTGTTCAAAAGTGCATTTAAACCAACACGCAGATTAAAAAGTTTCCATTGGTGTCATAAATCATAGATTAAAGTATTTGAATGATAAAAGGAATTCTTTTCTGAGTGGGTGTTTCGTTTTATTTTTATTTACTTGTATGAAACTGGAGCTGAAGATGATAGAGAACTTCCAAAAATCTTGTGGGATGGAAAGATGGAGATACCACTGAATCATTGCAGTCTAAACTTTCAGAGACTAGATTAATTTATAAGGCAATACATATGGATGTGATTTCCATGTTTTCCCTTTGTTTTCTTAGTGTCTTTGTGTTATTGAGAATCTTAGGTCGTGCACTAGTTTTTCTTGCAAATACTTGATCACTATTGGTCTATCCTGTTTTGTGCCTATATCTTGGTAAAACTAAACACAATTGATGGCTCAGGTGTTATTGCCATATGGACAGAAATTTCAGAAAGAAAAACAAATTCAAATTTCAAAACAATTTCATACCTGTGTGACGATTGTGTCGTGGGGCAGCTGGTGCAGGAGCCATGGAAAAGCTAAGTGCACCAGAAGCTGGATCCCTTCCATATACTGACAACCCTTGGTTAGGTGCATTAACATGATAATCATTATTTGGAAAATATTTTTCAGATGGAAATGCAGGTGAAGAATAGGCAACACCAACTCCAAGTTGAGCAGTATTAGGAAAACTATTTCCAAGAGTACTTCCCCATGAAGCGGATGTTAAATTTTGTGCAGTTGTAATCGTCCTCTAACATCAACACAAGAAACAGCATTAGAGCTTGATACTGACCTAACAAATGACAAGCACTACCAGTCCATTAAAAGCAACAAACAACTAGTAATTTTACCAAGTGTGTGATCCCAAATGACTGTCTCTTAATAGCTACAACTATTCTCTTTACAGTGATCCCAAAAAATCTTCTCTTAATAGCATACAGTAGGTTGATCCCTCTAGAGTCTACAAGCATCTAATAACAAGTAATGTTCAATAACACCTTATGTTTTTAAAAATTAGAAACTACTGCAATTCAGGTCAATGATTCAGTAAGATCATAAGGGTCATCTCTTAGAAGCTAATGGCATACATTTCATTTGATTTATTCATTCTATATGATCAAGACGATCATCAACATTTCCATGGCAACAAATATCTCCATCTATTTTTCATCCCTACAGTCCACCACAACATGCAATTGAAAAATATCTAAACCTTGAGATGAAACAAGTTATGATGCCTAAAGGAATGTCAGAAATATCTCAAACTTGATGGAAAAACTTTTGATGCCCAAGAGGAACATACTTGCATTTAGTTCATATAATTGAAGAACAGTCCTATCCACCAGAAATTTTCGAAGATGGCAAATGACTAGCTCTAGTGCTTTCTTTAACTTGGGCGTTTCACCCTGGATCTTAACAATCCGATCATCCAGCAGTGCACAATGCGGACAATTCTATATAAAATAGATCAAGCATCATTGCTGCTAAAAATAAAACAAAATTAAATAATGTAATAAAGTAAACAATAAATTTCTAGTTGCTTTACCTCCAGGAAGCACTTTGACAACAGCCCCAGATGTGTCTTGTATGGACTTTATTGTTGAACCTTGCTTCCCAATCAGGCTGCCAGCTTGTGTAATCGCAACCAACAGCCATACTGAAACTACAGTTGAAGTATGAAGTGCTTTTCCATCAGTTTCTCTTTCTTCAATGTTATGTTTATGCACTCTAAGAATGCCATTCATGGCTGGGGAGAAAACTGTATCAGGTTCATCTCGTGAAGACACTAATATCTGGAAGACAATCTACCCAAGTGTCATGAATACGTGGTCCAAATGAGTAACGTCTCCTTGTTGAAGTAATATTGCAAGGCAAACCTCATTCCGCACTAAAGCAGTTATCCTTGCAATATGATGCATGTACTAACAAAGGATATTTCCATTATAGGTAAAATACAAGCAGTTTCAATATTTTTGGTCAAAAACATTCAGATTTGATAATTCCATAAAGAATATGAGATTACTACTCTTTCTTATGCTTTGCAAGTGTGATGTCTATGGTATAAAATTGTTTGATATACACTTAACTTTTTTTTTCACTCCACTCAACTACTTTTTCCACTCCACTTAGCTTTTTTTTTCACTCCACTTACACAGAGTACTGAGAACATATGTCCATGATGCTGGAGGGACTCACCTACGTACAAGAAAGTGTACCTTAAATGACTATCGCTGTTGCATCTTTTCTTTAAGATGAACATTATATAGCTTAAGTTTGTATATGATCCAGGTGGCGTCTTCAAAACTATCTCCAATGATACGGCCAAGCCCATCTCACAGCAAGGGGCTGTGCCCAGTCAATTTCTATGGTCTGCGGCAACACACCACCACCCCAATGGTTAGCAACACCTTCAAGACCACTATTCCACCTTCATCAAATAACACACATACGATGCCTGTGGCACATGGAATTCTGGGAAGTCTGGATGTGGCACTGTGGGAGCACGCACCAAAGCTCACGCGACAGACACTATTAGATACATCAATGATCATGGTCTCAACAACCTATGGTCCAAGCTGCTCAGCTTAACACTCGACACACTGTATCAGCGAGTGCCGACAGTGTTTCTATTCCTGTTCTTAGAGGGGCAGAGTCCCCCATATGACTTGACCCAAATTTGACCATTACATTTTGATGCAGCTCAGCCTCAACCGACAGAAGGTGAAGAGCCACCCATGAAAGAGCGACTTTTTCATCTTCCATAATGGTTCTTGGCCCTTCGCCGGCATTGTATGATCAGTATTTAGCTGCATAGCATAAGCAAGACATAGCTAGAGGAAGATACACAGCCATACATTTCTTGGGGAGTATGTGATGTACAGAATGCACAGATTAATACAGCTTCTGTTACAGTTCTAATAACTTTTATGTGTGTCATTCTGTGAATGTTAATTCTTGTTTCTATATTCTTTAACATTGCTTCCACATACAACATGTCTCAATTTTAGCAATCTAGAGCGTTGTCCCCTCGATATATTCTAGGATCTGGATCAGTATAATTTGCATATCGACAATTACTTGGATATGCTAATTGGTGACTCAAACAGAACAAAGTTAATCTATATCATAAACCTCAAATTACTAATGCATGAGTTGGACATAAAAGCACGAAAAGAAATGCTTGGAAAGCTGATACACTTGCTAATGCATATAACCTTTGTTACATCCATTTTAATGTACCACACCCTTTTTTATTTTGTGCCCATTGTGTACGTTATTCTTATCCATGTGTGCATTTGAGACCTTGCTTTTATATATCTCCAATGTAAAGCTAAGAGATCGTATCTTATTCTTATCCATGTGTGCATGTGAGACCTTGCTTTTATATATCTCCAATGTAAAGCTAAGAGATCAGTGTGAGCAAGTGGTTTTCAATCTAGATATATTCATTGTAGTTCAGTAGAGTTAGGAAATTAGTAACCTGTGCAAAATTTCTCCCAAATTCTATAGACATTAGATTTTAAATGTCAATTTGGACAGGCTGGAATGGAGCTCCCTGTTGACCTGTGGTTAGGATAGAACTTTTCAAAGAATGTGTTGGTCTGAAGATGATCATAGATAATCAATGTCAAATCACGAGGCTGAATCTAATCCGTAAACAATGAATTGCATAAAAATCCAACTGAAGAATGAGTGGGCAAGACAATCTCTTGGCTCGTCCCATTTTGTATTCTCCTCAGGCTGACACCTTAGCGTGGGGCAGAAATTCCACAGGAATATATATAGTGGCTTTTGGATATGCCTCTTTATTGCAGAGGTCTCCTCACCTCTTTTAGGTAATTTTAAAAAATATCTGGCAGCCTGCTATGCGGCCTAAAGTCAGCTTCTTTGTGTGGTTGCTATTACTCAGGGGGATCCTAACTGGGGATAGACTTAAGAAGTTTGGCTTTTATGGTCCATTTAGATGTGTATTATGTTTGGTAGATGAGGAATCCCTTTATCATTTGTTTTTTCAATGTTCTTGGGTGGTCTCTTTATGGCACCGGCTGTCTAATTCGTTTAACCTCTGCTGGATAAGTTTTTGGTCTTTGGAGCAGCTATGTAGACCATGTAAATGCAATACTTCGACAGATCAAAACTTCATGCCGGCCTTGTGGTCTGGTATTTCCCTTCTCCTCTGGAATACATGGAAGGAAAGAAACAACATAATTTTTCAACAAGGTAGTAGAAATATCGATTATGTTTGGGAGAAAATCAAAATCAATATTGCTGAAACTATCAAACATAAGATTTCTCTTCCCACTCCTCTCACTCTTGAATGGGAGAATCTTTGCAAAAAACTTCCTTTGCAACCTCATAATTCTTCTATGTTGGGTTTTCGGCATAAAATCAAACATCAAATAGATGGAATTTGGAAACCTCCTCCAATGGGGTATGGTAAAATAAATACAGATGGTGCATCTAGAGGTACTCTGGGATTCACATCCATTGGAGGTATTGGCAGAACTCCAGACAAAAAGGTCGCTTTTCTGTTTGCTGTAAATTTGGGATGTGCCACTAATTTAGCAGAGATGAAAGGGATGCAAGAGGCTTTAAAAGATGAATGGCAAAATATTCTAATTGAGGCGGATTCTAAGGTGATTATTGGTCTTCTTTCCACTAAGGAGAATGGTACAAGCAGTAATTGGAGGTTGCTAGAGAGATGGATAATATCAACAAGTTGAAGGAAAGGTTTCAGGAAGTGCAATTCATTCATACTCCTAGAGAGTCAAATAAAGTGGCATATGGGTTGGCCAATTGGGCTTTGGATAACTATAACATTCTCTGTTAGGGCTTGCCCCCTCCATGGTGGTCGACCAAGATACAAGAAGATATGACAAATTTCATTTCTTTAGACTTGTGATTATGAGTACTAATATGTTTCCTTTTTTGTATACTGTCCAGGCTTGGACCGCAGAATATGTATCTTTTGATTTCCTTCTACTATAATGTGATCTTTCAAAAAAAAAAAAGACAGTTTGAATCTAATTAAATTGAAAAGAATAAAAGTAGATTTGTATTCCCAGAAAGATCTCTGTAATAGGCCTTGTCACACAGACAAAAAGAAAAGAAAGAAAGAAAAATTATATTAATGTCCACAGATGACCAAAAGTAGCTCAATGGGACTAGAGACTACAACAGCTAACAATAGAAAGTTCTAGGAAGAGAGAATCCGAGAAGCCAAAAAAATGGAATACAAGTACATATGACAACATAAAGTAGTGTGCCACTAGCAAAGGTGATAATGAAACCAATACAAATAGCAATGAAGGGTGAACAAGAGCTCCAAAAGGCGTGTGTTGATGAAGACTTCATTGAATATCTCTGTCTGTGCCTAAAGTGGACAAGTCATCTAAGCCATCATTGATCATTGTGAAAAGATCTGATAGTGCTCAGGGCAAGTCATCTAAGCCATCATTGATCATTGTGAAAATATCTAATAGTGCTCATCAGGGAGTACATAATGTCAAAGGGTGTAGATTGGGAGATCCTAAGAGGAGCAAAACACTTCCTCTAGAATCTCCCCTAACATCCAACGCTGGTGTACCACCCATAATAGAAAATGAATTCGTAATATAAGTCTGCCCCTATGGTCGGGGGGGGCGGTGGGTAAGTAGTAGATCCATGTTATCGGAAAGGGGCAGATCTACACTGACATGGCGGAATAGAGCTTCGATGCTGAGGGAGAGCACGCTAGGGGATCTAAGTAATTTGATTAGTAAAGGTGTGCTGAGAGAAGCATTGCCTAATTGATCTATCAACTCTAATGTATGAGGTACCAGTGTCCAAGGGGTGTTTAATGCTGCCAATCCCCTGGATGAGCTGGAATAAAGAGGTGATCAGCATGGCAGCTTTAGAGCTTTTAGGGTCTCCCTATAACAAAGATAAAGAGCTAGGCATTGCTGGTTTGGATATCAAAAGAAAGTAGATAGAGCGTTCCTTGAGTCCTTCTAGAGGTAGTGATATCTTCCAAAAGAGGGAACATGATATATCACAATTTTGTTGTTTGGCATTGATGCCTTGTTTCATGTTTATGCACAAATGTTATCTATCTATTGAAAGATTATTATTGTTTTGTCTTGGATACTCACTTGCATTTAATGGTACACGTGGGTGCATTACAAGTAGCACTTGTCCCTCTCGATACCAGATTGGTAGTTAAGTGAACAATGGAGGATCAATTAACCTTGAATCTGGTATTTGACGTCTCAGTTTAGAGCTTTCTTACTTAATTCACCTAAATGAAGTATTAATGAAGGTTATGACTTTCATTGATATCCATTATGTTGTGCTTGTTATTTATGTAACTTCGAGTGATTGGCTCAAGATATTTTTGAATTAGAAAGTTGTGCCTTTTGAAGTTCAAGATATGTGACCAATTTTTGTGTTCACATATGTGATGGAGTTGCATTGATGAACATCCAACCAAATTTTGAATTTGTACACAATGTTTGTTCGTAAAACCTTTTGAAGCATTAGCTTGAGTTCTATAAAAACCATAGGGGCACTCTCCTCCCAAGAAAAAACCTCACTTCAAACATCAATTCCCATTGGGTCACCTGTGCCAGCTCTCTTTACAACATCCCAAACCAGCTTGTTATCAATGTCTCCACTCCACCACCATTTTCTATTGTTTTCTCTGCAGACACAATTAGGAGGGCTATTTGGAAGTTGTGTACCAACAAAACAATGGATTGTGAGGGCCTTTAGGCCAACTTCCTCAAATATGGTGTGGATTTGCTTGCTTCCTCATTGGAAAATCCCTTAAATGTGGTTGTTAGCTCCAATTTCCCTCATCTTGGTCCCAACACATAATCGACCCCATTCATAAGTTTGGGGATAGATCCAACCCTAACAACTACAAGACTTTAGGAAGGTCTTTGACTCGGTTCTGAGACATCTACTTTTCAAGAAGTGTGATGTTGGCATTCCAGATTCTCTCATTATTGTCACTTGGAGACTCTATGAGATGGTTGTTGGATAGTTTCATACTTCTTAGGTAGTGTTATTCTTTGGCTTGACCATCTCCAATGCCATTGGTCACATGGCTTGAGGTTTCCCCTCAGCGAGTTGAGGGAATGCTCCCACCAATTACAGGTTGAGATTGATCATCATATTCCTCATGGGGACTAAATCTATTGTTTTTGTTGCCTTTGGGAGGTGGAGACTGAGGAACATTTCATTTATAGATGCCCCATTTATCATGAGATCTGAGGGAGATACCACTATCTTTACAGAGATGGGTGGCTCTTTATCCACTTTTTTTTGGAATTTGAATTAGTGGTGCTCAATCCTTTTTCTTTGCGAGGTTATCACCCTTTGACACAAGTTCCTACAAGGGACGTAGAAAGCCTCTAGAGCCGTTGCGTTGATCACCGCCTTTCAGCCCATCATGGAGGTTGGTGGCATTAAGCACCTTTTGGATACTGCTGCCTCACACGCAAAGGGGGGTTAGCGAATGCGACAACACTTTCTTTGTACACTACTACTAAGGTGCCCACTTCTCTATTATTATTATGGATATGCTACTTCTTGATATCGTCGATCTGTTCCTCAGTGTCGTGGATCTTCCCCCTCTTGGTGTCATGGTTTTGCTATTTCTCGATTACATCCTGGGTTGCGGGTGCAGGCACACATTATGAGTTTTTTCGTTGTTATTAGAGTTTCTTTGGCCTTGGATGTTAGGAGAGTTTTTAGGGGGAGTAGTTTTCTTCCTCCTAGGATTACCTGGCCTAGCCCCCCCCAACGTAGGACACTCTCCGATGAGCATTATCAGATCTTGCATTGGTCCTTTCACAATGCTAGACAATGACACAAATAATTCGTTTGAGTCAGGGCTTGACAAAGATGTAAGATGGGACTCGCTTTCAGTGTTTTTGACTTTTATTTGTCCATGCTCTTTTGGGGGTCTTGCTCACCCCACATAGCTATTTGTAATGATACCTTAACCACGTAGGTTGGAGCTTTATTGCTTTGAGTTTACCCTGCGTGTTTATTTTTAGTGCTTCAATTCTTTATATTTAGTTAGTTTTGATCCTAGGGTCCATTTAGCCTAGCATTTTGTATCGTATTTGGATGTATTATGGAGTCCAATTGACCTACTTTTGGTGATTTGTTGACATTAATATAATTTCTCTTTTTCTTTCTCCTCTTTCTTGCAAAAGGCTTCTCCCATCATACTTACCTTCTAGCCCCTCTTCCTCAGTTTTGCGGTACATCCCCCTCTTCATCCTTGTGACAGTGTTTTCGTTACTCTTTTTTCTATGGATCAAACGATACCATTTAGAGCTCTATTCATGCTCACAACACCATTGTTCATTTAATCGATGGCCTCCTCTATTTCACCCATTGACTTGTTGATAGCTTACTGTACAGAGAATTCCATTTCTGATTTTTAGTTTTCCCTACTTTCTGTGGCCACGACTTAATTCATTGTTGCTAACCCAACCACGGCAACAAGGTGGTTCTGGAACAATTGTTATGAACCATAGCTTGAACTGAATAAAAAAACGTAAACTAGTTACAACAAAAAATGAAAACTCGAGAAAGGAGATCTGATATATTTTTTGGTTTGAACATTGAAATTTTAGATCTATAGAAATAACACACCCAATTTGAAAGCAACTGGATTATTATAGATATTTGTACTAGTTGTATTTTGCATAGGATTTTCAAATAGGCATAAAATAAGAAAAACTTCCCTGAGAACTATGGGTCCTAACCTAGCATCAAACCAAGAGCAGTATTAGAGAAAGACCTTTTCTCTTGAGGCTTAAAGGCCTTAGTGTAACACTCTGAAGATTCCTTTGCCACTTGTAAGGTCAGTTTATTGTAATTAACTTATTCCTAGTTTTTTAATTGATGGGTAAGTAAAATCATAATTGGTGTATAATCAATGAGTGCATTAGGTCACAATTGACATATCCCTGTATAATTGATTTATTTTTGCATAACTGGTACTCTCATCCATAACTAATTTATTCTTGCCCAACCATATAGGAATACTAAAGCTAACACAAAAAAGTGCATCCTTTAGGTTTACAAATATGGGCAAACCATTTTCGTGTTTAGCGAGCTAGCCCACGTTTTAGGTAGTGGGTCCACCAACCTACCTGGACCCACTACCCTTTTGGTTGATGTGCCCATATTCAATATATCTAGGCTATATCTAAGACGTTTTTAGGTATGTAAAATGTAATCAACCTGCATGCATAAAACGGAAAATAAACAATAGAAAAGTCAATAAAGAGGCTTGTAGGTGTTAGACATGTTATTATGGATGGAATTGGTTGTGCATAAGTCTACAACGATACTGTTCTTTGGAAATATTTTTGCCAAGTTGATGTCAATATGCTCACTTGAATTGACTCTTCTTTATGAACAATCTAATATGTTTCCAGTTTTATCAAGTTCTGTTTTCTTATCCATTTTTATGGAGAAAGGGAGTCTTGTTCAGAATTTTTAAGAACTACAGATTTCACTTTTTTTCTAGCAATTGCAGATTTTAGTGTTCCAAAAGTTTTAGACGTAGCTTCTGGCAATTTAATTTTTTTTGTCTAACAGATATTCAGATTCTAGACATTACATTTGTTTAAATTTTAAAGTATTTTCAGCTGATAAGAACTATTCAGGGGTTAATCCGTTCCAGAGTTTTGTTTCCAACTGAATTGCAAACTTATGTTATAACAATTACAACAGGTTCTTAGTTGGGCTTATAACAAATGATTTGTCTTGGAGAAAATGAGCCACACTGGAATTGTAACAAGGAGCTTATCAAAAAGCACTAGTCACAAAAGGGTTCATAGTTCAATCGTAGAACATTCCAACATGCAAATGGGAGGGTCCTAGGTTTGAGTCCTAGCTAGTCCATGGACAATAACATTGTATCAGAGCCAAGCTAGGAGCCCAAGCACTGAAGTGTCGCTGGGGGAGGTGGTTGGAGAGAATGAGCCACACTTGAACTGTAAAAAATAAGCCTACCAAAAAGCATTGTTCAAAAAAGGATTAGTAGCTCAATCGTAGAGCACCCCGACATGTAAATGGGAGGTCCTAGGTTCAATTCCTAGCTGGGTCATGGAAAATAACATGGATACTTTCTATAATATTGTTTGATGATAAATAATTTTAGTTCTAAATTTTTTTGTACCAACATTTCAAAGATATTTGGTGTAATGTTGCTTTTCCAAACATATGGGCTAATTAGTTTCTTCACTTTCTATTATTATGGTTGCTTTGACATCAAATGTAATTTTTTAGAAAATCATATCGTCCTCTTAGCCTCATAAACTTCTTTAAGGCATTATTTACTGACTTTGTAGCAAATATTTCATTCTTGTGTGAAAAACTTGGGCCATAAAAATATTTATGGTACTTAATGAATGCCATTGGTTTAAGAATAGCCCTGCTTATGAAATATTGATGCCAAGGGTTTAATCTAATTCTTGGTACCTTTATCAGACCATTTTCTAAAACCTCCTAACAGAATTTTGGATAAAGGAAGACTTTGAGAGCATAGGTGACATGACTAAAAAACTTATCGCTACTTCAAAGGCAAAAAGGGAGATATCATCTTTACATATGTTGGAGCAATGGTTCTAGATCACAGGGGACTCTATTAGACCTATCAAATAGATTTTGAAAGCATAGCCTCTTATATCAACACAACTTAACAAGAACCAATCAACAAATAAAATAGACTGCAATAGCCTCAACCTAAATATAGCCTCTTGTTTGATCTTCGACACTTAGTGAGAAAATGCCATTTGAATCAAATTTGTATTGAAAAGAATCCTCAATCCAAGGGTAATGTCTTCAGGGGAGAATGGATGGTTGGAATTAATTTGGATATTTTTGTTTTGAATGCATAAGATTTTACTTTCATTCTGATTGATCAGTTGGTTGATTGAGGGAGTTGAGGGAATTGGTTGATAGTTGAGATAATTAGTTGATTGGTTTAATGAGTTGGTTAATGTGATTTATTTATTTATTTATATTAATTTTTATGTGCATGGAATTAATTAAGAGTCAATTAACTAATTAATAATAATTAATTGTCTATTTTTTTATGGGTTGATGTTAGTGGGATAAGATGGGATTATAGTATAATAGATTGTCTAATGTGGTGATGCTAGCATGGGTTAAATGGGGGTCATGATGTAATTGTGGTGATGTTAGTGCAGGATAATTGATGATGGATTTGATGATGAATTAAGGTGGTGTAATTAGGGTGTCTACATATATCCCACTTTGAAAGGGCATTGTGATTATCATAAGTAACAACTTTTCAAATAATGTAGAAAGAAAAAAACGTGTGCAAACATATGCCCATAGTGGCATGGTTGGTTAGGGATATTCCCCCTTGAGAGGGAGTGTGTGGATGGAAGACATGAATGGACTCTCAAAAGGAGAAGAGGGGTTAGAGTAAAAGATTTATGGCTAAAATGGATGGGTGGATGTGTATAAATAAGAGGGGAAGGGTAAAATTGAGGTCATTTTCACCCTAGAAAGTTATAAATATGGATGTTTTGTGTTTTTATAGATGTATGGTATTGTGTGATGTGATGGATGGCTTGACAATCTTGTTATTTTGTTCATGATGAAAACTTAGTCAGTGAGGATGAATGTTAATTATGGATAGTTAGCTAGAATGAATGGTTAGGACTGAATGCTTATGATGTGATCATAGATGTTGCTAATCTTTCATGAAATTCCAAATAGTTACACAACTTGGTATTTATTATAACATATAACATGATGTACCATGATATGGAAAACAATGATGATATTTTTGTAACATGCAATATGACTTACATAAATGCAACAAATACAAAAGCACAAATGATAAAACACAAACAATTAACAAGGACACACACAAATTAAAAATAAACAAGTAGATTATGTTTTTGTCCCTTATCAAGTTGAGAACACAATAGTTGATTATTGATGATAATGATAGCTTTGATTTTCTCCAAACAATGATATATATGAGGGGGTTGGATTGGGAATGATATATCCCGATAAAGCTATAATGATTTGTTTAAGGATCAAACAAAGTATTTAACACAATTAAGGACAAGATAAAATGTTTTTTGAGGATTTTTAATTTTTTAATTTTATTGTATGTTTTTGGATTTTTGGTCTATCAACAAGACTACAAACAAGGGGGTAACTAGTTCTAGCTTTGGGAATGGATATGGTAGTGGATGGAATGGGTGAGAGATTCAAGATGGGATCTCCAAGGACCACATTACATAAGAACCATGTGCCCAATCATCCATGTGCAATTTTGACGGGGCACTACAATGTGCTTTGCAAATGATATGTTAGACCAAGATATTTCCAAAAACATGTTTTAAGACTTTTTCCACATCCTTATTACGGTCAAAAGTGGGAAGAAGGATGGGCATGGTGGTCTAGTTACAAGGATGGTTTATGATTTTTAGGGTGGATTGAGTGGCTGTGCCCTCAAGTGTAGGGTGCTTGTAGACAATATATTTACTCACGAATCCAGAAGCTAGTTTTTATCATGGTACTTTCCCAAGGCACCATAAAAATGGTTTTCACCTTTGGACTATTTTTTTAAAATTAATTAATTAATTTATTTTTTTTTTGTTTTTTTGTTTTTTTTTTTTTTTTTTTTTGTGGCAACATTGGATTCCTCAAGTATGGAAGTATTTGAGATATATGATGTTTGTGGGTTTATCAAGCTCATGTCCATCTCATGTGGCCAGTTTGTATGTTCCATGGATTCCATTATGAAGTTCCTTGGTCACCAACTTCATTGCTTCCAAATTTAGACATCTTAACTAGGTAACATCATAGCCCCTATAATAGAGGGTGCGGCCAAGGAGGGTGAAGTGGATGCACGTTGGATAAAGGATTTTCTTTGATTGTGTGAAATATTTTGAGGGATGTTATCGTGGAGTTAAGTGTAAATGGCATGATACCAAGGGGAAGTGGGACCAACAATCTCACACACCATGGGTGCCATAGAAAGTTTTTTACCAATAAAATCATCTTTTATTTCTTGATTTTGATTTTCTTTGTCTAATAGGGCCTCAAAGAGTTTTTCACTAGAGGCCTTTGTTTTGTTATTATTATTATTATTATTATTATTATTATTATTATTTTTAAATTTCTTGTGACCAAAAAACTCTTCTCGCTCTCCAAAATATATTGATGTATCAAAAGATTTCAAAGCCTTTTTTATGATCCCTTGATGGGATGTCATCTCTAAGTTCCATGAATTCAGTGATAGCTTCATCATTTTGAAATAAGTTAAATGGTACATGATCTTGTTGGTCCTAGTTGATAAGTTCATGGTACAGGAGGTCAAGGGTAATGGTAAGGATAGAGGTGTCAATGAAAATGTTGGTGGTAGCAAGATCTTTGTAGAGGTTGAGTGAAACTTGTTTTGATGTTGAAATAACTTACCTCAGAGATCGTGGAAGTGTCATTAACATCCTCATACTGATCATCAGGGGGCTTCTAACTAATACTGTGAGATTATTTATTTGTGTGAACTTGTATAAGTTCTCAGACTCCTTTTTTTTGAAGGCCTAGTCCATTTCCTTTGTAGTTCGTGACTTGGCACATTTTGTTTGCTATAGGATACTCATTTCTTTGGATAGTGGCATGGTTGGTTAGGGATAGTCCCCCTTGAGAGGGCATGTGTGGATGGAAGACATAAATGGACTCTCAAAAGGAGAAGAGGGGTTAGACTAGAAGAATTAGGGCTAAAATGGATGGGTGGGTGTGAATAAATAAGAGGGGAAGGGTAAAATTGAGGTCATTTTCACCCTAGAAAGTTATAAATATGGATGTTATGTGTTTTTATAAATGTATGGTATCGTGTGATGTGATGGATGGCTTGACAATCCTGTTATTTTGTTCATGATGAGATCTTAGTCAGTGAGGATGAATGTTAATTATGGGTAGTTAGCGAGAAGGAATGGTTAGGAATGAATGCTTATGATGTGATAATAGATGTTGCCAATCTTTCATGAAATTCCAAATAGCTAAGCAACTTGGTATTTATTATAGCATATAACATGATGTACCATGATATGATAAATAATGATGATATTGTTTTAATATGCAATAGGACTTACATAGACACAACAAACATGAAAGCACAAATGATAAAACACAAACAATTAACAAGGACACACACAAACTAAAAAGAAACAAGTAGATTATGTTTTTGTCTCTTATCAAGTTAAGAACACAATAGTTGATTATTGATGATAATGACAACTTTGATTTTCTCCAAACAACAATATATACGAGGGGGTTGGATTGTGAATGATATATCCTAATAAAGCTGTAATGATTTGTTAAAAAATCAAACAATTTTTTTAATATGATTAAGGACAAGATAAAATGTTTTTGGGGGATTTTTGAATTTTTTATTTTATTGTATTTTTTTGGATTTTTGGTCAATCAACAAGACTACAAACAAGGGGGTAACTAGTTCTAGCTTTAGGAATGGATATGGTAGTGGATGGAATGGATGAGGGATTCAGGATGGGATCTCCAAGGACCATGTTACATAAGAACCATGTGCCCAATCATCCATGTGCGATTCTGATGTGGCACTATAGTGTGCTCTGCAGATGATATGTTAGACCAAGATATTTCCAAAAACATGTTTTAAGACTTTTTCCACATCCTTATCAAGGTCAAAAGTGGGAAGAAAGATGGGCATGGTGCTATAGTTACGAGGATGGTTTATGATGTTTAAGGTGGATTGAGTAGGCTTGCCCCCAAGTGTAGGGTGCTTGTAGACAATATATTTACTCACGAAGCCAAAATCTAGTTTTCATCATGGTACTTTCTCAAGGCACCATAAAAATGGATTTCACCTTTGGACTTTTTTTTTTTAATTTTATGAATTTTTTGTGACGGCATTGGATTCCTCAAGTATGGAAGTGTTTGAGATGCATGATGTTTGTGGGTTTATCAAGCTCATGTCCATCTCATGTGGCCAATTTGAATGCTCCATAGATTCCATTATGAAGCTCCTTGATCACTAAATTGGTTGCTTCCAAATTTAGACATCTTAACTAGGTATCGTCATAGCCCCTACAATAGAGGGTGCCGTCAAGGAGGGTGAAGTGGATGCACGTTGGATAAAGGATTTTATTTGATTGTGTGAAATATTTTGAGGGATGATGTTGTCATTGAGTTAATTGTAAATGGCATGATACCAAGGGGAATTGAGACCAACAATCTTACACACCATGGGTGCCATACAAAGGTTTTTACCAATAAAATCATATTTTATTTCTTGAATTTGATTTTCTTTGTCTAATAGGGCCTCAAAGAGTTTTTCTCTAGGGGCCTTCCTTTTATTATTATTATTATTATTATTATTAAATTTCTTGTGACCAAAAAACTTTTCTTGCTCTCCAAAATATATTGATGTAGCAAGTTGATTTCAAAGCCTTTTTTATGATCCCTTGATGGGATGTCATCTCTAAGTTCCATGAATTCAGTGATAGCTTCATCATTTTGAAAGAAGTTAAATGGTACGTGACCCTGTTGGTCCTAGTTGATAAGTTCAGGGTACCGGAGGTCAAGGGTAATGGTGAGGATAGAGGTGTCAATGAAAAGGTTGGTGGTAGCAAGATCTTTGTAGAGGTTGAGTGGAACTTGTTTTGATGTTGAAATAACTTTCCTCAAAGATCGTGGAAGTGTCATTAACATCCTCATACTGATCATCAGAGGGCTTCTATCTAATACTGTGAGATTATTTATTTGTGTGAACTTGTATACGTTCTCAGACTCCTTGTTCTTGAAGGCCTAGTCCCTTTCCTTTGTAGTTCATGACTTGGCACATTTTGTTTGCTATAGGATACTCATTTCTTTGGAAATAAGAGACTAAGTTTTCATCATATAACCATGAGTCATTGAAGCTTTTGATCTTCTCATCTGCGAGAAGGCCTTGTTTGACAAAAGAGGTTGATCCAAATTGATAGGACACATATTCTTGTTTCTTCTTCACATTGGGTCTACCACAACTTCTAGGAGAAATTGGGAGCTTACCCACATGGAAATCATCTTGGATTTAAAACTCTCTCCAACCTTTGTTAGGGATCTTGAAATGATATTTAGAAGGTGAGTTTTTGGATGTAGATGGAAGATCATCTAGATGTATGTAGGAAGAGGACTTTGTCAATTCTGGTGATGTGGATATGTCTATTTCAGAGGCATTCTCGATGATGAGACAATAATTGGTCTTACAGTATCACCCCTCGAACATTTTTTAGTATTGCAAATGTTGGGTATTTCCAGGGATAGTCACTTCCATATCAGAATGTGGAAATCTAATGCATTGATGGAAGGTGGATGGGATGACTTACATAACATGGATTCATAGTCGATTGAGAACGATGTTGTAAGGGAGGTAAGCATCAATGCCATGGAATAAAATTTGTTGCATGATAGGCCCAACCATGATAGGAAGATATATGGTGCTTGGCGATTCCCTTTTAGTATCGTCATACGCCTTTATGGTGATGGTGTTTGAGTCCAATGCTACTTTAGATTAACCCAGATGTTTGATTAGTGTTAGAGTATAGATGTTCAAACTTGATCCATCATCTACAAGTACCATTTTCACTTTGTGCTTGGTGATGTAGGCCTCAATGTACAAGTGGAGGTTATGGGATGGGCCACCATGAGGTATTCATGTTGGTCTAAGATGAGTTGTTGACTCAAAGATAAGTGTCCAACGAGTGATTGGAATTAGGATCAGTCAATGTCATTGGGAACTCTTGAATCATGAAGGAATTTGTACAAGATGTCCTTATTAATTGTAAATGTTTGAGTAGAATTATGCTAAATTTGTTCGATAAGGTTGCATTTTTTTTGGGGGTAGGTAGAGGAGGCTTTTGGATAGTGATTTTATTGCACCTAGTTGTGACAACATAGTCTGAGGATTTGACTTTGATAGTTGTGACACAATTGTTTGTGTGTTCAATATGACCAACAACTACATTGTATGAATGGGAGGATTTTCTATAGTTTATGTTATTAGTTTATGTATTTTGAATTTTATTTTTTCTATGGAGTTTTATAATGCTCTGAAAATGGATCTTTGTATATCCCCAACTGTTGATTTTTAGATGTAGATGCACTTCCTTGAAATGTAATATCTCCATTATCGATCATATCTTGGACGTAGTTCTTTAGTTTCATGCATCTATTGGTTGAATGCCCCATGATTTTATGAAGCTCACGATATTTATGTGATTTATACCATTTGGGTTTCGGTTTGATTTCATCACAAAATTTAGTTTGTGGGAATATTGTTAGGAACCCCTCCAAGGAAGCACAATTGATTACTTTTCTTATAAGCAATTAAACACGGAATTATACCAGAATGATTAAGTAACTAGAAACTTGAAACAACAAAAAATTTAAGAGACAATACACAATCTTGTATTAAATACTCTTAGAAGAAAATACAATAAAGAAGATGCCACTTCTTCTTTCACCTCAAAGGCTTGCCACACCTCAAGACCTTCTTCCCTCTCTCTCTTGCTCAACCAAAACCAACTCAACAACCTGAGTTGTTATCCCCTCCTTGAATGCTTCAGCTGATCTCTTTGACCTTACACCTTATAGATCTCCTTGACCTTGCTTCTTTGCTTCAATGCTTTACTTGCCTTCTTGATTACAATACATGCCTCATGGGTCTTTAAATAAGATCTCATGCGTATAAAAATAGACCTCTAATTACAATAATTAGACACGCAGATCAAGACTATAATTAGCCCTTTAACATGCAAACACTCGCTTCACTTAACTGACTGTTCGTCAACAGTAGTTTTGGAACTGCCACAGGCGACCGACGTCGGTCCCTGTCTGTCTGGTGCTGACCGACATCGGTCGACTCCCTACCGACGCCGGTTGCCTTCTGCACTATATGTGACCGACGTTGGTTACACTACCGACGTCGGTATCTCTGAAACTTCAACAACCTCCTCCATGTCTGCAACAGTTGAAGCTTTTAGCTCCATAACCTAACAATCTCCCACTTGGAGATAAACAGCTGTAACTGTACATGTACCTGTACACCATCTAGTTTGTTCTCTTGGCTCTGTATCCCTCTTCAAGATCACTCTTGAAGACCAACCACCACAAAATTTGTGATGCTATACCTGTCATCCAAGTCCCCTGCCACATCTGAACTTTCTGACAACTCCCACTTGAGACAAAATCAACCTGTGATCTTCCATGTCTCTTATGCCAAAAGAATTTTGTTGCTCCCAAATTCTTCATGACATACCTCTGAACTAACTTTACCCTTAGCTCAGAAACTCCCTGTATATGTAACCCTACAACAAGCAACACAATACAGTAACAGGATAATGTAGCTAATATTATCCAACCTGGTAAAGATAAATATAATGGTCAAACCTCCATTGTCCTGCAGCCTACTCAAGACTATATGCCCTAGCCTTCTATCTCACGTGTCCATCCACTCTCTTCTCTGACTTGGGAATCCATCCCTCATCCAGTGCTTTCTTCCAGCTGACAACTCCACCAACAAATCCCTATTTGGTTCTTCTCCAAGGACTCACACTCCTCATCCATGCAAAGCTCCCACTGTTTTTGGATTCTACCTGCATTGCCTCTTCACATCTTCCTAGTTCTTGACCATCAATAAGCAATATAAAGAAGGTGAACAATGAATATGAGGTTCACTTACCCTTTCTAACCTCCATATCGTCGTTTGAGACTCTTTGACAGCTTGCTGTCTGCCTAACATCCATTCCAGTGACCGATCTTGGCCATCTCCTAGTCTGTATCCGACCGATGTCGGTTCCCTGCATTGACCCTGACTGCTAACGTTGTTTCCCTGGCCGACACCGGTGTCCCCTCTATCGACGTTGGTTCTTGCCTGACCGACGTCGGACTTCTCCTGCCCGACTCTACCAACCCTGCTGGTCTGCACATGACTGATGTCGGTATCTGCCTGATCGATGTCGGTTCCAAGTGACCGACGTCGGTGTCTGTGTGTTCATGTAAGTGATGAATTCTTCACCCTCGAGCTCATCTTGGATCAAAAACCTGTCCATACTGCCCTGCTCAAAATTATTCAGCCCCTGTGACTGATCTCTGTCCATCATCTCCTCCATAAACATCAAGGCTTCCCTATTCTTGTCAAAAGCATCAAATTTCCTTTTTCTGCAATGAACTTGATCTATGCCTTCTGAATCTAAACTCATACCTTTTGAATCAAGAACGTTCATTCCCTTCTTATTCATGTGACCAAGCCTATTAAGCCACATCTTCGAATCTACAGCTGAAGTAGATAAACCAGAAGTAGAATCAGTAATACAAGTAGATAGATAAAGAGTACCTACTTTTTTACCTCTTGTTAAAACAAGTGCACCCTTGGTAACCTTCCAAGAATCCACTGTGAGGGTTACTGTGCATCCCTCATCACCCAACCTTCCTACAGAAACCAAACTCTGCTTCAGAACTGGGACATGCATAACCTCTTTCAACACCCATGTGTTGTCCATCTGCAATTTTAGCTGCACTTTCCCTTTGCCAACTATTTGACAAGGCGTACCATCTCCTAAATAAAGCACTCCAAAGTCTCCCTGGACATACTCATGGAACAAATCTCTATTTGGGGATGCATGAAAAGAAGAACCAAAATCTAAAACCCATGATTCTATCTGACTATCTAAAGAAAGTATGAGAGCATCCTGTGCCACAATACCTGTATCCTTTGCTTCTTCATTACCTTCATGTTGATTTTCTTTATCCCTCAACCAACACTCTTTCTTTGTGTGTCCTCTCTTTTCACAAAACTAGCAGGTGACACCTCTGGATTCAGATCTCCTTCCCACCTTCGACCTTGATTTTCCTTGCTCGACCTTCTCTCTTTGCCTTCCCCTGCTTTCTGCACTTAGAGCATTCCCTGATGATTCACATGTGCTTTTTCTGCGTATTTTTTCATTCAAGATTACACTCACAACATCATCAACTTTTAAGATTTTAGAAGCAGACGCAGAATTACTTACTGCCATAACCAAACTATCCCAACTTTCAGGTAAAGAGCATAAAATTAAGAGAGCCTTTACTTCATCATCAAAAACAATATTGACTGAAGCTAACTAGTTTACCAAACCATGGAAATCACTAAGATGAGTATGTACCGATCCACCTTCCTGCATTTGCAAAGTAAATAACTGCTTCATAATAAATACCTTATTTGAAGCCGAGGGCTTTTCATATAAATTTGCCAAAGATTTTATCAACTCTTCCGTTGTCTTGCACTGTGATAAGTTGAAAATCACAGACGATGCAAGGCTCAACCTTATGGATCCCATAGCCTTCCGATCAAGAACATTCCATTCTTCATCCTTCATATATGTGGGCTTGCATGCAACCCCACCCAACGGTAAGTATAAATCTTTCTGATACATATAATCCTCTATCTGCATCCTCTAATGTTGATAATTCTTGCCGTTAAACTTCTCCATTTGTAGCGTACTTTCTTCTGCCATTGCTGTACTCCCACTCAAACAGAAACTCCTATGAATGACCTGTAATCAAATAATAACCTGCTCCCTGCAACCTAAGCTCTGATACCAACTGTTATGAACCCCTCCAAGGAAACACAATTGATTAATTTTCTTATAAGCAATTAAACACGAAATTATACTAGAATGATTAAATAACTAGAAACTTGAAATAACAAAGAATTTGAGAGACAATACACAATCTTGTATTAAATACTCTTAGAAGAAAATACAATAAAGAAGATGCCACTTCTTCTTCCACCTCAAAGGCTTGCCACACCTCAAGACCTTCTTCCCTCTCTCTCTTGCTCAACCACAACCAACTCAACAACCTGAGTTGTTATCCCCTCCTTGAATGCTTCAACTGATCTCCTTGACCTTACGCCTTGTAGATCTCCTTGACCTTGCTTCTTTGCTTCAATGCTTTACTTGTCTTCTTGATTACAATACATGCCTCATGGGTCTTTAAATAGGATCCCATGCATATAAAAATAGACCTCTAATTACAATAATTAGACACGCAGCTCGAGACTATAATTAGCCCTTTAACATGCAAACACTCGCTTCACTTAACTGACTGTTCGTCAACAGCAGTTCTGGAACTGTGACATGCGATCAACGTAAGTCTCTGTCTGTCTGGTGCTGACCGACGTCGGTCGACTCCCTGTCGACGCCGGTTGCCTTTTGCACTGTATGTGACCGACGTCGGTTACACTGCCGACGCTGGTATCTCTGAAACTTCAGCAACCTCCTCCATCTCTGCAACAGTTGAAGCTTTTAGCTCCACAACCTAACAAATATAATCATATTTGTTGCAACCAATTTGTGAAATATTGCTTCTAATGATTCCCTTAGAGGTGTATATTATCTTATTTTGATTTCTTGTTTGGGTTGGCCCCTAGGATTGGTAATTTTGGAAGCGCTTTAGATGGCTTAGGATGGGAGAAATAACTAATTAAAATATATTCAATGTTCAAACTACATGATTTATTTTTTTACATCTGCAAGCTTTGAAAAAGCTTGTTCAAGTTGGTTACACAGAAATCAGCCAATGGATTTCAATTACCCTGACAACTAACCGAAACAATTAAATAAACAAAACTAAAAGTATTACATAAATAAAAACTACCTTGGATCATAAATTATCCAACAAAGTCACCCTTGATTCAAAGGGGTATGAAAGATGAAAAAATAAGAGCAATGACTTTGAAGTCATAAAAAAAACTCTGAAGCAACTGCAATTAGGGCACTGTACACCCTGATATTGACTAAAATCGATGTCACTCCATACAGAAGCTCATCTTGCAAGTTGTGGTATAAAAAGCTGATGAACAGGATCAAGTTTTGCTCATCCATTGTGATCATTGTACCGTATTGTAATATAACACAATTAAAGCCTGTCCAACTACATCGATCCACATAAGGCTCTACCTAGAAGCCTATCAAAATGACCAACCCATATTGTGTATGGCACATTTCCCTAATGTCCAACAAATGTTGATGACATTTGCTACATTAAAGGTGATAACAACTCTTGTCAACTCATACTGCCACCAATGACTGATTGAAGACCAACCAAATGCTATATCTTCTCCCCTTATCAAGGGAGAGGTGAGAAGTTGCGCACCAAGAGAATCAAAATCAAACTATCTTATTTGCTCCATGTCATGAATATCAGATATAAAAAGCCAAAAATAGAACTGAAAGCAAGAACACAAGCTAAAAAATGATACCACCATAGATCTTGATCTTGAGCTTAGTAGCTTGCATAAAACAAGTGAATCATTGATCACTCTAAACAAACTATCAGGTCCATCAGGACCATAGATCTTGACCATATAAGATGCCTCTTGATTAGAATAAGTTTCAAAATAAACTAAATAACTAAAGTAACCAGATGATGTACTGCTAGAATGATCTGCATAATTTGCCTCAGCTTTCTTTTTATGGGGAGAGTGGGGTTGTTGAGAAGGACATACATTTGCAAGATGTCTAATACCACCACATTTGAAACATTTTGGCTCTTTCCTGTGCCAATGAGATCTAGAAGAAGTTGAATCACTGGAAGAACCACATGAGTGAGAAGAATGCCTATGGTGATGTTTGTATTTTGAAGATTTTGGAGAGTGCCAATGAAAATATTGTGGAGATCATTTATAATGGTGTGAAGAGTATTTCAGAGAATGACTCAGAGAGTGTTGCAAAGAATGCTTTTGAAACTGTCATTGTACATATTGATGATCTCTATGATGGGACTTGGTCTTTGTATAATAAGCCTCTTCAATAGGCGTACTCTTTTTCTTTACAAATTATCCCTCATGTTGAGCCAACAACTCACAAATATAGTCAAACGTGGCACCATTAAGCTAATCACTAAGATGTAACATTTCAACAAAATTAGTGTATGTAGAACTAAGGCCATGCAATGGGATGGAAATCAACATGTCATCATCAATTTTACCCCCTGTAATACAATATCTTGTTTCAAAGTTTTCATGCAAGAGAGATATTCAGATACATCTTCTTCAATGCTAAACTTATTATGAAGTAATTGCATTAAGAGATCAATTTTTTAAAGGCAAGTTGTTTGTCGTATAGATATTTTGATGCTTTCCATGCGCTAGTTTTAATAGCTTCAATATGTATAATCCCTTGTGCAAAACATGAATATTTTAATAAAGCAAGGGCACACTTATCTCATTTTTGATACTCAATCAATTTTGCAACATCAGTGGATGGCATAGTGTCTTTTTTAGTTATTTCCCACAAATCATTAAAATGTAGCATATTTTCTATGTTCATTGACCATTCTTTGTAGTTTTTCGGTGTTAAGCGTCTATTTTTCAAAAAATAAGCTCACAATTTTTGCCATGGTGCTTATCAAAACAAGGAAAGCTATCAGGGTTTGGCCTTGACCCACCATATATATTCCTATTACAAAAGTTTTGAAACTTGTTAAAAAATGCACTAACCATGCCTTACACCCTTATATCTCCTATTACACCTCTTTTAATGCTTTGGATATATAAAACTAAGTCAAAATAAATTTTAACAAAAATTATATATCTCCAATGGGTTTTGAACCCCTAACCTTCTGAACAAGTGACTTAACAAAATCTCCTCTGACTGACTTGCCTTCAATAATCTTGAATTTTAAAAAGCAAGATACTCAATTTATGAGTTTTTGAATGTGAAAAATTAAAAGGAAATTTACATGAAGTAATTTTTGAACAATTGTTTTCACCATGTATTTACCTTCAATGTGGAGCCCCAAAGCCAAAAAAGCAATAGAAACAAATAAAACCTACTGTACCACTTTAATTTGTTGCACCATATTTAAGACTTCAATGCTCTTTTAATTGATTGCATGTTCACTATATTTTATAGTTATATCTTTGATTCAACCATTGATATGCATATTGATTTGATGTGGAGTCAAAAGGAAGCCGTACTTCTTATTTCATATACATATTATTTTACCATGGCCGTCGTTCAAATATATAAGAAAGTTTTTAAAAAAATACCTTAGTTGTGTCTTTGCCTTTTTGTTGGCCCGAATATGGAGGAATAAACTCTAGAAAATATATTCAGTGCAATTCAACTTTTTTATTTTTTGTACAAAGTAAGCTTTAAAAAGCTTATGAAAGATGAAGTTGGTTATAAAACCAACAAACATGTAAATAACCCAAACATAACAAGAAAACTAAATAAAATAATTAACAAATAAGTTTGGATCATAAATGATCCCAACAAACTTTCCCTTGATCTAAAGGGGTATAACAGATGAATGAACTGGAGCAATGACTCTGAAGTCATCAAAGGATCTTTGTCATAACTGCAAGTTGTGCATTGTACCTCTGACACTAACCAAAAACTGATGTCACTCCATAAAGAAGCCCATCCCTGTGAGTTGTGACAAAAAATGGTTGATGAACATGATTGAAGTCTGCTTATGTTCGATGATCATCCTACTATATTGTAGTAGAACACAATAAAGCATGTCCAACTACATCGATTCACATAAGGTCCCACACAAAAACCTATCTAAGTGACAAACCTGTACTATGTATGACACATGTCCCTGATGTCTAACAAACATTGATGACCTTTGCTAACATTGAAGATGCTAGTAACCCCTGTCAACTAGTATTGTCATTGACGACTTATCAAAGACCAACAAATGCAATATATTCTCTTCTTATTATGTGAGAGGTGAGAAGCTCTGCACCAAGAGAATAAAAATCAACTAACATTGCTTGATCCATGCCATGAAGAGCAAATGAGAGGGCCAAAACTGGAAAAAATTGAAAGAAACAAATTAATGCTACCAAAATTGCTATTCAAGCACGATCCCAAACTTTGAGTGAATAACTAACTAGAGAAGTGAATAATCCTTCAGCCTCCAACTGATCTTCCAACCTCCAATCACTAATCACTCAAAATATGCTATCAATTCCATCAAGACCATAGACCTCGGCCATGAGGGACATCTCCTGATCAGATGAAGTGTCAGAATATCTTGAATAACTAGAGTAACTAGAAGATTTGCCACTAGAATGATCCACATGATTTGATTCAATGAGTAGGACATACATGTGCAAGATGTCCAATACCACCACATTTGAAACATCTTGGTTCTCTCTTGTGTCAGTGAGATCTAGAAGAGCTTGAATCACTAGAAGAACTATGAGAAGAATGCTTATGGTGATGCCTATGTTTGGAAGACCCTGGAGAGTGTCGATGTGAATGTTGTGGTGACCGTGTAGAATGGTGTGGAGAATGCCTCAGAGATTGACTCGAAGAGTGTTTCAGAGAGTATCTTTGAAACTGCCATTGTACATGATGATGATCTTTGTGATGGGACTTGTTATTTGTATGTTGATCCTCTTTAGTAGGTGTACTCTTCTTCCTTATAAACTCTCTCTCATGCTAAGTTAATAACTCACAAATAGAGTCAAATGTGGCATCGTTAAGCTTATCACTATGCTGTAACATTTCAAAAAAATAGTGTATGTAGAACTAAGACCATTCAATGTAATGAAAATCAACATGTCATCATCAATTTTACCACCAGTTGTGCAATATTCTTGTTTCAATGTTTTCATGCGGGAGATATATTTAGATACATCTTCGTCAATACTAAGCTTGTTATTAAGCAAATGCATTAAGAGATCAATCTTTTTATAGGCAGGTTGTTTGTCATACAGATCTTTTAATGCTTTCTACGCTTTCCATACACTAATTTTAACTACTATATGAATGATAACCTATTTAGTGTAGGATGCTTTTAACAGTGCAAGTGCACACTTATCTCATTTTTGGTACTCAATCAATTTTCCAGCTTCAGTTGGTGGTGTGGTCTCTTTTTTTGTAATGTCCCATAATTCATTAAAAATAAGGGTATTCTCCATGTTCCTACTTCATTCATTGTAATTTTTAGGTGATAATTTACCATTTTTTGAGATCAAACTTACAATTTTTGCCATGGTACGAAATTGAAAAATAAAGAATGCTATCAAGGATTTGCCTTTACCTTCAAAATAGCTTTCGATTACAAGAGATTTTGGGACTTATAAAAAAAAATGTAACACCTTATACACCCTTATGTCTCCAAAATTTAACTTTGTCCTTTCATTGTTTTGTTTTATCCTTATAACCCCTTTATAATGGTTTATAAAAGTAATGGCAAAAAATAATTTTGACCAAAAGAAATACAAATGGGATTTGATCCCTATACCTCTTTGGGTAGCAAGTGACTAACAAAATTACTATAACCAACTTGCCTTTCAACAAAGTTGATTACAACAAGGCAAGATGTTTTATATGACCTTGATTTTACTAGAAGAGAGAGAACAATAAAAAAAATTTATATTCATCATAATGTTTACTAGCATGATTTTTTTTTAATTTGTCTCTTTGCTGGAGCCCATGATAAGACCTTTTTAGGGTTTTGAAAAGCTTTATGTGGTGCCATACAATACATGTGCATCTCAAGTAATGCAACACAGAAATTTAGACACGTTACACCATGGATTTGCAAATCCTTATCCCGCAAATTTTTGTAGAACCCAAGACTCTTCGATTTGATTATGCGTTGAATTTGGAATTGTAGAAGCGAATGGAAATGATCAACCAGGGAATGCCAATATCAAAATAATACCAAGATTTTCTGCTTTGTGCCAACATTAGAATAATCACCATATTTTTTTACTGTGGATAGTTTCTCAAAACCAAACAAAAAATTGAACATCAGAATTATTATTCTATGACCAATCGTTCAACCAAAAAAAATCCAAGCTATGGTGCAGGTAGATGCACAAAGTTGGGGGACAAAAAAAGTGACATAATAAAAAATAAAAATCATTTAAAAAAAATGGTGTACACCCTTTTTAGAAAAAAACCAATGCAATAACGAGGTTGGGTCGATCCCGACCTAAAAGGCATACGCCCTTTGAAGTTCAAAGGGCATACGCCCTTTGTAAAGGGTGCACACCCTTTGCAAAGGGCATGCATTTAGCCTCCATGGATTCCCTCTTTTCTCTTATTGCTCACAGGAGGTGTGCTATGCGCAAAAGTTTGGAGCTGACGGCGTCTACTTCAAGAAATTTTGTGACATGTTCCCCTCCGGTGGAGGCCAACGACGGACTCAACAACTTATCAATATCAATCGAAGTGTGGTGAGTTCATGTTGGATCTCTATGAATCAAATTCTAGGACTCTACATGACTACAACCCTTTATAAAGGGCGTACATCCTTTTCAAAGGGAGCTACCCTTTTAGAGTGCAATTTTTTTTCAAGTCATGTATGTGTTTGTTTTTTTGTTTGCAATTAAACGTTTGAAACCCGTGTATTTTTTTTTTCTATTTTGCAATTAGATGTATTTTATTTACAAGGATATATTTAGTAAAATAGATGTTATAACAAATTAGGGTCACTCAGCATCTTTTGAAATTGATTACAAAGCTGTAGGAGTTACCATTTAGAAGATAGTTTTTCAAATTCCATTCCAACCAATACTTAGTTTTTGAAATTACAAGATTAGAAGATAGAATGAGAAACGAGGTTACAAATCATGTTATGTATGTAATAGATCTATACCATTGAGGATTACATATCTATTTTACCTACTTAAGTATTCCCTATCTACGTTATCTACTTGAGTATGCTCTACCTGATTAAATAATCGAGCCATGGCTTGATCTCAAAAAGTATGCCCTACCTAAATACACAAGCCATATCTTAATATTTAATATTCCCTACTGGTGTCAAATTAAGTGTTCCACTTACTGAACCTGGTCTACTTCAAGGTCCTTTAGAAACTTGCTTGCAATTAGGTCTCTTCCTAACCATAGATTATCTCTTGGCCTATCACAAAAGGTCTTCTGAGTATTGGTATTGAAATACTGATGACCTTAATATTTAGTATTATCTATTGACTTTTTAGCCTCTGTATTTAGATCAAAAGACACTTTTAATGACTTAAAATAGGGTACTCAATCCTAAGATAGTAATCTACCTTCAAGCAAAACCCTTCTTTGACTCTTAAAGCACTCAATTGTACATCCTCACTTCTTTGAACAATACTATGAGGGTTTCACCAATTATTTGACTCAAGCTTCTTAGTGCATGAAGAAATTTGACTCAAATCTCATATGACAACAACTCTACCCTTTATGGGCTTATTAGGCCAAATTATACCTCTTAAGGACTTGATGCAAAGAGGTCTACAACTACCTTATTTTTTGGACCCATTCAATTCAAAAATTCAATGAAAATATTAAGATAATGATACAAGACTCATAGTTGTATTTACACAATCTCAAGACACCAATTAGATCACCAAAGTGCCCAAAACATTGACTAGGTCCTAAGCACTGCTATAATATTGTGTATAGGTGTGTTTGGTCTTGAAAATGTGTTATTAATCTAAGCTCATCAAAGGATTTTTATAAAGATTTATTAAGATTTTTGGAGATTATCTCTGAGGATAAGAAACCAATTTCCTTTATTGCTTTCTTAAGAATTAAAATTCAATGGAAACTCTACTCTTTAGGTTCGGATGGCCTAATATGCTTACTTGAAAGGATATTGACTTGGCTTAACTGTCAAATTATTTGAATCAATTTACTTGTAAGTATTTTATAGTGTTTACATAATAACATTGGACTTTCATAAGAGGTTTATACTCAATCAACAAAGTTGGACATGTACTATACTTAGAGTTTGCTATCTTTGCCTTAGAATCTTCTTAACAACCTTGTTCTTAACATAGAAAATGAACTTTTATTAATGGGTCTATCAATATCCATAAACGAATAGCCTACAACATGAAAACTATAGCATATATATAGTAATGATACAACCATTCATACATTACATCTACCACATACATGGTATTACATGTAGGTATTCAGTCACTCATACGTGACATCTTCATGTGGTCATGATATGGTCACTCATATTGGACACAAATGTAGCTAATAACCCTAGTGCACTCTATTTCCACCCAAACCATTAAATGCAAACCCCTAACCCTAAACACTAAACCTTAAACCCTAAACATTGAAACCTAAGCCCTAAACCTCAAACCCTAAACCATAAACCTTGAACCATGAACACTAAATAATATACCTAAACCCTAGACCCTAAGCCCTAAACCCTAAACCATTATACATTAGCCCTAAACCCAAAAAAAATATCCATAAACCCTAAACTATTAACCCTAAACATATAAACTGAAAACATTAAACCCTATACTTTATACCATAGACCCTAAACCCTAAAACCTAAATGTAAACCCTTAACCCTAAACCCCAAACCATTTACCTAAAATCCTAAATCCTAAACCCTAAAACCTAAATGTAAGCCCTTAACCCTAAACCCCAAGCCTAAAACCATAAACCATAAGTCATAAACCTTAAAGATTAACTCCTAAACCGAAAATTCTAAACCCAAATTGAAAACCAGAAACCCAAAACCTTAAACACTAAACCTAAATACCTAAACCCTTAACCCTTAAACCTAAACCCTAAACCTAAAACCCCAAACCACAAACCATGAACTCTAAACCATGAACACTAAACCCCAAGTCCTAAACGCTAAGCCCTAATCCCCAAACCCTAAATATTAAACACTAAGTTCCAAACTCTAAACCCTCAACCAAATCCCTAAGACCAAAACCCTGAATCTTACACCCTAAACCCCAAGTGTGAAACCATAAAGCCAAAACCCTAACCTTAAACACCAAGCCCCAAATCTTAAAAGTTAAACTCTTGATCCCTTGAGCCATAAACCATAAATCCCAAACCTTTAAGCATAAAATATAAATAATAAGGCCTATAACCTAATCTCTAAGCCATAACACTAAAACTTGAACTCTAAACGTTAGTCCCTATACACTAAACCCTAAATTATGAATCTTGAATCATTAACCATAGAACTTAAACCCTAAATTAATAAATCCTAAACCTCTATCCATAAACCACAATCTTGAGTTATCACCTATATAGATAAAGGAGAGGGGGCATTGGCTAAGCCACATCTTGAAAGGATACATGCCATTCTAACCTATATAGAGGAGTGACTAGGGACATTTGTGTAAAAGGCTTGAAGATGGATTCAAGATGATTTCCTGAATAATTTGTGGGTTTTTTAATCAATGGGTCTATAAATATGCATAAATGTCTAGCCTGTAACATTCAACCTATAACATACATATAATAATGATACAGTCATTCTTACATTACATCTACCTCATACCTAGTACCACATGTAGGTATGTTGTCATTCATACATGACATATTCTTGTATTATCAATACAATCACTAATACTAGACATAAATTTAGCTAATCACCCTAGTACACTCCATTTACACCTAAACCATTAACTCCAAAACCCAAACCCCAAATCCTAAACACCATAAACCTTGAATGTTAAACCCTAAACACCATAAACCTTGAAAACTTAACCTTAATACATTATCCCTAGACCCAAAACAATAATACCTAAACCCCAAAACCTAGACCCTAAACATATAACCTTAAAACTTTATACCCTAGACCCTAAGCCCTAAAACCTAAACTTTAAGCCATTAACGCTAAAGCACAAACCATAAGCCTAAAATCCTAAATCCTAGACACTAAACCATAAAAACTAATATTCATTTGGCCATTCCCCTATTGGTAACACCTATAGGTGTGTATGCAAGAGGTATTTATGTGAATGTATGATATTTGATTATGTACATGGTAGACTAGTTCCATAACCAATACTATACCTCCACCATTGATTCTATGAATCTCTTCCATGTCTCTAAACTTGATGAAGCTCTTAGACTAGTTCAAACACTTATATTACAACCCTAAAAGACACAAAACAACACACCACACACTTGTGTTTCATGATCACTTATGGAACACACACAAAAACAAAACCAACTAACTCAAACATAAATTAACCTGAAAGAAAATTTTCCTCAAGAAGATGGAATTTCACTTTTGTTCACCAAGGGGAGTCCCTATGGTGATTTCTTATTCATAGTCACTTGGAACATCCTCTTGATTAGTTATGGTTTAAGCTTGTTCTTCTTCACTTATTTCCCACAAAATGGGATATTTTTCAAGAAGGGATGAGGTGGGAGAGTGATGGATAGGCTCATGGGGTGGAGATGACCATCAGTTTCTGAATGGAATCCATACAGGGAAGGGTATGACACTTGTCAATGGCCCTCAAGTCTCTAGATTCATGAGGCAGACCTTAAAAGGCCTCCAAATTGGAGTTACCACCTTCTCACTTAGTGATCACTCTCTATTCACTATGCTAGTTTGGATTGGATGAAGTGAAAGTGATTGTATAAGTACTTGTGTGCTTTGCTAAGGCAAGAAATGGATATGAAGAGAATAGGTCTCATTCTATCTCCCAAAGTGATCCTCATCCTGTGGGAATCTTCTATACCTGCAAGGCATAAAAAATTATCAAGAAAATCCATTATGTACCATGTTTGTATAGATAGGGTACAAATCAAATTGATAGGAATGAGACCTAGGGAGTCCTATGCAAGTCCAAAATCATTTCCCAGTCAAACTAGCCCTCCAAGATGCCTTTTCTTCCACTTATTCCCAATCGGGTAATTAACAAGGGTTTAGGTAGTTTTACCCCTTAGGATAGTTCATAAAATTGTGACATCCAACCCTAAATAAATTCCACTAGATCCTTTCTTAGGACCCTCTCCAACCTATCCTAGCTCCTCACTCCCATGCTAGGTATCTGTATTGATGTGAGCTTCCAAACTTGGCCTCTCGAGCTCTTCAAGGCATTCTATGTACCCTATCATATTCTTGAGCCAAGAAATGATATATATGTGGCCTTATCTACAAAATAAAGGTTATCACACACCTTATATATCCCCATGGAGGTTCTCTAATGCTCTGCAAGGTTCACTTGGTGTTAGAAGTGAGGCTACATCTGCTTAGGGATTTTAGGCCTAGTTAAGGCTTAATAAGCCTAGTCTGCACATATCTACTCCTATGAGTATTTGTTATTATTTTGATGACTCCCATGTGTTTTCTCATGTTCAACACATCCTCCTACATCTCTTTTCAAGGTTCTGATAGTCTCTAACTCATTTCCTTGCCCTTTTCATACTGAACCTGCATGATTTTTCCTCCCGAGAGTGCCCTCTATTTGAGAGAAAATAGAGGTCACTTCCTTTATTTTCCTAGACAAAATGATGATATGAGGGGCTTGCCCAAGTTATGGGGACACTTTGTACAAAATTTTAGGGTTGGTTCACACTCCTACCACCTCCAAACTGCATAAAACCAAAAGTAGACTTCTTGAGCACTCATTATGTGCAGGGTTTATGCGTCAACTGTAGGTTAAGGCTTGAGCTCAATTTCCACCCCTATTTTCATGGCATAAGCATCTCATTAGGTTGGTATAACCATGGTTAAGGTGTTATAATTAAGTCTAGTACCCATTCTTTCCTGCCAACTCCTCAAAGTGTACTCTTTAATAACCTAGGCTTAAATTGCAGTCAATTGTGACTGTGTGCCTACTCAAAAAAGGTATGCATGTAGGTGGAATTTATATATTAGACCCTTATATAACATGTTGCACATCCTTTTTAGATAATAACCCTAGTTCACTCCATTTCCACCTAAACCATTAACCCCAAACCCTAAACCCTAAACCCTAGACCTTAAACCCTAAACATTGAACCCTAAGCCCTAAACCCCAAACCCTAAGCCATAAAACTTGAACCCTAAACACTAAATATATGTAAACCCTATAACATAAGTTATATATTGAAAGCATAGGGGTCATTTTTACCTATATAAAGAAAGGAATGACTAGGGACATTCATGTAAAAGGATTGAAGGTGGATTCAAGATGAATTCCTAATAATTTATGGTTTTTTTAATGAATGGGTCTATCAATATGCATAAATGGATATCTTGTAGCAGTAAACCTATAAAATACATATAATAATGATACAATCATTCAAACATTACATCTACCACATACCTAGTACTACATGTAGGTATGTTGTCACTCATACATGACATATTCTTGTATTCATGTACAATCACTCATACTGGACACAAATGTAGCTAATCACCCTAATACACTCCATTTACACCTAAACCATTAACCCCAAACACCAAACACCATAAAACTTGAATTTTGAACCTTAAACCTAAACCCTAAACACCCTTGAACAGTTAACCCTAATACATTATCTCTAAACCCAAAACAATAATACCTAAACCCCAAAACCTAGACCCTAAGCATAGAACCTTAAAACCTTAAACCCTAGACTTTATATCCTATACCCTAAGCCCTAAAACCTAAACTTTAAGCCCTTAACCCTAAATCCCAAACCATAAGCTTAAAATCCTAAATCCTAAACACTAAAGCATAAAACCTTAACCTTATAGGTCCTTAATATTAAACACTAAACCTTAAACACAAAATTCAAAATCATGAACCTTAAACCCTAAACACCAAACCCAAAACCCTAAATAGGTATGCGATAGATGTCATGTATGAGTGACTGTATCATGACTATAAATAAGTATGCTACAAGTATATGATACAGGGCAGTCATTTATGCATATTGATAGACCCATTGATTGAAAAACCCATAAATTATTTAAGAATCCACCTTCAAGCTCAGGTATTCAATCAGTTAGGGCATACTCAAGTAGGTAAAGTAGGTAGGGCATACTCAATTAGGTGAAATATGGGGCATAATCAATGGTATAGATCTATTACATACGTAACATAATTTATAATTTTACTTCTCATTCTATATTCTATTCTTGAAACTCTGAAAACTAAGTATTGGTTGAAATGGAATTTGAAAAACTAACTTCTAAATGGTAACTCGTACAACTATGTAATTAATTTCAGAAGACATTGAGTGGCCTTAATTTTTTATATTTAGTAAAATAAATTTATACTTAAACATTTATTTTACTAAATATATCCTTGCAAATAAAATACATCTAATTGTAAAATAGAAAAAAAATTACATGGGTTTCAAATGTTTAATTGCAAAAAAATAAATAAATACACGGCTTGAAAAAAAATTGCACTCTAAAAGGGTACGCCCTTTATAAAGGATGCGTGCATCCTTTATAAATGGTGTACACCATTTTCAAAGTGTGTGCGTCCTTTGCATAGGGCGTATGCCTTTTAAAATTTTCTATTTTTTTGGTTTCCTCTCCAAATATGCCTTGGGTACAGGCTTGGGGAGGTTTGAACCTACCTTGAAACTAGTCATGGAACAACTCACTTAGTTTCTAGAAAATTTAGGAGTCTTTTTCATCTTTGTCAACACATCTGATCAAACAAATTTTATTTTATATATATATATATATATGGGTTTGTAGAGGAGAAAGTGTAGTTTTAGAATATATATATATATTTTTAATGTTAAAATATTATTTATAATTATTACTTAATTTATACATAACATACCTCATTATGGACTATATACATATCGTCACAAATTCTCTTATAAATTTTTGAATATTAATTGAAAGTTTATAAAATTTATATCTCAACAATCTACACTTTGTCAATTATGCTTTAAAAAAAAATTGATTTTCGTGAAGTTAAGGTCAAAAAGTTGTGTTCGTACACTTGCAGTTTCAATTTTTTAGTTGTCTTGACTTGTAAAATTATTTAAAAATTATATATATATTATAAAAAATTAATCAAAAATATTCTCAACAATCTTTGACATTTCACCTATCTATATATGAAATTTCATATAAAAATTCAATCATTTACTAAAAAAAAGTGTGTTTGTACACATGCACTCTCCTTCTCGTTTTACAAAAAATGACCAACCTATTATTATAAATGCATCTATTTTGTACACTTTTATCATCTAGGTATTGGAAAAATATATATATATAAAAACTAGATTTAAAATGCCACAATTCATGTTTTCATGTTATTGTCAAATTCTTTTTCGAAGTGTCTCTAACTTTCTCTCCAAGTTCAACTATTATTATTTTCAAAACAAAATGTCGCTTAATACCCCCCTTTTGTCCCCCATTATCCTGCATCTACTTATGCACATATGATCGTTTTAGAAGTGCCATCGCCATATAGAATTTAAATTTTCAAAATAAAGCAAACAGTTCCACCGTACAGGGGCCGTACAGGGCTAAAACAAGTCACAAAAAAAAATAAAACTTATTGATCCACCTTCTCTCTTTATTCTTGGATTTTTCAAGTCCTTCTCTTCAAATGTCAAGATCTGCAAATTTCTTTTCAAATCCTCATTTAAAAATTACCTGGCTCTGATACCACTATTGCCCTCTAGAAAATATATTTAGTGCAAATCAACATTTTTATTTTTTGTACAAAGTAAGCTTTAAAAAGCTTATAAAAAATGAAGTTGGTTATAAAACCAACAAACGGGTAAATAACCTGAACATAACAAGAAAACTGAACAAACTATTTAACAAATAACTTTGGATCATAAATGATCCCAACATTTTTCTTGTCGAGGTTGATGACTAAAAAAATCTAATTTTGCTAATTTTTAGGGCAAAGTCCTCAATATATATTCATTTTTTTTTTTTAATGATTGGAATTACCTTTCTCATTGCGGCTTTAGTGGGTATTTTAGCAGGTATTCACGACAGGGTTCTAGTGCTTCAAATCTTGATGTCTTAGCCAAATTTTAATTGGATCGACACAAGTTACAATAACAAAGGAAATGATAGAATAATGGAGATCAAGGTTCCACTGTATTTATAGTTTCAATATGTTTTGAAAATGTAGATTTTTAATATGAATTTTATGTATGCAAACTCAATCGTATTGCCTTAAGAAGTCATCATATAGGTGGAGCATACAGGTCTTTATTTCTACGTCATTTCACCTTGGAGACTGCTTTGACCAATTTAGGGAGTTGATGCAATGTTGTTGGAATGGGTTTGCCTATCACACTTCAACTCTTCAGTCCTCCAATTTTGTTGTGACTCTAATACCACTATTCAAGCATGGGACAGGAGGAATAATTGATTATTCTATATTCAATGCTCAACATACATGATTTATTTTTGTACATATGCAAGCTTTTAAAAAGCTTACTCAAGTTGACTATAAAGAATCCAACTAATGGGTTTTAATTAACCCGATAACTAACCAACAAAATTAAATAAATAAAACTAAAAATATTAAATAAATACAAACTACATTGGATCATAAATGACCCAACATGTCTTGAATCAATAATTATGTCACCAATGATTCCTTGTTTTTGCTAAAGAACTTAGTTTTTTTTATTGTGTTTGATTTTGGTGATAGTTGTTGAAAAGTTTCACCAATCCTTTAGTGACAAGGATTTTTTTTAATTTTTTCTCATTTTCATATAATTATGTCTAATGTAGTAGCATAATGGACTTGTAATGAAAATCCATTTATTTATTGAGGTTGCCGATAAAAATAATGGCTATCTTATTTTCAAGGATGGACCAAGGGAACCTGCTAATTAATCCTCTTCATCATTTTAAGAATGACGAGAAACTCTCTCCATTTTGTTGTTTAGCATTACACAAATACATCACTCTTAAATGATGTTCAAAATTGTAGGATAAGTTTTTTACAAATCTTTCAAATAGATCTAAAAATGTTTTGATGGATCCCTTGGGGAGATGTCAGAACAATTCTAAAGCCTAGCCTCCTAGACTCTAGGGGTATAGTTTGATCAAATAGTTATCATTGTTTGTGACTTCTTGACATGACATGAAAAATTATATGGCATACTCTCTAAGATCACCATTTCCCTTGTATTTTTTTAAATTTGGTGGTTCAAAGTAATGAGGGAAGGGTATTCAAAGCATTTATTTGTTGAAAGGATAAGGGCAAAACTCTTCAATTTTGTATTTTGATTATGGTTTCCATCTTGTAATCCTTGGAGGGTATCCTTCATAGCTTGCCATTATTTTGAAAATGATGTACCCTTGAGTGGTGATGATGTAGGTAGGATAAAATTAGGTTTTGGCAACACAGGGGTCTAATCGGTATTTGATTGTTGATGGCTAGATTGTTGATGGTGTTGTGAAGGTTTTGATTTTGAAGGACTAACATGAGAAGCGAAGTCTGTCAACAGTTGACTTAGTTGTTGAAGTTGGTTAAACATGACTTAGGTTGGACCTTGAGGGTCCTGTTGTGATAAAATTGATTTCCATTTTCTAGGGTTGATATGATAGACACTAGTATTAGGGTTTTCATTTTTTGACTCTAGGTTTGATTTATGTTGGCCAATAAGATTGATAATAGTAGTGTCGTCCTAGTTTGGAAGGGTTTGGTCTTTCCTGATTATAATGTGACTAAGGTTTTTATGATTTTAATCTACAGGGAGCTTAGATCCTATTTCTATGATTTGCATAAGAATGCCATCTTTATTTTCATATAAAAACTAATATACTTGAGTACGACCATGTTTAATTTCAAACAAATCATTGTTTTAATCGATTTGGTTTGGAAGGATATTATTATCATCATCATCATAGATGTCCTTGATTAAAAGTTTCATCAAAACAGAATGGATTATGATGAAAATGGTTTTCCATGTTAAGGTTTTGATTTAGTCTAGCTTGATCTCTAGTTGTTAGTGCCATTGGTTCTGTTTAGGTTTGTTTTGGGATTGGTTTTGCACAAAGGGGAAAACAATGATATAACACACACATACACACAACCAATTCTATTCAAGTGATATTATAATTGAATATTGGCCCACATATTTATCTTGAAGGCACATTTTGGGTAATCTTAGGGAATGTTATTTTTCCAACACCATTATGCAATTACGGTTAAAAGTATTGTAAAATAGGTTTGTACAATCTCATTAGGGGAGTCCCCGATATACTTTAAAGTATATGAGGCCCAAATCCATGAAATAAGGGTGTTGTTGAAGGCCTAGGTATTTGTGGTAAAGCACCCCACCTCATAGAAATTAGGTAAACTAAATTTTTGTTTAGCCAATGACTATAAAAACTCCAAGGAATATTTATAGTCCATCAGAACATGAACTTTGGCTAGTGTTTGGTGATGAATTCCAAATCCCTAAACCCATAGGAAAGAGCAAAAGAAAGTTTGATACCATTTTTTATTTCCAAGATTACCTTATGACATGAGGAAAGAGCATACACAATTGCCAAATGTTAAAGATTAGAAAGGTTAAACTACTGAATAGAAACATTATAAATCATATAAAAATCATTGTTAGATAGTATAGAAATACTAAATTGTAATATAGGAACGTTGATGATCAGAAAAGGTTAGTATGAACAATAAAAATACTGCTAATTGAGACATGACTACTAAGCCTCATAACAAGAATGCCAAACTTCGGGACATAAATGCTAATGACTAAAAATAGTGTAGACAAGACAAGAACATTATTTCTCATGACAAAAATGCCAATCCTCAGCATAGAAATGCCAATCCTCAACATAACAATGTCAATCCTTATAAATTAGATAAAATTGCCTACACACTAGATAGAAATGCTCATATGTAAGATGAAAACACTGTTCTTGAGAGCAAGAATGCAAAAGATCAGATAAAAAATGTTAGTACACAAAAAATGAAAATGAAGGTCTAAAACTAACAAATAAACTTTATCTTTCTACCCAAAAATGACTATAACTTTAATCATATTGTGCAAATACCTATTAAACACAAAAATTAGTTAGAAATATTTTTCAATATAAGTGAAAAGCATGATAAATGGAAATGGTAATGGTCCCACCGGGTGTGCCAAAAATGTGTGTTAAAACTTAGAGCTATGCAAAAACCTAATTTTAGAGCTATGAAAAAAACTAAGAACAACTTTAGTACCTACTCTAAATCAAAACTTAAACCTCTGATTGAGCAATTAAAAGAGAAAACCAATTTACCTTCACCTACCAGGCGAAGAACCCTCTTTTTTGAGTGGATTTGCTCATGCAATGTTGAAGGATTGTGGTTGCTTCAATGGACTTGTGCAAGAATTTATGCATCATACGCCTATGAAGACAAATATTTTTCTTTGAATTTTTCCCAAAATCAATAAATGTGAAAATGAAAGATGAAGGATGTTCTTATATATTTTTGAATGGGGGAATGGGAACTTGGGATTAATTTAGATATTTAAATTTTAAATAGATGATATTTGATTTTCATTTAATGATAAAGTTGAGGGAGTTGATTGATTAATCAGTTGATTAAGGGAGTTGAGGGAATTGGTTGATTGGTTTAATGAGTTGATTGATTGGTTTAATGATTTGGTTAATTTGATTGATTTATTTATATTAATTTTTGTGTGTATAGAATTAGTTAATATTCAATTAACTAATTAATAGTGATTAATTATCTAATTATTTATGGGGTGATTTTAGTGGGATTAGATGGTATTATTGTATAATATATTGATTAACATGGTGATGCTAGTGCGGGTTAAATGGGTATCATGGTGTGTGGTGATGTTAGTGTGGGATAACTGATGATGGATTGGATGACAAATTAAGGTGGCATAATTAGGGTGTATATAATATCGATATATTACGTCATAATATTCGAAGTTGTTTTTTAGCTCAACATGATCATAATTTGGTCACATCATTTAACTCAATACAATTAACATCATTTATACTTCAATTTTGGATTACAAACTCAACATCAAAGCTCTAATTATCATACAATCACCTAAGTATTTGCTCATTTTAAATGTCATTGAACCCTATATTAGATTAAGTACTTACTAGTTCTGTCTTTTGTTGATGTTTTCCAACTCCTTATTCCCATTTTTCTATAAATTGAGTAAAAATTAATTAATTGATGCATTTTTCTTTGTTATGTAGTTGGCAAATTTCATCTATTAAAGTTTTTGATTCATTTATGCCCATGCTATTTAATTAATATCTTCCAATGGTTCTTTTGAACTTAGGTTAACATTAAAAAATAACCCTATAATTCGCCATGTACGAGCCTCCTATGGCTTGAGAATATGGAAATTGAAAAAAGTGGAAATTGATTGTCACACTTGGATTAGAAAAAAATGAAGGTAAACCTCCTTGTCATCAACATATCAAAGAGATTCTAGCATGGTACCCTAAAAATGTTTATTGATCATTAAAAGAGCATGACCATGCACTTTTTTGGGGGAAGTAAATTTTTTTCTCCTGAGTCCTTTCTAAAGTAATTAATGTATAGAACACTAGACATCATTGATGAATAAGTATATGGTTTTGGAGGAATTGATTTCCATAGATTATGCTATCACTATTATTCTTGTAATGAGAACATAGGGACCATAAATGTAAGTTGCATGTACATGAATATGTGAATTGAGTTTGTAATGCTATGAACATTATTATACATATATTTGTTATTCTTACTCTTCTACTTAACATGTTGTGTGTACATCTCATGATTTTCAATATGTTTTCTATATATATATATTTTAGGATTATCATTTTCAATTTCTTTTTTGTATTTGTGCCTATTTCATTTTATTTTACTATTTTGGACACCTATTGCTAGACATCATTGATGAACAAGTATTTGATCTAGAAATAATTTTATTTCCATAGATGATGTTACCAATATTATTCTTACAATGAGAATAAAAATGTCATAAATGTAAGTCCTGTTAGGTTGTGGAGCTAAAAGCTTCACCAGGATGCAAGCAGGAGAAGTTACGAAGGTTACGGAGGTTGCAGAGAGTTGCAGGGAAATCGACGTCGATCTGATCAACCGACGTCGGTCAGATAGCAGTGAAGAAGCAACTGATGTCGGTCACCAGTCGGCCGACATCGGTCAGGGAGGAGCCGACGTCGGCAGCCTGTGCGTGAACATGCAGTTTGCATGTTGATTCCAGAGAGTCTATTTTGAGACTGTTAGTTTGCATGTTAAAGGCTAGTCGTAGTCTTGAGTTGCGCATCTAATTATTGTAATTAAGATAGTCTAATTATTGTAAGCATGAGATCTATATATAGACTCATGGGCTGTATTGTAAACTTGTAGCTAGAGAGTAAGAGAGCTAAATAAGCTCCTTCTGAGAGAAGAGAGTAATGGTGTGTTCCTCCTAGTGCCACAGCACCAAGAGTGGATGCTGGTCTGGAGAATCAGAAGGGTTCTTCGTGTTTGTATGATCTTGGTCAGCAGGTGAGCATGGCTTCTTTTGGAGATCTATAATGGTGAGTAAGGTCTAGTGATTTGCAGGTAGCAGCAAAGAGCAGGAGATCTACTTGGAGTACGGTTGTGTACTTGGTGTACTGGCAGCGTTGTTTCTGACTGGTGGAGGTGAACATCAATTATGTATTGGAGTTGATTGTTGGGACCGAGAGAGAGAGCGAAGAAGGTCTTGAGGTGTGGCGAGCCTTTGAGGTGGAAGAAGTGGCATCTTCTTTATTGTATATTCTTCTGAGTGATTATTAATACAATTGTGTATTGTCTCTCATATTCCTGTGTTGTTTCATATTTCTAGTTACTTATTGATTCTAGTTAAATTTCATGTTTAATTGCTAATACAAGAAGTAATCATATATGCTCTATTGGTGGAGCAAGATCTTGACAAATCCCAATGCACATAAATATGTGAATCAAATTTGTAACACTATGAACATTATTAATTATATATATAATATATATAAATCTTTCTTTTCTAATTAACTCTATTATATGTAAATCTCATGATTTTCAGTACATTTTCTATATAAAAAATAAGATTGTCATTTTCATATTTATATATATTTCATTCCATTTTACCAATTTAGGTTGTGATCCTTTGTTGATTTCTAATGTTTTTTTGCTTCCAATAAAAGTAACCTACATGAACCCCTCATATTCGGTACACATTCACAAAGTTAATTCACAAAGTTAATAGAAATAGTGAATGTCTTTAAACACTATGTAAATGCATTAGTTATTAAAATACACTAAAACATTAAACAAACGAAAGTGAATCTTGGGCTCAAAAAATATTACATCATGTTTTGAGAATTTCAAAATATACATAAACTTCAACCTAATTTGTTATTTCATGCCTTTGTTTTCTCTTAGGATGTTTTCTTTGAAGAAATTTTTATAAATCCCTTCGCATTGTAATGGATATTAGTGATTTACTAGCTACTAAATAAACCCTTCCTTCCCATTATAATGGAATTAATAAGCTACTAACTTTTACTTAATCAATTAAAATTCTTATAAATATCAATTAATTGTGCAGGATTATGACAATATATTTGCAACTTATAATAGTAAAACATGACTTCATTTTAAGATTAGGTATGAATAGAAAATAATAATCCAATGATGCTTCTTTTAGGATGTTTTATTTTCCTTAGTTATTACCTTGATATATAAACATTTTTCATTTCAAATTATCTTAACGAGCGATACAAAAAAAATGCATAAAAGCATAAATCTTAAGTTTCAATTATCGAGGCACAGAAAAATAAATACATTACAATTTTTTTATATCAAGACAAGAAAACACAAATACAACACAAAATCCTTCAAATCACAATGAAAATGAGTATGCAAAGTGACATAAACCATATTTATTTTAGATCTTTTATATGTAAACTAGATATACATAAACCAAATTACTTTTAGAATGTAGTTTTCTACCTAGATAAGAAACCCATTGAGAGTTAAAAAAATCCCAAAAAATAAATTTAAACTCTAAAGATTTATATCTTAAAATACCTATCAAACTCTAGACATATTTAAATTCAAAGGAAAAACTCTTAGTTTTATTTTCTATTTTTTATTAGAACCTCTCGATTACATAAATATCAATATTTTTACCCATGTTTTAGATTACATATAATGGATTACAATACTGAGCAAGTGTACATCTAAATAAGATCCTTCCTTGAAGAAAGTTTTATTTTCCATTTAAAAAAAATAGTCTAACTAAAATAAATCTAAATAAAAATCAAAATATTTTAAAACTTAGATCAAACTATATGTAATACTAAACCAAAAAAAAAAAAAAAAAAGAGTACAAAATTAACATATATTTTTAATGTGAAACTTATAATCTCAATGTGTCAATGGTTTTGTCTTCTCTTTCTCTTTACAAAATTTACTTTTCTTCATTCCTCAATTTACTATATCTTCTCAACTTTCTCTACCATATCTCTAGTGAAGTGTTTTCAAGTAATATTCGAAAAGGGATGGGGAATGTTCAAAAAGTGACAACAAATGTTGAGAAAGGGATAGTGAATATTGAGAAATGGAAAGGATAAATGAAGAAATGAAAAAATACTTGATATTCTTATCATTTTACCTTTTTTAAAATTCATGTTACAAAACATTATAATGGTGTAGTAAATTTATAACACCCTTACCACATGTTTATATAAAAATATAGATAAATTAAAGACATATTTATGATAATTGAATGATATAATTGTTATATTAATACAACACACTAAAATTAGTTTATGACAAATTTCTAATGGAACTTTTCTATGACAACCTTCAAAAATTTAAGCCAGAGTTATGATGGAGAAAAATTGTATATCTTTAGAATGACATAAAACTGACCATAAAGGATCGTCTCAAACCTAACTTAAATCATGTGAAATTTAATGGTGATATATACAAAACACTAGACATTGAATTGATAAGATCTTGAAGAAATAACTCTAATATCTATCAATTTATAAAACATGTTAATTTTGATTAAAGACAAATTGGACCCCAGATTAAGGAATGGGGTGTATAAGATAGAAAGTTCATGTGATAGACCTTATATTGGTGGAATGGACATATAAATATAAATGAGGATTATAGAACATAACACCAATATTAAATATGATATGGTTGAGAAATTTGTATTTGTGGAACATTCTTTAGCAACAAACAATATATTTGTATTGATAAGGAAAAAGTTTTAGTTAAAGAGGATCATTATGTAAAACGTCATTTAAGAGAGGTTATTGAAAATGTTCATCATGGTAACAAAATCAATAAAAATAATGTTTTAAATATTAAAAAGGTTTAAAAACTAGTTATCCATAATCTTTTAAAGACATAATATTATTTTATGACAAAAAATCTTGATATAATTTATTAAAATTGATTATACTTTTAGTTTTTCCTAAATTTCTACTTTAAATAGTAAATTTTTAAAATTAATAAATAATATTTAATAATTTCAAAATAATTCGATGTATAATATCTTGCAATCAATTAATAATAATAATGAATTATAAAAAAATGAAAGTAATCCATATATTTTCAAGCGATTTAATTTTTTTTTAAAAAGGTCTACAAAATAAACCCATAATATTAATACATAAATATAAACACAATTGCATCCAAATATATTCCACAAATTTTTTTATGTGCAAATCTCAAGACTTAACAATAGTTAAAACAAACAAATATAATAATGAATGTAAAAAGTTTGATAGAGAAAATCATAGAAGCGAGTCAAAATAAAAATTATTTTAGAACTATATAACTGAAGAAATGAAATAAAAACAAAAGAAATGTTGGAAAATATTCCTAATTATTATATTACAAAAGAAAACAAATTTCTAATTTAATAAGTAGATCTATAAGAAATAATAAAAGTAATGACGAGTCTAGGTGTAGAAAAATCTCCATGTCGAGATGGATATGAAGTAAGATTTTTCTACAAATTTTGGGATATTCTAGACTTGAAGGTGAGAAATAGAAGAATCTAGAAGAAAACAATCAATTTTGAAAAAATGGATTAGTATTTTATTAGCTTTGATCCTAAAAAGTGTATTACATAAAATTATTGAAGAACATAAAAATTTTGTATAAGAAGATATATTAAAATTTTAAATTATAATAGTGTGTTTTATATTTTAGTATTATAATTTCACAAATTTGTTTTATGGTAAGATTATTAAGAAAAATATTGGGATCTATAATTTGCTCATTACCTTTATTGCTATCAAGATTGATGGGTCTTTTATTGTTCAGAGTATTTGGAAAATCTTTGAAATGATTAAAATATTTTTCAAATAGGTTGGGGATGAATTTAGATCTGGACTTTCTTTCAATGATCATTACATTTGGTAGTCTTTTATTGCTTCCAACAATAGTGTTTTGCTTACTGAAACTCTTTGTACTAAAGCACTTTGGATTTTTTTAAAAGGCATTTTTAATATGTGAGATCTTATTTTGAGATTAGACTCCATGGCCCATTCTACAAAGAAAGTATAAGTTGCTTGCTTTTGATAGGTCTTCTATTTTGCATATTCATAAACTTATTTTCGATATTATGATGCACAAGCTAGGGCTTCAACTACTAATAACATGGTGAAAAGACTAGGGTTGTAATTATAACAATCCCACTGGTTTTACCAGAATATTATAATATTTAAAAAAAAATTAAAAACACATATTTAATATATAGATTTCACCATGAGAAACCTAACTAGTGATATTTAATTAATTTTATTAATTTAGTTAACCAAAAAGGTCATAGCTAATCCACTTAGCTAAGGATCATCATGAACAGATATGCCAATCATGAACAATATTGAATAACCATAAATATTGCTTATAATCATAAATAAAATAGTGCAAATTACAACCATTGTTATAAAAGTAAAATGTATGAATGTTACGGTTTTTAGCAATACATAATAATATCTCAATGATAAAACATGATTCAAAGCTCCACAGAGCAAAGTCTCCACGACTCAAGTATCAATCTATAATCTCAAGTGTAGTCTCAAGTATAATACTCCAGATGGGAGAGAGAGCATCATTCAAGCACTTTTTCACACCAACCACAAACTATAGATCCCCCACACTATCTCCCAAACAATGGGATGGCCCTCTTTTCATGGATGGGTAGATAATGACAGTGTGGGAATCCAGAGTAACAAACCATGACTTGCGTGTTGAAGATATCTAATACATAATATGTATAAAAAAAATCGATTATAATATAATATCATACAAATATAAAAACTATATCAACATATGAAATGATAATGTTTAAATAAAATATTACTTTGGCTAAAGTTTTCAATAAAATTTGATCTCTAGGATCAATCAAATTCATACACACCACTTGATCGGATTACTCCTCATCTTGCATTGATGGCACTAATTAAGTTCCATCCACTACTTATTTAATGTCATGAATGCGAGATTTAGTTAATATATAATAATATAAAAACTAATAGATTCAAACATAATATCCCCTATTAATAGAGAAAATATGCAAAGTACAAAAATATAATTTCATTCATTTAGTCTGTCAAATGAATTGTAATAAATCTATAATTCTTTAATTTATTATAAAATAATAAATAGAATCAAAATACAGTCCTTAATACAATTTTGTCATCCAGATAAGAATCATATTTAGACTAACAATTACTTAATATCACTATGTAACTGTAAAAGTTATTCTCTCGACTTTTATTCATTTAAATCTAGTTTAAATATATTTTATATATCCCAAATATAACCAAAATCCAATCTTTTATCCTTTATAAAAGATCTATTATTTAACAATTAAATTCCATAAACTTATAATTTAAACCAAACATCCAATATAATATATATCCCTAAATCTTTATTATGTTAAATATTGCATATAATATACACAATAAACAAACATCTCAGTGTGGAGTAATGTTTCAGATTTATATAAGAATTCCCTAAACAACTACACATTCTATACATTTATACTTTAATAACATAAGGTATAAGATTTAAGAACTCCAAGCGTAAATAAGTTATATAACACTTATTCTTTTTATCTAACAAAACACTCATATCATGTATTGTTTCAAACTTAAATATAATGACCAATCAATTTATGATTTAGGAGTTTTGCTAAAAATTCATGCACAAACTGTTATTTATGCAAGGTTATCAAACCAAATACATTCCAAATTAAGTTTTTATTCACTCTTTTAAAATTGGAAGACACAACAAATTTATGTTTTTATCTATTCAATCCGTGCTTAGTCTATAACCTGACCAAGACTCAATCTTCTAAGTTTAACCCCAATGTTAATTTTGTTTACAAAGCCAATGCATAAAACCATCAAACAAATGTTCAACACAATCAAATGTTTATCAATGTAACCCAAACATATTGACATCAACACAGTCAAATTAACGTAAATATAAATTCCCAACTATCAATCATTCGACACAGTTGAATTATAATCATTCCATAGTTGACACTATCAATGTTAATTTAGATAATCCCTACGCAATCTATAGATCAACTAAGTTGATTATGATATTATATTTTAAATTTGTTTCATAGTTTGATCAATCATTTAATATGAAATCAAACCCAGTTATTATTAACTCTTTTCAGTATAAACCCAAAATCATAATCCCAATGAATACAATCACTATATTTATGTATAATCACACAAATTATGTTCACGCATTCATTTATTAAATTGTCTGCATACTATTATAGTAACTAGTCATTCTCATACCAACACATTTTAATCAACTCTCAGTTATTATAGGGTTAATGTTAGTCATATATATATATATATATATATATACACTTTGTTATATATATATATATATATATAGGTGTGTGTGTGTGTATATATACACACACACACATCGATGAGTACATATATCCCAGGTCATCAAGGTCCTATTGGGTATATACACAGCTCTATAGATACATATATATACTTCAAGTGAATTAAAAGAAAGTAACCTCTTTTCCATTTTTACATAGTCGAACCAATTTAAAAATACAATATACCCTCTCATTAAAATTGACTATATATATAACCTATTCATAATGCTATAACACTTTAATAAAAAAGTCCATGAAACTTTCATCAACTTTGAATTGATAGAGGGTTAAAGGCATAGATTCCACACGGGTGATTTCAAATAAATCAAACACCTACGCCCCCACCCTTTACCCTTTGCGATTAAGGGATTTGATGTAGGGTTCTGTGAAGGCCAAGCCTTTCACAGGGCCCTACAATACATTTCAAACAAATGAATACCCTTTTATTCCATCAATTCATTTATCAATTTATAACCAACATTAACACATAAAAATTTAAGTACAAAACCAACCTGAATATTCTTTCGAATGACTTGAACTTTTTATGTTCGAAATCCTTTAAGCTTTCTCTTTTTGTCTATAAATTTATGTATGTCTGTGTCATCGTGCCCCACACTTATTTTTCTTTTCCTTTTATTTAGATTCATCACCTTCTTGTGCTTTAATTTCTCCTCCATTCCCGTCAGACAAAACTGACTGATAAAAATGCATGCTAAAAATTCTCAATAGAACTCTACAGTCTGCCACCATGCAGCCATAACCAACTCTCTATACTTTTTGCCAAATGATTGTTAACTCAGAGTCAATGGATGATTAGAAACCCTAATCATCTTGATACTTCCAAGGAATTCCTAAATAATCATTCTATAATCTTTATAAAATTTGTATGCCATTGCCTTAACAAACAATCATCGACTTCCCAAAATTGACCAACTAAATCATAAGTCACATAGTCGCCAAGTTTATTCCACGTAACGACTATCTTAGTCAATAACCATTGTATTTCCATGCAATGTCTATCAATAAAATAATGATTATAATGCATGATAATACTCTTAGGTATTATCATATTATAGTTCCATGTTACTATGTTATCCACAAATATACATAGCAATTACAATGATTTCCTAAAATCATTTAACAATTAAAACAATGTATTCATATATTATGAAATTCAAACCTTGGGTCAAAGAGTTAATTAAATACAAAGATATTTAAAAACAATGTTATTTATATCTTTCAACATATAGATTTAGCATATATAATAATAATAATCTTTAATTATTATTATTTAAAAATTATAAATCAAATAATAATAATGAAACCCATTTAAAACATCATATCGTTATACTATGCAATCATACCTAACAAGGTAGTAAGGTAAGTAAAACATAACCAAATTCACTCATTCAGTCAAACAATTGCATTATATATGATAAACTAATATGATCATAAAACTAGAGAAATCACTTAAACAATCAACACGATCATCATCAACAATCAAGATTATACCAAAAAGCATATTAACAATCACCTAAATATATATATATATATATATATATATATATATATATATATATATATATATATATATATATATATATATATATATAACATGCTATACTATCTATATCAAACAATTAATTATGAAACATGATTTATTAAGTGGTGTGTGCAAGGGTTTTTGAATTCATTCTTTATATTCCTCAACGTCTCCATCTGAACCACCCTCTCCGATGATACTCTCCCTCCGCCACACTCTAAGAGAAGAATATATTCTACATCTATGTCACGATAATGAAGGTGGTTAGCGCAAAAAATAATTATATTTGTAAAATAATGTTGTATATCTAACAAACACGATCACAATGTATAAAATATATAAAAGTAATGCTAACTCATAGCATCTAATCATGTAAATTAAGCAACATAAACTGTCACATAATCATCATATGTTATTAATCTTAATCAAATTTTAGTTAACCCACTAATCAACCATAATAATCCATGGATCAAATAGGTTATTTAGTGTAGAGAAAAATCAAGATGTGATAGTAATTATGACACATCAATTAATCATTTCTATTCAGGTATTATGTATCAAATTATGAGACCTTTTTTTCATTGGATCATGGCAAGTTGAACATCCAATGGTGTCTAAACTCTTCCCCTGGGACTTGGCTTGCTTGTCGTAACTGAAACTGGGAAGCTAAGCTCGAGCCTAAACTTTCTCATTTTGTTTTGGTGTTTAGTCTACCAAGGTCTTCTACTAAGAGATAGACTACACTACATTAGGATTTCTTCTCCCAAGTGTCTTACACGTAGTAGGCCAGAGAATTTCAAGCATTTGATTTGGAGTTTCTTATAGGCCTGTGGGGCTTGGTAGTGGATCCATAATATTTACATGCCTTTTCATTGATATCCCAATAATTAAAAGATGACTTTGTTTTGAGACTATTTTCAATGGCTGGGCGATATCAATTTTATTTGATTTTTTTTCAAAACTTATATTCTTTTTCAACTTTAGAAAACTAGTAATTTTACAATCTTTAGTAATAACATTATTTCATAATAATTTTCCACTAATGATAAAACTTATGTGTTTATCTCTACTTTCTTTTAGATTTAAGTGCAAGCCAATAAAGTGCCCTTATAGATTAACCTATAATAATGTATCCATTTCTTTTTTGTGAATAGTATTTTATAATAATATATGGGCTAAGGGGACCAGTAGTTGAGGGGGGTCAAATGGTTGTGACCCCTTTCCCTGGTCATGAGTTATTAAGATTTATTTGATTATGTGTTATGGGTTGTTTAATTGTTGCAAAAGATACTTAAACATTTTAGTGTTAGACCATTAATTTTTTGAATAATTAATATTAAAAATTATGAACCTTTCTATATAATTATTGGCCCCCTTCCAAAATAGATGCACATTCTAATTAAAAATAAAATATGCATCATATTCAACAAAATGAATATCATTTACATTAATATCAATATTAATTTCATTAATACAAATATCATTTTCATTAATATAGATATGAAGTTCAAACTAAAGTATAACTTTAAAAAAATTACATGCTTTACTTATATTTTAAAGGTGTAAACATTTGAAAAAAATCAACCTCAATAAATATTTTGAGCCCCTCAATTGCACTTTTGTGCCTCTGATTGTAAGGTGTATGGGAGAAAAGTTACAACATTTGGTCCACATAATTTTAATTATAGCCTATAAATTTTAAAATTCAAACATTTGGCTCCAACATATGACTCCACAAACCTCCATTCATTAATGTCACCTACAAAATTGAATGCAAATACAAATCTAAACCTCAACATTCATAGACAATTCAAAATTCAAATTTCAAATTATCTTCTATAAATCAAACAAAACTATAGAAATGCTAATTTTTTATTTGTAGAGAGAGTTTGAATTATAAATTTTTATTTGCAAAGAGTGTCAGATTCGAATTAAAATGCAAGCAAAAATTCAACATTCAAGCACCAACATATTTAGAGGATCCTGTTGCAGGTTAGAAATTTGTAGTTTGTATACTGACACACCAGTAAATTTTAATTGTTTTTCTATAGAGTCAAAACATTTTTTTCATTCAAGTCCACAGGTTACTAATTTAGATTTATAAATATTTTAAATTTAGATTGACATAGCTATTGTTCATATATTTTTCATTCACTTTGCTCTGTTATTTATATATGCATCACATATCTATTGGGTTGAGCTCAGGATGGAAGATGCGTGGGTCATTACTGTGGAAACCACAATCATTTTTCATGTGGCTTGATGGAATTTTCTTCATCATTGTGGTAAGTTAATGCTTCCTTATGTGCCATAAACAAATGTTCTTGGTTATTTATATTTTTGCATGGTTGTTATGGTTATTATGCCTTGTATGTTCTTATTTTCTTTTATGTGCTTTTTACGTTCTTGGGTTTCTTGATCTAATTTCTTCAATTTTTTTTTTGTGTGTCTTCACATATGAGTAAATTTTTACTGATATGTTAATGGAGTGATGGAATGTTACACCAAAAAATGTCTCTCCTTACCTTTTTTACAAACCTCCTCCCCAAAAATAGCCATGGAATGTACCCAAAAGTTCTTGACCATGCAACATTTCACAGAGAAATTTCAGTTGGCAAAATGGAGGGATGAAAACTATTATTATTTTGCCTTCTATGTTCATTATTTTTTAATGTGATTTCATAAATGATTAAATGTTTATCGATATGTTAATGGAGTGATGAAATGTTACATAAAGGTGTGTTTTTTGTTAATTAACCCACAACTGTGTTCTTTTTCTTTTCATATGGTTGTTATTTTTATTGTGCCTTCAAATCCCTTATTGGAAGATGGTTGTTGGAGGGATGAAAATTTACCCAATTCTGAACCCACATCATTCACATTTTTTCATTCACATCTTGCTCCAAATTTGCAAGTATTTGAATGGAAGCCTTGGATGTTTTCTAAATTCATGTCACTATGTGCTTCATTTTTTGTCACATTTCAATTTTCTTGCATGACATTGGTTGGAAGACACATCATTCACTTTTTTGTAGATGCAAGCACCAATTTTTTCATGCACAGACCAAAAACTATTATTTACATATGTACCTATCATTTAATGTTGTTGTGTTTTCATGCCAAATTCTAAACCCACAATGTCTACATGTTTTCATTCACATCTTACTCCATTTTTTTGGTTTTTATTCATATATTTTTGTCAATGAATGTTATTGTGTTATTCATTCATAGTTTTTGAGCTGAAACTGTTCTTTATTGTCATTTTTTTTGATAAATCACTCAACATTTTCTATTGTGTGTATGGAAACCCTAGACTTTTTTGATATGTTATTCTAAATTAATATGGGTCATTCATATAAAATGATGTGCCATGTTAAAAGATGAGTGTATCTGCAACACATAACACTTACTAGTATGTTGATGGAAGCCATAAGGGTTTTGATTGTGGTACCTATGAATTAATGTTGTTGTGTTATTCATTCAAAATTTATAAGTTGTTATTATTTTAATGTTGATGGAAGTCCTAAAGGTGCTTCACTACATGAAGCATTGAAAGTCACCCTATAATTGTGGATATAATTAAAGACTCCTTATTTACAAGGTGCATTTAAATGTTCCTAGTAGTGAACAACCATATGTTGATTTTTTATTGATATGTTCATGTCAATTAATATTTTTGTTATTTGTTTCTCCCTCTCTCAGCCTATTTGGTGGGCTCACTTGAGGAGGCAGACTTAAACCATCAGGTTTAAAATTATGACCACTAATAATATTAAAAAATAAATTATTCTAGTTGTGGCTTAAATTACTATGGGTCATTAATATGAAATTAAGTTCCATGATCGAGGATGAGTGTGTCCACAACATTTAACATTTATCGGTATGTGCAAAGAAGCACGCAGGTTTTCATTTGCAAACCAATAAATGTTTATGTCTTTATATCAAAATTAAGAATGTCATTAACATACTATTAAATGTTCAGGTCGACGTATCAAACAAAATCCTTCTCTCAACTCATAATACTATGCTTGTCATATGTTCTTGTGATTTATTGTAGTTGTTTTATTCATTCATAGTTTAAATTATGCAAACATTCTTTCTCATAGTTGTTGTTCTTATGTTTTCCATTTTATTGTCATTTACTTATGTAATTTATTAATTGTTGTTGTTCAACATGAGGAATGTGAAGAAGAGGACACAATATGTCCCAAAATAGCCATGTGCAACTTTGAAGAATAGAGTAGTCAAAATTTTTGAATATGTTAACAAAATTACACAACCCACTTCAAAGCAGACTATATACCCCCAACCAACCACATAAAGAAGGAAGCCATCATAAATGTTACCGTCAATGTGCGTGTGTCATTACACTTTAAGTGGATAGTGGAAGATATGGAATGTGCAATGAGAGATGTGGACCATAATAGTTACTTCATAAGTGTCACAATGGTTAAGTGGGGCATCAAAATAATTACTTTGTCAAGTTGGCTGAAAGGAATCACATCTACCAATAAGAAGGGCCCACCCACTATTCTATCAATAACAGAAAAAAGTGATATAGTTAAATGGTGTAAGGACTTAGTCGACATGGGGCATGGGTTGGACATATCACATTTCAAGGCACACATTGCCCACATATGTAAAATTAATCCCAACCCTTTCAATGATGATGTCCCCAACAAGTCATGGTGTAAAGGATTCAAAAATAAGCACCCTGATTTGTCTATGAGAATTGTAGAAGAACTGAACAAAGATAGGGTTATCATGCTAAGGTCATCCAATATATGCAATTTTTATGAGAACTTGAAAAAAAATTATGTCAAAATCAATTATGGGCTACAAATAATCTAGAATTGTGATGAGTCAAGGGTGCAAGTTGGAAGGAATTACAGTATGTGAATCATTGCCAAGAAATGGGCAAGGAGTGTGCCATAAATAATATCAAAGAATAGAGAATGAATAATTATTTTAGCATGTGGGAATGTAGCTGGGTAGAACATCATGGGGTTATACCTCTTCAAATTGAAGAGGCAATTGCATGATTTCATTATTAGATGTGGACCAGGTGCATGCATACCTGCCTAAGCCCACGTATGGATGACAAAAGAACTATTCATGAATTGGCTGCATCATTTTATGAGATTTTTACCAAGAGGAGTTTCACCTAGTAATAAACATCTTCTCATTTTTAATGGGCATGACATCCATATCGTACTTTTAATGATGTAAGAGGATAGATCTACTTACATTTCCCACACTTGATGTAAGTGTCTTTGGTCCATTCAATGCATACTTCATGAATCAGAGGATGATATGGATGAATACACATCATGGTTGTGAGATAAAGAGACAAGAATTGGCCACTTTGGGTAGCATAAGTATGAATATGGCACTGACTCCAAAGAATATCAAATCTAGATTTTGACATACAGGTATATGACCCCTTAACCTTGAGGCACTAGTTAATGATGTGAATCTGAATACAATGTTCCATGTCAAAGAGGATAAAGTAAGTGTTACAAAAAATATAATGAGGTTGGCATGACTAACTAAGGAATACATTGAAGGTACAATGGATAAGATAGAACAAATGAAGGAAGGTGATGTTGTCTAGGGTGAAGAAGGTGAAACAATAAATGAAATAAATGTTGCCAATATAAAAAGTGTTAAACATGAAACAACTCATCCAAATGTTATATATGTTGACAGTGTAGAGGCTTTGAATGTCCATTCCAATGAAATGGATGTAACATTCAGTTTCAGCCAAGACAATTTAAGTCTACCTATGCAAGTAAGGCCACCACATTGGCTAAAGGAGGATATAACAAATCAATACCTAAAATGTGAAATTATTGAAGTTGATATTTCTATGTTGATGTCATCATTGTAACTTTCTATTCCACTAGAAATAGTTCATTATTATGAACCTAATGGACAATGGAGTGCATGCGATGAAATGGTTGATCTAGATACTGACAAAGAAACTATAGAAATTAATGGACAATAAATCAATAAATATATGCAAACATAAAGTAATGACTCTCAAACTCTAATGTTGGCATTCCTGAAATTACCAACTGAAAGGATTATAATGAAATTAGGAAACATTGTAGTCAAGCTGAGCTGACAATCACAAGTTCTCACATCAGACGAGTATCAAAAAATGTTTACAGAATAGGATACCCACAATAAGGAGAATGAATAATTAAAGGAAATCAATAAATAAGAATATGATGATAGGAAATCCTTAAGGTAGGTTGAGAGGGAAATAAGGGAAAATAAAAAACTTGAAAATGCAAGAAAAAGGCATATGAAGGAGAAAAATAAGATACAATAAAGGCAAGAAAAGGAGAAAAAGAGAGATCAAGAAAAAATAGACAAAGAATTATATAAGTCTAGAAGAGAATTGGAGAGGCAAAGTCATTCTAGCATAAAATTTAACCCTCTACCTGAACAACAACAGATATTGAATGACATGATAAATATTATATTCCTAATTAGTTCAAGTGGTACCACTTTTATTTAATTTAACTATTGGAGGTACAACCATTAAGGGGGGGGGGTGAATCTATGTGCAAAATCTTATTTCAATTTCATATATCATCCATTAATCAATCAAAATAGATCTAGAGATATGGCAATGCATAAATAATCGTTCATATGAGCAAGAAGTGGAAACATAATACATAAACACAAGAACTATATGGAAAACCCTCATGGAGAATAAAAACCAATAATAAACTACTTGGAATACATTCCTATAAGCAATGGGTCAAACTTTTAGTGAGGCACCGACCCCACAAGGAGCACCAACCCCTCACTTGTCAAACACCAACTCAATTTGTCCTTTAGCAAACACCAACTTGTAAGGAGGCGCAAACCTCTTTAGTTAACTCATAACCAAATTAGATACCTTAAATCTCTTATTGTCCTTAGACACTTTTTGTTTGTTCAAATAAATATTACCTCCTTATTTTACTCTTCTCACTCTTTTATCTCTCTCAAATAGCCTATTAGGCCTTCTCACTCAACTAGCCCTTTCCTTGGTAAATTAGGTCATATGACCTTGATTATCACCTATAGAAACACATTTATATATACATGAAATGTTCATAACACATTTTTGATGATATTTAAGCCATTCACCTGGTTACCACAACTCTATATCATTCACTCATATCCTCAATTGTATAACTAGTCAAATTAGGCATATTAGACCTTCTCTTTATACTTGATTCTTGCTCTCACTCATCTTGGTCAGCCAAGAACATATACATACTTGGATAATACTTGGAATAGATCAAAAAACATGTTTCACAAGTGAAACAACCACCACATAGGTTGGTCGTTACCCTTAAGGGCCAAAATCACCATTAAGCCTAACAGAGACATAATGCAATTAGGCCTTTTCTAAGCACACGTTTCACTTAGGCATCCTTGGAACACTTTGAGCCTCCATAAATATATTATAAAATTAATAAATAATTAAATTATACCCTTGATAATCTCACCTTATTTACCCAACACCATTTAACTCATTTCACTCTTTGAACCACACAATTATGTCTACTTCACAATTAGGCCTTTTCACTACCAGAAAGTTAGTCTTTACCAAATCTGATGCATAAACTCAAGTTATACACATAACCTAAACATAAAATTGTGTTAATTATAATTCACCAAGTAGGTCAAAATACCTCAAAGTTATCTCAGATTCAAATCATGTTCATTATAATTCACCAAATAGGTCAAAATACCTCAAACTAATCGACTTCATATGCTCACTCAAAACCACACATAGGCCTTAAGAACCTAGTGAAAAACATTTGAATTTTCACACCTTAATGGGAGTTTTTGATGAGTATAAATTTGTTAAAATTAACCTATGATAAATCAATAACAACTTAATGTGCATTTTATTCATCAAATCTATGTAAAAAGACTTAGGAACAACATTCTCACTCATACACAAAAAATTTCTTGTAGCTCCAAAAACAGTCATGAAGATAAAAATTTATAACACTTGTGCAAACACTTTTATAAACTTAAAATGGTTTTAAATTATTCTTAATAATATTTATAACATATTTTAGTAGATATATTACAAGGTTCAATATCAATATTGGTCTTACAGATCAATCTCACATCTACACCCTATATAGACTTCACTATGTTAGACAGATCACTCTGAGAACAAATTTTAGATTGTTTATGTGCATAAAAAAAACTTTTAAACAAATTGGATATGAGTTATAGGTATTTAAATATGACCCCATGCATTTGTATCCATCCCTAATCCTCTGTAACCAATCCCTAATCTCTTTCTCACTACTGCCTAGTTTTCTCATTGTCTTGCTCATTAGGTCCTTTTAGTGATAGGCCCACTTACATAACCATTTTAGCACATTTAGGGTCTAAAACCTGATAAAAAACTTATATTATCACAAATTATAAGTATCACACATCATTCTCCATCTATTTGCATGCTTTCACCTAGTCAACAATGCTTGTTACATCAAAAAATTTAGAAACAAGGGGTTTCCTGTAGCTTCGACTCACTCTTATGACAAACCAAAACCACTTGGAGAAACCTGAAAAAGTCATTTACATGTTATAAACATAAAAATAGGTCAAAAAAACCATTCTCATCTATAACTGACAATATATTTCTTATCAGGGCATTATGAGGGTTTTAAGTGGGTTTTGACTAGTTTCCCTTCTTAGCCATCGTTCATAAAGGATTGAGCCTAAGCTCCAAGAATAATGCAAATAAATTCAAGATAGGACCCTTAAATAACTTCCATGAACTACTTATGATCTCATGCAAAGGTTGCATGTGCCAATAAGCATAATAAATTCCTTTTCAGGTCTGTAACACCCTATTCTGTGCACATAGAAAACCTTAACACCAATTTTCATGATTTATACTTTATTATATGACCTAAAAGTTGGTCAAAACACATAAATAAACTCTCACACATATTTTAATTCTCTCAAGATATCTAGAACCTTGGGAAATTAAATTAGGTCACATTAGGTCTCTTTTGCATATTAGGCCTTGAACTGTCAATCATGCTTAGACCTTGATCACACCTTAAAACCTATTGTACTATCCTTAATACCTCATATTCATGTCATAAAACCTCATATATTGATCACAAATATCTAACCTTCTTCACACAAGTCTCATATTGCTCAACTCATCATGCTACTAGGCCTATGCCTTCTCATTAGGTCTCTCAAGTACATGGCTTATGAACTCAACATCAATAACAATAAAGACAACTTATATGAAATATCCCCCTTAAATGGCTTAATGCATACCTTAGAACACATTCTCAACAATATCCCCCTTTTTCATTGATGACAACCACTCATTGATGGCTATTATTCAAAGAAGCTTCTCTTATTGGGATACATCTCCACCATGCAGGTCAATCTCCCCATTTGACATTAATGACAAATCACTACCTAAAACAAAACTTATATATATATATATATATATATATATATATATATATATATATATATATATATATATATATATATATATATATATATATATATATATATATATATAAGTGAAAGATCATATCAACAAGCTCCCCCTATCTCATTGCATATCTCAGATATCTTCTTCTTGAAAAATTGATATGACTCCCCCTTTGACCTCACAACTTGTGCAATGCTTTCCTACTCTTGAAGTTAAAACACCTCCTCATCATCTCCCCCTAAGAAATTTGACTTACTTAGTGACTATTATGAATAGGAATCACACCTAATTCCTATATGAGATGTTCAAAAGTAGCCTTTGGAAGAGGCTTAGTCAAGATATCTATAATCTGATCCTTGATAGACACAAATTCAAGCTTAATAATTTGTTTACTCACTTGTTCTCTTAATAAATTATAATTGATAGGAATTTTATTGGTCCTTGAATTCAAGACATGGTTATTTAAAATGTTTATGGCACTAGTATTATCACAAAAAATAGGACTAGGACCATCAAACTCCACCTTGTAGTCTCTTAAGGTTTGTCTCATCCACAACACTTGAGTACAACATGAAACTATTATAATGTACTTAGCCTCACAAGTAGATAAAGCCACTAATGGTTGTTTCTTGCTTATCCATGAGACTAGGTACTTACCTAAGAAGAAGGATCCTCCACTAGTGCCCTTACTGTCATCTAGACTCCCAACCCAATATGCATATATATAGGCTACTAGATCAAACTTATTGTTCTTTGGGTATCATAATCCATATTCCATAGTTAATTTGAGATACCTAAGTATCCTCTTGATTGCTTGTAGATGAATTTCCTTAGGATCTACTTGAAATCTTCCCACAAGACCTACTATTTGCATGATGCCAGGTCTAAAGGTAGTCATATATAACAAACTCCCAATCATGGATTTATATTTTGTCTGATTGGCCTTTAAAGACTCATCCTTATTACTTACCTTGCATCCTATAACTATAAGTGTACTTATAGCCTTGAAATATTCCATTTCAAACTTCTTTAACATCTCTTTTATATACTTGACCTATGAGGTGAACATAACTTTTTCAGATTGACTGATTTGAAGTCCAAAAAAGAAGGACAATTCTCCAAGCATAGACATTTCAAATTCTGACTTCATCACCTCTGCAAAGGCCTTGTTCATGTTCTCATTAGTTACACCAAAGATGATATCATCCACATATACTAACACTATCATCTAATGATCATTTTTAGTCTTGATATACAATTTACTATCTCTAACTCCTCTCTTTAAACCTTGGTCCAAAAGGTACTTGTATAGTTTAGCATACCAAGCTCTAGGGGCTTATTTTAGATAATAGAAGGCCTTCTTCAACCTGTAGACATAGTCATTTTTATCAGTCAATAGGAAACCCTTAAGTTGTTCAATGTATATTTCTTATTCTAAATTCCCTTTTAGGAAAGTTATTTTGACATCCATTTGGTATATATTGAAACCTTTGAAAACTGCATAGGCAATAAACATCCTAATAGCCTCTAACATTATTATAGGAGAAAAGGTTTCCAATCCTTATACTTGGGTATATCCTTTGCATACAAGTCTAGCCTTGTTTCTAGTGACCTCTCCATTCTCATTCAACTTGTTTTTGAAAAAACATTTTGTGCCAATGATGTTTTTTTCTTTAGGCCTGGGTACTAATTCCCAAGTTTCATTCTTCTCAGTTTGATTTAAATCCTTATTCATTGCATCTAACCAAAAATTATATTCATTTGCTTCTATATAGCTCTTAGGTTTAAATTTTGAAAGTAAGCCAATATTTTCTTGATTAGCATCACTCACCATTCATCTCCTTGTTTGTATACCTGCACTTTTGTTTTCAATGATCTGAGATTCAGGATGATCCTTTTAAATCTACCTTTAAGGACCTTTTGAGCCATTTATCTCCTCAATTTATTTTTCATCCTCTTATATATCTATTACTCATTCATCATTCTTTGACTGAGAATATGATTTCTTTATCTCATCAACCTTCACATTTGTGTTCTCCACTATCTTTTGCAAAGTCTCTTGTTATAACATATGTAGGTAACACTTACTAATGAATATCCTAAGAAAATACCTTCATCAAACTTTCCTAAGTCCTCATCATCTCTCTTTATATAGCATTTACTCTTAAAAACTTTAAAATGTTCAACACTTGTAGGCCTGTCATTCCATAATTCATATGGATTCTTATCACCATTGATCCTAATTTGACCTCCATTCAAAGTTTAAACTATATTACTCACAGCTTCTCTCTGATATCCATCAGACAACTTGGACTCATTCAACATGGTCCTTTCCATTTCTTGAACTGTCATGTTCTTTCTTTCAACCACCCCATTTTGTTGAGGTGTTCTTACAACTAAGAACTGTCTTCTTATTCCACTGACCTCACAAAACTCATGAAACTCATTTGACCAAAACTCTCCTCTTCTGTCAAACCTAAGACACTCGATCTTCACATTCATCACATTTTGTAACCAAAGCTTTGAAATTTTTGAACTCACCTAGAGCTTATGACTTCTCCTTCAAGAATGCTACCCAAGTCATTATTGTGAAGTCATCTATAAGCAATATGAAGTAGTTGTCACCTTAAATACTTTAAATTCTTGTAGGACCACATAGATCTGTATAAATTAGTTATAAAGGTCTAGTAATAGAATATTCCCTAGACTTGAATCTCCTCTTAGTCTGCTTACCATGTTGACATGCCTTGAAAAGAACATTTGTAGGTTTAGCAGTTTTGGGCATATTCTTCACATATCCCTTGGAGCCAATATTAACTAAATTGTCAAAGTTCATATGACCTAACCTCTTTTTCCATAGCCAAATTTCATCTACTTTTCTCATGAAGCACTTCTCTTTTGTGACCTCATTTAGTACATAAATATTGTTCTTAGTTCTCTTGGATTTGGCAATCAACCTTCCTAATTTTGCTCTTCGTATCTCACATCCTTTGTCATGAAATTATAGGGTACGTCTTTGAGTGCACATTTGACTTATACTCAACAAGTTGTGTTTCAAGCCATATACATTTTTTGTCTTGGTCTTCCCATTGTCCAAGATTAAAACACCTTTGCCAACTATAGTAGCAGATGTGTTATCTCTAAACTTTATTGAACCTATGGCATTCTTTTTCAAAGTGAAGAATTTGATTTTGTCTCCTATCATGTGACTTGAACAACCATTGTCTATATACCACTTAGAATCTTCATTTTGAGTATGAAAATCAATTTGGGCTATCATAGATTCTTCTCCTCTAGATTACTGCTTCTCTTTTAATTTACCCTTAGGGTCTAATTTATTGATCCATTATTTAGTATCATGAATCCATATCTTCTCAACATGACTAGTTTTCCTTATAGGTATTTGTCTTACACTCTCTTGCAATGTGTCCTCTTTGGTTGAAATTATAACATAGGATTCTACCTCTCCATCTATAATTAACAACTCTATGTCCAAATTTACCACAAGAGAAATGATAACCAATGAAGGAGTCCACATACTAGATTATTTAACCTTATTTTTATTTTGATGATCATAGTATGGTACACTACTGCCTTTGATATCCTTTGACAGAGCAAAACCCTTCTTGGCTTGTTGACGTTTGATTTCAAACTCGACTACTTCTGTATAGGTCTTGATTCTACCAACTTTATTTTTCCTTGACTAATCAATGTCTTTTGTAAACTGAATCTTATTGAACTCTTTTTTTCTTCTCTAAATCCAAGACCCATCGTATCATAAAAATATCTTTGACTATCTAAAATATTGTTAAGATTTCCAATACTCTCCATAAACTTCTAATAAGTCCTTATCTTGATTGCATCTTACTCAAATTGTGCCTCTAAAGTATTTACTTTCATTCTTAGTTGGGTGCATTATTCCATAGGATTATTCTCTTTTGAAAAACATTCATGAGCTATTTCAATGACTATGGATAGATCCTCATTGCAATCATGGCAAACACTTTCATTATCAAAATCCATAGTTGTGCTCCAATGATCTTCCTTAGAATGTTAGGTTTGTACAAGGGATCAGGATATGATACCAATTATCAAAGGTACAACCACTAAGAGGGGGGGGGGTTGAATCAATGTGCAAAATATTATTTCAATTCTATATATCATCCATTCATAAATCAAAATAGATCTAGAGATATGACAATGCATAAACAATCATTCATATGAACAATAAGTGGAAACATAACACACGAACACAAGGTCTATGTGGGAAATGTTCACGGGGAATAAAACCCACTGATACACTACTTGGACTAAAATTCTATAATCAATAGATCAAAATTTTAGTGAGGAACCAACCCCACAAGGAACACCAACCCCTCACTAGTCAAGCACCAACTCAACTAGTCTTTTAACAAGCACCAACTTGCATGGAGGCACCAAACCCCTTAGGTAACTCAAAAATAACTCAAATACATTGAATCTATGATCATTCTTGGACACCTATTTTTTATTCAACTGAATATGACCACCTTTGTTTTCTCTTCTCACTCTTCTATCTCTCTAAAATAGCCTATTAGGCCTTCTCACACAACTAGCCCTCTCCTTGGCATAATTAGGCCGTATAACCTTGATTATTACCTATAGAAACATAGTTAGATATTCATGACATGTTAATCCCACCTTTTTTATTATATTCAATCCCTTTACCTGGTTACTACAACTCTATATCATTCACTTATATCCTCACTTTTCTAACTAGTCAAATTAGGCTTATTAGACCTTCTCTTTATACTTGACTCTTAATCTCACCCATCTTGGTCTGCCAAGAAATTATCCATTATTGGATCATCCTTGGAATAAATTAAAAAACATTTTTCACAAGTAAAACAACCAACACATAATGGCCAAACCACCATTAAGCCTAATAGAGACCTAATGCAATTAGGCCTTCTCTAAACACACATTTCACTTAGGCATCCTTGGAACACTTTGTGCCTCCAAAAATGAGTCAAATTTTTTATACACACTTCAATTAGACTCATTATAATCTCAAATTATGTCCACAATAACATTTAACTCATTTCACTCCTTGAACCACACAATTAGGTCTACTTTGTAATTAGGCCTTTTCATTGCCAAAAAGTATGTCTTGCAAATATGATACATAAGCTCAATTTTTACACATAAAATAACATGAATAAAATATCTATGATCTCAGGTTCAACATCATGTTCATTATAATTCACCAAATAAGGCAAAAGACTTCAAACTGATTAACTTCATATGCTCACTTAGAACTGCACATAGGCCTTAAGAACCTAGTCAAAAGCCTTTGAATTTTCACACCTTAATGGGAGTTTATCATGCATAAAAATGTGTTAAAATGAACCTATGAGACCTAAATAATAACTTAATGTGCATTGTATTCATCAAATATATTCAAAAATACTCAAGAACAACATTCTCACTCATACACAGAAAACTGCTTATAGCTCCAAAAACACAGTCATGAAGATCAAGATTTAGAACACTTATGTGAACACTTTTATAAAATTAAAATTGGTTTGTATGATTAATAAAAATTATTATAAAATATTTGAATATATATATTACAAGTTTCAATATCAATATTTGTCTTACAGACCAATCTCACATCTTCACCCTACCCAGACTTCACTGTGTTAGATAGATCACTTTGAGAAAAAATTTTAGCTTGTTTGTGTGCATCAAAAAAATTTATAAACAATGTGGATATGATTTATAGGTATTTAAAAATTATCCCATGCATTTTGATCGATCTTTAATCCTCTGCAACCAATCCCTAATCTCTTTCTCACTATTGTCTAGTTTTCTCAATGTCTTGCTCATTAGGTCCTTTTAGAGATAGGCCCACTTCCATGAATATTTTATAAAATTTAGGGTTTGAAACCTACTCAAAATTCTATATGATCACAAACTATAAGTCTCACACATAATCCTCCATCCATTTGCATGCTTTGACTTCGTCAACCCTGCCTGCTACATCAAAATTTTGAGAAATAAGGGGTTTCTTGTAGCTTCTACTCACTCTTATGACAAACCAAAAACACCTAGAAAAAATTTTAATAGTATTTTACATGTTACAAATATTTGAGCCATAACCGACAATATCTTTCCTATCGCGTCATTATGAGGGTTTTGACTGATTTCCCTTCTTAGCAATCATTTATAAAGGATTGCCCCTCGAATCCAAAAATAATGCCATAAAATTCAAGCTAGGACCCTTACCTAAATTCCTTAAACTGATCAGGATTTAATACAAAGGTTACACATGCCAACAAACATAACAAATTCCTTTCCGGGTTTGCAACACCCTATTCTATGCACAAAGAAAACTTTAACAACAATTTTCATGCTTTATCCTTTAGGATATAAAATAAAACTTGGTAAAAACACTTAAAAAAACTTATCACACCTATTTAAATTCTCTCAAGAGCTCTGACACCTTGGTAAATGAACTTGACCCCTCATTAGGTCACACTAGGTCTCTTTTGCATACTAGGCCTTGAACTGACAGTCATATTTAGACATTGATCACACCTTGAAACCTATTTAACTATCCTCAATACCTCATACTAATGTCATATAGCCTCATATATTTATCACACACAACCAACCCTCACACAAGTCTCATATTTCTCAACTCATCATGTATTCAGGCCTATTCCTTCTCACTAGGTCTCTCAAGTTCATAGCTTATGAACTGAACATCAAGAACAACAAATACAACTTAGAATGGCATCAATGATACTTTAATGTCATCAACGATAACTTAATGCATACCTTAGAACACATTATTTACATTAACATTGTAGCAAATCCCACTAAGGACACAATCATTGAAGGACCAATAACAACTCCCCTATCTCCGAATACAAGGTATGAAGGAGACATCTCAACTTTTCCACCTTAGATGGTTTAAATTTTTTTTACTATAAATAAAAGTAATGAAATGTATTTAAATTCTTTTCTAATGCAAATAATGGTATTAATAATTGTAATGAAAGTAGATATATTCAATTTGATAATGTACTATAATTAATTTTACTTATTATCTATGTAATTAATTGTACTTGTTATCTACCATTAAGTCTACAAATGGATCCTAAGATTAATGAAAGTTTAAATACTTTCACCTGAAATCAAGTTAGACATTGTTCTTCTCCATTGTCAACTGTGAATCAAAATCTATCATAATTACTCATAGATAAAAAAACATGTAAACAATAGAAGCAATAAAAATTGAGATTTACAAACTTCACAAAATTTGAAAAATAATTATTGTACAAGCTTTAAAAAATTCATAAACATATACTGTGTTAAGAAACACAATGTAAAAATAATAAATGTATTACACTCTTCACAAACATAACAAGTGTCAAAAAACACAATTTTTGTAAACTTATTGTAAATTGAACAACCCAACAAACATTCACCCTTCACAACATTTCAATGTCTGTCCAAAATAAAAATGCATGGACATTGTTTGTGATAATACAATGGAAAACCTATTCAACAACATTATCAATATATTGGAAAACATGCAATAACAACATATCAACATATACTTGTGTTTTAACCTTTTAGGACTCTGTGAATATAAATCCTATGTTTGTTAAGGGGATAAGTATATTAAATAAGGTTATAAATATGTAATAAATACATCCAATGATCTGTTAAATAATTGATTAATTTAAACTTTTTTAAAATAACAATAAATAATGAAAGCAAGAACTTAGCTGGAAAATGATTGAGATGGATGATCTAGAAGCTAAAAATTGAGACAGAGGTTGTTCTGAATGTCATAAATAGGATCTAGGTGTTATAACCCCTCTATATAGTATAACCTTAATTGGAAAGTAGCACCATGTGACGCTAGTGTCCTTATTTTGGTGGTAGTGTCCTCTATGCAAGACTATCCTGAGCTTTTGGGTACACCTATGTATGGATCTGTAAGGTCTGTTCTTGCATGTACGAGTTCTAAAACCCTATAATGGCCTATTTTGATATATTCTATAATCAAGCCACAATCCTCCATATTATTATGACATCTATTTGATACAAGCTAAAAAGTATGTTTGTTAGTGAGGTAGGCTGGACATCCTCAACACCCCACTGTGAAGAGAGTTGCCTACATACCAATGCTCTAAAGAGGGATCAAGCCCAATGTAGTTATCCCCATCTAAGTATTGGTACAAGTGAAAGTGAAGCTAGAATGATATTTAACTTGAGCACTTTAAATGTGCTTGAGATTGAAAATTTGAGTAATCTGAGCTTAGGAATGTTGTGGATGCTACTATTTAGAAGCAAGGCAGAATAGGGATTGATAACCTTAAATGTGCACAGCATGTTCTAAATTTGCATATGTGATTTGTATATGATTTCTAGATAGTGGTTAGAGGGATAGAATTCATGTATATATACCATTATGGTGCTCATGTGGGTGCTAAAATTGGTCTAGGTTGACCATAAGAGGTCTAATATTTGAAAAGATATATGTTTGTGAAAAGAGGAGGGAAAAAATAATAGCACTAATATTGTGACACTAGCGCCATGTGGCGCTACTATCCCTATTATGGTGCTAGTGTCCAAGTGGTATAACACTAGGCACAAAGGGTCAGGATGCAAGAATGAAGGTTTGGGACTACTTTAGGGATGATTAGGGATGCCTATGGATTGCATGAAGGCTGGATAAGTGTGAAAATATGCTCTATGATAGGTCTAAGATTAATCTAGGAATATGTAGCCTCAAGTAGCACTCTTAGCACTAAATTTTCACTTTTAGGTGATTACATTTGCCACCCCTTTATTTTATAAATGCAACAAAGTGAAATGACTAGGAAAAAGGAAAAAGAAGCATACATGAACTTACCTAAGAGGTGAAGCCTGTGAAGCTAGGTATGAGTATGTGAAGCATGCTCTATTGCATGTCCTACAAGTGAAACATGTATAAATCAATATTTACTTAAGATATATCAAAATTAAATACAAATTGAGTAAATAAGTAAAATTGAGTAAAACTAAGAAAAGGGATATGAGAGAGGAAAGGAACAAATACACCTCACTAGGTACACGAACTAATGCATATACTTGATGAAAACCTATGTTTGTGTGTATATAATGATCAATCAGTGAATATCTTGGGCTACGTTGATGGTTTTCTCAGTCCCCATGTGTGGGTGGATCAAGAACTCAATTCAGTTTTGAATGCATCATTACCCACCCATGCTTGGTGGATCATGGCCTATGGTTACCTTGGATTGGACTGATGGTGTGTCTAACCCTCTCATGTAGGTGGCTCAATAAATTAAGTAGACTATGACTCTATCATCACCTATCCATGTGTATTAGATGCATATGAAACTAAAACTATGCAATGTAACTGAAAATGTCTGATTGTAAATGTTAGCTTTATGACCACTTAAGTATATTAGGTAACTCTGTGCCACTCGAGAATGCCAACCACTGTAGATGGACTAAGGTATAAAACTATTGTATAACCTATAATATGATTTTAGATGTATACATTGTAGATTAGGACATGGAATTTATCATTCCATATGATCAATCAATGTGTAAGTGAGTAAATGGAAACAATGTGCCATGCACATGCCCCAAAATCTGATATCTAAGCATATGGATTCTAGACTGAGTTGTAATAATATGTATCTGAATATGTGAAGTGAATATGAGAATGATCATATCATGCATGATTCCCCTAATATAAGCAAATTTGTATGAATCTGAGCTAAACTGGTATGATCTGAGCAAAACTAGTAAATATGTGATTGAACCTATGTAAACCTAGACTATATTTGATGTAATTTTCTAACCAATCTAATTTTTTTTGAAACAAAGGCTACTGGAAAATAGTACCATATCTTGGATAGTAGCATCATGTGGTTTTAGTGTCCAAATTTGGGTGATAATGTCTGCCTACTATAATTTATGTACAACTGTATTGATTTTTATGTCACTATTTTCCCACTATGTTTACCTGAGTCTGATTTATGTAATCTAATGTTGCGTTATAAAAAATGTATTGTGAGTGAATTATATGAGCCTGATCTCTATGATAAACCTTTGTAAATGCACCCTCTTTTTAGGGGAGTTGTTGAACATGTGCAATAATTGTCCTCAAAAGAAAAAACTTTACAAGATGTGTGTTACTCAAAGTGTATATGATATTTATGCAATAATCTAATATAATGTGAATACACATCAGAATGTAGTATAATCTGAGTATAATTTTATAATGTGTGATGTATTTTATGTCTATAATTCACAAGGCTATCAATATATATATATATATATATATATATATATATATATATATATATATATATATATATATATATATATATATATATAACAATGTATATAAAAGCTAATCTAAGTAATAACTGAGTAGCTACCTAGGGGGATGGGGCATGATGTCCATCATGACACCCAAGTAAGAAGGGGAGATATATGAGGTCCCTCATGAATTCTAAAATTGGTGTGTGTAACAATCAAGAGACAATTTTTGTGGCCATGACACATACATATAACACACATGAGGCACACAAAGTAGACAAAGGGGCCAGTATACAAGGGACATGGGCACATGTCACTAAATCTAACAAAACAAGATATACAAGAACATGTTCAAATATCCACATACATAATCAACAATAAATTTATCTTAGATCCACATAGAAGGACATGTTTAAATGTTCACATACACACTCAAGAAGGCACACATAAGGATGTAACTTGGTAATCGAGATTGTGTATGGGGTACCCCAAATGGGTAAATGTGTCAAATGAAGAACCCATGTATTTGTGTAAATTCCCCCAGTGGGTAGATAATATCTAATCTAGATCAGTGTAGTAGACATGAGTCATGTAGCACTTGACAATAATAAGTGAAGCATATGTATGATAAAACCAACTATACTAAGATAACTAGTATATCTAGTGTCTAGAAAATATAAGAAGTGTAAATATGACAATGCATATAATCTATAGTTTTATGTTTTCTGAGTAAATATTTGAATGTTTGTGTGTTTTTAATATATTATATTATTTTTTTATTTTTGGATACAAGCAATGTATAATCAACATGAAAATGAAACTATGTACAAGGATAAAGAGAAAAGGAAAGTATGTACAAGAAGGGAGGAACAATACTAACTGATGAGTCTCATGGGAGACTCACTATCAATGTGGCCTATGTCTATTAAAGTAATGATGATAGTGCATGTTGTATGAAAGGGTAATTGTGGTCCCATAACCTGTTGTACTAAGTGATATATATCTGGCCCTACCTGTGAAGTGGTGTTAAGAATCTGTGACACCAATTGTGGTGTCTTATGAATTGTAGGGGTCTTAGGGACCCTTTTGGTATAAGAGTATGTAACTGGCATAGGTGCCCTATGTTGAGAACCCTGAGAGCTCAATGCTATTGATATCGAAATAAAATGAGTACAGGGGGGCCCTCTAAAATTTGTAACATTTCTCTGAAGCAGGGGTCTCTCTAATAATGGTGTTTGTAGGCTAGTATGTATACATGGAAATTCTATAGGAGTAGACATCACCTATACTAGTGGCTCCACTAAAATTTGTGGTGGACTAATAGGAATTGTGCTTGGAGCTGTAACCGGTAACTATGTTGTAGCTGATAATTGATTTGTAACTGGTAATTATTCTATAACTAGTAATTATGTTGTAATTGGTAACTGCAGTGTAATTACTTATGGGACAGGTAGAGGATACTCATATGAAATACCCTAAACTATGATAACCTAATTTACATGTATATATTTTAGGCATCTATGCATGGTGGATGGGATGGATCATAACTACTGTATCCATGGCCTTCCAATAACATGTCAAATATGCATGTACTAGGTACTACTAAGAATCTATTGGTCATATGTGTTGGTCCACCCTATAATGGAAGTATAATCTCCTCTATGGAAATATAAACATGGCCAATTAAATCACTGATAATTGTGTCTGTAGGAGATGTATCCTACTCTAAATACCCCAAACAATGTAGAAGTTTGATAGTTCACATGTTAATCTTGACCATTTCTCAACCATAACACTTTGAATAAGATGATGATCTATGTAGGCTCGTACAAAGAGTGCATATAAATTTGCATCATCATCAACAATCTCCTACTCTAAGAAGGTCATGAGTGGTCTAACTGGAATTGTAGTATGATACATACCAATGATATTGTGTAGTGGGTGTGCCTCCTCTATAGTAGTTTGATATGATGCTGGTGGTGGATGTACCTGATACATGTAGTGAACACTTGAAGTGCCTCCTGCATCATTTGTTGTATGCTTTGGAAATGAATCTTTAAATATTTTCAATGCCTTAGCTTCTGTTTGTTGAACTTTGGGTGCCTCTATGGATGTGCCCACATCAATAATGTTAGCTTATATTAAATCTTGTATTTTATGTTTTAAGCTGATACATTTGTTTTTTATATGGCTTGGTGCCACGTGATATTCATAGAATGTATTGCAATCATAATTATTTGTAAGAGGCCATGTCATATCAACCTATTTGATGGGAGGGAGAGATATGAAATTTCATTCCAAGAGCTGCTCTAAAATGGGTGATGGCAATTTTAAGGTTGGTGAAAACTCTGCATGGAGGAGATGATAAAACCAGGTGAGGAGATGGCTTTGAAGTTGCATTAATTTTGGCCTTTGGATCACTCTTGTTTTCAATAGACCTTACCTTGTATTGAGGCTTACTATAACTCTAAGAATTTTATTCTTATTCTCATGTGTATTTTAGTCTACCCATAGAGAGAAGCTTGACTTCTCTTTCTTTCACTGTGTGGCATAAATCTGTGCAGGTTAAAAATTTATTAGACAAGATAACTTCATGCAATGATATTAGAAGACTCTTTTTGAATATGTCTTGAATCTCTTTATTTACCATGGGGCTAGTCAATTTGGCCAATATAGTCTTATATCACAAGACGTATTCTACAATAGGCTCATTTGATTTTTGTTTTCATTATGCAACATAAACATATGAGATCTTATCACTGATGTTTATTAAGAAGTGTTCTAAGAACATATATGCCAATGGATTGAATGCGATGATAGACTGATTCAGTAGATCATAAAACCACTGTAAGGTATAATCCTTTAGATTATGTGGAAAAAATTTAGTTAGGATCCAATCATTAGACACGTAATCCAAACGTGCTACGTGAAAAGCTCAGAGATGGTGCTCTAGGCCAGCCTTACCATCATAGAATGTAAGCTTGGGTGTCAAAAATCTGGATGGCAAAGGAGTTGCTGCTATCCGATGTGCCAAAGATGTATGTAAAAGAACATGAAAATCCAAGGCATGTGATGGCCTAGTGGCTCCCTACTCAAGATGGGACACCTTAGCATGTAGAATATGAACCTCCTATATAAGGGATTGTACATATGGGGTGGAGGAACTAGCCATAAGAGGTGTAGCTGTCACTGAAGGTTGTTGATTTACAATTGGTTATTGTGGTAGTTGAGTTGGCCCCAATGTAGGTGTAATAATGTTATTATCTGGGGGTGTAGAAGATTGAGCATTATTTAATTTTTGAAGCTCTTCATGAATAATATTGATAAGGTCATCTTGCATATCCAAATGTTTGGAAATAAAATCTTGTAATTATCTCTTATTAGTTTCATCAAATCAGTTGTTGAATTCTATCATTGTAGTTTAGGGAGTAGGAAAAAAAATTATTGTATGTTTTGAACCATTAAAGAAATTTAATCTATGAAAGATTGAAAAAATCAAATACTAAAACAAATATAAGACTTTAGAACTAATATCTAAGCATAGAAACAAAAAGGATATAAACCATAAGAGCATATATGGTTAGGGTTTATGCATTGTTCGAAGTAAGTCAGGTTCACCAAATGTTTTAACATTTTAGGACTTAGTGAATAGAAATTCTATGTTTGTTAAATGTTTGAGTATATTAAAATGACCAATCAAAGATGTTTCCACCCTACAAGCTACATACCACTTTGAAATGTGTGCAAACAATGTAAATCCATGTTTGGTGTACAAAATGGGTCTATATAATATCCCCTAAAATATTTCATCACTCACATATTTGGTATGGCCTTGTCCTTCTGAACCTCGTTGCCATTACTCAAGATCACTGTGAAATGAAATGTTTCCTCCTTGCATGGTTGATTGCCACATCATATGAAGGAATGCACAACCTCATTTTCCAATAGCAATTCCACAAAAATACAAGACTATTGTTGCTTACCACTTCGTGCATAAAAGATGAGATGGGGTCATTGGTTATGCACATAGGGTACCAACACGTATTCCCTAGTCTATGATGGCTTGTATTTTTCATGGAAAGAGATAGTGTCTCTGCCCAATCTCTACTGCGAAACTACAACTCCCTCAGTTTCAATCAAGTGACCTCTATTTTGGTTGGTTGAAGAGCCTAACATGTTGGATTCAGGCCAATCGTGGGTGATTGGGTTTGACACTCATGACAAAATATGGATGAAACACATTTCTATTTCCAAATAATTCACCCCCTACACCCCCCCCCCCCCCCCCCATTGGTGATTGTAATGGAGAATTTTTTTTCATTACAATTACACCTAAAAAATTAGAGGAAACCAAGATAGTGACGTCCCAAAGTCTATATTGTAACTTATGTTCATCTATGGTACCAATATATTGACACCTAGAGAACATATAAAAACATTTTATCATACCCATTAAATAAATGGCAAGGTCGTACAAAACTTACAAGTGGCAGAAGATTTCAAAGTGAGTTGAATGGTGATGATGAGGGGCAATGATAGGGTATATCATGTGATATCATACATCATAAGGCCCATATCATACACATGCACCAAGGTAGTTGTTGGATCACATACCCTGCACCCATTACAAAGGTGTTTGTAGCTTGTAAGGTGGTGGCATCTTATATTGAATATTTTCTATTTGATTATGGAAGGACTCCACCTCCTATGTGCAAATAATGTCGTTGATGTGGGGGTAATACATTGAGGTTATGAAGTCTATCTTGTTTCTTTCATTATAGTTAAAGTGAGTACTGAAGCTTTTGTAAAGTGGATGCCACATCGGTGCATAAGGAGGCATCGTTGTTGATATAATATGGTTGATAGGGGATCAGTCCTACACCATACACTTAAAAAGGGAATATACTCCACAAATGAAAAGAAAACACTTATACATTTTATATATATATATATATATATGAGTTAACGATATATATAATAAAAATATGAAATATGAAATAATAATAATAAAATATTATATTATTATTTATTATATATCAATATTATAATATAATTATTAATATACTATATAATAATATAATGTTAAGAATTTGAAAACATTTAAAACATAACAATTTTTAATTTTGCATAGCACTATACTTTATTTTTTATAGTAAAATACTATATTTATCATATTATATATATGATTTAAACAATTAAAAAAATATATATGTGTGAAAATAAAATAATAAACAAATACAAACACATGGATGGTTGTTTAGACACTTGTTAAAACTCATAGTAAACAGGTGTAGAAAACTACAAGATAATTGTCCTTACACGTGGTGATTTTGTGGGAGCATGTGGATCATCTTCACTAGGGATATGGTGATAAAGCTCCAACAAGAGCTGATTATGAATAGCAACAAGACCATCGATCATAAGGGCACCGATGTCCACATCACACACGGGCCCTGGATATCAATGATATCATCCACATCATTCACACACACTATTGTGCCCTTACATGGTGTCAAGATGTTCAATCCACCTGACACATGTTGGGCATAGAGGGATGTGTGACAAAGATGTCATTTCGACAATGAGTGGAAGGCATATATGGGTGGATTACTACTCCCTCTCCCATTGCATAGATGACTTGGTGGATGTTGTCTTGGCCTCCACTACAATTACCATTTCCAACAATCATTTTTCCCACCACAACGAGGTCATGCTACTCAGCCACAACAATGCTTATACGTAAGACAAGATTATGCATGTCACCATCACCTTCAACCATTAGGTAAAGGCCTTGTACAACAAATGCCCATATATATATATATATATATATATATATATATATATATATATATATATATATATATATATATATATATATATATTCTTTTGTTTAGCTTGGCCCCTGTATTTCTATAACAATAGTAATAATAATTACAATTGTAGGTGTCGACATGGATACTTCCATGTTGTAAATAAGGATTATACACACTAAGAGATGTATGTAATTGGCAAAAGTGCAGATCCAACCATCAATAGCCAAGGCAATAAATCCCATTGTCAGCGAGGAGACTAACCGGTATTATAAAATAGACAATAATATAGATAATCATGTTTGCATTTGGTAGGTGGCACGAGCCGACGTGTATACGTAGTTTCTATTATCATTTGTTATGTCAGTAGTCAAACAACGTGATGTGAACATTGTTAAAGTGTCAGTCACAGTCAAAAAATAACAATGTTTAATTAGGTAACAAATGAATATCCAACATTTTGTCTCATATGAAACGAATCTTTGGAATTGACACCCCAATAAAAAAGTCTCTAACATAATACATTATGAAAAAGAATTGAGAACAAAGGATACCTTTTTTCAGTCAATATTACAATTAATATCCTTAAGAAAGCTTTACTTGTCTTAATTTTGGCTATATACTATAATATTGAAGTGAGGAGTTCATGAGCCTCTCATGGATACAATTTGAAAGATTTTTCTTGGGTACATTGTCAAAAAGTTTTCTAACATCAATAAAGTGAACAAAGAAATCTTTCTTTATTATTAACCAAAAAAATTAACAATAATTTTAAAAGTGATAATATGATCAATAACGTATAAATTAATGATGTTATAAATCTTAGTTTCAAATCAAATGTTTATTTTGATGGATAAGTATTAGGAATAAACATACCTTAACATAAGAAATAAATTTTAGATTAGAATTAAAGTTAAAGTAATAAAAGAGTTGTCATCATTAATCACCTTTAAATACTCGTTACAAGATCTCACAAGCTTCAAAGGACACAAATTAGGAGTAAGGAGGTCGATTGGATTATCACATTGGGCTCTAGGGTATTGCCTCCAAAAAATATCTTAACATCTATAGTCGATAAATCAATATAAATAGAAAGTAAACTAGTGGTGCAAAATTGTCTCCAACCTTCATGATGTAAATTAGAAAAGCGATACCTCTAATTTAATTTCTCGTGCAATGAAAAATTTGGAATCTATTCTTGTGAAATCGACATACTCTTACCAATAAAAAGTAAAGATAAATGTAACTTTTTAGACCTCAACAAAATGAGACCCCAAATTAATATATGAGACCTAGGCCATTCTCACGTATACTTCTATACATACTTTTCTTATATGATAATATTTACATATCTCAAAAAACATTTTATAAAATATTTAAAAGATTTATATCGTAATGGATAATATCTTAAATCAATAAATCGATAAATGTAAATTCTCGCCAAAACACCAAAACAAAATACTTGACAAAGCGCAAGCCAATTAATCTACAACCCTTTCACTCAAATTGAGATTTAAAAACAACCATTTAACAACAAATTTATGAAGAAAAAAGAAACACTTAAATATCAGTAAACAATGAATGTGCCACAGATCCTAGACTGGCAAATCTAGAAAGAAGATAAATATTACTAGACAATGAAAATACTTTAAAAAAATCATCTAGGATATGATTAGGGGTGGAGGCCAGGTTTGGTCCAAGCCTAATCCGAGCCTTTAACTGGTATAACTTGAACCAAGTGGAATGAAGGAAGAGACAGACATGTTCTCATATTTATTATAAGCTGTACACCATTAAAAAAAAGTGTGGTACTTGACTGTAAGAAATATTTAATAGTACATCTGTATTTGATGGGTACACCTACAGCTGTAAAGCGCACTAAGTGGTGAATCGAACACGTCACCTGTCCCAATTGAGCAAATATAATTGAACTGCCCACTGTTATCCCCAATTAGATGGTGCTATGATAAAATAGTTTTCAATATAATTCGAAATAATTTTAAAACAACCAGCTGCGCCCGTGGCCTAATGGATAAGGCGTCTGACTTCTAATCAGGCGATTGTGGGTTCGAGTCCCACCGGGCGTGGCTTTCTTTTTCTACGTTGCCTTTTTAAGGCTTTTTATTTTGGATAAGGCGTCTGACTTTTAATCCGGCGATTGTGGGTTCAAGTTCCAGTATTGGATAAGGCATCTGACTTTTAATCCGGCGATTGTGGGTTCAAGTTCCAGTATTGGATAAGGCCTCTGACTTTTAATCCGGCCATTGTGGGTTCGAGTTCCACTGGATTTCTTTTTCTACGTCGTCCTTTTAAGGCTTTTTATTTTGGTTTTTTTAATTTTTTAAGATTATTTATCTTAGTTTATTTGTTAGGGTGAGATTTATTAATAGAATATGTTGGTATAGATATATAATTTTTTATATTAAACATTAAATACATATTGTTTATGTTAAATATGTATAGATTATTGTTAGGATTGGATTTATTGATAGAGCATGTAACATTTATTTATTTGTTAAGTTTATTGATAAATTATGTAACATTTAATTATTAAGTCTATTGACGGAATATGTAAATTTTTTCTGTTTACAATATAAAATATCAATCACATCATGATATGTAAAATTTACAATTATTAGATATCAAATATTTAACACATGTATATTTATATATAATGAATGAATGAAATATTTTAATGACGTTTACAAGGTCAAGCAACCTAAGGGATTTGGGAAGAACCCTTCAAGATATTTTCAACTTCCTTTTGAGATCAAAGCTTCTACTATGCATCTTGACCAGTAAACTAGTTGTCTTGAGGAACTGAGGCTCTTCGAATAACTCACTAAGGTTGTTCACATTTCGGCTGTTATCAAATTGACCACGAGTACCTGCATATGCAGCACACTCAGTGATGTAATGCTATTCCGTTTCAACCACCCCTTTGTCGTAAAAAATGCATGATCTTTCGACCCACTCTTCTTTGGGAATCGTCTACCTACTTGTCTCACATCTACGACAATGGGACCCAGTCCTCAACTGAGCCACTAAAATCCTCGCGTTCCCCTACCCACATATATTCTTTTTCACCATACTCCCTCGAAGGATTGAACTCTCTAATATAAAGCTCTTTTATCCGTTACTTTGATTTGACCACATGACAGTGCTAAATTTATCTAACACAAACTTTTTTATTTCTATTGGATCAAATTTTTTTTAATATATTTTATGTAACATCATTTAAAAATTACTTAGATATTAGATTAAAGTGTTCAGCGTTTGGTTCCTTGTTCTTAAAATTGATATATAAAATTGATAAGATCTTGAAAAAATAATTTTGATACTTATTAATATTTTAAAAAATTGAAATTAAGATATAGTGAAAACAAATTTGACCCCAAACAAAATGTTCATATTGATAGAATAGATAGATCAACACAAATTAATATTAAAGAATATAATAGACTTTCAACACAAATTTTCTAACTCGTTTGGATGCCATCCTTCTCATTACCAATAACAACAGTTGTAATAAAAAAAGCAGAAACCATTTTTTAGCAAGAACCCACCCAAAAGATAATATATGGAGTACAATAAATATAAAACTATTCTAGATAATCATATAAACATGATATGGAAAGCAAGAAAAACGTACAACCAAAAAAAAATTAATGAATCTAGTTTGATTCTTTTAAAAAAACGTACAACCAAAAAAAAATTTGGGAAAAACAAAACAAAAATTTATTAATGAATCTAATTTGATTCTAAAGAAAAGGCATGCAACCAAACTATATTATATATCTATACCAACATATTCTATTAATAAATCTCACCCTAACAAATAAACTAAGATAAATAATCTTAAAAAATTAAAAAAACCAAAATAAAAAGCCTTAAAAGGACGACGTAGAAAAAGAAATCCAGTGGAACTCGAACCCACAATGGCCGGATTAAAAGTCAGACGCCTTATCCAATACTGGAACTTGAAAAAAATAATTTTGATACTTATTAATATTTTAAAAAAATGAAATTAAGATATAGTGAAAACAAATTTGACCCCAAACAAAATGTTCATATTGATAGAATAGATAGATCAACACAAATTAATATTAAAGAATATAACAACAATATTAATATGATATGATTGAAAATTTTGTATTTGCAACATTCTCTAACAACAAAACATGATATTTATATTGATAAGGTAAAAGTTCTAATTATCTGAGATCATTACCCATCTGAAGGGGGTATTGAAAATGTTTATCATAGTAACAACAACAATAGAGATACTGGTTGGAGCATTGCAAAGTTTGGAAATTAGTTAGGGATGGAATATTATTTATTAGAATTGTTTTTAATTTTAGTTTTTTATAAATATTTGATTTAATTAATAGATTTTCAAAAATAATCAATAATATTTAGTGATTTGGATATAATAATTTGTATAAATTAATAATAAAAATGAGTTATAAAATATAAAAGTAATTTATATGCTTTTCAATGATTTAGTTTTTTAAAGAGAGATGTAGAAAGTAGACCCGAAACATCAAGAAATAATTTATATACTTTTCAATGATCTACAACTTGCTATATATATGAATATAGGAACATTATTATAAATATCAATATACGCTGATTTTTGTAATAAATTAATAATGTAAATATATAACCATAAATATTATCGAGAGGTTTTAACATTAATTTATTTTATAGTAAATCAATTTAAAATTTATATTTTTTATCAAATGAATATATAAAACAAAAATATTATATTAATAACAATATTCCATATAACAATCGAATATTATATATTATAAAAGTTTTGATGTTTTTATAGTTCGTGAAAGTGAGTAGTCGATTTCTATGTAAAATTTTGTGCATGATTTTGATCCGACGTAGTTTTGTTATCTGTGATTTATCATCAAAAAAATATATAATATGTACATGATATGTATATATATTTCCCTGATAATAAATTAAAAGTGATGATTCGAAATGTATCGGATCAAAATCATGCACACAATTTCACTTAAAAATTGACTACTCAGCGTCATATATTATACTTATTAAACTCTAAACATAAAATATATATAATATTAATTATTTTCCCTACTATAATATAAATAACGTTCAAATGATTCCCTTCATTTCAATAATGATGATGATGATGATGATGATGATGATCAACATGCAGATACCCATTATAAATGGATTGAAGATGAAGAACTTCCTCCTTCAGAACGTACAAAAATATTATAATTTCATTTCAAATATCTAATTTGTATTGTTTAAAACTTTCATCGTTTGTATAATAACTTATAGCTTAAGTTTTAATATTGTTATTATGCAAGATTCTTGGTTTCTTTATGTAACTTCCTTTTCTTTGCTGCTTTTGTATATTACTTTATTTTTCATTTTAAATGATTTTGAGAAAATTTCAAATTTGTATCAAGATTCTAATAATTATATATATATAATGATTTAATTTACAATAAATTTATAATGTTATTCAAAGATTCTATGTTTTAAAATTAAGAATCATGGGTGCCCAAGTATTCTATCTTTATAAAAATATGGTTGCCCATTTCCATGGCAGGTCATGAGCTTTGGAATGGCACAATTTCTTGTCTTTTTCTTTAGCACATGGGCGAGGTCCCCTCCAACGTTTATCAAAGTAAATTGCTTTGACCAAAATTTTAGGTGTATCCCAAAGGAAACATAAATCTTTTGGGGCCACTAGTGCACAAATCTTCAAGTTAGTATATGGAATTATTATTATTATTTTTCTAATTGAAAGTATGTACACATGTTTTTTAATATGGAAAAATATAAATACGATCCAAAAAGGTGGGTAGTAGGAAAGTATGTTTAAGCAAAAGGTACATTAAATGTTAAATTAAATTAAAAAAATTGATATAGAAGTATTAAGAGCTTAAGCCACTAAATCATTAGAAGGAGTTACGCAATACCAAGTTTACATGCAAAAGGTACAAAAAAAAGTTATAAATAGAGATACACTCCATCAAAGACTTAAGTTACTAATGCAATTAACCTTGTCAAGGGAGGAGGAAGTGATGGAATATCAGGAGTGTCCTCCCAACCATCACCATAGGGGTGCACACTATCGGGTGTGGGATCTAATCATCTTGTTTAGCATTTTGTTTTTCATTCTCTTCCTCAGCTTGTTGTCGAAGAGGTGAAATAGCCAAATTAAGGTGAGGAATCTCGCCATCCCAACTCCTAAGTCCATATCCACTAGCTTGAGGGGATAACCACCCTCTATGCCCTCCATAAGGCAAACGTCCTTAGCAAGACAGAGGAAGGAAAAACACATACTGACTACAAGATCTATGCCATCATATTCCTCATTTCATTTGTCCTTGGTCTCTCACTGCAGAATCTTGTCTGAAACAATCAAAAGGCACTTTGCAAACAATGCATGTAGTATTTCCCAAATAGTCAATAAATGTGTAGAATTACTCCACCTCCAGGGCGACTTTCTTTGCTTGAACTTGAATATGCATCATGGCATTAGATATAGTAGCACTTTTTTTAGTAGTAGAAAAATCTCTTTCTAGATGCTCATTATTAAACAATGCATAATTTCTATCTTTCCAAAGATGAAAGAGAATCTCAAGGTGGAAAATGCATGAAATTTTCTTCAACATGGCAGGGAGCATAGCAAAATCTCTAAGCAAAACAAGTTCCATGAAAAGACTTCATGTCTAAAGGGTTTGAAAAAAGAGTGAATTTACTTCCAACCCTGTTGAGCTCACACACAAAGCCAAAACAATTGCTCAAGCAACTCAATTTGGTTACATCCATGGCATTTGGAAGTAGGGACACGCATGCAATAATCTATCCCAAATAGAAAGACCCTAATAAAGAATGCACCATGCAAATTGGGAATTTTTTTAGTTCAACCATTGCAACCCAAACAATGTCGATCCTATTTTCTAGTTGAAGGAGTTGTTAAAATTCTATTGTCTATTGAGTAACTCTCAAGGAACATTGTTGGGAGAAATCCATTAATAACCTAGACAAGGTTTGTACCAAAATAAAGGAGTAGAAACATTCCAATTCCAATCCCTCCTCCATTATTATGAGGACTTGAGGCCAGTTTTTTGTAAGACATCCTCAAGGACTCCCAACTAGAACTCAACAATAAATTCAAGGTCTTGATTATTAATCCCATACTTTGAGCATGGTCCATGACCTGAACCTTTTGTCAAAAATATCTACAATAGTGTGAATGCATTTTCTAAAGAGTCCAAGAATTTGAACCAAAGTGTTTCATCCAAAGGGTTACCTTGGTGACTATAACATGAGAACACCATAGAGATTGGGTGTTGATAGACAATCCAGTTCTAAATTGTTCCCCTTTCTAAACAATCCAGGGTTTCCTAGTTTCCCAGGCCTTACAAACACTCTTGGTAACAAAGGTAATTGAGATCTTATTAGACATAAGGGAAGTAAGGAGAGTGTGAAACCCAAGCCCTTTCCATGACAATATTTCAAAAGGTTTTCCAAACAAAATGCAATACCTAAAAAGGATTTTCCAAGCCTCTTTACCTTCAGTGGCATGAGGGACCCATTTCAGATAGAGAGCAATCCCTTACTTTTGAATGTCAATTAACCCAATACCTCCATCTTATTTTGGTCTATATCAAATATCCCAAGCCACTAAGTAGAAGCCTTTCTTCTTGTCAGAATTGACTGATAGGAAATCCCTAAGAAACTTCCGCAACTTTTTGTAGGCAACATTAGAAGGGCCCAAAAAGAGGAATAATAAACATGAGTGAATGCTAGAAATTTAAAGACAGTATGGAAGTTGACTGTTACATAAAGATTTTTTGTTATCCGGTATGAGATATTTTTCTCAGCTCATTGAATAACATAGTTCCATAAGTTAACTTGAGAGGCTTGAAAGACATAGTTCCATCTTATTTTGGTGAGAAAAGAGTCACCAACAAAGTGGCCATTTATGAGTTGGTCTTGATGTGTATTGGGAAGGAAAATCCCCTTCATATGCCTTTAGACCCATCATCCCCCAACAAATATCCAATACCTTCAATAATTATAACATATAGAGAGGGAGTAAGAGGACACCCTTTCCTAGTAGATTTGAAAACATCAAAATTATCAGATTGTTGCCCATTAATAATCAAACAAGTATAGGCATATTTAAAAAGGGTTTGGACTAATACACAAATATATACCAAAAACCAAGAATTGCATCATAACAATGAATAATGTCCATTCAATATGATCATAAGCCTTCTCAAAATCAATATTGAGAAAGAGATGTTCTTGTTTAGGACATGCATGTCTATTCCATCCCTTCCCAAACAATTATAGTGTTGTTAAGGATGCCTTGGAAAAAACATGTTTTCTTTAGCTTGACCGCCAAGTGGAGAAGGTACTTCATTATGAGGTCCAAGGATTTGATAATGATATTATAAGAAACATTGAGGAGAGTGATAGGCTTATAGTTAGTAATGAGCTCAAGGTCTCCTACTTTTGGAATGAATTTAATGTTACCCTTGTGATGATTTTTCTTAAAGACCATGTGTCCAAGGCCTCAATATACACTTTATACATATCAGGGCCACCATAATCCCATGAGGCTTGATATAAATCACAATGAAATCCATCAATCCCTGGGGCTTTATCATTTGACATACAATTAATAACATCCTAAATCTCATCAATGGAAAGTAATCTATCACAAACTACTTTTTGGCCATAATAACTTAGTTTACAAGGCACAACACTAATGAACTTATTCATAATAGCATCACACTCCTCATCATAATCTTTGGCTTGAAATAGTTTCTTATAATGCTTAACAAAGTCTTGAAGAATGTTTGATAGACTAGATCAATGAGATAATCTCCAACTTGCTTGAGTACTTTCCTTTTAGCCACAAAATGTCTAACTCTGAATATTTGGAAAAAAATCTTTATAAACCTTGTCTCCAATCTTGATTTGGTGGATTCTTGCCTAGATTTGAGCACCGTGAGCTTCATGTATCTCTATCATTTTAATCATTTGATGTAATGTTGCAATCTCAATTTATGGGTATTCATTTAAGGGGAGATAAATCTAGTTATTGAGACACCCTATTGAATTATCTCATGTTAGAATCATTAGCTCATTTTCTAAAGAAAACTAATTACTTACCAAAAACCCTTAAAAAAATGGTGGTGTGTATGATGAAAACCTCCCACTAGTCAATCCATCCCCTATATTTAGTAGCACATGGGATGAGATTTAAAACCCACCTGATGTACAAAAGGTTTCACTCATTCTTCAAATTAAGGTATTACTATAGATCTAGTTGTTGAAAATTCTAAAAGGAGTCAACCACTCAATGCAGAATTTTATGGGTTAATGGTATGAGAAAAGGAAATCACCAAGAATTATGACTAGTCTATCAAAGCACTAGCAAAGGTAAACATGTCTTATTTTGTGAGCATTGCTCTATCCAACTACTTGAGCACTTTGTTGGCCCCTTGACAAAAATTCAACCAAGTGAACAAAGTAGTGGATGGTGCATGTTTGCAGTGATGGTTGGGGTCATATAACACCAAATTTGTTTTGCACATTAAAACATGTTTATCACTCACCAACACACCAATGCATGAGGAGGAGTCCTGATCTATATTTTTAGGATTCCACAACATGAAAATTTCTTTAAATAATCTACTTTGCAGTGGGAAGCTCCTCCACTAACCACTACTAAAGTACCACTCTCACCATGTCATCGATGGAAACATGTAGGTTAACCAAGCCAAGGGACCACCTGTAGATGATATTTATAGATTATATAGCACCTCAGTCTTGTACATTTGACAAACTCAAACATTGGTTATTCCTCTCAATTTTATAACTTTTCCACTTTCACAAGTCTCACATCTGCTTTAGCTTATGCCCCTTAGCCTATATCTCTTAGTTTGACCAGTCTTATGTTGATGATCCAAACCTTCTATCTTTCCTATAATGATTAAAATGTACTCATCTTCCATCTCTACAAGTTCTAAACCTATATCTACTTTCGTTCTCCCTAAAAATTAATGTTCAGGATAGACACTAGCATTGACATAAATGTTCTAACCTAACACAAGTGTCTAGTACCCTAAAGTTATCCAGTTTACAAATGAAACGTATCCTAATGGTCAACCTAATTATTTTAATGCGAGTTACTTATCCAAAGGGATTTATATAAATACAAGATCAACCCTCATTGACCCCATAAAACCTAACACAAACCAAGGCAACCTATCAAAAGCATTCAATCAAGCACTTAAAAAAGCAAAGTTTACCTATTTTATCCTATTCTCATATTAGTCATAGGAATAGCACATACACAGGTCTAAAGTACTAAAAGAGCAGTCAAAGAGCCCTATTTTCCAAGTTAAAAGCTAGGTCATTATTGTACTTGCTTTGCACATATTGTATGATTCACACAAGCAAACACATAGGGGAGAACTACATTATTCTAAGGCCCTCTTCAGAATATTGGCTATGTAGATAGCACTCACTGATAAAGGAGTCTTTGGGGTCATCTCGATGCCATGTGACCACTAACACATTTTCCCCCAAGGTCACATTCAAGATGAAGAACTAGGGTTTTATAAATTCATGAGGAGCGATAGTCCATGACAAAAATTTGAATGCACCAAAGCAAAGATGAATTCAAACCCACAAGTATCCAGGTCATCACATCCTTTTCCAATAAATATTTCATATAGGACACTTGCATTAAACCTAGATAGTACCATCGACATAATTATCCTAGTCTGAAGTTAGTGGCCAGAGCTCTAGAAGCATCCAAACCAAAATCTGATGATTATTCCAAAACTATCTTCTAGTTTGCTTCCTGCCTATTCCAAATCTAGCACTGTGTTAGCATTAGAACTAGATAAGTATATTACTTCTTTTTATTTCCATGTATAACTTAGTTTTACTTTCTATATTTAGACTATACTTAGCATAATAAATTCAATGTATGTTTATATCTTTAACACCCAATTAGTATGTTGTAGATCTGATTATAACCCTTGTGCATTGTCATTTCTATATTATTAACTCTATTAACATCAAGTTAGGATTCTTACATCCATTTTAGGGTTAAAATTTTGGTAAATCCGATCTTCGAACATCAAACCCTAGGATAATTAGGGTTTTTTACATTTTTTGTTCATCATCCCTGATTGCTATAATTTTACAATCATGTTTGCTATGGATATCTCTGTAAATTATTTTATGGTCCAATACCTTATAGTTATTATTGTTTGCTACATTAGTATCTTGGTTCAAGCCATTCGATCCATAAGGGATTCAAAACCTATGTTCATACATACTCCCTATTGTTCTAATGTTTACAATGAGCTTTTATCTGTCACTACAAAACACCAAAGGGAGTGCATGAAATAATCATTCTCCCTAGGTCATGTTACCACCAAGTCCAAAGATAGTACTACCAAAACCTTACTTTGGAATTGCTGCACAATTCAACCCATTATAAGGATATCCTTTTAGATGCATTGTGTATGAATCTACTCTCTTGTAATACCTAACCATAATATGTGGCCTCTATCTTAAATTCCATAAAATGGACTAAAAATAATATATCCTTTGAAAAGGAGGATTTACCACCTCAACATCTTATAAATAGTTGTTTGTCACTCTATATCTAGGTGTGTGTTTTCAACAAAATGATAAAATTATTTCTTTTGGACAATGGTTTAGGACTCAACATTTATTACCTATCATTTATTTCCTTAATTGGTATTGGACATTTAGCTCTAGAACCATCTAATATGAGCATCAAGGGATCTGATAAAAATTCACGATGCATATTGGGATGAATAACATTACTATTACCGTGGGTCACCGTATATTGCCTAGTTTGTGCCAAGTTATACTAAATTATTTGAGTTGTAACATTATTTTGGGATGACCTTAGATACATGAGATGTGTGTGGTTCCCTCTACATAACATGCATGTTTAAAATTTAGTAATCAGGGATTCATTTACACATGTCCAACATATCCTTATCCCTTCAAACATTATGCAATGGTCCAACCAAAAAATAAACCTAAACCAAAATACTCTTAGTATGAATAAAAAATTAATACACTAGTATAAGAACCTAACCAAACTATTTTATCTAAAGTATTGAAGAGACAGTTCTCACATTTACTTGAGTTTCCAACTTCATCACTCTCGTGGTTATTATCGTGTCAACTTATATATCTCCCTCATCCTATTGAGCTTGATATGATTCAACCTCTACCTAAAGGATATGATGCAAATACTTTTTATGATTATCATAAGAGAAAATGGAATTCAATAATCAGATGCATTACCTTGAAGCACAAGATCCAAGATCTTATCAATGACCAAAAGCTTACATTTGAAGATCCTTTAAAGGAATCGGGTTTACAACCTAGTGATCACCACAAACACAAAATATTTAACAATCCTTTGCAATACCATTCTAAGAAGGAACCAAAAGTGCAAATGGCATATAATGCACATCCTCCTCCACCACATTATGGTCACCCACTAGATGGGATTATTGGTACTTACACATGACATATACCTCTTATGTATTAGAGACCCTCTATTACTTTTGATGACAGTAAAATTAAGGATGATGACTATGGTATTCATTCTTTATTCATTCAAGCATACCTTTATAAACACCCTATACATGGTGTTATGATTGATAATGGTACAAGTGAAAACGTTTTCACCATGACATTACTTATGCACTTGGATTATACTCATAATGATTTACATCCTTTTACTATATCAATTATATCATTCGTTGGCACCTCCCAAAAGGTTTTTGGTGAGATTGATCTACCTTTATAGGTTTCTCTCGCACATGTGGTTACTACCTTTTCAGTCATACTTATTAAGGGCATCTTTGACATGCCATTGTGAAGACCTTAGATCGATACACTTTGATCAGTACCTTCTATAGTGTATGGGTGTGTTATATACATCCATCCTAATCAGGTACTCACAATTGCCATAATTCCATATAATCATCCTCTTGAAAAAGAAAAAATGATACCCAAATAGTTAATTACCAAGCCTACTAAGGCTCATTCACCATAAAAGGGTAAGTAACATGCAATCCCCTTTACTAGGCAACCAATACTTGAGATACCATTACATCAGAGACATATGGTGGATTCCACGTAATCCCCATCTATTACACACCATGTTCAAATATCCATATCACCTACACATGTTCCTATTAGGATTATTCCAAATAAACCATAGATCACTCAATAATGGGTTCCATGAATCCCTACTCCTATTGCTCCTACTATTGGACTTCATGACCACATAGTCTTATTTTACATATACAGAGCATCAGCTATACTAGTGTGATAGATATTGAACCTATACATGTTCCTCAGTAGTGTCATAATATTATTACACTGTAATATTCCAAATCATAATATTTTACATTAATTTGGATTTTACAAAATTCTTTTTAATACTATTTTATAAAATAATAATATAAATAATAATAAAGTCCAACTAGATTCTATTTTTTAATATAGATTTTAAATATTAAAAAGTTACACCACAAGGGGTTTCATCCTTAGGTTATATTACAAGGGTTTTTATCCTTGTAATCAATTACACGATTAAGGGATTTCATCCTTAAAAGTGGTCTTGTACACGTTTGATTATTTTATACAAGAGTTGAATGAATGCTTTTCCCCACCGCAATGAGTGAATATAAATATAGTATAATCTTTCGTCAAAGGTGGTGTCCCATCCAAGAGGCACCTCTTCACCAAAAGATGTGACAGTTGACATTTCAGTTGATATTTCCATCGAAAATTCCATTAACATTTCCGTCAACATTTCCATTCACTTTTGGTAACAATTCCATTTAAAACTTTTGTTCACTTCTAAAAATTATTTTGTTTGATATTTTTGTTCATATCCATTTAATGACTACTGTACTAAATGACAGCACTGCTCCTTGGTAGTGATTTCATTATGTGAAATGGCATCACCTCTCCTTAATGGTTGAACCCTTGTCTTATGCTTAGAAAGGGATATTACAGTCCTCCCTTCCGAAAATTGCTTATCCTTAAGCAATTGTAAGCCTTCATGCCCACGTACCATGTCTAAGAGATAAAACATGATGTAGTGTTCCCAAAGCCTTAATATGAGATCAAACAAGATCTTATCATTTGAAATTGATTCTTATATAGGTGCAAGCTCCAAACTAGTATCCTACACATGAATCAAGAAATTCTTAAGCTCTATTGAAGCATCCATAATTTCTTCTTGAGTGTCAAAATTCACAAGCACCCTATTGTCTCCTGACATAAAGAGATGCCCTCCTCTCACTGTAGAATCCATGTTTTAATGAAGGATATCCACCTTCATGGTAACACGCTTCAAATCTATGGGGGTCCAATCTTTGGTTGCTATCTGGGCAGTATCAAGCTTCAACTCTCTCAAGAAGGAACACCCATTTTAATATGTATGGTCTAAATCTTCTTCCACATTCAGTGCCATTTCAAATAGACTTTCATGATAATATTATTTCCAAGTGAAAGGAGGCATTGCAGAAAGTCAACCATTCCTCCATACATCTTTGTTAGAAAGTTTTCACAAGATTTTTTTACAAATTTGTATAGTTTTATGCAAAACTCATCTTTCAAGTCCTCTACATCAGCTAAATCAACATCCTTGATTGCCATATAGAATAGTCGCTTGAATAGTTTTTTATCACTCTTAACCAATCTTACCCCATTTTGAAATCATTGAAACATGGCCTCTATTTCCTTGTCAAGATGAAAGTCCTTTTTATTGAAAATTGTTAGATTACTGATGGATGCATTAAGGACAAAGAGTAGCATGTCCTCTTGCTTTGTCCTCTCAAAGCTCCCCAATCCTTCAAAGTCCATGAATACATAGAGGTATTTTTCATCCAATCAAATTGTCATCCATACCCCATCTGTACATCTTTCCCCTACTACATCAAGAAGAGATCCAGATAGATGGTTTAATAGATATGACTTACCACTACTTTTTTTCCCCATTGAATATATCACCTTGATCTTACCGTCCCACTGATTTAACACTACATTATATAAGCCAAAATGCATCAAAATTTCTAGTGATATACTATCAACATAAGTAAGATGTGGTGTTATATGAAGGCCATCAAGTAATGGTCTTATTCCATTATTTTCTGCTTGAGTAACTTGGATAGGTATAAGGCAAATGAGATGTCAGATCTAGTTTCCTACAACTTTCTTCTGGGTATAAGGCAACATGATATTTATACTCTTAGATTCCCAATTCTCAAACTTCTTAATGTGTAACTGAATACTCAATTCTTAAAAAAAAATTCCTTTTTCTTGCTCAAACTGCTTAATAAGAAGCTTCAAGTATTCCTCACATTTTTTTTGACCAAGATCTTCTTCCACTGTGTCTTTTGATTTTAGCAAAACATAAAAGTTAAGATGTCTGAGAAATCCTCTAAACAGAGTAGGACTAACTACAAACTTATCAAAAATATGATAAACATAGTCTAGTGCAGCATAATTCCTCTAACAGTCTTGAAGATTCCCCAATTTTTCAACATTTTCATCCAAACAAATGCTCTTTAAGTAAGACAAGATGTCAACTAGCATATAAACTTTGGCCTCAATCTAAAATGGAGACCGAGTTTATTCATTTCTTAGTTGTGCTAAGGATGAAGAGGAATCTTTTGAGACTTTTGTACCTCTCCAAAACACAAAAAGAAAAGAACCATCCCCTGAAATAGATGTGTTTATGAAATCTAATGGAAGAGATAGATACTTGGGTTGTATCAGTGGTTGTTGATAGAGTTCAACCACCCTGGCTCTATTTGTGTCATCAATTAAAAGCAATTTAGCTTTCCCCAAAATAAACTACATCCATATAGTGTTTGTAATTCTAGAAAAAAAACTCAAGCATGATCTCAATACCAGTCCAATCTATATGGTAGAATGACTCATCAACTTGTAAATATGAACCTTGGCTACATCGATATCACAAAGAGCTAGAAATATGGTACATTCATCAAAATATATCAAATCAAATCCCCTTCTAAACACATGAATGTGATTACTCCTACATACAAGTGGCCCAAGATTTGGGACCACATACAAGTTGAGATTATTTTGTTTCTTATCATGAAGTACTATACCATGACTAAAACTCCTCAAGCACCTATCAACATAATATACATTCCCATTTGGGGCTCTATTAAAGTTACCAATCTCTGTTGTAGTAATAAATTCTTTTGGGCAATGAAATAAATAATCACTTCTAGAGCTAGTGTTAGCATAATGAAGTCTATTTGGTGGAGGAACACCCCTGTCATATGAAGACAACCCACTTGCATTGTTGGGTTGGTGTGAAATGATAGGATAATCGAATATGGGAAGAGGGTTATCAGTTGTTGTATTGTGATACGTTTCATCATATGAGAAAAATAAATAATTTGTTTCTATTGTAGATTCTATTTCATCCTCTTCCATTTTAATAATTTATGCTTCCATGTTACCATTGCTATTGTTGTTGGAACCATCACCTTTCACCATATTATCTATTTATGCTTCCTTGTGTCCACCACTACTATTACTAGAACCATCATCTTTCATCTTAGTACCCATTTATTCTTCCTCACTACCATTGCCAGCAGGTGGTATATTCATTATTGATTTGTTTATTTTCCTTTCTTTTATGACCTCTTAAAGATTGAATTTCTTTGCATACAGCTATTTGCCATAACTATGATTCATGAACTCATCTTCCTCGTAGTATATGTTTCTATTCCATGACTCTTTCAAATCCAAAATTTTTGAAAAGGAGATTTATTTTTGAATTTTTGCTTAAAGGGGATTGTACGACTTGAAACTGTCCATAATTTCCTTCTATAGTGACCCCATGGTTCACAGGCTGGCAAGAAAAATAACTCTAATACCACTGTAATATTCCAAATTAGAATATTTCACATTAATTTGGATTTTTTGGAATTCCGTTTAATACCATTTTATAAAATAATAAATGAATAATAATAAAGTCCAATTAGATTAATTGTCTATTTTTTAATATAGATTTCAAATATTACAAAGTTACACCATAAGGGGTTTCATCCTTGGGTTCGATTACAAGGGTTTCGATCCTTATAATCAATTACATGATTAAGGGATTGCATCCTTAAAAGTGGTTGTAAGCATAATGCTTATACACGTTTGATTGTTTTATACAAGAGTTGAATGAATGATTTTCCCCACTATAATGAATGAATATAAATATAGCATAATATTTCGTCAAAGGTCGTGTCCCATCCAAGAGGCACCTCTTCACCAAAAGATGTGACGATTGACATTTCCATTGATATTTCCATTGACATTTATGTCAACAATTCTGTTAACATTTTTGTCGACATTTCCATTCACTTCTAGTAACAATTCCATTTGAAACTTACGTTCACTTTTGATAATAATTCCATTTGATATTTTTGTTGATATCCATTTAATGATTGTTGTATTAAATGGCAGTGATTTCTTCATGTGAAATGGCAGTGCCTCTCCTTAATGGTTGTGCCCTTGTCATATGCTTGGAAAGGGATATTACACACTAGGTTCATAGTGGGGAGATATCTATGACCATCTATTTTATGGCATCATAGGATGATATTTCCTCTTCAAACATTTCAAAAATTCTAAAAATACCGAAAAAAAAAAACTCTCAAAAATTAAAAAATATGTTTTGCACCTACATCTTATATTATCTCCTTGGCATTTATGTGTTAGTTCCATGTTGATGGATGACATATTTAGTTGCTTATACATGCACACATGTGTCACACTTATACTTGAGTGTGATACAAGCATACACAAATACATGATCTATTCCTATTTCAGATGTTGGGCCTTCCCTCTACTCATATCATGTAGACATTGGGGGCATCCATTTCTTTGATATTGATACACATAGGTTATATAGTTCAATGATCACATTTCATTATCATGTTTGAGCTTACATATGTACTTAAACATGCCTTTATCCATGATTATATCTTACGTAGGTTACTTGATATGCCTTTAGCCATGACTATATCTTACATTTTTTTCTTAACACATTTGATCCATGGGTTATGATGACATGTTTATGTTGGTTACATACGCTTTACTTTATGCACTTTCTTAAGTGTCTTTCTTGCTATTATCTTGCTTGTTCGAGCATTTTAATATGTTCCTTTTCTTACAGCCCCATGCCTATATATGATTTCATTGACATTTGAATATGTCATTATTTGTTGTATGGAAATTTGAATATGTCATCCTTGCCTCTGTGGAAATTTAACTAAGTCATGTCCCTTCGATTGTTCAGAATTTGAACATGCCCCTTGTTTGTGGTCTCCTTAGACCATTGCTTTTTGACTTGCTTTTGAGTGCTCTTGTGTGTGCACTTGTTTTCTTGTTGAGCTTGTATTTTTACTATCTAGACAATCCTTATCATGCATCTTAATCCTTCATGTGATCACATTGGTTCTATACACTTCAATGTTATATCTACCTAGACATGTTCCTTCTATATGCTACATGGTTCCATTAACAGATTATACAATTATCTTATCCTTTTGAGGTAGGGGTAACTACCAGTTCCTATCTTTACCTCACCTCAAATTAGGGTCATATTAGTAGGGGCATGTGATAGAGGCACATTTTCCACTCTTGGCATAGTTTTAAAATTTAGTGGGTGCATGCTTTGGAAAAATGTTCTCCATAGTCATTTAGTATATGGTACTTATATCATTTTTTAAATTCAGTGGGGGCATGTCATATAGGCATGGCTTCCACACATTCATAATTCTCAAATTCAGTGGGGGTATGATTTGGAAGCATGTTATCCACACTCATTTAGTATATGGTACTTATATCAATTTTCAAATTATGTGGGGGCATGGCATATATGGCTTCCACATATTCACAATTTTAAAATTCAGTGGGGGTGTGTTTTGAAAGCATGTTCTCCACACCTATTCATTATTCAACATCTTCAAATTTAGTGGGGGCATATATTTAGGAAGATGTTCTCCACATTGGTGCTTATATTAATTTTCATATTTCTCCATATATAGTGAGGACATGCTTTGGAATCATGTTATCCACACTTACATAGTTTTTGGAATGGGCCAAAACACACAATTATATGATTCAGATTCATAGTTGTGGCATACTTTTATACATTGGTATGATTAGTATACATAGTTTTAGCATGAGACATATCTAAGGTATATATGCTATGCAATTTGTGCCTAATATTACAAAATCTAAATCAGTTTTATATTTCAAAACATTTTTAGGGACTATCGCCACCCACCAGTTGGACTTTTATGAACTATATTGAGCCAACTACTACAATAGTTGGTTCCCCTTCTTGGTATGGTTGAGGTGATCAAATCGCTCAATCTTTCTAAGTTTTTAGGTTGGACTTGATAGTATCATTCAACCTCACCAGTTTGATAATGTGGGTGACATGGATCACTCACACTCACAAGGTTATAAGTATCATTGGGTTGCACATTTGAGCTAATCTAAACTGCTAGGTGGCAGCTCACTTTTTTCCAAATTTGGGGGCATGTGCCTTCCAATATCTCTCTCTATCTCCTTGGATATATGCACTTTCAAAATTTATCTATATTTATCCTAATCTCAATTTTAGAGCCTTATAATGGTACATCTTTTTCAAATCAACTTACCAATAGGCAAGGCAATTACATCGACACACATGTGTACTCCTAAACCTTTCTATTTCAATTTCAATCTATTTCAAATACTTATAATCCTAGATTATATGCATTGATTATATAATATAACATGGTCTTGGTTTTAATTCAATCACCATCAAAGAACTCAAATTGGGCACACATAAAGACAAGGTGTGTTATACCCACCAAGGTGCGCATTCATTTCCTGTAAATTAGCAATTTTATTACTAGATTAAGGGGAGAGATGTAGACAATATTTATGGATTATATAACATGTCAATATTGTATACTTGAAAAACTTAGACATTGGTTGTTCCTATGAGTTATGGACCTTTCCCACTTCCACAAGTCTCACATATGCTCTATCTTGTGCCCCTTGGTCTATATCTCTTTGTCTGACCAATCTTATGTTAATGACCCAGACCTTCTATCTTACCCAAAAGTCTTAAAATGTATTTATCTTCCATCTCTGTAAGTTTTGAATCTATATCTACTTTCATTCTCCCTAGACACTAACATCTGGGACATACACTAATGTCGATGCTACTATTCTAACCTGATACAAGTGCCAAGTGCCCTTAAGTCATATAATTTGCAAATAAAATGTATCCTAATGGTTAGCCTAAGTGCTTTAATGTAAGTTACTTATCCAAAGGAATTGATATAAATACAAGATCAACCCTCATTTACCCCACAAAACCTAACACAGACCAAGGCAACCTACCAAAAGCATTTAATAAAACACTCAATAAAGCAAAGCTTTCCTATTTTCTCCTACAAAGGTCTGAAGTACTAAAAGAGTATCCCAAGATCTTGATTTTCCAAGTTACAATCTAGGTCATTATTATACTTTCTTTACATATATTATATGATTTACACACAAGCCAACACATATGGGAGAAGTACATTAGTTTAAGGCCCTCTTTAGAGTATTGGCTATGTAGGCAACACTCACTGACAAAAGGTTATTTGGGGTTGACTCAAAAATATGTACCCATTAAACAATTTTTCCTCAAGATCACAATAAAGATGAAGAACTAGGGGTTTTATAAATTTGTGAGGTGCAACAGTCCATGACCTAGATTTGAATGCACCAAAGGGAAGGTGAAGTGAAACCTAAAAGCATCCATTTGGTTACATTATTTTGAAATAGTTATTTCATACATGACACTTACGTTGAACCCAAACAGTAGTATTGATGTAACCCTACCAGGCTGACATTAGTGTCTAGAGCTCCAGAAGCATCCAATTCAGACTTTGACGATTGTTCTAGAACTATCTTCCAATTTGATTCTTGCTTGTTCTAAATCTAGCACTATGTTAACATCAGAACCAGCTAAGTATATAAATTCTTTGTCATTTACATGCATAATTTAGTTATACTTTATATATTTATCCTATACTTAACATAAAATATCTAGTGTATGTTTATATTAGATTTTAACACCTAATTGGCATGTTTTAGATGTGATTATCACCCTTGTGCATTGTCATTTTTATATTCTTAAACCTATTGACACCAAGTTAGGATTATTACATCAATTTTAGGGTTAAACACTACCCATAAAAATAAACATCTAAATAAATGGCATGGTCATTTAGGTCCACTCCCCAATCTATCACAAATGAATCAATAAATAGTGTTACCAAAGTGACAACTCTACCGCATCTTGTTTCATGTTAGGGCATGTGATAGATAATGGTAGGAAAAATCATTTTTACTAATATCTCTGGGAATAAACTAGTAATATTAACTTATTATAAGCATAATACATGAATTTTATAGAATTTTTGGCAATTGGCCTTAGCCATATACTTATAAGGTGGGTCATTTGAATCATGTACGTTCGATGAGAATATATTCATGAATAATTATATAAGATAAAATTCTCAACATCATGGATTGTAAGTTCCAAAATTTTATTTCTTATAAATATTTTTTGTTTAATTATGGCAAAAAATTTCCCAAGTTATACTCATCACCCTCTTCTTGCACATAGACTTCATTCTCTATACCTAGGGAAGGGATCTGCAAGCATCATGTCACCTATTAGTGTGGGTAAATAGGGATCCCTTGGTTGTGGGGAGGATAATGAGGGAATACTCTTCATCATAAATAATATCAAATTTAAAATCTTGTAAACTGAAAAAATGGCTATTATTGCAAAGTGATTGATACTATTTCCTAGGGTTAACTTGAGTAGCCTATGCAATAGGAGGTGACTAATACCAATTTAGGGTTGGCATTATTATTGGTATTAGTATATTTATTATTCCTATTTGTTTGGTTATTTCATTGGCATAACTTTCCAACCATCATTGGTTCCTTCCTAAGTTTTACCTTGCCTAGTCGTGGATTCAACGAAAGGATTGTCAATAAACATGAAATATATTATATTGTGAATGAATAGATTTTAGTCAAATTACAATATAGATATTTATAAATATTAATTTTATCCCGTGTGTGTGTGTGTGTGTGCGCGCGCGCTCCATTTTTATCCTTAAATAATTGTTTATATGTATCTTAATATTCAAGATATATATCTAAATCTTCATTTCATCTTTATTTATTTTAAATATATATACACATATACATATACATACATACATGTGTGTGTGTGTTTATGTATATATATCTTTAAAATAAATAAAGATGAAATGAAGGTTTAGATATATATCTTGAATCTTAAGATACCTAGAAATAATTATTTAAGGATAACAATGGAACTCATATTTTTGTGGCAAGCTAATGAGAATCTTTAAAACCCATCACAAATGGATGACCTTGTCCAATCTGTAAAGTTCTATTTATGAGATCTAGAACCATAATGAGTATGGTTTTGGGAAGTTTCATATAGGCCTATAAAAATTGAATATTTTGTTCATCAAATATAGTACTCTAAAACCCTTTCTTAGTTTTCTAAAACTCCATGTCGATCACTAGGAAATCACATTTATACTCTTTGTCCTAATTAGGCAACTACCCCTAAAAAATGATAAGGAAATTGGTGTGTTTTGGGGTATGTGTTACACTATGGAAAATATGAGATTCCTTGATATTTGTTAGGCCTCATAATGGTATACATGCCAAAAAAATCACTCTAATAATTACAGTCATTCATCAACCAATAAAATTAAGGAAATTCAATGTGTCGTTAATTTTGACTTTGATGACAATATGAATTATCTCTAAAATGATTGTTTGTTTTTTCTATAATTTTTGTATTGTGTAATAGAATGATGTGAATAATAAATTTTATATTATTTTTTAAATGATCTCTATATGCCTAAATGAATTAAGATTCATGTCTATTTATAAATGACTTGAATTCTAATTATGGCTTTATTGGCATGCAAATCGACTCAAATGGTCAAAAAAATGAACAAGATGGGACCACAAGACACGTGGGAACACTAACGGACCTAAACCACTCAAATCCCTAGAAAATTGCTCATTAGATTTATAGAGGACCACCATAGGACCAGATAAATTAAAGGAGAGAGAAGAAGGGAGACATAAGGGAAAAATACCAAATGCAATAATAATGCATGATTTAGACCAATAATCAACAAATGCATAAATATCTTATAATTATATAAGTTAACATCTAATAAATGATTAGGGACCTACATTTTTTAAGAGTCTGCATGTGTCAAATTACGTGATAAAACTCCACCACTTGATTATCATTTAATATGACAATGTATAAAGATTAAAAACATCATAATAATATTCAACCTTCCTCTATCATTTTCACAAGTTTACTTTTGAAGACCTAGGTTTTGATTTGGTGGGTTGTCTTTGGTTTTATGATTGTTTATGTTGGTTGATTATTTTTTTAATAATTAGATATAATGTTATTATAGTAGGATTTCCCTAGATGCCATGATAATCGTTGAGGGGTTAGTTCAATTTGAATTGTGAACCTCCTGCATTGGGGGTTAACATTTTATCCATTACACATGATCTTTGACCCATAATATTAAAATGAGCTAGTTAAATTCTAATGTGTAAGTGTTGATAGTGATTTAAAAAATGCATTTGTTAAACTACAATGGTCAATCTCAATGTAATACTCAAACTCAAAAAATAACTATTTGAAAAGGAAGAAAAAAGGAAACCTAAGATATGTGTTGAAGGAAAAGGAAAAGGAGGATTTCTGAAGGGAAAATAAATAAATTTGTATATAGGGTGAAAAAGAGGAATTCCAAATATGGAAGCAGTGGAAGACATTAAGTGATCCATCTTTGAGAGTACTTGTTAGTGATCTAGATTGCACCCTAGCTAAGCAAAGGATTGTTCATGTCCCCTACTCAAATCCAGTCCAACATGGGAATGACCCTAGGCTATGGGTTACCTAATCTTGGGTTAGACCTCTAGGATTTTTAATGAGGCTAGCTCCTCTGATGTATCACTTACATCATTTCCATGAAAACCTACTAATTGTTGGGATGAAAAGGGGAAGAGAGATAACTAAAAGAAAAATCTAAGCTAATGTTGGTGATGCAACTAAATTAATTGTTCATCCACTCTATTTGAACTTATAAAAACACTAATGACATAAACAAAAGATTAGATATACAACTCTAAATGTCTGTTATGCATCAATATTTCATGCAGAGGTTCATTAATTGATCAAAACCTAAGGGAAGTGATGGAGAGGCCTGATTCAATGCACTAACTAGTCAATGCATCCACATGCTAGCTTTAATCAAATGACAGTAAACACTAAACATGACTTGCATAAAAATATAACTAGTAGCTAGGTGAGATTAGGACTTGATAAGGGAGATATTTCTACCACATATGTAAATCAAACTAAAATTAACACACTATACCAGAATAATGAAATCTGAAAATAGTCTTTTATTCATCTTAAGAGGTTAAAATGCTCAATCTTGGTAGAGTTTTTTCATGCCCAAGAGAGGGATCAATTTCAAGTCTTAGAAGCCTGCATATATAGCATAATGGGAATGAGAGAGATGGGGAACATGCATGGGAGAATGGATAAGTCTTTAATGATTAATAAATGTGGTGGCATTTTCATTGATTATTTTCTATATGCATGCTTTCTTCCAATCAAAAGTAATCCTTTTCAATAAGTTAACATGTATTTGGCTCTAATAATTTTCAAGCTTTCTCATTGGCTGAGAGATCCACTAGATGACAAGGGTTTATTTTGCATGATGAGTCATGACTAAGTCTATTTGAGAAAATATCTTTGAGATCTAAGCATAATCAATACTCCAACCACCAACTCTCTTTGTTTTAATTCTCCACACCATATTCACTTGCTTCATTATGAAGGTAGGGTCCTTATATCCATGTACTTGATAGAGCCAAGCCCAAGTCTGCTCTTAGTGGCTATTTGTCAGAGCTATAGATGTATTTAAATATGAGACACTTCTCTATAACCATATATTTTCCCCTACTCTGATATCTGAGCATAGGTCTTTTATATAGATGGAAAACCAATCTCTTTTATTAGTTTTCCTATAGCTTTTATATTGATGCAGACCTATAGACTGCATAGATTCCTTCTTGATCTCCATTAGGTTTAAATAAACCTTTCCTGCCTCTGAGCATTTATGGGAACTAAGAACTCACCATATCTATAGGTCTTATTTAAAGAATATCAAACATAGTCATAAAATAATACCATAACCCTAGAAGATGAACCTTGCATGTTACAAATCTTTGAACTAGAGGTTCACATTGAGCTTCAATGGTGTTGGAACTCCATCAATGATCATCTTGATTGTATCACTATATCCTTTTAATGATATTTTATGGAGCACTAATGGTGACATAGCTCTTTGAAACATTTGCTTTTGTTCAACCTAAGTCAAATTGGACCTCTATTGCAGTCCCTAACTTTCAAATTTTAATATTGACTATCAATCTGCTTGCTCAGCATACACTCACACCATTGATCTTGGTCCGTACCAATAAATGTAAGCTATATATCTTCTGCTCATCTAACATAGTTGATACACTTGTCACCCTCTCATTAATCTTTAGGATCCTTTGACCTTTTAACTTCAATCTTTTTGTTAGATCTACTTTGTATGATTGCATGTGCTTCATTGATCTTTTTGGACCCATTAACATTGTTATTTAATGCTCATCATTGAATCTAGATTTTGATCTTAAGATCTTACCACTTATATAATTCATGTTCATGTTGACCTTTTGACTTGATGCTCATCCTTAGATCTTGAATGCATGATTACACACACTCTGTTAGATCTTTGGGACCCATTGACACTGTCAGGTTACCCACTCACAATTAGATCTTCATCTTAGATCTAAAGATTTGGACACTTGTCACTCTTGCATTAAGCCTAGGAACATTTGAATCTAAATAGTTATTTTTTTAAGGCTTGAACTTGACATCTACGTGAACATCCCAAATTACAAGTTTAACTTTGAAGCTCTATATCTTGAGATAGCAAGCTCATCAAGATATGAAATTTGCAGAGCATGGTATAGGCATGAAGAAATTCATGTCTATGCAACCTTTTGGACTTGAGAGGCTCCCCAAGTGCATTTATTAAATGCAAAATAAATCTAACTTATTTATTTATGCATGACATCATGTGACGGTTTGGTCTTTCAAAGCTTGTACAGGTCATTTGATCATTCACTTAAATAGGAAATTTGCTCATATGTCCAGTCTAGGAAAAAGCTTGGTATGTGCACCAAAATTGGCTAACATATTTGGTGACTCAATTGGGAATCATGCCTTTTATGCTTGAGAACCCAAAACATTTGTCTTGACTAGTCCATTAGGCATGGAGTCTCCTCTCTGGTTCAACAATTTGATCTAAATCTAAAATTGAGTAACCCTCTAGATAACTTCTCTTGAAACAAACAGGGACCAAAAGGAACAAAACAAAACAAAGTTCCCAAGGCACTTATTAAAATGAAACACAAAATAGAAGGGAAACTAAACTAAACAAATAAAGGACCACTAACCTAAGGAAACAAGGAAAACAAGACAAAATGGAAGTAGACTACTACTTGTGCTAATCACTTATTGAAACAAAGCAAACCTAGAACAACTAATCTAAAATAAGATGCTCCCGTCTAGGATCAAATGGAAATCCATTTTATGCACCTTGAAGCTTTGAAACATGCTTTTTTTTTCTTGATAACTTTCTTTTGCAACTAAGAGCGATTGGATACTCATGTCTTCTTGATGATGCAACTAGGCCTCTTATCTCCATTCTCAGGTACATGGATTGCAGATATGGATAATAGACCCAATCATACTCCTAACAAATTAATGGGGTTTGCAAGAATAACTTTAATTCTTATTTGTTTATTCACTACTAATCATGATCATATAGACCAGCTTGATCTATCCCCTTTGACATATCTACAAGGCTGACTTCTAAGGGAGGTGGATTTAATCTTGTGACTTTTATGGGACATTTGAGCTCATTCTCATCTTCCAAGAGTAGAGAGATGTATAAATTTGAAAGAAAAAAGTTGGTAACCATATTTGATAAGTTCAAACATGTCATATCTTGAGAGAACAACTGCCTCTTGATTGATGATAACACTCCCCTTATCCTACAATGGACCACATTCAAGTAAAGAATAACCTGAATGAAAGATATCAAACAAATCGAAAGATTTATTCTCATGAAGCTGCAGTTCAATTGGATCCTTTTCAAATTGAATGTAAAAAGCAAGCATATCAATTTCTTGACCACAATCATGAAGTTTCAAGTCTTCTTTTGATATCTCAGATTGGTCAATCAAAATTGCTTCATCTTCAACATCAAGCTGATGATTGAGCATCTTATAAATTTCAGATTGTTTTTCATCTTCATTAGTTGATTGGTATTTATTTTCTTCATCAATTTCAGTTTGTTCTTGTAAGCTCTTGTCCTTCATGATGAATGCCAGCTTCTATATTATTAGATAAATCATGGAAAACATCATCAACTTGTCCAACTAGTACATCTTTCTCTTTCACATCAGCAACCTCTTCCTCATTTTCTTGTTATTTCACTTGCATCTAACCTTTATCTCAGATTCCTCTTTGAATTCATCTATTTTTGCATCTTGAAGGACTGAAACATGCTCACCCTTGCCCATTGGTATCCTAATTATGATCTCCTCTTCTAACTCTGATAATTCATCATCATCAGCTATGAGTTCAACATGGAGTTCACTGCTTACCTCTTTAAGGAGTGACATAGGATGTTCTTGGGATGACTCCAAGAGAGATGAGATATATGTGACACCTCTGTGGTCCAACTATTCAACTTTAATAGTAATGTCCTCTTTTTTCATACTATTCTAGATGGATTTCCAAAATGGAAATGACTTAGACTCCTAAGGAGGGGAGGGTGGGAATTGAATGACTTTGGATTTGCTTGATTGCATGATTTGGTTCCAAGATGGGAATTTGGGCTCATGGTTTTCCTACATGGTGTGTATTGTGGCTTGAGGAATGAAAGAAGGTATGTGTAGTTGAGGTGATGTTACTTTTGTAGCTACCAATGTCTAGTAAAAAAATTTATCTGCAACTTCAATTTACCTAATAAGGGAGGCTTCAAAATTAGACCTTGATTGTTCATGATGGCTGGCTCTTTCAACACAAACTTGCCTTTCCTCCTGGGCTCTCTCTTGGATAGATATCCATGAGGGAAAGGTAGAGAGGATTTTTTGGGAACTATGATGACTTTGAAACTTATTTGGTGAGGGATTATGAGTGGTGATGGGAAGCTCAACATAAGGTTGACATGGGGTAAATGAGGGAAGACAATATGGGTGGTGGGATGTTTTATTTTATTCATGGGTTGTCATATTATCTTCAATCTTGGAGATGAGTCCATCTGTGTCAAGCATGTCACCATTATTTCTAGGATAACGTCTCCTAATGAAAGACATCCACTCCTCCTTTGCCTGTTACACTGAAGTACACTACAATTGATCATTTGAATTATTTCTAGGAGTTGAACCATGAATAATTACTTTGAGAGTTCAGATGATCTCCCAATTTGGTTTATGAAAATGTAGATGATAAATCTAGATTTTATATGATAAACTAGTCATGTACACTTGAAAAATATTGTTCATGGTTGAACTCTTCATCTTGTGACCTCTTTATATCCAAAAGGCTCACATTCACCATCTCACTATGACTAAATGCTTATCTTATAGTCTGATCTTAATATTTTTATTACCGAGATCATCTTATCCTATAAAATGTCTAAAACTTGATAAACATCTTACACTACCAGCTACATATATTTAGCAATTATCTATCCTCCAATACACTATCATTTAGACTAGGACACTAGCATCAATGTTAGTGTCTCAGGTCTAAATCTAGTGTATGTACCTTAAAAACACTCAAATTTGAAAATATTTGTATATTTATGGGTTGACTTATTTGTCTTAATTAACCCTATCATGAGATATTTTCAAAAATTATGGTATAAATACAAAATAAATCCCACTCATTTATCCATTTAGAAACTATCAAGCAATAACTATCAAGCTCACTAATCATTATCACAATGAAGTTATACTACCCTATTATTACCTATTTCTATATGTCATAGGAGTAGTTTTATTATAGGTCTAAAGATTTCAAAGTGTAGCCTATGAGCAGTATTTGTCAAGTTACAAGCTAGATCACTACGTGCACTCACACATCACATATTAAAAATTATTCACATACAAGCCCACATAAAGGGGAGAACTACATTAGTTTTAAGGCCCTCTTCAAATTATATGGATATGTAGGTAGTAGTCATTGATACAAGGGTCTTTGAGGTCAGCTCAACTTCACTTGAGCCCATTAACCCTTTTCTTGAAACATCACATGCCCTAAGTGGAAGACCTAAGGTCTTGAGCTACACACTGATATCTAGAACCTATATCTATAATAAAGACATAAAACCTACAAGGTGATAGTAAGACCTAACAAGCATAAGTAGAATTTATAGGAAAAGGACTTGTAATAACTGCATATAAAAGTGTTGAAACTGGGATAAAATTGTAGGAATTGGTGTCCAAATTTTAATGGTAGTGTCCTGGCTGACAGAGAGTTGATTTCCAAAATTTGATAAATCATTCATGAACAACATCCTAACTATTTTTACAACTACATTTCCTAGATCTACCTGCACATTAGTGAACAAGATAATTATTCTCTTATTATTGTTTAAGCAATCAAATTACTGTTTGGCATTGTACTTTCTATATTTATCATATTTCCTTAATTCAATAGTGTAATTGAATATTGTGAATCTAAATAATTTAATTGGTCTAATTTATAAAATAGTCTATTCCTTAGTTGATTAGGCTATTATCTCCATCCCCTTATTTCTAAAAAGGGTTAAACATTTGGTGAACCCCACCTTTAAGTCTTCTTATGTAAATCCTAGTTTACCCTAGTTTTTTAGCCTTCTATGGTTTCAAATTGATTTAATTATTTAGAATTGAATTTTCTAATTATTATTGACATCTTTGTTTTCATTTAAAATGAAAAATGTAACAAAAGATCATTTTAAAAGGAAGATAAGGAAGCATTAATTCATCATCTAAATACAAATCAAGAATTTCTTGATGAATTTTTGTATGTCACATAAGATTAAATCAATAAATATGATAAGGCTAATGCATCCACATCTAGTAATGATGAATCTTTAAATGGTACTACTATTGATCCAATCCCTTCACTCCTCCCCTTGAGCACACCATTGATTAATATATCTAGTGGGGGCATGTGATATGTTTTCAAGCCATTGTTCCCTGAAGACCAAATAATCATTGCTACATCCTCCATGGGAACAATCAATACTTTAACTTAATTTATAGTTTCAATGCCTAAATTAACATAAATGGTGTTTACATCCCCTTTGGTGACTTCCCAAATATCAAATATAAATCCCAATGGGTCTGTTGTGCAAACCCTTCTCCAAGTTATTCAAGATTTGGAAGCTAAGGTCAAAAATATTGAGTAAAATACTTCAAAAGAAATTCATATTATTAATTCACAAGATGTATTACATTATCCTCTTGCACCTCAAATATATTTGTACCCTTGTCTAACTAGTTTTTTAACACCAAGTTCACACTTATGATGGCAAGGGTGACCTTGAGCAACATATTTTCTCTTTCTATGCAACATGCCTTGATTATCTAGGACAATTCCTCTTGATAGAGAAGACAAAATAATTTCCAAGAAGCCTCTATACTTTGAGATGGTTCTATGATCTACCAATACAATCAGTAAAAGTATTCAAGCCTCTAATGGATTAATTTATATCCCATTTCTTTATCAACATTACTGAAAAGATGTCTTATCCACAAATTACAAAGATCAAACAAGGAACCGATGAGCCCATAAGTGAATATGTTTCAAGGTGCAAGACAATGTTGGTCAAAATGAAAAATCCAATGGTAGATAAAAAGATTCAAGATATCTTTAAGCAAAGCTTGTTTGCTTCATTACATGATTATATTGTCTTCAAGAAATTTAAATATTTTGATCACTTATGCCATATTGTTTGAGATCAATAAATGAAACTTTTTTATTTAAACAAGCTTAAGTATGTATCCAACACACTAACTACATCAAATACAAATTTTTTTATCAAACCAAACTATGAGGTAAAACCTCCAAAAGCTAAAAAGAAAGCAACAAAAACACTAATACTATGTTACAATAACCTAATCAACTCATCTTATCCAATATAGCTAATAAAAAATCTACAAGATTACCTGAGTCTCCAACTTCTCTCCTTAAGAAGTTAGTGGAGTGTCATCTCATATCTCTACCTCTTTTTTTAAAGGTTGATACGAGTCGACCTATACTAAAAAGATATGATGTCAATGCTTATTATGACTCTCACTAATGTGTTGAGTATTATACGAACAAATGTTAAAAATAGAAGCACAAGATATAATATCACATTGATAGTGAAAATATCACATTTTATGATGTTTAAAAGGATTTAGGATCACATGGAAATCATCAGAATCAAAAGATATTCAACAATTCATTGTAGGATCATTCTAAAAAAACATCAGTAGTGCAAATGGCATATAATACACATCCTTGGCCACCACATTATGATAACCCATTAGATGGGATTATTGGCACACTTACATGTGAGATATCTCCTATGGTTTAGAGGCCTTATATTACATCTGATGATGATGAGTTTGTGGAAGATGATTTATATTTTCACTCATTATTTATTAGAGAACATATTAATCATCAACCTATACGTAGTGTTATGGTTGGTAATGGTTCTATTGAGAATGTACATACCATGACATTACTCACATATTTTGGATATACACATGATGATTGATACCATTTGACCAAGACAACCAGAACGTTTGATGGGAAAACATAACAAATGTTTAGTGAGATTGATTTACCTTTACAGGTTGTCCTGACATAGGTGACCATAATTTTTTTAGCTATATAACATATGAGATTATTTGATATGTTATTGGGATGATCTTAGATTCATAATATCCATACAATACCTTCCACAGTGCATACATGTCTCAATTATATTCATTCCAATTGGGTAATCATAATTTCAGGGATTCAATATGAATATTCATTACAACAAGAGAAGTTTATTTAAATATAGTTAATCATACAACCTATTATGGTTAATCATGAGTGAAAGGATAATTAAAAGGAAATACCTTTTCCTAAGTGACCAATACTAGAGAGGTAATTGCATCAGAGACATATAGTGAACTCCATTGAGTCTTTATATACACCTACATGACCTAGCCAATTGTTGAGAGCATATCAACATGTTTCATATAGGATACAAATATCCAAAGTTATAGTTACACTAAAAAATAAATTGAACACTATATAATGGCTTCCATGAACCACTAAAACTTATAATATTGTTTCATGAACATGTATTCCCTATGAGGCATAAGTAGAGTATTACAGATTCTACATATTTAGATTTGGCACATATACATGATCATGGGTAGTATGACCAGTTTGTTCTATCTCATTTTGAGCCTAGAGATTATATGAGCATCCCATAGATGGGATAATCAGATAGCCTTTCATTTCAAAATATTCAAAAAATCAAGAAAATACAAAACCATTCAAATAAATCAAAAATACAAAAAAAAATAACATTTGCATGTTTACAAGCTTTTACATATGTTATTTACTTTATGTTAGTAGATAGCATATTACTTCTTTACACACATATGTTTAACAGGTACTTGAGTGTGATACTATTAGGAAATTTTAGTCCTCACATTGATTTTTGAATATTTTAGTATGCATTATTACGTGAGTAATTATTCACTGGGAGTTATATTTGGTTAGTTGTTAGAATATATTGTTTGTTAGATATATTGTTTTATGTTACAACAATATTACACATATAGGAGATTGCATAATAATATGAATATGGTGAGTTATTTATGGATATATGAATCTCCATATTTATAGGAAATACTTTTCCTATATATATGTATTATGTCTAAATTTTTAAGTGTAGTGAATAAAATTATATTATAGTGTATATGTATAATATCTCTAAAATCTGTATTCGGCTCTATTGAATGAGTTAAACCATTAATTAATATAATTGGATTTCCATTATTGGTATCAAATCCATCTATGGTCTTGACCTTGTGAATAATGAGAGTCTTATGACCTCTACAAATTGATTGAATTAATTGACACATCCAAGCATTTAATTTACTGATACATAGTGGAAGTATGTAGTCATGCATGCAATTCTATGCAAAGTTCAGCCTGGTCAAACATCTTCGAATGGTTCTTAATTCTCATTTATTGACTTATGGGTGATATTTATGCACATTAGCATCCATCATAGATCCTAATCTACATTTCATTTTTGGATCAACCTGTTTGTGAATGATCAAAGTCTAAAGAAGGTCTATACAATAGACAAATCAAGGAACACTTAGATACATTTCAAGATTACAACGGTCTGGTGTATTTTATATGATTTTATCCAAATTTTATATTAGTAAATTAGGTGTTTTTATTCCTCTATCACCATTATTCAGACTTGACTATCTGGAGTGTATTCATCTTTTTGTATTCCTTCAAAGTCTACATTTTTTCCTTAAATCGATTGTGCGGTGACATGGTGTTATACATGTAGTTTTGTGTTGGATCCTTTCCCATGTAATATGTGCATATAATTGAGCACCTTTGAACTAATATTTGACTCCAATCATACATTGGACTTGCCATACAACATCTTGAGGATCATCCAAACCATTCTGGTTTTCCACGACTTCAAGTTTAAGTTTAGTCATTTTTTAGTTTGATACAAATTTATCAATATTTTAATGTATTTATTTTTATTTAGGATTAAGTTAAGATTTAATAGTTTATAATTTTTTTTTTATAAGTCTAGTATCAAGTCATGTGTTATCAAAAGAGTTAATTATATTTTTTAAAGTCTAGGGTTTTGTATTTGTGTCAAATTGGTCAATGTCATTTGTGAATTGTAAAAATTAAAAAATTCAATGATGACAAAGTCATCAAGGTCAATATTGTGTGTGTAATTGGATGCATTATTGCTTATTGTGCAATGTCCAAATTGTGGGAGAGTCATAATGGACAAGTTGAGTCACATTGAAAAGTTTGAAGGAAAATATTTTCACACATGGCAAGTAAAAACCCAGTTATTCCTAATCAACAAATATATATGGGATATTATTGATGGAAAAGTGAAGAAACCAAAAGATGCAAAGGAAGCAATAAAATGGGAGAGCAAAGATTGGAAAGCAATAGGAATTATTGGCCTATGATTATTTGATGCTTACTTGCATCATATTGACTTATCAAAAAGTTCAAATATCATTTGGAATACATTAAACAAGCTATTTGGATCTCAAATGGGAATCACAATAGTGACTCTCAAATAGAATCTATTTGGACTCAAGATGAAGGAAGGAAACAACATGGTGCAACACAGAGTAAGTTTTGCTCCATTCTAAATCATCTAGTAGGAATAAAGTTAGATTTGCATGATGATGATGATGCAAAATCTATTTCACTAAATATCATACTAGCTAGTTATTCCAGCATGGTTTTTACACTGAGCAAAATAAATCCTAGTTTAGAAGATCTAATTTCTTCATTGATAGATGAAGAAAATAAGAATATTGATTCAGATGAAACTGTATTGTATGATAAAAATAAAGAGGTTAAGTCATATGTTAAAATACAATATAAATCTTCTTTAAAATAAGGATCAACTTCTAAAGATTCAAAGAAATGATATATTTGTTACTATTGTAAACAACCTATCCATTTGTTATAAACTGCAAAGAGAGCTCAGGACTTACTTCATGGGAAACTACAAGATAATGCCATGACTATTGATGATAAAGAGGAAGAGAATGAAGAACAAAAAAATATTGTTGACACAGAAAGTGATGAAGATTATATATTTTAGATGATTTTTTGTTGAAGGTCAGAGGTAATGGAGAATGGAGGCTTTCTACACCTCTAATTAGCCACTAATGAAGGGGTGTTTCTTCTATAGTGGCACATTTGTTTTATTTTCATCTATTTTTTGTATGTGTGACAAATAAGAGGTGTATTTCCTATTTTCTCACATAGTGTACTACATAAAAAAGTGTTATGAATATGCAGGAGTGAAATTTGAACAAATGGTTTGTGCTTGAGACTCAACGAGATCTAGACGACACTTCACTTTCCCTATATATAGATATGGCTTACATATAGAGACATAAATCTATATCAGATATATATATATATAGGGTGCCTCCCATATAGATATCTAGGCCAATCAAGAGGAGTATATCTTATCTATCTTGGGGAGGGTAGTTCCCACACTGTAAAGGTTGATGAGGTTCCCTAAGTGAATGATTGATGGTAGATGGTTCATGTTTGGAGTTTCCACACTGATTTGATTGATGTGTTCTCGACACTGAATGGTTGATGAGAGGTTGATGTGTTCCTTCTCTAATTTCATTAAGTCATGTGAAACACAAATTACCATGTAAGGCCTAATGGGGGAAATGTTAGGAAATGTTAGTCCTCACATTAATTTGTGAATATTTTAATGTGCATTATTATGTGATTAATAATTCACTGAGAGTTATATTTGGTTAGTTGTTAGAATATATTGTTGTATGTTAAAACAATATTACACATATAGGAGATTGCATAATCATAGGGATATGGTGAGTTATTTATAAGGATATGAATCTCCCTGTTTATAGAAAATACTTTTCCTATATATGTATTATGTCTGAATGTTTAAATGCAATGAATAAAATTATATTATAGTGTGTGTTTATAATATCTCTGCAATCTGTATTCATCTCTATTGAATGAGTTAAACCATTAAATAATATCATTATATTTCCATTAGATACATGTGTACACTAGATCCATGATACATATGCATGCAAATGTTAGACCTTTCCTCTACCCATGTGACACATTAAGTTGGGGGCATCTTGCTTTTATTGATCATGATCAATACAACTTCCATTGTTTTATGACCACTTTACATTTTTATGTTGAACTTATATACTAATGATTATATGTGCCTATACTCATGCTTGCATATTATAAATTATGTTGGATATGTTATCCTGCATGACATTTTACTAATACATATGTACAAGAGCTAGTATGATATTATTGTGCTAGTTGATTACACTTCACTTATTCATCTTATCACATGACTTACTTAAGGGTGCCTCTTATTTTTTTATCTTGTTTAGAGTGTGGAAATTTTTAAAATGTTCCTTGTTTGTTGGCCATATTTCCATGAGTGTTATTTCTTTGGTATGTGGACATTTTAACATGTCCTTTCCTTTGAGTGTGTGCCATTTGAACATGCCCCTTCTTTGCAGTCTCCTAAGACCCATTTTGCATGACATTAAATGATTTTACATGTGTGATTGATTTATATTTGAGCTTGTACTTGTTACTTCCAGATGTTTCCATGATCCATATCATTCATATTAAGTCTTGTTATGTATGGATAATGTCAGCTTCATTGATACATCTACTTAGACATGATTCCATTATATGATTTATTAATACATGATTGATATAGATGTATTATGATTATCTTATCCTTTTGAGACAAGGTGACTATTAGATAACATTCCCCTCACCTCAAATGGGGGGAATATCAATGGAGACATGTCATAGAGACATGATTCCACATACACATAGTTAGATTAATTGGTAGAATTTTATATAATTTACATGATTTAGATATACATTTGGATCATAATCTTATGCACTTGGCACTGATATTCATAAATTTGGGACAGAGTTTTCATATTTGTGACATATGTTATGCATGGTTATAGCACAAAGTTTATATTTTGATAGACACTTTAACTTGAGACATATTAAAGGTGCATATGCCATGCAAATACACTAAATTACAGATATGCATTCAAATCACATATGCACCAAATTTACCAAGATACACCGTTTGAGTGTTGACTCCTTTAAGTAGATCAATTGAGATTTAGTGCCCTTAATAGCCTTGGCACTAATTTTTTTAGGTTGATATGGTTATACCATTTAACTTGGGTTAGATTGGTTGGATTATCTAGATTATGTATACACTTGGGTTATGTGATTAAGAATCACTATTCTTGATGAACTTGGCATAACTCACCCTTGTACTGAGTTGGGGGTATGATTAGCCTCTAATTATCCTCTTCATTTCTCCAAGTTTTAGTTGTTAATCTCTCTCTCTAATTCTTCATCAAGGAAGCATCATTAAAAAATCAAAGTACCAAGGGGAAACATGGTTGCATTGGCACATAGGTGTACTCCTTCCTTGATCTCTTTCATTTTAAGCATTTCAATTATTCCAATTTTTTTATTATAGACACTAATTACACTATAATATGTTCTTAGTTGTAGGTAATACATACATACAAAAAATTTAAGTAGGACTCAAGTCAAAGCAAGGTATGTTATATACACCACAATATGCATTTATTTCCTTTAACCTAGTAATTTTATCCTTATGCATTAGTAGGTTAGGGAGGGATGTATATGTCAAACCTATATTTTATATGATAAACTAGTCTTATACACTTGACAACTATTACTCATGGCTTAGCTCTTTAGTTAATGACTTTCTCACAAATAAAAGGCTCGTATTCACTATCTCATTGTGCCTAAATACTTATCTTATACTCCAACCCTGATATTTTTATTACCTAGATCACATATAGCCTATAGTATGCTTAAAATTTAATAAACATATTCAACTGTTAGTTACAGATCTTTAGTAATTCTATATCCTCCAAGACACTATCATTTAGACTACGACACTAGAATTGATGCTAGTGTCCTAGGTCTAATACTAGTGTTTGTACCTTACAAACACTCAAATTAGAAAATATTTTGATATATATGGGTTGACATATTTATACATCTAGTAATTGTTAGCCAAAATTGGCCACCATGAATGAGTATCATTCAAAACTTTGTTGTACATGATCTTAACTTTGTTGATAGCCATCATAAAGGGATTGTATTGGTCATCAATGGTCTAAAGATGATAGGTAGTGTGTCTTCCTTGGAAGCATATAAATCCTTCTAGGATGGTCTAGTTAGTAGCAACATTAAGTCACTTTGTCTTGTCATCAAATGGTTATTCATTATAGTCTTCTTCATGTGTTTTGCATTGATTAAGGTAGTTTTGACAAAGTTAAGGTTAAGTGTGAATTTAAGTTAATATTGAATCATCCTCAAGGAGGCAAAGTGGGGACCTTTTCAAGGAGAACTATGATCTAAGCTAACCAAATTAACCAAAGAACAAAACTAGTAAGTTAATCACATTGCACTTTCATCCAGTTTAGAGAGATTAAAGTAGTTTTGATAAGATTAAGGTATTTCATGTGCTTTAGTCTCATTGTATACTCCAATGTTGAGATGATAATTGCTAGGAAAGAACAAATCTGAAGGTTTTATCATTGTATAGGTGTATTTTTAAGTCATCTAATATCTATGTAATGACATGATGCTTTTACTTGTTTGTACATATTCTCCAAATGTCTTAAACAACTGCTTTCCAATGTTAGAGTCTCTTTGCAACTTCCCATTCATCATTTTCTAACATATAATTGAGATATATTGAAGGAGTTGTAGGTAAATAGAAGTGGAAAATATTTTTTCATACTACTCCACCTCTTTACAATTCAAATAAAGCTTCATAATCACTTGGTTTATCATCTCTAGTAGTTTTAAAAGGTATAACAAGTAGATTAGTAAAGAAAACAAGATTTTAGAGGTATTTTGTAGAGGTTTTCCATTGATGAGAAATGTAAAATCTCTTAAAATAATCTCCATAATATATTTAGACCCAAACACATGCAAAAAATGGAGTTGCAAAGCCAAACAAGGCAAAAATCTCCTTTTCTCCATTAGGTTTCTTGATAGCCTCAAAAGGCCAATCGGTTTGTGGATGGTACTCAGAGGAGAGAGAGATATGGATATAAAGATCTTGGATAGATGAGAAGACATTAATTCAATTCCAATTTATGTCATTGGTTGTTTGGTTAATTTATTTAACTTTACGAACAATTATTATGAAGTTAAGGGTGTAGAAAAATGACTCAAAACCCCATAGGGTCAAGTTTCTCTTGATAAAGAGTTAATAAGTTTAATGATTGAAATATAATGATTTTAAAAAGGATATTTAACACTCTTTGACATTTTAAATATTAATTTTCCTCATATTTATTCATTTTCATGTTTAGACTAACACCAAATAGTCTTGATTTGCCAAACTAGACATGCCAAACATGGTCTGAAGGAGATGTAAAGCATTTTGGTGCATGGAATGAATGAAATGATGTGTTTAATAGTTTATAAAACTTAATTAAAACCCATAAAACCTATGAAAATCATCATTAAATTAATCAACTTTAAGAAAAGTATATAACTATGCATGTACAAGTGAGTTGTTTGAACTAACAGACATGGTTGAGATAACCCTTGTCAAATATGGGTGTGTTTTCATGGTAAATGATTATTTAATGGAAATTTAATATATAAAAATTTTATATAATATCATCCTCATATAATTATTCCAATTTTAAATCCCTAAGATTCAAGGGTTCTAGTGTTTTCTCAAAGCCAAGTAAAAAGAAGTTTTATGAACCTACAAGTCTACAGACCTCTAGATCAACATTGGCACCTACGTGGTTGTGTCATAGGTATATATGGAATAATTAAGACATGATAAAATGTTATAATTAATTTCTAAAATATATCTATAATATTTGAGATCCAAACTTCTTAGACCAATGGTGAATGGATATAGTCTAGGTGCATGCAAGGCATGCAAGTAGGCATAATATGTGCTTCTACAAGAAATCAACACTCATAGTGACTTGGTGAAATTCAAGTATAATATTTAAAGTTTGTATAGAGGTTATAAAATCACTCTAGACATCTATCAATATTCAAACCCAATTTACCTTCCCTCATAAGATGCACTCTATGGTTGCAACGCTGTGCACAGGAGATGAACTAGAAAAATGCAAATTTGTGCATGAGACCTTAGTGTTGAGAGTTAAAGAAGATTGAAAATGCAATGGAATAGGCATAAAGGTTTTCTAATTACTATTTATTTATAATAATTCATAACATGTCAATCTCCATGATTTGATAATGACTTAGGTCCATTAAAGACCTAAGAGAATCATGATAACCTTGAGTGTCATCTGAGATAAATCAATTTGGTATTGGTTTTTCACCCATATACATGAATAAATAATGTGAATTATACCCAAAATTATCTCACATATTCATTGACATACTCCATTGAATAACTAGATGTAGTTGGTTTAATGCATTAAAACAAACTATTTGAGCCTAAGAAGGAGACTGTGTAAGGCTAAAAGGACTGTGAAGGTTTCAAGTGAATATCCAAATTAGTTTGAGCCCATTGGAGAGATGGAGAGGATATCAAAAAAATTGGAAACTTTATATACAATTCCATTTTTTCCAATTAGACTCAATAAATCAAAACAAGATAAAAGAGAGCTTTAGGCCTAATGACCACCTATAGGCCTGTCACAAGTAGATAGGAGCAAAAGGCCTATTTATGATGGTTGTTTGAGGCAATAAAAGGTTTTAGAGTTAAAAATAAATGTGAGTAAGGTGTTATTATTGATAAAATCATATAAATAAGGCTATAATATTTTATGGAACTCAATTTGGTGAGCCTAACAATCAAGAAATCCTAACAACCACCTACAGGCTAGTTGGAGGTAGATAAGTAAAAGTGCATTGGTTGTTGAATTAAGAAATTTAGGTATGTTGGAGAGATAAATAGACATAAAAACTAGGTTTTGAAGTTATATTGAGGTTTTCATAAAACTTTCAAGGTGATTAAATGAAGCGAGAAGACTAAGAAGCCTAATCAGGCCTAAAGTCCTAAATAAGTACCTAAAACTTAGAAAACTAGGTCTAAGCATCATAAGGCCTCAAGGCACATAGAGGAACATTTGTATGCATTTTTGGGCAGGGTTTAAACCTATTATAACCAATTATAACTACCAAAAGTAATTTTGAAAGTTTTTTAGGCCTAAAAACTCTCTCTTGGCCTAAGTATGCCAAGTCTGCCAACTCGAGAAGGTTTTTCTCTGCTTGGGACTCCCCTGAGAGTTTTCATGGGATCCTGAGCATAATGGGAGAGGTGGATAAGTTTTATAAAATAATAATTCTTGTTTTAGTTCATTTATTAAATCATGCAACTTTATGAACAATGCTTAAGAAGTGAAATCACTCAAAACCCTCTTGTTACCTTGTGAAAAGTTTAAGAAGCCTGATAACTTTGCATTTAAACTCCAAGGAAAACTTGCATGGATTGCTATTATCTATGGAAAAAATGGGTAAGGTTGTAAAATCAATATTTTTGGTATTGGTTTTGATCTCAAGGCTTCAATATTTATGAATCAACCTTAAGAAAACTATAAGCCTAAAACCCTCTTGGTGAGTTGAAGATTGTGTTTGCTCTCCAAATGACTTCAAATGAAATTATTTGGCCTAGAGATGATTTGAGTGGACCTCTGTTGATCTAATTAGCACATTTTTGAGCCATTTTTTGGCACATGTGAACTGAGAAAGTATGTAATATGGCCTATAAATGGTTGTTGTAAGTCTAAAAATGTAGGTTTTAGTGGCTTCCCATGGAATTTGACTGAGTGAGACCTAATGGGATACCTTAAATCACCTATTACCTTGATAAGATAGTGTAATATGATTTTAAACACCCTTAAGTAGGTTTACAGTTCCTGCAACATAATTAGGAGGTTTCAAGATGCCTAGTGGTAAGCAAATAGGTGATGGTTAATCTTCTATAACAATCTTCAAGCAAAAGACTAAACCTTGAATGAAGAGATAGACTTGTCATTATGGTATCCTTTTAAATAAAATAAGCCTTGTAATGAATTTCTATTTCTTAAAGAATCTTGAGTCTAGGTTCTCATCCTCACCAAGATGAGAGAGGTATTGAAGTGGCCTAGGATGGCATGGGAAGACTCAAATAAGCATGATAAAAAATGCCATATGTCAAAGTATAGACTTGTAACTCCTCTTAGACCAAGAATGGACAGTTTCATGAATGAAGTTTATGATTCATCCAAGAAGGTCAAGAGTTATGCTACACCACCTTGATGAAGAAGATTAGACCAAGATGACACATGTTGAAGATAGTTTCATGACTGTCTTTTGGCAATTTTTCTTATTTGTAACTTGCTTCTTCATGAGATGACACTTGTTATGGGCTTCTCCAACATCCATATTATTTTTCCTTCTCATTCTCTTCTATATGTATGCCTTATTTTGGCATTGTAAGGTATCCTTAAACTGGTTATGGCAAATCCATTCCAATTTTAAGACTTGTAATATCCTTTGAAATAAATTCAAGTTGAATTAGACTATCTTCATATTGCATACAGTGATTTTAGATGAATTGTTGACTAATGTTTTGTGATAGTGAGATTACTTGTATTTTTCTTTCCCTTTCATGCCTCTATGTGAGTTAATCTTCTTTCCACAGGTCATATGAAGTGGTGTACATGGTTTGTTGAGTTTAAGTGTTGAAATATTAGTAGTTCCTACTCTTAGGCTTCTTGATTAATCACCTTATCTATTGTAATATCCATACCCTTCATATATAATAACTTATGTTTTAGGAGTTATTTTGAAGCAATAAAATCAAATTATAAACTTGTCATGTCATAGTACAAACATTGCCAAGTAAAGGACATTATATTTGGTACATCACCCATGTTTTCTTATTAGTCTTATCTCTTTTTGATCCCTTTTCTTTGAAAGTGTGGTAGGTTACTTATAGTTTTGGGTGAAGCATCAAGGGAGCTATCCCTTTTCTAGAGGTTCAATCCACTCAGTAGGTCACCCACATCCTAGGATTGTTCCCATGTTATCATTTAGTTAGGAAGGCTTGAACAACCTTCTTAAGGGTGCAAATTAGATAGATAACAATTTTGGCATGCCCAATAGGATTAAAATTCAATAAGTTTGTCATTGATTGATGTTGGTCATGAAAAATTTATAGTTGTAATATCTTCCTTCATGTAGCATCTGGTGACTCTAGCAAGTTATTAGCTCTTGGTTATAGACTAGCAAGGTAATTCTCATGCCAAAGGTGTCTACAAGCTCAAGGTCCAAAGGTATTTATTTTGAGTTTGTTTAGTTACTTTCATTTTTAGTCAAGATTAAGAGATTTATTTATTATGCCCCTTACACCAAGACTCTTAGAAAGAAGCTTCATTTCTAATATACTCTAATCTCTCCCAAAGCTAGTAATATGACTATAATATGTCTTTTATTCCCTTTAATGGTGGATTTCCTCTAAAACTTTCACAATATGATGATATCCTTATGGTATCCCTTAAAATCATTCCTTAATTTAGTGGATAAAAGACTAATACCCCCATTGAACACATAAGATATATGGCTAGTCTTTGAAATATCCATAATGTCATTCAAGAAAATGTAGCCATTAGGTTGTTGGCAATCTCATTCAAGGGAAAATATTTGGATTGGTATAGGACCTTGGCCACTAATTCATTCAATTCATGGGATGAATTGGGAGAGAAGTTGAGTAATAGGTTTGAAGACAAGAGTGATCACTTTTCTCTATTTGAGAAATTAACCACCATTAAGAGAGATATACAAGAATTCAAGCAAGAATTCAATTATAGATTCCAAAAAACATGGGATAGGATCCGAATTATTGTGAGACCTACTCCAAATTATGCCTTTCTTAGTTATCTCAAGGCATTGAATAGTGGCATAGCTGTTATGATACAATCCATGGGAGGAGAGACCTTACTTGAAGCCTATGACCTTGTCATCAAAGCTGAAAACAATATTATCCAAGATGGAAAGATATCCCTGAGAACTCCTATGCCATTGTTTCCTGATATATAGCCCCCTTTTCCCACTTTTGCTCCCATTCCTAAATTAATTGATCATGTTGATTTCTCCTAGTCAACTAAACAAGGAAAATGATGTTGAGGATTACTCAAGACCCTTAAAAATAAGGTTATATAAATGGATCAAAGGTATAAAAACCAATTGCATAGACCTTATCAATATCCATATCAATCCAATCAGTCTTATCAACCCAATAGGCCACCTTTTCAAGGCAATTCTCAAGGGCAAGGGCATATTACCAATGTGAGACCATATAATAGATAAAATCCCAATGTTTCCTCCACTTATATATCTCTATTACCCACTCAAAACAACTTGGTACAAGAGCATGATTGGCCTTCTCAATGGGATTAGTCTTCTAATCAGTCCTCTACTCAAAATGAGGTCTTTAGTCAAGCTTATATGGCAGAAAATGGAGCAATTCCTTCTATGACACAAGTTGAAGTTCTAAATTAGGTTATGACTAATGGAGAACAAGTTCAATCAATTTTACATTGATAAATTGGTAAGAGGGAAATTGGTGTGTATTCAACTAGTTGGGAAGCACAAGTAAGGCTAGTGATACTTCTATAGCAGCTAACAAAATGTCCAAAAAGAGAACAATTGATGATGCTCAAGATATGGGTATAAGTGCAGCCTTTATGCCTTCTATGTCTCAAGGAAAAAAATATGTTAATGCAACTCCTAAGGCCCAAGAAACATAGAAAAAATAAAATGTGAAGGGTGCTTTTATACCCCAAATTATCCTAGCTGAAAATAGTATGGCAACTCCGAAAGGACAACTAAGAGTTAGCAGCTCTTGTATCAACATTGTAGACCAAATGAAGAGGTTGAATATGAGTATTCATATGTGGAGTAAATTGTCTCTTCTTGTCCAAAGGGAGATACTTCAAGAGGATTTATCAAAGATTCACCTTTCAAAAACATTAGCAAGAAGAGAGAGTTCAGTTTCCACAAACACTCCTACACCTTTTAGTGGGCAACCAAGCAAAGATCATAAACCACCTCCTTTTTATGTTTTAGTGATAATTATAGATTACCTATTACACAATTTCATGATAGATAGTAGGGAAAGTATCTCAGTGATGCCTAAACCAATAGATGAAAAGTTAGGCCTAAAGTGTCAGCCTAATGTTAAAGGTGTTTTACAATTGGATGGTTCAGCTATTAAGACCATGGGTGCGATCAAATGTTTGAGCCTTACACTTCTTGTTTTTCCTAATTTATCTATTGTTAATGATGTTTTTGTATTGTATTTTTGACCATAATTTACCTTTTGCTTGTCAAGAGACTTCACCTCGAAGATTAGGTGTTACTTATCATCTGAATAGTCATACATGGCTTTCAAAACTAGATATGGCATTAAAGTTACAATCAGATTTGAACCTATGTCTAGTTTTCCTCTTGAGCCATACAAGCCAAAAATTTTAGATGTCAATTACACCATAATTTATGAGGAGGATCATCCAAATGATCAAGAACCAATTGTACCTCTTGAAGATATATCAAATATTTTCCTTGATGAGTGGGGAGCAAAAAAATATGAGTATGATCCATATAGAAGTGTTGAAGAAATTGGTCTTGGTGTCTATTATTTACATGAAGAATATAAAGCCATACTAGATCTTTCTAAGCCAAGTGAAGATAGTGATGGCCTATGGAAGTTTTTATTTAATGGTTCAAGAAGTAAGAATGGAGTTGGGGCAGGTATAATGCTAGTTTCTCCTTCAAATTAAAGGTACTATTCTGCAATTAGATTTTAGTTTAGTTGTGCTTGTAATACAATTGAGTATGAGGCTCTTATACATGGGCTTCAATGGGAAAAAAATAAATGAGTGAAGCAACTACAAGTTTATGGACATAGTGAACTAGTAGTCCTCCAAGTAAAAGGTAAACGTTTTGCCAATAATCCATTGTTGAAGTCCTACAAGCATAGGTAAAGGGACCTTATTAAATATTTTGAGGCCTTCAACATCCAATTAGTTCTAAGAGAGGATAATAAACATGTTAATAGGTTAGCTTTAGTGGGAACTCAATTTGACATTCCTAATGATGTCAATAACTTAAAGCCTCAGCCACATATAAAGGTGGTAGTAAGGCCATCAATACTGGATAATGATGTCAATTGGAAATTTTTTGTGTAATAAATAATTAACATGATTATTTCAACAAGAAGATAAGTTTTCTTGTAAAAACCAAGCCAAATTGTAGCACCAATATAGAAATCAAATTGTATAATTAAGGTCTAATAAGCTTCCCAAAGGGCTGGTAACTCTTGAGAACATATTCAATGAGAGTGATCAAATGAGAAAGGATAAAGTTGTCATGTCTACCAAATAAGAACATCATGAGAGAGTGGCTATCTTTAAATATAATCTTGGAAAGGTATGTGCTTCAACTGAAAGAGCTACATTTGTTGAGTTATGTAGAGAATTTTCTGATGTCTTTGCTTGGGATTATAGTGATCTTAAGGGGTTTGATCCTACATTATCCCAACATACCATAGAGATTGATCCAAATTAAAATATTTTAAGACAAATACAAAGGCCTATTAATCTTAAATTTGGGATCCTAATGAGAAAATAGATAACCAAATTGATAGAATCAAGAATCATTTTCCCTATCAAACACTCTTCATGGGTTACTAATCTAGTCCCTATGAGAAAGAAGAGTGGAGATCAGATTATGTTTGAATTTCAAGTATTTTAATAGAGTTTCATTGAAGGATAATTATTGATTACCCTCCATGGAGCAAATTCTTCAACTGGTTGTAGGTCCTCAATGTTTCTCTATCTTGGATGGCTACTCGGGTTACAACCAAGTCTTGGTGAAGGAAGAAGATCAATATAAGACAACTTTTACTATTAAATGGGGCACATGCGCCTTTAAGAGAATGCAATTTGGGTTGTCTAATGTAGGGGATACATTATAAAGAGCCATGGATATGGATTTTTAAGGTTTGATCAATCAAATGGTGTTAATCTATCTTGATGACATATTTATTTTCTCAAAGAATGCTATTGATCACCTAACTCATCTTAGATTTAAATTTAAAGGTGTAGATGATATGGGATATCTTTAAACCCTAATAAATGTGTTTTTATAGTTCATGAAGTTAAGTAATTAGGCCACATTATCTCTAAGGATGGGCTTTTTATAGATCCCGAAAGGTTAAGTGCCATACTGGCTTTGTCTTTTCCCAAGCATAAGAAAGATTTGAAAAGTTTTCTTATTAAAATCAACTTTTTTATAAGGTTCATACTTGGTTTTGTTACCTTTTTGAAACCTATTATGGCCATGTTGAAGAAGCACCAAGCCTTTGTTTGGACTAAAGAAGGAAAAAATAGTTTTGAGGCTATTAAGCAAGCCATTACATAAACACCAACATTGATCAATACTAATTTCTCAAAGAATTTATTATTATATATTTTTTCTAACCTTGACACCATCTCATACATGTTGATGAAACATAATAGTGAAGGTATTTAGTAGCCTATTGCTTTATTTAGTCAAGGGATAAAAGAGTATGAAGAGAGATACACCTTCATTGAGAAGAAAGTGTTGGCAATCATAAGGAGCCTTAAGAATTTTAGGCATATGATTTATAAAAACAAGATTCATGTCATGGTGACCCACCCAAGCATAAGATACTTCCTTTTGAACAAGGATTTAAATGAAAAAAGGGTTAGATGGATAACCAAAGTCATAGAGTATGATGTGGAGATCAAAGCTACTAAATTGGTAAGAAGAGGGCTATGTGAACACTTGGAAGTAGACCTTCAAGAATAGAAAAGGTTATTTTGGCATTACAAGATGATCATAATGTAGTTGTACCTTTACTCTCTCCAAGTTAGACACAAGATATGGTAAGATTCCTTCAAATAGGTTAGTGTCTTATAGGTTTAGATAGAGCAAAAAGAAGATACTTTAGATTGCAGTCTATCCCTTATGTTCTTGTGGATGGATTCCTATTTAGAAGGGATCCTAATGGAATGTTGTTGAGGTTTGTTGAAACTGATCAGATTGACAATTTATTGGAACAATTCCATGATGGACCAGTTGGAGGTCACTTTGAACCTAAGACCACAACAACAAAAGTAATGAGACTTGGGTACTATTGGCCTAGTTTATTTAAGGACTCTTATGCATGGGCAAGGAGGTGTTAAAAGTGTGAATTTTTCATAGGTAAACAAAGGATTGAATCCCTTTATCTCATTCTAGTTCAAGTGGATCAACCATTCATGCAATGGGGTCTTGATTTCATTAAAATTGTAAATCCACATTCAAATGCTAGCCACAAATGGGTGCTTACAGCCACTGATTATTTCAGAAGCTAGGTAGAATAAATAGCTCTCAAGGATGCTAATGAAAATTTAGTTCTTTACTTCTATGAAGGCTTAGTGACAAAATTTGGATTTCTTTCAACCATATTTTTTTATAATGCATTGGCATTTAGTGGTGAAAGAACTATTGAGTGGGCTTTCAAGCATGGAATTTATCTAAGTTCTTCTTCCAATTAATACCTCAACGGAATGGGATACCTTATTCCACCAATAATAACTTGATTAGAATCATTCAAATAATAATATAAGATAATCAAAGAGCTTTGCACACCAATCTGAGGATAGCTCTATGTGCTAATAGGATCACCCACAAGAAGGTTGTTGGAAACTCACCCTACATGCTTGTCTATGGGAGAGAGGCTAAGCTACCTATTTCTCTTGAACTACCAGCCCTTGAGTTATCTCATCAACTTGAAATGATGGAGAGTGATCATGTGGAGATAATATTAACATAATTAATGGCCTTCGAGGAGACATAAAATCATGTTATGCCTAGCATGGTATACCACTAAGCCCAAGTGAAGAAGACCTTTAATATAAGGGTTATTTCAAGATCATATCAAGAAGGAAATATTATAAAGTGGGATGAAGATAGGTCTAAACCTAGTAATCATATCAATTTTGATACATTGAGGAGTGGACCCTATATAATCATTGGTTTCAAAGAACATAATGCCTTTCAATTTATAAATATTGAGGGAGAAGAATTGAGTATCCCAGTCAATGGGATACATTTGAAACCATTCTACTAAGGTCAGATTTGTAGTTTCATACATAGTATAGTAGGTCTTTGTTTTCCCTAAGTGCTTAGAGTATAATTTTTTTGTTATCCTTCCTCTAAGTGTCTTATCCCACATGTGTGTGTGTTGTGTGTTTTGAGTTGGTTTAGTTCCATTTTGTTTTAAGGTTATTATCAAGTCCAAATTTTAGTTTGCCTTCAATTCAAGTAGCATTCATAAACCCATAGCCCAATGGATTGTCAAGGCCACTAGTATAGGTGCATAGCAAGCATGCAATCCTAGGAGGTCACCAAATATGTTAGCCAAAATTAACCATCATGAATGATTGTCATTCAAAAATTTGATGTACATGATCTTAACTTTATTGATATCCATCATAAAGGGTTTATATTGGTCATCAATGGTCTCAAGATGATAGGTAGTGTGTCTTCCTTGGAAGCTTGCAAATCCTTATAGGATGGTCTAGTTAGTATCAGGGTCAAGTCACTTTGTCTTATCATTAAATGGTTATTCATTATAGTCTTATTCATATGTTATCATTGATTAAGGTAAGTTTGAAAAAGTTAAGGTTAAGTGTGAAGTCAAGTTAATATTCAATAATGCTCAAGGAGGCAAGGTGGTGACCCTTCCAAGAAGAACTATGATCTAAGATGACCAAATTCACTAAGGAGCAAAACTAGTAAGTTAATCACATTGGATTTTTAAGAGGTAGTTTTGATAAGATTAAGGTATTTCATTTGCTTTAGTCTCATTGTATACTCCAATGTTGAGATGATACTTGCTGGTAAAGAGAAAATATGAAGGTTTTATCATTAGATAGGGGTATTTTAAGTCATATAACATCTACGTAATGACATGATGCTTGTACTTGTCTGTACATATTCTCCAAATGTCTTGAACAATTGCTTTCCAACATTGGAAACCCTTTGTAACTATTGATTCATCATTTTCTAATGTCTAAATGAGATATATTGAAGGATTTTTAAGGAAAGATAAGTGGGAAACATTTTTGCATACTCCTCCACCTCTTTACAAGTCAAGTAAAGCTTTATAATCACTTGGTTCATTATCTCCAACAGTTTTAAAAGGTAGAACAGATAGATTATTGAAGAAAACAAGATTTTAGAGGTCTTTTGCAAAGGTTTTCCAATGATGTGAAATGTAAAATATCCTAAAATACTCCCCATAATCTTTTTATACCCAAACACATGAAAAATGGAGTTGTAAATCCAAACAAGGCAAAAACCTCCTTTTCTCCATTAGGTCTCTTGATAGCCTCAAAAGGCCAATCGGTTTGTGGATGGTAATCAAAAGAGAGAGAGAGATGGATCCCAATATATTGGATATATGAGAGGACCTTAATTCCCTTACACTTTTTGGAATTTTTTGTGTGGTTAAGCTCCTTAACTTTATGAACAATTGTTAAGAAGGTAAGGGTGTAAAAAGATGACTCAAAACCCCACAGGTCCAATTTCTCCTGATACAGATTTCTAAAGTTTAATGAATGAAAAATAATGATTATAAAATGGATATTTAACACTCTTTGACCTCTTAAATTGCATTTTTCCTTAGATTTAATCATGTTCATGTTTAGACTAACACCAAATAGTCTTGATTTGCCAAACTAGATATGATAGTCATGGTTTGAAGGATTTGTGAAGTGTTTAGGTGCATGGAATGAATTAAATTAGGTGTTTAATCATCATTAAATTAATCAACTTCAAGAAAAGTAGATAACTATGCATGTACAAGTGAGTTGTTTGAACTAGCAAACATGATTGAGATAACCCTCGTCAAATATGGGTGTGTTTTCATGGTCAGAGACTCTTAAATGGAAAATTAATATATAAACATGGTCTTGAATATCATACTCAAATATTTATTCCAATTTTTAATCCCAAGAGTCAAGGGTTTTATTATTTTCTCAAATCCAAGTAGAAAGAAGTTGTGTGAACCTATAGGTTTGCAGACTTATAGGTGAACATTGGCACCTAAGTGGTTATATTATAGGCATATATAGAATATTTAAGACATGATATAATTTAATAATTAATTTATACAATATATATATAATATTTGAGTTCCAAACTTCTTAGACCAATGGTGAATGGATAGAGTCCAGGTGCATACAAGGCATGCAAGCAGGCATAATTTATGCTTCTACAAGAAATCAACACTCATAGTGTCTTGGTGAAATTCAAGGATACTATTTCAAGGTTTTAAAATGGTTATAAAATCACTATAAACATCTATGAATACTCAAACCTCAATTTACCATCCCTCATGAGATGCACTCTATGGTTGCAAGGCTATGTACCAGAAATGAACTAGAAAAACATAAATTTGTGCATGAGACCTGAATGGTGAGAGTTAAATAAGATAAAAAATAGAATGGAATAGGTATAAATTTTATTAAGTATTATTTCTTGACAATAATTCATAACATATCAGTCTCCTTGATTGAAGAATGACTTGGGTCCATTGAAGACCTAAGAGAGTCATGAGAACCTTGAGTGTCATCTAAGAGAAATAAGTTTTTGATTGGTTTCTAACCATATAGATGACTCGATAATGTGACTTATATCAAAACTGATATCACATATTCATTTTTATATTCCATTTAATAAGGATATGTAGTTGGTTGAATACATTCAAATGGATTGTGTGAGCCTAAGAAGGAGACTTTGTAAGGCTAAGAGGACTATGAAGGTTTCAAATGAATATACAAAGTAATTTGAGCCCATTGGAGAGATGGACATGATATAAAAACAATTGGACACTTTTATATAGTTCCATTATTTTCTAATCAGACTCAAGAAGGCAAAACAAGATAAAAGAGAGCTATAGGCCTATTGACCACCTACATGCCTGTCACAAGCAGATATGAGCAAAAGGCCTATTTGTGACGGTTGTTTGAGGTAATAAAAAGTTGTATAGGTCAAAATAAATGTGACCAAGGTGTTCATCCTAATAAAATCATGTCAATAAGAACATACTATTTTAGGTAACTCAAATTGGTGAGCCTAATAGTCAAGAAATCTTAATGACCACCTACAAGATGGTTGTAGGCAGATGAGCAAAAGTGCATTGGTTGTTGAATTAAGCCATTAAGGTATGTGGGAGAGATAAAGAGACATACAAAATTGATTTTGAAGTAATAATAAGGTCTTCATAAAACTTTCAAGGTGATTAAATTCAGTGAGAAGATTAAGAAGCCTAATCAGGCCTAAAGTCCTAAATAAACACCTATAAGCAAAAAGAAAATAGGTTTGAGCATCATAAGGCCTAAAGGCACATGGAGGAACATATTTATGAATGTTGGGGGTCATTTTAAACCTGATATAAGTAATTATAACTACCAAAAGGCATTTTTAAGGTATTTTCAGCCTAAGTACGCCAAGTCTGCCAACTCGAAAAGGTTTTTCTCTACTTGGAACTCCCCTAAGATTTTGTATGGGATCATAAGCATAATGGGAAAGGTGGATAATATTTATATCATGATGATCCTAGTTTTAGTTCATTCATTAAATCACATAGCTTTATAAATAATGTTTAATAAGTGAAATCACTCAAAACCCTCTTGTTACCTTGTGAAAAGTTTGAGAAACCTAATAAATGCATTCAAAATCCAAAGAAAACTTGCATGGATTCCTATGATATATGGGGAATATAGGGAATATTTTAAACTCAACATTTTTGGTACTAGTTTTTATCTCAAGGCTTCAGGGTTTATGAATCAACCTTATGAAAGCTACAAGCCTAAAACCCTCCTAAACTCCTCTTGGTGACCCAATGATTGTGTTTGTTCTCCAAATGAATTCAAATGAATTTTTTTGGAATTGGGATGATCTAAATGAGATTTTTTTATCCCATGAGAACCATTTTGAACCATTTTTTGCATGTGTGGACTAAGAGAGTATGGCATATGGCCTAGAAATGGCTATTGTAGGTCTAAAAATTCAAGTTTTGGTGGTTTTCCATGGAATTTGACTGAGTTATACCTAATGGGATACTTTGAAATCACCTATTAAATTCATAACATAGTTTAATATTCTTATAAATACCCCTAATGAGGTTTTCAATGACTACAACACTATTAGGAGGTTTTAAGAAACCTAGTGGTGAGCAAATAGGTCATCAAAAGCTCCTAATAGACCTAATGCACCTGTGTATCAGTCCTAGAGATGGTTTTAAGATTAAATATAAGTGTAATAATCCCTTAAAATATTTTTAAAAGATGGTCATTTTTTTATAATAGTATTCAATCAAAATACTAAACATTATATGAAGAGGTAGACTTGTAATTGTGGTCTCCTTTTGAATCAAACAAGCCTTTCAATGAAATGTAGTTTCTTGGTAGTTTGAAGAAGCTTGAGTCTAGGTTACCATCCTCACCAAGATGAGATAGGAATTTAAGTGGCAGAGGATGGTGTGGGAAGACTCCAATAATCATGATCAAGAATGCCATATGTCAAAGCATAGACTTGTAATTACTCCTAAACCAAGATTAGATAATTTCATGAATGAAGTTGATGAATCATCCAATAAAATCAAGAGTCATTCTACACCACCTTGATGAATAATAAGATATACCAAGATGACACATGTTGATGAGAGCTTCATGATTTTCCTTTGGCAATATTTCTTGTTTGTAACTTATTTCTTCATGATATGACACTTGTCATGGGCTTCTCCAATGTCCATCTTCTCTTTTCCTTTTCATTCTCTTCTATATATTTGCCTAATTTTGGAATTATAAGACATCCTTAAATTGGTTATGTCTAATCCCTAGAAATTATATTTACATTTGAAATCAATTCAAGCTGAATTACAATATCTTCATCTTGTATACAATGATTTTGGATGAATTCTTGATGAATGTTTTGTGATAGTGAGATTACTTCCTTGCATTTATCCTTCTCTTTCATGCCCTTAAGTGAGTTAATCTCATTTATATAGGTCATATTAAGTGTTATACATGGTTTTTTAAGTTTAAGTGTTGAAATATTAATATTTCTTGATCTTAGGCCTCTTGACTAATCACCTTAGCTATTGTAATGGCCATAGCATTCATATAGAAGAAATTATGTGGTAGGAGTTGTTTTGAAGCTGTAAAATCATATTGTAAACTTATCATGTCATATTTCAAACATTGGAAAGTATAGGAAATTATATTTGGTACATCACCTCCATGTTTTCTTATTAGTCTTATCTCTTTTCTATCAATTTTCCTTGCAAGCATGGTAGGTTAGTTGTAGTTTTAGTTGAAGCATCAAGGGAGATAACCCTTTTCTAGAGGTTCAATCCACTCCTTAAGTGACCCACAACCTAGGATTGTTCCCATGCAATCATCTAGTTAGGAAGGCTTGAACAAACTTCCTACAGGTGAAAATTAGATAGATAACAATAACTACCAAGCAAACACCTATCAAACTCACTAAATCATTCACACAACTGAGTTATACTACCATATTCTTCCTTATTTATATATAAATCATAGGAGTAGTCTTATTATAGGTTTGAAGCATTCAAATATCATCCCATGAGAAATATTTTTCAAGTTTCAATCTATATCACTAAATTCACTTGCACATAACATATTACACAATTATTTGCACACAATCCCACAAAAGGGGTATAACTACATCAGTTTGAGGCCCTCTTAAGAGCATATGGATATGTAGGTATCACTCATTGATAGAGGGATATTTTAGATCATCTTAACTTCACTTGAGCCCACTAACCCTTATTTTTCAAGATCACATACCTTAATTGGAATACCTAGGGTTTTGAGCTACACATTGATATCTAAAACATCTGTGTGCAATCTAGATAGAGAATTTAAAAGGTGATAATAGGACCTAACATGTGTAAGTGGAATTTATATAAAATTATTTTACTTCAATGTGGACATAAACATATAAATTAGGACAAAAACATTGATCTTAGTGTCCAGATTCTAACGGTAGTGTCCACATTACCAAAAAATTGGTTTCTAGAATCTAACAAATCATACATGAGCATCATCCTGACTGTTTCTACACTTACTTTCCCAAATTTTCCCACACACTAGTGAACGAGGTAAGTATTATATATTCTTCATGTTAAAGCAATTAAATTATTGTTTGGCATTATACTTTCTATATTTAGCATATTTCCATAACTTGGCGTTGTAATTAAATATTGTGAATCTAAATTATTTAATTAGATTAATTTCTAGAATAGTCTATTCCTTAGTTGATTAGGTTATTCTCTCCTTCACCTTATTTCCAAAAAGGGTTAAACAAAATAACTACATGACTTTTTTTAAGGCCATGGACTCAAATATTTGACTATATAAAAAAATGATGATAAAACAATCTATGTGGGTTAGATTAGTTGGATTACCATCATAATTATGGAATGACTCAATTTTTTAAAATATTTCAGATATTATTGGCATATATAATATCATTAATAAAAAATCCCTAGTTGCTTATGAATGAATTTGTGTTAACATTAATCATTCCAAACCTCTTCTCTCAGTAATTAAATTCTTCAAATACTTGGGTACTTAACATTAGGAACTAGATTATGAATGATTTCCCTTAAGGTGCAATATTTATCATGAAATAGGGTATTTGGAAAGGTTTTGTCGTAAATATAAGCTAGTGAAACATTCAATAGTAATAAATCAAGTAAGATCATATGCCCAAGTGGTGTGCTCTTAGCAATGGAAACCTCAACAAGGGAGATTTAGAATAAAATTGGTAAAATGTAGATTATGAAGCTAATAATAAGGAAAAGTGATTAATCAATGAAGACCAAAAATAAATGGGTTCCTAAACAATTATTAGAAGAAGAGGAAAGAATATTTTATGAAAGGAAGCATGATTCTTTGGTGTGAAATGGGGTTACAAATAACATGAAGGAGTTGTAAAAATACCTCAGCTAATATGTGGGAGATAGAAGAATGAAATAAAATATTATGAAAAAAATAGAGCAAATTATAAATATAGGGCCATAGAATTTTTTTTATGAGATATACCATATAATATTAAAAAAAAGGAAAGGCCACTTTTAGGAAGATAAAAATATGTCAAAAATAGTGTTAGAATCGTAACAAGAACAATTGATTACTTTTGTGCAAGCAACTAAACACGAAATTAATCAGAAGTAATAAGTAACTAGAAACTAGAATCAGCAAAGAATAAGAGCTACAAGAAACAATGAAAACTTGTATTAAACTCTTGGAAATACAATTGAAGAAATCTCTCTTTCTTCCACACCTCTCACAGATGTATAGATCGCTTTCCCTCAAGAGTTCTCTCTCACAATTACAAACACAATTCAGCTACTTGAATTATCTGTTATTCATAATTACAAGCTCTGAAGATCTATCCCTATATATAGAATTAGGGATCATGAGCTATGAAATATCAACCATTAGATACACCTCCTAATCTAAGGCTTAAAATATTCCTACTAAAGATAGAGATGTGGACTTAAGACTAAAAATTAATCTTATCATGCAAACAATCCGTTCGTCCCATGAAAATAGAATTCTGGAACGCATAGGTGACCGACGTCGGTCCCTGTTTGCTTGCATATGATCGACGTCAATCCCTGTTTGCCTACATATGATCGACGTCAATCGATCCATAATCAACATCGGAAGCCTCTATTCGATCCTTGACCGACGTCGATGACTGTGTAAATCCTGTAACTTTGCATTTGCTCATCTGTGAAGCTTTTAGCTCCACACCTCAACAATCTCCCACTTGGAGATAAATAGTTGCACCTGTACCTATACAACAACATATTCTAGCTTCTCCTCCATCTTCAAGCTCAATTTTGAAGACCAACAAAATTTGAATGAAGATTCAACTTCTCCTTTGTTACCGGCTTTGTTAACATATCCATAGGGTTCTCATCTGTATGGATCTTTTCTAGCTTCAACTCACCATCCTCCAATACCTGTCTAATGAAGTGGTATCTAAGCTGTATATGTTTGGTTCTTGAATGAAAGGCTAAGTTCTTAGCCAAATGAATTGCACTCTGACTATCACTGTATAATTTGCAACTCTCTTGCTCCTTTTCCAACTCTTCCATGAACTGAGTCATCCATATCATCTCTTTGCTAGCCTCTATGACTGCAATGTATTCTGCCTCTATAGTAGACAAGGCAACAACCTTCTACAACTTTGAAATCTAGCTAACCACCATTCCACCAATAGTGAAAACATAACCTATGGTGCTTCTCCTGCCATCCAAGTCACCTGCCATATCTGAATCTACATATCCATGTAGAGAAGTATTTGACCCTCCATAGCATAAATGCCTACTACTAGTCCCTCTCAGATATCTAAGAATCCACTGAACTGCTTTTCAGTGTTCCTTCCCTGGATTGGCCATAAACTTACTGACAACTCCCACTGCTTGGGTAATATCAGGTCTAGTACATACCATTGCATACATCAAACTCCCAACTACGAAAGCATATGGAACTCTACTCATGTACTCTACCTCATCATGTGATTTAGGACACTGTTCTTTACTCAGCTTGAAGTGTCCATCCATAGGTGTGCCTACCGGTTTTGCATCCTGCATATTAAACCTCTCCAACACCTTGTTCACATAATCCTCTTGAGACAAAATCAACCTGTGATTTTTCCTGTCTCTCTTAATACTCATGCCATGGATTTTCTTTGCTGCTCCCAAATCCTTCATGGCAAATGTGTGAGCTAATTTTACCTTAAGCTCAAAAATATCCTGCATGTGTGAACCTGTAACAAGCATATCATCTACATACAGCAACAGAATAATATATCTACTATTATCCAATATCTTAAAATAAACACAATGGTCAGATTGACATCTACTAAAACCATGCTCAGTCATAAACTTGTCAAATCTCAAATACCATTGTCTAGGAGCTTGCTTAAGACCATATAAGCTCTTCTTCAACCTGCACACAAGCTTCTCCTTACCTTTGACCTCAAACCCTTCTGGCTTATCCATATATATTTATTCATCCAAATCTCCATGAAGAAACGTTGTCTTAACATCAAGCTGCTCAAGATGCAAATCCTCAATAGCAACTAAAGACAATACAGTCCAAATAGAAGTCATTTTTACTACAGGAAAAAAAATTCACCAAAATCAATTCCTGGTTTCTGTGCAAATCCTTTTACTACCAACCTGGCCTTGTGTCTCATTTGTCCATTCTCACCTTCTTTTAACCTATAAACCCATTTTTTTTTCAGTGCTCTCTTACTCGCTGGCAACTCAACCAAATCCCATGTTTGGTTCTTTTCCAAGGAATCAATCTCCTCATTCATGCCAAGCTCCCACTATTTTCGAGTTTCTACCTGCATTGCTTCATCAAAACTCTCTGGTTCTCCACTATCAGTGAGCAATAAGTAGAATAATGAAGGGGAATATCAAATTGGAGGTTTACTTACCCTTGCTGACCTCCTGATGGGCCTCTGAGATTTATTTTTTGCTTGTTGTCTGCCCAAATTCTCTGTCAGTGACCGATCTCGGTCATCTCCAAGCCTTTACCTAACCGACGTTGGTTCTTATCTGACCGATGTCAGTTACTGCATGACCGACATCGATTACTGTCTGACCTATCTGATCGATGTTGGTTCTTGCCTGACCGACGTTGGTGTTTGTGTTTTTTTGGAAGTGATTTCTTGCAAGCTCATTTTGGATCACAATCTCATCCAAATCTCTATTGCTCTGCTCAGAATCATTCAACCTCTTGATCTGATCCTTGTACATCACTTTCTCATTGAAAACAACATCACAGTGTCTAATAATCTTGTTAGTTTCTAGATTCCACAACCCGAATCCGAAATCTTCAAAGCCATAGCCAATAAAAGTGCACCTCATAGATTTAGCATCCAGCTTCTTTTTATTTTCTTTATCAACATGCACAAAAGCTTCAAAACCAAAAACTCTAAGAAATGAAAGATCTACCTTTTTACCTGTCCAGGCCTCTTCTGGAATTCCACCATCCAGTGCAGTATAAGGTCCTCTGTTAATCAGGTAAATTGTAGTGTCTACAGCTTCTGCCCAAAACTATAAGGGCAAACCAGCATGCAACCTCATACTCCGTGCACGCTCCATTATTGTTTTATTCATCCTCTCAGAAACTCCATTTTGCTGAGGTGTCCTTGGAACCATCCTTTGACTGCATATTCCATTCATATAACAGTACCTGTTGAACTTATGGCTGCAGTACTCACCACCATTGTCAGATCTAAGACACTTCAATCTCAAACCTGTTTCATTCTCAACCAAAGCTTTCCATTTCATAAATGTGTCAAATACATTAGATTTATTCTTTATGCAATAGACCCATACCTTTCTTGTAGCATCATCAATGAAAGTAACATAATATTGTGATCCTCCAATAGAAGCTACCTGAGCTGGTCCCCACACGTCTGTGTGAACAAGCTCCAACTTGTGCTTCCTCCTTATTGACTCAATTTTGAGAAACTTCACTCTCTTCTGCTTTCCAAAAATACAATGCTCACAGAAATCTAGATCTATGCTTTTCAAATCTGAAAGCTTACCTTTTGACTTAAGAACTTTCATTCCCTTCTCACTCATGTGGTCGAGCCTATAGTGCCACAACTTTGCATCTACATCTGAAGTAGATAATATAGAAGGAGAATAATCAGTAATACAATTACAAAAATAAAGAGTACCTTCTCTCTTACCTTTGGCCAATATAAGTGCACCCTTGGTAACCTTCCAAGATTCAGTTGTGAGAGTTATTGTACAACCCTCATCCACCAACTTTCCTACAGAAATCAGATTCCTCTTCAAGATGGGTACATGCATGACATCCCTCAACACCCATGTGTTTCCATTCTGCAATTTCAGCTGCACTTTTCCTTTGCCAACAATTTTACAAGGCTCATCATCCCCTAAATAGACTTTTCCAAAATCTCCCTGGACATAATCACTGAAAAATTCTCTATTTGGGGTTGCATGGAAAGAAGCACCAGAATCTACAACCCAAGATTCTATTCTATTATCTAAAGAAAGTACAAGAGCATCTTGTGCAACAATACCTGCAACTTTTGCTTCTTCTTTACCTTCATGCTGATTTTCTTCTTTAACCGGTAACCAGCAATCTTTCTTTGTATGCCCTATCTTTCCACAATTCCAGCAGGTTATTCTTCTTCCATTTCTAGATTTGGATCTTCTTCTCATCTTTGACTTAGACCTTGATCTCCCTTGCTTGCTCTTCTCTTTTTGCCTTCCCCTGCTTTCAATACTTAAAGCATTAGCTGATGATTCCCCTGTGCTTTTCTTGCGAGCCTCTTCATTCAGGATTACACTAACAACATCATCTACTTTCAAGATATTTGTAGCAGATGCAATATTACTAACTGGCATTACTAAACTATGCCAACTTTCAGGCAAATATCATAATATTAAAAGAGCCTTACTTTCATCATCAAAAACTATTTTGACTGAATTTAATTGATTTACAATACCATGGAAATCATTTAGATGACTAGATACAGATCCACCTTCCTGTATTTGCAAATTAAATAATTGCTTCATAAGATATACCTTATTTGAAGCTGAGGGATTTTCATATAAATTTGCTAAAGTGTCCATCAACTCTACCATTGTCTTTGCCTATGACAAGTTAGAAATCACAGAAGATGCCAGGCTCAACCTTATGGATCCCAGAGCCTTTCTATCAAGAACATTCTATTCTTCATCTTCCATATTTGTGGGCTTCCTTGAAACCCCACCCAACGGTAAGTACAGATCTTTCTGATACAGATAATCTTCTATCTGTATCCTCCATAATTGATAGTTCTTGCCATTAAACTTCTTCATTCTCAGTTTACTTTCTTCTGCCATTGCTATGCTCCCACTCAAACAAAAACCCCTGTGAGTGCCCTTTAATCAATACACACTAAATAGATCTGAAACCACCTGTTAGTGAACCCAAGCTCTGATACCACTTGTCAGTTGGTATCACTTGGTGAACTAGCAACCTGGCTCTGATACCACTTGTCAGGATCTTAACAAGAAGAATTGATTACTTTTGTGCAAGCAACTAAACACAAAATTAATCAGAAGTAATAAGTAACTAGAAACTATATCCAACAAAGAATAAGAGATACAAGAAACAATGAAAACTTGTATTAAACTCTTGGAAATACAATTGAAGAAATCTCTCTTTCTTTCACACCTCTCTCAAATGTACAAATCTCTTTCCCTCAAGAGTTCTCTCTCACAATTACAAACACAATTCAGCTACTTGAATTGTCTGTTATTCATAATTACAAGCTATGAAGATCTATCCCTATATATAGAATTAGGGATCATGAGCTATGCAATATCAACCATTAGATACACCTCCTAATCTAAGGCTTAAAATAGTCCTACTAAAGATAGAGCCACGGACTTAAGACTAACACTTAATCTTATCATGCAAACAATCCATTCGTCCCACAAAAATAGAATTTTGGAATGCACAGGTGACCGACGTCGGTCCTTGTTTGCCTGCATATGACCGATGTTAGCCGATCCATAACCGACATCGGCAACCTCCAGTCGATCCCTAACCGACGTCGGTGACTGTGTAAATCCTGCAACTTTGCATTTGCTCATCTGTGAAGCTTTTAGCTCCACACCTCAATAAATAGGCCTCATCATAAAAGGAAATAGAGATAAGATGGGAAAGAAGAGGAAATTTTTGATGCGTTGGTCACAAAGGATAAATAAAAGCAAAACTGAAAGGTAAAGGAAAAAGGAGAATTGATATGGAAACTTGATTTATTGAAAGGGATAAAAGGAGCAAAAAGGCACCCAAAGACCTAAAATAGAGAAACCCTAATTCAAATAAAGAAGAGGCAAAGAAAGAGATGGAGCTAAAAGTGTCAACTAGCAAAATCTTAAGAGCATAAATCAAGTCAAAGCTCATCAACTAAAAAAGTTATTTATTTGGCAATCAAAATTTTCTTCTTAGACATTGAAAACCTTATATAGTATGAATATGTTCATGAAGTTTGGGATTGATGGTGTATTTATAATAAGATAACTTTCTTGTATCTCGGATGCTTTCATCATTCTAAAAAAAATATATATATATTTTATTTTCAAATTTGAATTTAGGTATGTGTCATATGAAAGGGTGATATCATTGTGAATACCCTAAAATTTTAACCATTTATCAAATTCCTTTTTCCAACCTCTTTGTATAAAATATGTATAGGGAACTATTATTAGGAAATGATAGGAATTTTATCTTATTATAGCTTTTTAAGTTTTCTTTATATAATATATATCATTTTAATGGTAAACATGCCAACTTCCATGAGGAGGATTGTTTAAGATTTATTGCTTTTAGTTTTTAAATTATAAATAATGATTTTTTTTGGATTTTTTCAATTTTGTTCTATTTTTCACATATATGCATCTACCCTAAACTTCACAACCATATAGGATTACAAGGGTTGTGAGAATAGAAAATAGTTCTTCCTTTTTATCACAATATATAAGTTAAGCATATTTACAATGATTTTACAAATTGTAATATTTCTTATTATAGACACCTAAAAATGGCCTCATAAGCATTTAGTAGTCTTTAAACTACATATTTTAAGATTTTTTTACTTGTCTATTATTGGTTCAAATTAAGCATTATTGGTGTGGGTTTTCATCATGTCTTCCCATTCTTATCTCCTCCCTCTGTCTCTTCTTATTTTTTTGATTTTACGAGTGTAGTGTATGTTATTGGGTATATTAGGAGCATAACCTAGGCTCTTGGGGCCTTTATGGCCCCTTTTAATCAGGGTGCACATGTCTTTATGGTGTATTTTTTTTAATTTATGATAGTTATTATGTCAGTTAGTGTGATAATCGAGTCCTACTTTGAATTCAATTATCTATTAATACACAAGCACTGTAGTTCATTTATATCTAGATAATAATATATAACCCATTTATTGTTCAAATGAATCTATAGAGAACTCATAAGTAATCTAGAGGGATCAAACAATCATTAGAGGATTTATTCATGTTTAAAAAATTGTTGGAAGGAAATTTAGACACCCAAATTTGATATGACCCTTGTTTATACAATGTTTTTCATGTGAATTTACACATTTGGACTCTCATTGTAAATAGGAACTTATTGGTGTTATTGTATTGGTCTTGCACTCTCTTGTCTCCTAGGTTTGGTTGTGTGTTATTCTATTTGATCCATATTTATCCTTCTAGGTTTGTCATAGTTATCCCTGGTTCACTCATGTTATGCTTAGGATAATTTTGGTAAACATGGATTGTGTCTGTTATCAGTAGGGTCCAAGGTTGTTGGTAGTGTCCTTGCATGATTTGTGTGTACTTTCAAGTTGGAAAACCTTTATGTCAGTTTATTTTTATCTTTTTGGTCTTCTTGGGTCATCTTGTGCATGCCAATATTTTCCTAATTTAAACTTGAGAGCATTGTATATACAAAGAGCATTCCAAGGACAAGAATTTGAGTGAAAAAAGACATTCATCAGAGCAAAATAGAGACATAGCTAACTATTTTTTTACTTTATCAGAGATCTGAAGTTTTCTAAAGGAAAAAATCTAATGTACATATCAATTGCATGCTTATACCAAAGGATGACTTAATAAAATTTATATATGTACTTGCATTCACATGATTTAGTATACACACACATAAATTGGGGAACCACGTGTTGTTTTATACATCTTCAAAGTATTAGAATGTAAGAAATGCTTAGCTACTCAGTGTTGAATGGTTGAGATTAGTCTAACCTAAAGAGTGTAGATAATAAAATTTGATTATATATCATAAGCTAGTCTTTTACACTTGACAAATATCACTCATGGCTCAACCTTTCAGTTCATGACCTTCCCAATACCAAAAGGCTCATGTTCACCATCTCACTATGCCTAAATGATTATCATATAGTCTGACCTTGATATTTTGATTAACTAGATCACTTGTAGCCCATATTTTTCATAAAACTTGATTAAAATCTCACTCTAGCAATTACATATCTTCAACAACTTTCTATCCTCCCAGACACTACCATCTAGACTAAGACATTAGAATTGATGCTAGTGTCTAAGCCTTACAAATGGTCAAATTTAGAAAAAATAAACATATATGGGTCAAACTATGGTACTCTTTTAACCATCCAATGAGATTAATTCAAAAGGTGTGGTATAAATACAAAATATAAGGTCATTCATTATCATATAGCAATTATGAAGCAAACACCTATCAAGCTCACACTCAATCATTTGCATAATTAATTTATACTACCCTATTATTTTATATTTCCAAATTGGTCATAGGAAAAATCATCTTATAGGTATGAAACATTCAAAGAGAGGCCCATGAGCAGTATTTGTCAAGTTATAATCTAGATCATAGCTTGCACTCACATATAACATATTGCACAATTATTCACACACAATCCCACATAAGAGGGGGAAATACATCGATCTAAGGTCCTCTTTAAAGTGTATGGATATATATGTCATTCCCATTAATAAAGGGGTATTTGAGATCAGCTCAAATTCAATTCATCCCACCAACCCCCATAATTCAAGGTGACTTTCCCAAGTAGGAGGACCTAGGGTTTTGAGAAAAATACAGATATCTAAATATTATGTACATAATCTAAGTTGAAAATTTTGAAGGTGATAATGAACCTTAATAGGTACAATTTATCATTCTATAAAGTGATCTATAATATGTACCAAACATAAGTGTTAGATTCAGTATAAAAGTGTCGATGCTAGTGTCCATAATTTGACAGGAGTATTTGCACTAATATAGAGCAAATATTCAAAAGCTGACAAATCACTATGGAGCATCATCTTGTATTCTCATGTAATTGCATCTACAATATTTTCCTATGCATCAATAAATGAGACAAGTGTTTTTTTATTCTTGATGTTGTTACATTCAAAATAATATGGGCATTGTACTTTCTATATTTAACATACTTTCATAATTCAACACTATATTAGAATATTGTGAATCTAAATTATTTAATTGGCCTACCTTTAGAATATCTTATCCATTTATTTGATTAATTTATTATCCATCTAACCCTTACCAAAACATAAAAGAGTTAAATATTTGGTGAATTTGACCTCTGTGTCTAATTGAACAAAACCCTAGCTTTCCCTAGGGTTTCAACCTTTTAGAGTTTCAGATTATTCCAATTTTTTTAGACCTAGTTTTTGTATGGGAATAGTATAGGTGATGTTTGTTCTCCTTATTTCCTTAGACTTTGTGATTTTTATTTTGGTTGTGTTTGGGTTTGTAAATCTCAATATGAATCCCCATAGTAAAAATCCTAAGAAGCCTCATCATTTGGATTTTATATTTACTCTTCCTCGTGATCAATCCATTACTTATTAGAATATCATGGCTAATATATAATGTGATGAAAATTCTTCTTTTATAGCAACCCATTACAATTATACCAATTAATGGACCAATAATCAAATTGATGTAAATGCAAATATTGATGAGTATATAGAAACTAATAGGACCACTTTTGATTGCTTGTATGATTATGATAATTATTACACATATTTAGGGAGTGTGAAGATCCTAACTCTCCTCCTTTTCCTATATTGCTTGATTTACAATCTAAATATGTCTTACTTGAGAAAAAACCTATTTTACCTTTACTATTTTCTAGTGCATTGAATCACATTCAAAGTTATAAAATAGACATGCATGTGAACAAAAACAAACATATTATTCAAAAGGTTGATAATATCAATATTCTATGCATAGAATATTCTCATAACATACATGTAAAAAAATTTGAATGCATATCTCCTTTATCGAAAGATGTGCATGTTACAAAAATAAAGTTTCTTCTTTCTTTACCAAATGTTGATAATGCTACAAAAATTGAAGACACTTTTCCATTTTTAGCTAATGAAAATACTACAAAAAGTTAAAGTTTTTCTCTCTCTAGATATCAAGGATACAAATGCATGCAATATTATATCCCTCTCCTTCTATAATGGAAACATGAAAATTATAGTTCTAGTCAAAATAGCATACATGATTCATGTTAAAATGAATCAAATGATTGCAGTAAATTTGATTAGAATGACAACGTTTACAATGTCTATAATGATGAAGAAGAATACTTTCATAAAATGTCTTCCTTATAGCTCTTTGATGGATAGTGAACAAAAAATCAAAATTTAATTTCTTTAATGTAATGAAGATTCAAGTGTTCAAGTTTTTTGGTAAAATAGTATGCATGATACGTCAATTGAACTCATATGCAATGATTCTTTACAAAATAGGCATATACATCTTAATGATGTTACAAATGATATAATTTAATTTTACATAATGTGATATGAATGTTCATTTATGCAATGTTTCTAAATCATGTATTGATGCCAACGTAGACTGCAATGATAGTTATATTGAGTTTATTATCCTTATGTTTCAAATAGATGGAAAATTACAACCCATAAGTGCATCATATCAAAGTTCAACCATTTCTCCTAGTCACATTGTATCCATGATGAAAGTTATAGGATACCTTCAAAAAGAAGCTTTACTACTCAATTACAAGTATTATCATGTCATTATAATATTAATGATAACATTCTATGAGGTCGGTCTCTTATAAGGAATGTTTTTGAGTATCTTTACCCAACCAAATTTTCCATGCCAATGTTACCTTTATTTGAAGGTCAAGAATATACATCCAGTCATTTGACCCAATATTTACATGCCTTTAGTCATTGGCCTAAATATGGATGCCTATTAATAAAGGCCTTTCATAGAAGTTTAACATGAGAAACTAAAGATTGGTTCTATATTCTTCTAGATGGTTCCTTACCCACTTTTAGAAATCTAGAGAACATATTTATATTAGATTTTAATAAGCATGATATGCCTAAATTCACATTAGAACATATACAAGTCCTAAAGCAACATGATTATGAGTCTCTTTGGGATTATGATATAAGGTTTAAGAATGCATTATATTCTTTGAAATATCAACCCTTAAATTTGGAAGTGTTGTTCATATTAAATAGAGGAATTTTTTTCTCTAGTTAAAAAAATAGAATTGTATAAACCTTACATTTCATTTAATAGCTTATACATGGATTTGCATAAGTATGCGTGCGAGCTAGTGAACAACAACATGGAATTAAATTCAGATTCACTACAAGGTAAAAGATTTGTTAAATATCCTTTAAAAGTGAAAGAGAAAACAAAAGAGGTTTATAAGTCATCTCCAACTCCTTCTTCTTCAACAACAATCAATGTCAAGGAAAAAATAGTTAAATTAATCCATAAAGGAAAGGAATTAACATATAGAGTACATCATACAATTAGAGCACATTTTTTTTGAGAGGTAACCACTTCAGTTTGATCACACTAGATATTGACCACATGAAGTATTGAATGTATTATTGGATAATAAGTCGATTACTCTCCCTCCAAATTACTATCATTAGTGTGTATATTTGAAAATATAAAATGAAAACCATTTTTCACTTATCATGGTATTAATGGACATCATAAAATGAATTGTTATGTCTTACAAAAAAATATTGCACAACTTACAGATAAAAGAGTAATTATATTTAAGAATGAGACAACAAGGTCTCTTTCTCCCACTTCTTCAAGAGGTCATTCTTAAATAACTGAGACATCCCATGACACTCCTACTGAGGAACAAATGGTCCATCAACCTTTATAGAAATAAACCATTAGAAGAAGTATTTGTTTCTAGTACACACTCTAAAGTTGCCAATCTCTCCCACATTGATATTATCAAGGAACCATTGTTTGACAAATATCTCACTACAGGTGCATTTGGGAGAAGTAAAGAGCCAAACTTGGCATAATCTAATCAGACATTGACTTTTATTTTTTCTACATAGAAAGAATGGGTACCAAAAGTAAATCACAAAGCTACAAATGTAAGCAACATACATGATATTTTTGGAGATGTACATAGTATTATGTCAAAACCAAAAGCGTAAATTTAATACAACATAATCATTATAGGCAAGATTTTTTATTTCCAACTAGATTCCATGGTATATAATGATTGCCAAATTTAAATCAAATCAAATGACCAAATTAAATAACAAAAATCAATATTCAATATATAAAGCACTTGCACGAATATAATTAAGTCATACACATGTTTACTAGTTTTTGCCTATATATTGTTTATATTTTGTTAGTAGATATCATATCATTTTAGTTTTATACATGTTGTCCCCAAAAATGTCACTCATTTTTGGGACAACCTATGAACTATTTTGGTTCAACGGACCAAAATCCTCTCTCCCCTTTTCAAAAATTGTTCTGAGCATTCAAGTTCTTCATTTTTCAAAGCTTTTCCAAAAATCTACGGACTCTACAGGCTTAAATCTATGGACTTTGTAGATATGTTTCTATGGACTCAACATGCTTGAAATTAGCAGTTTCAATAGATTCAAGGGCTTCTACAGGCTAGTTCAATCAAAAGAACAAGTTTCCAACACTTAGTCATTTTCAGGATTGGTTCAACCAAAAATGTTCATCGGCAAGCTTCTAAGCAAGGAATGAACCATTGAACCATTGAACCTTGAACCATTTTGGTTCAATGGTTTCAACAGGTTCAATCGGTTAAAAGAGATCAAAAAGACTTAGACAAAAGGATGGCTTCAAACGCAATATTGAACCGTTGAACCAAAGTTGGTTCAAAGAAGTTGGTTCAATCGGCAGGTTCAAGGGGCTACCCCAAAGCCAAAGGAAAAAGATACCCTTACGGAGGGCAATGATCCACGCTGAGTGCCCTTGCGGAGGGCAGCGAACAGGGAATCCCTTCAGAAAAGTTCATGTGGCAAAGTTGTTAAGGACCATTTCCTTCGATAAAAAAGTCTGAAGAAATTCCTTCAGACTTTTGTCCGAAGGAAATAAGCCCAACCGAAGATAAAATCCCGTAAAAAAATGCCTGATGTAAAAAGACAAAGTGAAGAAATTCCTTCAAACATTTTGTTCGAAGGAATTAAAGCCCAAAGGCCACCCGAAAGATCCTGAAGGGTAGGTATACTCGTGGAAGACACTTGACACTCAGAAAATGAACTATCTTTCAAGACCCTGAAGGGCAAGTTCCCTTTGAGAAAGCTCAAACCTCAAAGTACAGTGGAAGTCACCACATGTCCCTTATAGAGTCAAAATAGAAGCTGCCAAGTGTCGTCTATTGGGACACAGTTTCTAAAAAGTTTTAAAGCTGTGAAACGTGCCACGTGTCCCATTATAACTCAGTGGAAGTCGACAAGTGTCAACATCCGCAGTTTCTTTCTTTTGTTTCATAAGGACTGTGGTGGGCCTCGGGTGAGTTACTAAGGTTAAGCGGAGTGCAATAAGTGTCATCATCTGCATGAATCCAAAATAAGTCTCGAATGTTTCTACAGTGTTTTTAGGAGCTCAGTGGAAGCTGCCACGTGTCATCTTATATAGGACTCTCAAATGGTATCTAAAGCTTCGTAGAACATGCCACGTGTCTCGTTAAAACTCAACAGAGCATGACAAGTGTCTGCGTCTACATTTTAAGTTTCTTATAAGCTTCTTTCAATAAGCTTCTCTCAAATTTTTTTGGAGGGTGCCATGTGGCAACTACGAAAGGTTTCAATATGTGTTTCTAAAAAGCAGTAGAAAATGCCACGTGTCACTTGCTGAGATCAGTAGAAAGCAACCAAAGCAAGTGGGAAAGACATGAAGGAATTACTAAGGAGGATGACGGACCTGAAGACGTAAAATTTGTGGCAATAAAATATATGTTGATCTTTTCAGGCTTGAGCACGGGCTTGAATGCATTCAAAGGCCAAAATGCTAAAGGGAATAACTACTGATGGAAGAGTGTAAAGAGCAAGCAAGGCCGAGGATATAGCCCTGACAGCTCAAATGCTAGGAAAAGACAAAACTAGAAAGGGGAAAAGATAGCCCGAGGGCTCAAATCATAGCAGAAAGAGGGAAAGGCCAAAATATCTTCAAGGAAGTTATTTCCAATAGGTGAAACAGTGGCTCAATTGGATTTTTGAAGCACACCAAATCAAGGACGCAACCTATTTTTCTTCCATGAAGTAAAGGCAAAGGAATAGTTGTGCAGACATCAAGAAAAGGACCAGAGAGTCCATACTAAGGAAGAGACATATTAGATGAATTAGCATGCCATAGTTAAGGTAGTCGCCCAGTTCCAGCATGGCCCTCCTCGACAAAATTGAAAATGCATTCAAGGCATTGAATGCAGCATGGGCCATTCCATGGAATAAAGTGCCAGGCCTTTCTTGGCTGCTATATAATGTAATCTCTGATTTGATACAAGGGAGACCTTCTTGATAAAGAAAGGAAGCAAAAACTTTGCCCAAATTGAAAGGTGAATACTGAGACTTTGAGCTCAAATTGTTGTTCATATTATTTTATCTGAATGAGAAAGCAAGTTACCTACAGACTTTGTGCTATTATAGCTTGTATAATTTTAGGATATTGTTCTTATGTCTATCTTTTGAATGTGTTCTTGTTTATTTAATCTAACAAGTAGAACTTGTGGAGATAATCAGGAAGGTGTCCTGAAGTTAATTGTAAGAAGACTTTATGATGCCTACAGTTGCCATTAGTGTGTTTGTCTTTTTCTATTTTCTATGTAAAGGACCTTGGGATGACTTTATGCCCTCATTATTCTTCATACCTCACTCTTTGGGTAGCTGAAGTGGAGACTTTGTGATACACTTCATTTTTATGGTTACTGCACCCTATTACTAGTCATTTGTCACTACCTGAAAGAACTCTTGTTTCCTGTAAGACCAATTCTAAAAGAAGAGAAGTGTCTTCAGTGTCTTCACCAAGATTTCTCTTGTCTGTGAGCATCATCTCTGAAAAAAGAGAGATGGATGATGATACCCTACCCCTGACTGTTATTTTAAGCACATATATATAGTATATAGCTCCTCATACTTATAGGGAACCTCCCCTTGATGAGAGAAGATATTTGTCCCCGATTGATGTAGTAAACCTACACATTTGGCTGACCAATCTCCCTTGCTATGGATGATCAGACCTATTTTTCTCATCAATACGCTGGTGACAAAATATTCACCCAATAATCTTTTTGGCGACTCTGTTGGGGAAGAATGCACAGTTTGAAGCCTCAAGCTTCAAGCTGAAGCAGGGCCAGTTCTTTTCCATTTTTATTCTACAATCTAGCAGCTCTATGCTATACAAGAAGCCAAAAATCTCAAGGTGTTGTTGACCCTATTTTTGAGTTGGTGCAACAGAGCAATTTTGATTTGTTTCCTCCACAACCTCACCTTCAACGAACTAGGAGTCTTCCTCCTACCCATACCAGGTCACAAATATAAGGTAGAGCTTCTTTTTCTGTTAGCAGAGCTTTGCCTATCCATACTCCACCCAGATTTGTGATCCCACTTCTACATAATCAAATCATGGCTCAAGGCCCCTGGGGTAACTCTTTAGGTCCACTAAATTTGACCCCACCTCTACATGAGCTTCCACACAGTTCAAGGAAGAATTTCTCCAAATTTTTTGGTGATGGAAAAGTTCACTCTGATGAACATATTGCTTCCTTTAGCATAGCCTATGGTGTAATAGGTGTGGAGTATGAAGACATAACAGTCATGCTATTCGTAGAGATGCTACAAGGTGTTGCTATAGACTGGTTCTACCATCTACAAGCTCGATCAATGACTGATTGGGACACTCTTAAAGCTAAATTTGAAGCCAGGTTCAAGCCTACAGAAGATGCACATGCCTTGCTAGCCCAGCTCACATAGATGAAGAAGGAGCCCCATGAACCTATGAGGACTTCATTGCCAAGTTCGACAAGCTGAGGAATAGGATTTCCATGATCGCCCAACCAACACCTGAGAATCTCAAGTGTTTCTTCATCAACTCATATCTACCTAAAGTGAGTTTTTTATTGAGATGGGCTAGACACATAGACCTTGCTACTACTCAAGACTTGGCTACTGAGGTAGAAGATGACCTTATCTTGGCTGGAAAGATAAGGAGAGACCCAAATAGAGGTAAACACTCTCTTCATTTTCTAAATACTCACCTACAACCACCACTGATCCAATGGTGTAAAACTTGGCAAATGAGTTGCTAGCTCTTAGAAAGCAAATGGCATAAGGGATGTCCTCTGCTCCTTCATACAGAGATGTACCAAGGAGGACATTCCATAATCATTCATACCAAGGCAATGCTGCTAGGAATCAAGGACAGCTAAATCACATTCCTCCTCCACAGAGGAACCTCACCCTCGAAGCACCTCCAACCAACTCAGCAGTTGGATATCTTGAAGCTGAATCAAAGTTCTCATTCTACCCTGATTTGAATCTTGAAGATGACGCTAATCTCTTCACTGAAGATGAAGAAGAATTAGCTGGCGACTCCAACCTTAGTTTCTTGAATTATCAGCATGAACCCAGAGGTGAAGGTAATGTAACTGAGGGCTCATATGTTGTATTCACTCGATCCAAGAATCAATCAGCTCTGCAAGCTGATAAAGAGAAGATAGAGCAACGACCTCAACCAGTAATTTCAATTGCTAAGTAAGGAACCACTCTACCTTTCCAGCCAAAAGACCTAATAATTTCAAGAAAGGTAAGTACACCAAACGTCCCTACGCCTTCTACTTCAAATTCACAGTCCAATCCTTCCCCTTCTAAAAATCAAAATAATGAATTCCCATCCTCTGATCCTAGCTCATTCCAAATATTTGACATTATTGATCATATAAAGAAAACCAAAATTCAAATGTCTGAATTTGAGTTCCGGCAGTCCAATCCTGAGCAATTGGACAAGTTGGTTCAATATGTGAAAAACCAAACCATCCCTATAAGACAAGAAGCTAAGAAGGTAACTCATGATCCCTTAAGGAACATGTCTATCTCAAACAACCTTGTCATTACTCCTCCTACTGCCCTTGGAAAAATAGAGCCTTTCTATGTTTCCCTGTTGATAAACAGTCACAAGCTGAGCAACTCCATCATTGATTCTAGAGATTTAGACAACGTCATGCCTACCAAAGTGGCCAAATCTCTTGGCCTCACACTAACCAAAACATTTGGTAGATGCTTTTCCATGGAGAACAATCAAGTACCACTGCTAAGACAAATCAAGGATGCTCAATTTGCATTTATAGCGTTCCCAGACAAAAGAATCAAGATAACTGTCCTGGTGGCCGACGTCCCAGCATCATATGGCATCCTTCTTGGGTGAAATTTTTGCAAAGACGTTGGAGGTGAATTGAGCATGGACCTATCTGAAGCAAGGATTCCAATCAAAGGCATCATGAAGAGGTTGTTCCCTGATAAGGAAGCAAAATATGTGGTCACCCAATCATCAGCATCTGAAGCTCAAATTCTGTTAGTCTTTAGGCATGGGTAATTATTTCTTAACCATAGAAGAATTTCATGAAGTGACTATTGAATCTCTTGAAGGTGTCAATCTGGAAATACATTCAGCTATAATAGTAGAAGAATTAGTAGAATACAGTATAAGTGCTGAGGAATCTCTCCCTCCAAAAGAAGAAGAATCCAAAGAAAAAGTAGTGTCTAACGAGGTATAGATTCTTGAATTTGATGGCAGTTGTTCCTCTACCAGTTTAGGAGCTGGGTTGTGTTGATATCTCCTCAAGGAGATATTTTTATTTCATCTTACAAGTTGTAGTTCAGCAACACTAATAACACAGTTGAGTATGAATCTCTATTGCTTGGATTAAAGGCTGCTCGAGACAAAGGTATCAAGCTCTTTTATGCCAAAGGAGATGTTGAACTGGTGGTTTTTTAGGTGAGAAACCTGTATCAAACCAAGAATGAAATATTGTGCCACTACCACAATATAGTCTGGGACCAAATTGAAAGATTTGATGCTTTCAACATCTCTGCCATTCCTAAATAATTCAATGACCGGGTTGATGCACTAGCTGTTTCAGCTACTCTCTTGGTCCCTCACCCAGACTTCAAAGGAGACAGGTACACTATTGAGCTGGTATTTTAGCCAAGTGTGCTTGATAATGTCAGTCATTGGCAGGTGTTTAACAATGATAGCCAAATCATTACCTTCTTAGAGTAAAGGACAACTTTGAATGGCTACATTTTGAAGGCAGTGAAACTCAAAAGCCTGAATCGGCCCCTGAATCAAGTTCAAGCATGGATGAAGAGTTTCTACAACTTAAAGGGATTAAGATTCCTAAAGGCCTAGTTTCCCTTGAAAAACTATTTGACAAACATGACAGATTCGTCAAAAAACAACAAATGGATTCAAGATCCTTCCAGGAGTTTTATCAAGCAAATCTAGGAACCAAGGAAGATCCCAAGATAGTGAACATTGGGAAATGTTGTGCTCCTGAGGAGAGGTTAAAGTTCACTACTTTGCTCAACCAGTACATGGATGTCTTAGCTTACTCCTATGATGACCTGAAGTCACTCTAGCCTGATGAAATTCGACATGACATTCTTCTCAAGGCTGACTCAGTGCCTTACAAGGAAAAATCTAGGTAGTACAATCTGAAGATATCAGGTACCATTTTTTTTGAGATACAAAAAATGTTAAATGCTAGGATAATATTCTCAATCCATCATTCCACATGGATTGCCAATATAGTACCTGTAAGGAAGAAGAATGGTGAAATTTGCCTTTGTGTGGATTTTAGGAATTTAAATCAGTCATCTTTGAAGGATAACTATCCTTTACCAATCATGGATCAAGTGCTTCAGACAGTGACTAGTTCAGAGATGTTATCAATGCTAGATGGCTTCTCAGGATATAATCAGGTTGAAGTTGGTGAAGCAGACCAGTATAAGACTGCATTCACCACACCTTGGGGCACGTTTACATATAGAAGAATGCCTTTCGATTTGATAAATGTTGGTGCCACCTTCCAAAGAGTAATGGACCTTGCCTTCAAAGATGAAATGGGTAAGTTCATTGTAGTTTATCTTGATGACTTGACCATCTTTTCTAAGCATCGCCCAGATCATATATGCCACTTGCAATAAGTGATGGAACGCTGCCACCAAAATGGAATTTCCTTAAACCCTAAGAAGTCAATTTTTGGAGTAACAGAGGGAAAACTTCTCAGACACATTGTGTCTAAGGGAGGCATAAAGATTGACTCAGACAGAGTCAAGTCTATTCAAGAGCTTACCTTTCCCACAAGTAAGAATGTTGTTCACTCTTTCTTTGGAAAGGTGAATTTCTTACGGAGGTTCATCCCCGAGTTTATTGAGAAGACTAGACATATTGTAAACATGATGAAGGGAAAGGCCACCTTCAGCTAGACTGAAAAAGGCAAGTCAACATTTGAGGATATCAAGACTGCCATTGCCCATGCCCCAATTCTAGTTTTTCTAGACTATAACAAAGAGTTCACCATATACAGTTATGCTTTAGAACACACACTTTCAACAATTATGGTTCAATAGAATAAAGAAGGTATAGAATCTCCCATTTCCTTCATGAGTTATTCTCTCAAAGCTCATGAGCTGAAGTACTCAAACAGGGAGAAGCATGCTTATGCAGTGGTGAAGGCAGTAAAGCATTTCTGCTTCTACATCTTGAATTCACACACTACTGCCTTAGTTCCTGACACCACGGTCAAATCCATACTAGCTCAACAGGAGTTTGGGATGAAAAGAAGCAATTGGATTGCAAAGATCTAGGAGTTTGATTTGGTCATCAAGCCAACAAAGCTGGTATAGGGAAAAGGCTTATGACAATTAATTACTGATAACAAGCCAGAAGGAACAGAGCATGAAGAATTAGAAGAAGAAGACACGCCAACAGTCCTCTTTATCTCCACCACGAATGAGTGGTATTTAGGTATTGCTCATTTCCTCAATTATGGTGAGTGTCTTGCTCACCTATCTTATAAAGAAAGGAGGACTATCAAGTTAAAAGCTGCTAATTTCATCCTTTGGGACAACGGCCTGTATAAGAGGAGCCTTGATGGAGTGTTCCTTCACTGCATGGATAAGGAGTAGTAAAACCAAACTTTTAAATCCTTCCACAATCTGGCCTATGGAGGACATTTCTCTGCTCCTATGACTGCCCATAAGATCCTGTGAGCCAAGTATTACTGGCCAACTCTCTTTCAGGATGCATACAAGTGGGTTAGGAAATGTGAACTATGCCAACAGTTTGTCAGAAGACCCAAGCTGGCTGCCCTGCCTCTCAAACCAGTGGTCATAGAGGAGCCATTCTAGCAATGAGCAATTGATTTTATTGGTGATATAAACCCATCTTCAAGTGATGGGCATGATTATGTCCTTACAGCAACATACTACTTCACCAAGTGGGTGGAAGCAATTCCAACCAAGCATGTTACTTCAGAAGTAGTGTGCAATTTCTTCAAGGAGAATATCATTTCCAAGTTTGGGGTCCCAACCAAGATTGTCACTGACAATGTAGCTTGTTTCACTTCCCAAGAGATCACTCAATTCTATTTCTACTATGGGATTGCACTCTCCCACTCTTCTAATTACTTTCCACAAGGGAATGGACAAGCTAAATCAAGTAATAAGAACCTGGTGACTATCATCAAGAAGTTGGTGGATGACAACCAAAGGACATGGCATAAATCATTGGTTGATGCTTTATGGATAGACATAATTACACCCAAAAGGGAAATTGGTATGTCTCCTTTCCAACTTTTTTATGGTATCAATGTAGAGATACCAATCACCTTAGAATTGTCAGCATTGAAATTGTCTAAGGCAATTGAAGATCAAACGTATGAAAGCGCCCTTGATAAGAGGATCATGTGCCTGACTGAGCTGGATGAGTAGAGAACTATAGTGGTGGACCGAATTGCTGCCCATCAAAGTTTGGTGAAGAAGCTCTTCAACTAGAAAGCAAAGAACCATGATTTCTAGATTGGAGATCAAGTCCTGTTGTGGGACAAGAGAAGAGAACCAAAGGGGATGCATGGGAAAGTTTGATTCTCTTTGGAGAGGCCTATTTATTATCTACCAGCTCAATGGTGAGAATAGCTTCTTATTGAAATATCAAGATGGCATGCTCTTTTCTCTACCTCACAATGTGTAGCATCTAAAGCACTTCAACTTTTGAAGTATCAGATAAGTTCACCTGTACATATGTATTTTTGTATAGTCTTTTGTTTCTATTTTGTGCTTTTTGTTTTCATTTTTTGAGCCTTTTTTTTTGGGTAGCACGACTCCATATCCCAATGGCATGATTCAAGGCATTGGAGATTCTAGTTTCTACTCTCCTCAGATGTTCCAAGTTTTCAACTGAAGGAAGTTCCCCAATTGGAGCCAGCTATTGTCCCCAAAAATGTCACTCATTTTTGAAGCAACCTATGAACTATTTTGGTTCAACAGACCAAAATCCTCTCTCCCCTTTTCAAAAATTGTTCTGAACATTCAAGTTCTTAATTTTTCAAAGCTTTTTCATAAATCTATGGACTCTACAGGCTTAAATCTACGGACTCTGTAGATATGTTTCTATGGACTCAACATGCTTGAAATTAGCAAGTTCAAGGGCTTCTGCAGGCGATTTCAATCAAAAGAACAAGTTTTCAACACTTTGTCATTTTTAGGATTGGTTCAACCAAAAATGTTCATCAACAAGCTTCTAAGCAAGGAATGAACCATTGAACCGTTAAACCTTGAACCATTTTGGTTCAATGGGTTCAATCGGTTCAAAGAGATCAAAAAGACTTAGACAAAAGGATGGCTTCAATGCAAGATTGAACCGTTGAACCAAAGTTGGTTCAAACAAGTCAGTTCAATCGGCAAGTTCAAGGGGCTACCCCAAAGCCAAAGGAAAAAGATACCCTTGTGGAGGGCAATGAACCAAGCTGAGTGCCCTTGCGGAGGGTAGCGAGCAAAAGTGAACAAAGAATCCCTTTGAAAAAGTTCTTGTGGCAAAGTTGTTAAGGACCATTTCCTTCAAACAAAAAGTCTAAAGGAATTCCTTCAGACTTTTATCCGAAGGAAATAAGCCCGACTGAAGAGAAAAGCCCGTGAAAAAATGCCTGATGGAAAAAGACAAAGTGAAGAAATTCCTTCAAACATTTTGTCTGAAGGAATTAAAGCCCGAAGGCCACCTGGAAGATCTCGAAGGGTAGGTACCCTCGTAGAAGACACTCGACACTCAGAAAATGAACCATCTTTCAAGACCTCGAAGGGTAGGTTCCCTCTTAGAAAGATCAAACCTCAAAGTATAGCGGAAGCTGCCACATGTCCCTTATAGAGTCAAAGCAGAAGTTGACAAGTGTCATCTATCGGGACATAGTTTCTAATAAGTTTCAAAGCTATGGAATGTGCCACATGTCCCATTATAACTCAATAGACGCTGACAAGTGTCAACATCCACAGTTTCTTCCTTTTGTTTCATAAGGACTGTGGTGAGCCTCGGGTGAGTTACTAAGGTTAAGCGGAATGCGACAAGTATCGTCATCATCCACATGAATCCAAAATGAGTCCTGAATGTTTCTATAGTGTTTTTAGGAGCTCATTGGAAGCTACCATGTGTCATCTTCTGTAGGACTCTCAAAAGGTATCTAAAGCTTTGCAGAGCATGCCACGTGTTCCGTTAAAACTTAGCGGAGCACGACAAGTGTTTGTGTCTACATTTCAAGTTTTTTATAAAGCTTATTTCAATAAGCTTCTCTCAGATTTTTGTGGAGGGCGCTACGTGGATACTGTGGAAGGTTTTAATATGTGTTTCTAAAAAGCAACAGAAAATGCCACGTGTCACTTGATAAGATCAACAGAAAGCAGCCAAAGCAAGTGGGAAAGACACAAAGGAATTGTTAAGGAGGATGACGGACCCAAAGACATCAAATTTGTGGCAATAAAATATCTGTTGATCTTTGCAAGCTTGAGTGTGGGCTCGAATGCATTCAAAGGCCAAAATTCTAAAGGGAAGAACCGCTGATGGAAGAGCGTAAAGAGCCAACAAGGCTGAGGATATAGCCCTGAGAGCTCAAATGCCAGGAAAAGACAAAACTAGAAAGGGGAAAAGATAGTTTGAGGGCTCAAATCGTAGTAGAAAGAGAGAAAGGCCAAAATATCTTCAAGGAAGTTATTTTTAGGAGGTGAAATAGTGGATCAATTAGATTTCTAAAGCACACCAAATCAAGGACGTGGCTTGTTTTTCTTCCATGAAGTAAAGGCAAAGGGACAGCTGTGCAGACACTAGGAAAAGGACCAGACAGTCCATACTAAGGAAGAGACATATTAGATGAATTAGCATGCCATAGTTAAGGTAGCCGCCTAGTTCCAGCATGGCCCTCCTTGACAAAATTGAAAATGAATTCAAGGCATTGAATGCAGCATGGGCCGTTCCATGGAACAAAGCGCCAGGCCTTTCTTGGCTGCTATATAATGTAATCTCTAATTTGATACAAGGGAGACCTTCTTTATAAATAAAGGAAGCAAAAACTCTGCCCAAATTGAAAGGCGAATACTAAGACTTTGAGCTCAGATTATTGTTCATATTATTTTATCTGAATGAGAAAGCAAGTTACCTACATACTTTGTGCTATTATAGCTTGTATCATTTTAGGAGATTGTTCTTATGTATATCTTCTGAATGTGTTCTTGTTTATTTAATCTAACAAGCAGAACTTGTGGAGATAATCGAGAAGGTGTCCTGAAGCCAACTGTAAGAAGACTTTGTGCTACCTACAGTTGCCTTTAGTGTGTTTGTCTTTTTCTATTTTCTGTGTAAAGGACCTTGGGACGACTTTGTGCCCTCATTATTCTTCGTACCTCACTCTTTGGGCAGCTAAAGTGGAGACTTTGTGCTACACTTCATTCTACTGGTTACTGCACCTTGTTACCAGTCATTTGTCACTACCTGAAAGAACTCTTGTTGTTTCTTGTAAGACCACTTCTAAAAGAAGAGAAGTTATTTTAGTGTCTTCACCAAGATTTCTCCTTTGTCTGTGACCATCATCTCTGAAAAAAGAGAGATGGATGATGATACTCTACCCCTGAGTGTTATTTTCTTCATATATATATATATATATATATATATATATATATATATATATATAGCGCCTCATACTTATAGGGAACCTCCCCTTGATGAGAGGAGAGATTTGTCCCCGGTTGATGTATTAAACCTGCACATTTGGCTGGCTAATCTCCCTTGATGTGGATGATCAGACCTATTTTGCTCATCAGTATGCTAGTGATAAAATATTCACCCAACAATACACACATCTGTTTCATAAGTACTTGAGTGTGATACATGCATACATTAAATACATTATGCATGAGCATACAAATGGTGGACTTTTCCTCCACCCACATGACACATAATGTTGGGGTAATCTACTTCATTGATCATGATTGATACATGTTACATTATTTTATGATCAATTTACATTATCATTTTGAGCTTATATATTAATGTTTACACATGTCTATATTGATTTTTATATATTACACAATGTGTTTGATATGCTATGTTACATGACATTTTAATAACACATGTATATAGGTACTAGTGTGATGTGCTTATGCTAGTTTCTTATATTTCACCTATTCATCTTTTCACATGGCTTACTTGAGTGTGCTTATTATTTGTTACCTTATCTTGATTGTGGAAAATTTGATCTAGTTCCTCATTTTTTGGCCATAATGCCACTAAGTGTTATTTCTTTGGTGTGTAGACATTTTAACGTGTCCTTCCTTTGAGTGTGTGGCATTTAAACATGCCCCTTGTTTGTGGTTTCCTTGGACCCCTTTTACGTGACATTGAGCGATCTTGTGTGTGTGCTTGATTGTTTTTTGAGATTGTGTTTGTTAATCCTAGATGTTTCCATGATCCATAACATGCATCTCATGGTTTGTTATGTTTTGATACTATGAGCTTCATGTATACATATACTTTGACATGATACCACTATATGTTTGATTACTACATGATTGATATAGATATAGCATGGTTATATAATTTTGAGATAAGGCGGCTATCATGTTACATTCCCCTCACCTCAAAAGGGGGGCATATCAGTGGGGGCATGTCATAGAGATATGAATACATACACATATAGTTGGCACAATTGATAGAATTAGATACAGTTTACATGATTCAAATATGCATGGGTCAGAATCTAATGCATTTGGCACATATTTTATATATTTAAGACAAAGTTTTTTAGATTTTTGAAAAATATTATACATAATTTACAGAGCAGTGGTTACATTTTGATAGGTTCTTCATCTTGAGATAAATTATAGGTGCATATTACATGCAAAAGCACCAAAACACATATAAATATTTAGATTATATGTACATTTATGCACCGACCTTACCAAGATGCATCAATTAAACTTTATCTGTTTGAAGTAGTTGGTTCCCTTGAGTAGTGTGGTTCTGATCCGAATTTCATTTCAAATAAAGTTTCCAAATCATGATGAAACCAATTTCACAGCATAGAGATCGTCGAGAGCTTTCTGACACTTTTCACAGTTTGCAAAATGGACACTGTATGCAAAAGTTATAGGCCACTTAAGTTCTGGTTCGACAGGGAAACTGTGGTGTCGTAAGGTGACACGGCGCATTAAGGGCACGCCAAGTGGACAAATCAAGTGGCGATAAGTGGCAGTCAACAGGTGTTCGTAAAAACTTCTAGTTTTTATATTTCATTATATAAGCTTTGTAATAATCCCCATACGCCACATGGGAGAACACACACATTTCCATGTGGAATGTGATAAATACATGCCATGTGACTTATCAAATATGCTGAGTCAAAGAATCTTGAGAATGGGTCACGCTGACCAAACATGCATGCCACGTGGAACGTGAGAAGAGGACGTTGACTAACTATGGCTAAGTTGGCGCATACACCAACGTCCCATACTTGGCACCCAACCAACAACCAAGCTATATTTAGCACCTCAAGCCCACCAAAAGGGGGATGTCAGCATTATGCAAGGAGGTCGCTCAACTATTAAAGCCTGGAAAACCATTCCAACTTGCAAATGTGGGACAAATGGATAGTCTAAGTGCCCAAAAAGGTAGGTCAAAGACTTGAACCGCGGACCTGCCAAGTAGAAATGATAAGCTTTGACCGCTTATGCCACAGACTTCCAAGTGTCTTGAAAGGAGCGAACTTGTATTTAAAGGTAAGCTTCTCGCCGACTATGTATTGGAGAATATAGATCAGTTTGTTGTATTTGGTCATTTTGGAGCCCTTAGAGGCCAAACCAGAGCTCAGAGTAAACTACAAACTTGTTTAGAATTTCGATACACTATGTGCAATATATTCATTTGCCAATTTTGGAGAATTGGTGATGTCATTTTGAGCTGTGGAATTTGCCAATTTCAATTTGGAGAAGCCTCTACGTGTGATTCAAGAAGGTGAAGGACGTGTTGAGTCAGCCAAGGTCTTTCGAAGGTCTGAAACACTATTTTTACATAGAGTAGATCTATTTTTTTGATTGTAAGTATTATTTTGGCTTGCAAATTTAGCAACATTAATGGATCGGTTCGATAAGAACCCGGGGACGTAGGAATTCTGAACCCCGTAAATAATTTTTGTGTTTTGATCTTTGAATTCAGTTTTGCATTTTATTTTTAGTTAATTTACAAATTATAATTTAGATTTTAATCAAAATGCAAAAATTAATCATTTGATCATTTACGAGAAATTGGATAAAATCAAGAATTTGGTAAATTCTGACGGTTTCAATGGATAATTAATGTGATCTATCACTTCACCTTTATTTCAGTTTTGAAAATTGATTTAAATAAGATTTTCATCAGTTTTTAATCATTCCAACATCTTATAAGTTGAGAAATTTAGAATCCACACTTTTAAATTTTCACTTTGAGTTTATCAGTGGTGTTTACAGATCAAGTTGGTATCAGAGCGGTTAGAATGCAGGGATTGCTTCTAGTTGTGTATTAACAATTGCTTCCAGAATAGTTGGATTATTGGTTTGCAGATTGATTATATTACAGTATGCAGTGTGGAATTAGGTGTTTGCAAGAAACCATGGGCAAGTTCTCACAGATTGAGGCCATCAAAGATGAAAATGTAATCTTAAGATGCCATAAATTTGCACTAGAATTGCAAGTGACAAAGTTAAAATTGGAGCTCGAATCCAAGGATGAGCTCTTGATTAGATTGCAATGTGGTGAGTGTGAAAAGGTGAAGCCTTCAACTTTAGATGTAGAGACTATGACTGAGTGCACTGTAATTTTTTCACCACATGAATCTTCATCTTCTTCTACCATTTTAGATTCAAATTCTAGTAATATTGTTTTTGGTGACTTTGAAAGATACACTAAGGGCATATGATCTAAATTGTTGTTTAAAATGGGTTATAATGGAGGAAGACTTGGTAGAAATAGCCAATGTATATCTAACCCAATTCAGGTTGAGCATAGACCTCTTCGTGTAGGTTTGGGTTATACTAGTGTGCAGGTGGATGATGGAAAAGCTTCTTCCATGGCTAAAGGAAGACGAGCTTCCAATAGCGAAGGTTCTAGGCCACTAGTTCAAAGGTGTAAAGGTAAAAGAGGTATTGAGATTCCACCTCCTGATTCTTACACTAAATCTTTTGATCCAATTGATACTTTAAAGAAGTTTGGATATAATGTACAAAAGATAATGCAATCATTTCCATGCACTTTTTGTGGGATGAATAACCATAGTGCTAAGACTTGTTGGAAATGAAAAGCTTTGTTTAAGCAGATTGCATGTTTGAAAGACCATTCTCATGTTAAGTTGGGAATTGGCAAAAGGGGACCCTCACCTAAGAAGGATGTTTGTACTCATTGTAAAGTGAGTGGACATAGGATTGATAGATGTCTTAAGATTCATTCATCTTCACATTCAAGTAATGTTAAAATTAAGATGGTTTACAAACCTCTCACTAAGGTTAATGAAGCTAATTCAATCCATAATGTAGTTGACAATACAACCCAGGATAAGGTAAAACCTACAAGTGAAAATCCATTTAAGAGGTTAAGTCAACAATCTTTTCAATTTCATATGGCAAAGCCCAAATTGATAAAGTATGCAATTGATAATGAATCTATAGAGACAATCAATTTCACTAGGAAGAAAGAATTGGTTAAGTGGATTATCACTACATTCTTTTTACAAAGCATGGTTAAGAATTCACCTAAGGGAATGAACAAGCTTTGATAGATGTAGATTAGAGTTGGTGGGAACATTTCAAGATAGGTTTACCATATGAAGTTTTTCAATTCTCACTTTTTGATAACTCTAAGTTTTTGATCTCCAGAATATACTGTATGGGTAGTCTAATCATGGATAAGACATTAACTCATTTGAAATAGTTGGGGATATAGCAGAGTGATGTTGTGAGTTGTTTCCTTACAGCATTTGACGGTTAGACTGCTATTTTGAATGTATCTATTTTGGCACAGAGATGTTTAGATGCATTTTTTAAGACCCTTTGGGCATGTTTAGATGTTAGTCAGCATACAATTTTGGTTGTTTGCATTTGCTTAGCATATAAGTCCCATACTAGGGCATTGTATTTCAACATGCCTACAACATTAATTATATGTTGTTGGCATTATAAACTTGTCTTGCAATTACATTGGGAGTTGTTTTAGTTTTTGGCAATTCACTGCTTTACAGGATGTGACATTTGGGTAGGCAATTTGATATGTTGTAATCACTTTGGCAGTTGTAGATTCACTTACTCATGCCTTTTGGATTAGGTATTTTTGTAGTTTGATTGTGAATCATTTGAATGCAATTGTTTATATCTCTTGCTATGATTGGGTTCTATTTTCATGGATGCAGTAGACTAGTTATAAGATTTCAGGTGATAGTCGACTTTTGGAGACCAAAAGCCTCTTTTGTAGGGAGGTTTGATCTGGAGTTCATTTTGGAAAAAGTTTTCAAATCATGATGAAACCAATTTCACAACTTAGAGCTCATCGAGAGCTTTCTAACGCTTTTCACGGTTTGCAAAATAGACACTGTATGCAAAAGTTATAGGCCGCTGAAGTTCTAGTTCGACAGGGAAAATGTGGTGTCATAAGATGACGTGGTGAAATGAGGGAACACCAAGTGGACCAATCAGGTGGAGATAAGTGGCAGTCAACAGGGGTCCATAGAAACTTTTGGTTTTTATATTGCATTATATAAGCTTTGTAATAATCCCCATACGCCACACGAGAGAACACACACATTGCCACGTGGAACGTGAGAAATACATGCCATGTGACTTATCACATATGCCAAGTCAAAGAATATCGAGAATGGGTCACGCTAACCAAACATGCATGCCATGTAGAACATGCGAAGAGGACGTCGACTAACTATGGCTAAGTTGGCGCATACGCCAACGTCTCATACTTGGCGCCCAACCAACAACTAAGCTATATTTAGTGCCTTAAGCCCACCAAAAGGGGGGCATCAACATTATGCAAGGAGGCCACTCAACTATTAAAGCCTGGAAAACTGTTCCAACTTGCAAATATGGGACAAATGGATAGTCTAAGCGCCCAAAAAGGTAGGTTAAAGACTTGAACCGCGGACCTACCAAGTAAAAAGAATAAGCTTTGACCACTTATGCCACGGACTTCTAAGTGTTTTGAAAGGAGCGAACTTGTATTTAAAGGTAAGCTTCTGGCCGACTGTGTATTGGAGAATATAGACCAGTTTCTTGTATTTGGTCATTTTAGAGCCTTTAGAGGCCGAACCAGAGCTCGGAGTAAACTACAAAGTTGTTTAGAATTCTGATAATCTTGTGTAGTATATTCATTTGCCCATTTTGGAGAATTGGTGATGTCATTTTGAGCTACATAAGTTGCTAATTTCAATTTGGAGAAGCCTCTGCGTGTGATTCAGGAAGGTGAAGGACATGCTGAGTCAGCCAAGGTCTTTCAAAGGTCTGAAACACTATTTTTACAGAGAGTAGATCTATTTTGTTGATTGTAAGTATTATTTTGGCTTGCAAATTTAGCAACATTAATGGATTGGTTCGATAAGAACCTGAGGACGTAGGAATTCTGAACCCCACAAACAATTTCTGTGTTTTGATCTTTGAATTCAGTTTTGCATTTCATTTTTAGTTAATTTGCAAATTATAATTTAGATTTTAATCAGAATGCAAAAATTAATCATTTGAACATTTATGGGAAATTGGATAAAATCAAGAATTTGGTAAATTTTGACGGTTTCAATGGATAATTAATGTGATCTATCAATTCACCTTTATTTTAGTTTTGAAACTAGATTTAGATTAGATTTTTATTAGTTTTTAATCATTTCAACATCTTATAAGTTGAGAAATTCAAAATCCGCACTTTTAAAATTTCACTTTGAGTTTATTAGTGGTGTTTACGGATCAGGTTCAGACTCATAATCCTCAATGGCCTTATAACTAATTCCTTTTTTTAGGTTGAGATGGTTACACCATTTAACGTGGGTGAGTTTGGATAGATTAGATAGATTTATATACAAACTTGAGATGTATGATTGAGATTCATTGATCTTGATGGCCTTGGCACAACTCACCCTTGGAATAGATTAGGGGCATGATTACCCTCCAATTCTCATCTTCACATCTACAAGGTTTGATTGTAAACCTCTTTGTCCAATGTTTAAACAAAGAAGCGTCATTACCAAATCAAACTATCAAGGGGAAACATGGTTGCATTAACACACATGTGTACTTCCTTACTCTCGTTTCTTTCAATTATTTTAATTATTCATTTTTTAGATTATATTCACTAATTACACTATAACATGCTCTTGGTTTCAGGTAATATACAAACAAATAATTCAAATAGGGCTCAAGCAAATACAAGGTGTGTTGTACACAACAAGGTATGCATTTATTTTATTCAAACTAGTAATTTCATCCTTATGCATTACTAGATTAAAGGGGGGAGGGGAATGTAGATTCTAAAAGCTGATTATATATGATAAACTAATCTTGTATACTTTACAAATATCACTCATATCTCAACCCTTCAGTTCATGACCTTATCGATGTTAAAATGATTGCGTTCAACATCTCACTGTGCCTAAATGCTTGTTTTATAGTTTAACCATAATATTCTAATTACCTAGATCACTTGTATCCCAAATTCCACATAAACCCATATTTATATTCGATATATAAGTTACATGTCTTTATCAACTTTTTATCCTCTCGTGCATTTTTGTCTAAACTAGGACACTAGCATTGATGTTAGTGTCACAGGTCTGATGTTAGTGTTTGAGCCTTACAAATGGTCAAATTTGAAAATATTTCAACATGTATGGGTCAGCCTATGGTACTCTTTTATCCCTCCCATGAGATAATTTCAAAAGGTATGTTATAAATACAAAATAAAAGGTCATTCATTATCATTTAGCAATTACCAAGAAAACACCTATCAAACTCACAATTAATCATTTTCACAACTGACTTCTACTACCATGTTTTTTATCATTCTAAATCATTCATAGGAGCAATCTTCTTCTAGGTCTAAAATATTCAAAGAGCATCCCATGATTAGTATTTGTCAATTTACAAGTTAGATCACTATAATGTACTTGCATATAGCATATTACAAAATTATTCATAGATAAGGCCATATAAGGGGGAGAACTACATCGATTTGATATAGCTACGTAGGAAATGTTCATTGATAGAGGGGTATTTAAATTCAGATCAACTTGAATTGATCCCAATAACCTCATTTTTCAAGGTGGCATTCCCAATTTGGAAGACTAGGGTTTTGAGCAAAACAATGGTATTCAGAACCTATGCATGAAATCTGAATTGATAATATGCAAGTTGAAAGTGAACCCTAATAGGCATAGTCAATCATTATAGAAAAGGACTTATATTATATATCAGATAGAAGTTTCAAATTTAGGACAAAATCATCGATGCTAGTGTTTATAGTTCAATAATAATGTCAGACTAACAAAGAGAAAATATTCAAAATCTAATGAATCATTATGGAACATCATCCTATCGTTACCTATACATGCATTTGTTAGATCCACCTACACATCAGTAAATGAGCTAAGTATTGTTTCTTCTTCATGTTACTACCTTCAAATTATTTTTGGCATTGTATTTTATATATTTAGCGTACTTTCAAAATTTAATATTGTATCAGAATATTATGAATATGAATTATTTAATTGGCCTTCTTTTAGAATAGATTAGCCATTTGTTTGATTAGGCTATTCCCCTCAACCCTTACCAAAACATAAAAGGGTTAAACAAAAAACTACCCCATTTTTCATGTCAATTTATGGTATAAAGTGAAATTAGGGTTGTAAAAGAAGGATAAATGACATAGAGGTTAATGCACATAACCAAATGTGAGTGCACACACAAGAACCATCTAGAGGTGAAAGTGTAGGAGTTTGCAGACGTATGAATCTTCATAGTTTAAAGGGAAACTACTAATAGTGCTAGGATAATACCAATTATTATAGGTGTTTTAGTTTCACTTCTATCATCCAAGTGGGGTTTGAGCTAATTTTTTCTGATTTGAGCAGTGACAGACCATACACTAAACATTTCCAAAAATTGTGATGACTGTTGTGAGTGATAGAATACATATTTAAGCTAAATACATCTCTCTTAATTTGTTTTGTCAATTTCAAATCATATAAGTGAAATTTTAATCCATTTTATTTTCATTCATATTAGGTTATTATTGTTATATTTCACACAATCTAAATTCTCCATAGTCTTACATTAAGTTAGATCACATTAATATATAATAAGTAAAATATTATGGTGAATCAAATCATTGAATTGAGCATCAAAACACCTAGGTTTCTTCTACGTTAAAAATTCTTATTTTATTAGGGTGCAAATTCATCCTCTTACAGGGTTTGACTTTCAAATATGATATTTTATTTTCCCTTATTATGTATCCATTAACATTAGAGTTTCCATTTTTGATATAAAATATTTACAAGCCCTATGGTTATATGTTTGTCATTGTGTTAGGGTTAGGACTTGTGATTGTATATTTTACTTTATTAGGGTTTGTAAACTATTACATGCACATGAATCCTTCGAACCCTATTATGTCTCATCCCATAGACTATGTGTTATCTACAAATGTTGTGCCTTATGATTTGTTTTAACTTATTTTATGTTTAAGTGATTTAAATAAAACAAACTGTGAATATTTAGATTACATAAGATATATTATAATTAAATAAATTTTACTATAAAATTAGATTGATATTGAGTTTACTAAATATAAATATGATAAGAAGATATGGTACTTAGCTAGTTTAATATTTTATTTTACTCACTGCCTATGCATAGTCATCATAAATAGTCTGAAATAGATTTGCAATTGCTCAACTTAGGAAATGGAGAATTAAAATCTACCAAGATGATGTCAGTAAGGCTTAGACACTTGCAACAACTTGATGTGTCTAATGTATTATGGAACTAACTTTGTGGATTTTTCCAGTTTGTTCGACCATAGATTATTGTACCTACCTATCAAGATATATTTTAAAGTGATTTCCTACCCTTAGTCTTGTGAATAGATTCAAATTTTGTCATCCTTTTCCTTGAAACCTAGGTCCACTTTTGACACTTATTTGACCTATAAAAATGGGTTTAAAATATGGGATGGACAACCCTAGCCATACCACATTGAGTGGTTGAGCAATGCCTATGTTCTAATACTTTGAATAGGGCTCAAACCACACATAGTTATCCCACCTATGTATATGTGTGCTTAATAGTGTTTTTCTAGAATGCAATTCATAAATTTAGATTTTAACACTTGAAAATATGAAACTTTGAACTTGATTCAGGTTTCTAAACTTTAATTAGGGACTATTCATTTGAGGGGTTTTCAGATTTAGATGCTTTGGGATAGTGCCTAAAAGATGTGTAAATAAATCTCTCAATGTGCAAGTAGTTTTCCAAGTAGTGACCAAGTGAGAGATTTATAGGGATAATTTTGGACTTTATGTGTATAAATAGATGAATCTTTGAGTATTTTCCATCCATAAATGGCATGTGAAACCAAAGAAGAGATTTGAATTTGAAAAATAGTTGTTTGAATAACCCAGTACACTGCTAGTAAAAATAAACACTACTGGCAACCAACACCATCCAACTATTGTTGGCATTGTCTAGGAATTAAGAAGCATTGATTTGGTATATGGAGATAGTCGGTTTAAGATAGTAGAGAATTAAGGAAAAAATTAAGGAGATCTTATATATGAATGATGGTATATTGGGTTGGCTAAGTCAATAGATAGGCACATGGATAGGGAAATTAGGGTGCAAGAGTTAGTTGTGTATGCACAAGTCCAAGTGTCAAAGATAGGTAAAACCTTATATTTCCAAGTTTCTCATACAAAATTGATGTGCCTAAATGATTATACTAATGAATGGAAAAATGTTGATGATCATGACTATGTGAGTGATGATAATGCTTATGTGGGTGATGTTTATGATAATGTGAATGGTGATATTAAGGATTGGTATGCTAGCGATGTATCTCTTTACAATGGTATCAAAGGAGAAATAGGTCAAATTAATATTATAACTCAAGAAACTATCTCTTCTTCACCTTCTCTAGACATTTATAATAGTCATGAGATAGAGCAAGAACATAAAAATTGTAATCAACCAAAATACTTGATGCTCTTACGATTATGACTAAGAAATATCAATGTTGTTTGATCACAATTTAAAAATGGATAAATGATACACATATTTCTTATCATACTATTCAGAATGTTTTTATACCTAATGATTTTATGTTTTGCAATGATGCTTCTAAAAAAATGACTTTTAATGATTCTTCTATTTATATGCAATGTGATTATGTTTTTAATTAATGAAATGCTTCTTCTATTTATATAAAATGTGAGGATGTTTCTAAATGAAATTATAGACACACTTGTAATGAATATTTTATACCTGTGTTTGAGATATATGGTGAAGTGAAACATATGAATGAAACTTTCCAAAATATAACCATGCCTACTATCCATATAGTGTTCATGATGCATGTAATGGGTGAGTTCAAAAAACATGTTATTATCTTATCCTTAGGGTATAGGGCATATAATTCTAACTTTGATAACAATTTTATACTAGGGAACCCTATAGTATGAAGGATACTCAATCATCCTTAGCCACAGGGATTTATTATGCATACATTCCATTTATTTGATGGATATGGAGATCCTCATACCCACCTTGCATACTTTATGTTTTATCTTAGAAACCATTCTTGTGATGAGGTGGTAATAATAAAAACCTTTCATTTAAGTTTAGAAGATAAAACATTTCAGATTGTTTATACAAGTGACCTAGGGTGTCAATAGCTTTATTTACAAAACTAGAAGAAACTTTCTTATCGCATTTTAATAATAATAGAAGTCCTAGATTAATGTTGGAACATCTCTAAACCCTTCATCAATAGCATCATGAACCCATAGGATATTATATTTTAAGGTTCAAAAATGCATTACATTGCTTAATGTATCAACCATTCAGTTTGGAAATGCAATTCATCTTTAGTAAATGTACTTTACCTCCACTTAGGGGGAATAAACACTCTATTATACCTATAATTAATTTGAGCTTATTAACATGGATATCTTTGCTTATGAGTTTTATATTATACATGTATTTGTGCTTCTAATTCTATAAGTTCCCAAAATTCAACAACCTCAAGTCTCCAAAGTAGTCCCTCATGTAAGAAGGAAACTACATATAAGACAATTAATAATGAAGTAACTCACCTGAGTCCTACCCCTTCTACTATTGAACAACCCATACAATTTTAAAGACTCAAGGATAAGCCAAGTTTTATTTTATGAATGCTCCTTGATAATAATTTAATCACATCACCCTCTAGTTAATATCACCTTGCACATTGTTTAACATGAGTAGGGGCAAGATCATTTTGTAACCACCATCACATCAATGGGCATAGAGATGACAATTTTTATGAGTTACAACGTGGAATATAAAAACTTGTGGATAAGGATGTTACTATATTCAAAAAACAAAAAAAATATCATACAAGGTTAGCATCTCCATCTTCTTATATTTCACAATCTAAGAAGGTCGATGTATCCCAGGCACTTCCTAAAGATCATACATTGCCATATGAACCTAAAAAGTAACCATTGGTAATTCGAGCTCTTATAAAAGGTGAACATAGGAAATTAATTTTTGTTGATGAAAGGTATAATAAATACGTGCATAGATTATTTTATTAATAAATTAGGTGATGAACATAATGAGTTTAAAAATGTAAGTACCCATGAGGGGTCATTGGGGCATATCATGAAAAAAGTTTCTTTTGGGCCTAAGATAGTGGAAATATTATTTTTTGTGAAGCCAATCATTACACAATTCAAAGAAATACTTGGAAAATCATGGTTAAATAAAATGGATGCAACATTCGATAATGTTAAAAAGACTATTTCATTTGATTTCAAAGGTGGTTTACTCACATTTAAATGAGATATAACATTCAAAAAGTTAACTCATTCTAAGAGTATAGTTACATCTTGAATCACACAAGTATGGGTGCCAAAAAAAAGTAAACCGAGTAAAAGGATGGATCTAATAAAGTATTAAGTACTAGCCCACATAAAGATCAATAAAATAAAGAATCTATAACTATTAGCATGTGTCAAATATGACTGTGTATTATCTCAAACATGTTTAACATAGTTATCTAATGCAAATGCAATAATAATTAGTTTTACAAGTTTAACACCAAGGGTATATCCAAAGGATTCACTTACTCATGAGCTAGATAAATTAAGTCAACATAGAGTAATAAGTGAAGATGACTTATTTTATATGCATGGTTGGTCAGTTGAAGTCATCACATTTGATTTTTCAGACTGTGAAATATTGGATAATTAACATCAAGACATAAATTTTATTTCAATGCTACATCACCTACACTTCACATCATTACTAAGCAAACTAATATTTATATCATTTTAATAATATAATAAAACATGCAAGTGATAAAAATATAAAATAGAAAATATAGAGGACATAATCACATATCTCAATATCCATGTCATGGACACATATGAGAACACATAGCTAGGATTGTATAAAAATTAAATCAAAATGTATATCATTATAATATCAAACACAATCTCTTAAAATACAATAAAATCACTCGATGATCGACACATCCTACCCCTCAAATTCTATAACACTATCCACATCTTGATCTCTATGTCTACAAGCTATCAAAAAGAGGGTCCAATATCATCTTTATGTGACCCCAATCAAGATTTGATCCATATTTTTCAACCCTCATATATATATATATATATATATATATATATATATATATATATATATATATATATATATATATATATTGTCTCACTTATAATGTAGCATGATCTGTCACTAACTTGGCATGTTCACCATGTAGTCCAACGTACTCACAAAATATGGCATGTGCTAAATCAACACCCTGAAAAGTTGGGGACATATATTATGTCGTTGAGTGTCATATCAACTCAATAGCCTCTCTATTAAGCTCATATATTTCACTAGAATTTAAAATTTAAGCATTTATGGTATGCGCCATCAAGTCAAAAATATGAACATGAATACCATCAAATTCATGGGCTCTCTCTAGTAACTCTTCATGAATAACATCATCAAGAAATTTTGAAGTAACAAATTGAATGGACCCCTCAATGATAGTGATCCAATAATCATCACTTATATAGCATATGACATGTACAAAGCATTTTAATATGGTAAGCAAGCTATGTTAACATTATTACTCCAATCAAATCTAATGCATATACATAGCTAGACCAATGACAAGTGTATTTGGTTGTCACACCTCTTACACCTCCTAAATTGGCTCACCCATATCTACATCAGGTAGTGAACCTAGATCTACACTCATCATATTCAAAATAATAGGAAATAAGGTGGGTCTATTTTGTAGTGCATCCTACATCATCTCCAACTATCATAACATATAAGGGATCTACCTCCCCCGCTAGTATTAGTTATCTCTATGGTAGTAGGTCTACCTTACTCTCCTTGGTGATGAAATTTATGAGTAGTGTCCATGCCACTAGTGATGGGGACACCCTTTAAACAATCCCAAACTATCTAGTAACATGATTATATGGGAAACATTCATTAATCACTAGAAATTGATTGTGAAACTAATAACTGACATGACTCTGTTGTAACTGAATGACTTTCTTGAGCCACCTAAATAATAGAATCTATGGTACACTTGTCAAGAAAAATTTAATAATCCACGGTGCTCAAAATAGAGGAATGGTGACTATCAAGCCTTATATTTGAATGCATCTCTAGGTGTGCCCACTCTAGCAATGGATAATTAACCGACCAAGCCACATATATTTGTTCATAGCCCCAAACATGTAATAAGGTTGTAGAGCTAATCCCATCGCTATAATACTCCTATGTGAGGTGATATAAGTCTCTAAATGAGGGGGAAAGCATATTATAACCTCAATATTACATTTTGCCACGTGTTTTGACATTATAAATGACAACATACATAGGATATGATATAGCTACTCCACCATCTATAAAAATAAAGGAAGTAAGTATGACACAAATGTTTCCCCACATATGGAACATCATATATAACAATATTATAAAGTATAATAGTAGAATCATCAGGGGAATGTTGTTCCACCCAATCATGACCTATCATGAATCTATGATCCCACTCATTCAGGTTGGATCCCTGAGTAGCTTGTTATATAGCATGAGTGCCCACAACTGGAAATCATAAGATATGACACACATCCTCTAGTGCCACTATCATCTCCATAATGTAGACACTAAACTTTGGTATTCAACTCTTGGAAATGTCAATCATGACCTAAACTTATCTTACATGACTTATGTGTCACCAAAAAAATTTCACCCAACATTCCTACACAAGTGCATGCTAGTTATGAGCTCAATCCATTCTAAGTTACTATTAGTCACTTATAATAACTTTCCAATCTTTGATAAATATGTTGAATATCCTACTTAGACATATCTATATCATCATATTTACATTTTTATCTCCCATAAAATAACATTACACTCAATTATTAACTTTAAAATTACTATCATGGATTGACATTATTGTCTTTCAGTTATCAATGTCTATTTTTAACAATCAAATAATTACCCTAGGTTAGTCCATTCACTTATCATGTAAATGATGTAAAAGATTACCCAATTGAGTATATAAAAATAAAAATCAAGTTCAAGATTATTCATTAGTTATCATTCTCAATTACATATCAACATTGAGAAAACCTGCCCTATTCTTCCCAAATTTCAAATCAATCACTAGGAGCAGTCATCAACCTAGTCTGAAACATTCCAATCCAGGTAAAGTGCCAACATTATCAAGATCAAATAAATATTTCTAAGTGTATCCATATATTGAAAGTGCACAATTGCACATTTAATCTAAGGGTATTAAATATGTGTTACTTGACTTCCCTCTTTGGAGTATTGGAGATGTAGGAAATGGGCAATCATCAATAAGAGTGATTGGGGTTAGCTCAGCCTAGTTATCCTCCCTCACTTTTATAGGTTTTCATCCTTTATGTTGATGCCTCAGAATGTACCCATGAAATTAATTATCCCTAAAGACCATAAAAATATAAGGGCTCTCACCCTCTCATTTTTGAACTAATTCTGGTGTAGTCTAGAATACAAGTTACATGTATTACACTCTATTATGTAGCTTGTGTAGAATAGCTCTCAACACATTCACTATCACCATGGATAACTCAAACCTTTTAATAAAACAATGCAACATGTTTTAAGTTTAATATCACTAAGGTTATTCAAATTGGGTGACTACAAAATGAAACTCTAAGCCTAAGACGTAGATCAAAATCAAAGAAATAATAAAAGGAAAGAAAGTTAATATAAGAAAGAAGGTTATTGATGATTGGGGAAATTCTACGAGTCTAAATATAATTTTCCTCTGTATGGATAGCTCCACATATGAAACTGAACTAGACAAGGAAGAAGATATAATAAAATGTAAAAAATACTTATTCTTACAACATTATCCTTTTAAAATGAAAAAATGTTAGATTGTTAATACAATTATGTATATATTTATTTAAATAATCATGACAAGCTACAGAAACTGGTTAAAATAACATATAACTCATCATAAACCAAACACACATGAAATAATTTAGAATCATATCATTGTACATAAACATCAAAAACCACCATTTCAACATGAATAATGAGAAGGTTTTCGTAAATATCACACATCAATAATGAACACTTCTGCACTCCCCATATTTTCCATTAAGATGAATAAATATCACACATCAATAATGAACACTTCTGCACTCCCCATATTTTCCATTAAGATGAATCTAACCTGAGCAACACTTTACAAATTAGTATATATAAGAGATGAGATCAAACACCTAAGAGCACAGAGCCCCACTCAGCCATTAAGATTAAATCAGTTATAATAACACATATTCCAAAAAAATACAAGACAAAGTGGGGGTCCAAATTATGGACACAACATTCCCACTTTGGGACCACTCAGGTACAGATAATCATTGGATACTGGCTAGAGCTTGCACGGGGACTGCCACCTAGTTTATTTTGGGCCTCCTATCGAGCTACCAATGCTTGAGCAATGAGGTTGGCCTCTTTCTCCAGCTAAGACAAGTTGACAGGTGGATCTTATAATATGATATATCCATGAGTCATTAGTTATATGTGGGAATTTTGAGGGACCTCCATGAGTCTTTGACTACATTAACCTTGATTATGTTGCTTATGGCTTGTCTGGCAAGATATATTATGGTTTGGGCTTAGCCTTGTTGGCCTTTATGAATTTTTTCTTCATGGAAGACCTAAAACTTTGGAGGTGGACCCCAAATTCATCGTTGTTGATGATTGTACCATTAGGGTGGAACAATATAGTAATGTTGACCTCCTTGAAGCGGGCCAACATCATGTCTATGTTCCTCTCTAAAGGCACAGTTTTTACCCTTATGTCTCTTAACCATTCTTTAAGTGAGGTTCTCTCATTACCTATAAAGGTCTAGTATAAATTAAGGTCCATTAATGGCATGATCTTTAACCAAGGTAACATTCTCTTGTTGATCACAATTACCATATTTTTACACTTTTTATCCTTTTTATTATCCTTTATAGGTATTCATCTACATTTTAATAGAGTAAATTCCCTTTTATAAGGGCTTCAGTCACCTCCCCCAAAGCAGTGAACAATTTAGATAAATATCCCTCAACCTTGCCCACTAGCTCAATGGGGAAAGTGACCCTCACCTATGACTCCAAGGTTTTCACCTGCTCCCTTAGTTCCTTTATAATCTTCTTAGTCATGTTGTGAGAAGCCCTTATCCTTGAGACATGATCTTAAATTGTGTGTTCCTCCCCTATTTTTTGTTTCTTTAGATTCAAAGATAAAATATCTTCTTTTGTCTACCAAACCACTAGGTTCCCCTCTTGGGTGAATTTTGTAGTCATCACCCTCTTCGTGTGACCTATTTCTTTATCAAATTTAAATGGTATGTCACAATCATCATGATATAGCACATTTGACCCTTGTAACCTCTCAGTCTATAGGGGATCAATCTAGCGTCCACCTTACACTGGTCTTAAGGATCTTGAAGTAGTTGAAGGGTAACTATGGAAGTAGATGGTGGAAGCATGAGGGGAGGTGGCATGAATGGAGGAGGGACTTGAGTGGGGATGGAAGATGAAATAAGTGAAGTGGGTGAAAAACTAGGTATGGTAAAAGGATCTACCCAAGTAGACATAAGAGACCTGATTTATTCTAGGTTCATGTACACAAAAGGACCAATGATGCTTGGGATATTAATTATCATCCTTAGAGATGAGATGGGTCTAATAAAAGTGAAGCCTAGGGGACCATGATCATATGAAATAAGAGGCCAATAAAGGGTTATCATAGATGTAGAACTAGGTTGTTGAGAGGGTCCAATAGTGAATTAGGAACCTTATGGTTGGGGTTTTAGAGAAATTAGCCTAAGATGTTGAGAAAGTCTAGAACGGAAGTTGACACCTTGGTAGTGGCACTTTGAAAAGGGGAAATTTATGGAGCCCGAATAATTGGGCCATACCTTGTATATACTTTAGTTATTCTAGAAGATAGTGGGTTGATAATGGGAAAAATATGAATTGAGATGGAAGGGGGACCAGAGACTATGGGAGTAGGGGAAGCATGGGTATTTATAGATGGAGTGATTAAAATTGAGACCACATGGGTTACAAAAATTAGTCAAAGCACTATGATGAAATGGCATTACATGGACCTTAGTAACTACATGGCTATGAGTCGAGACAAAAGTGATGATATCACTAATTACTAAGATTTCTTGAGTAGTGATTGGGGAACAAATAACTATGAGAGCACCTAAAGTTATAAAAGTGGTGGATACAAGAATAGGAGTACCAACAAGAACAATAAAACTCAAGGAAGATTGACTATGTTCAGACCTAATTAAGAAGGTAAATGTTTATTGCATGGATGTGCCTGAAGTGGGATTCAATGGCTCAATATTCATAGTATGTTGGGCTCCCATGGAGCTATGTTGTGACTCAAAGCTACTAGATAGATGAAATTGTGGCCTAGAAGAAGGTGGGATTACCTGAGTTATTTCTCTAACTGAGCTAATAGTAGTTGATGAAGGAGGGACTATAAATGAGATCCCTTGAAGGATCATATATTTGAGTCTCTTGCTAGTCTTAGGAGTTTCTTAAGCTGGTTAGGGATCATCAAGCCTCTCCTCCATGGTCTAATTTCCAACCTGATGTTCTCTGAGTGCATTTGTAATGTTTAACTTTTGAATCACTTTATTGTTATATATTAGGTTCAGATGGAACCGATCATTTTCATAGGCCTCATGATGATAATTCATGTTGAGATTATGATTCAAGAGAATCCCAAGTTTTTATAATCTTGTGTCAATAAAAAATAGAGTGGTTTCTTTGTTTGTTCATCTTTTCACCATGGAGGTGGTTGTTCAGGAGCTTAAATTTCAAAGTCTTCATTTATTTATGATATTTGCATGCATGGATTTACCAAGTTGTTATGATAAATTTTATCTATAAACACTTTGATTGAAAATTTTTGTGGTCACCTCAAAATTCAAGAATACCAAACTCCTAATTTGGTCTTCAAAAGTTACCATGCTTAGTAGTTGTAATCAGGTTCCTAATCACTGATTAGGTCTTAGATAAGTTGGTTCTAAGCTCATAGTTTTAATTGGCCTTCAAAGTTTTGATTAGATATTGGATGAGTTCTTATGTGTTTATAGTGTTAATCAGGTTTCATAATTGATTAGGTCTTAGTTACTTATCACTTTGTAGTGTTTTGTATATTAGACTTTCATCCTTGATTATGTCTATGTCTTACCCTATAGAACAACTCAATGTTATTTGGGCTCATAATTTTTGATTAGTTCTTGGTAGGAGTCTATGACTATTTTTAGAGTTAATTAGTTTTCAAACATTGATTAGGTCATGTGATTCTTTCACCAATTTACCTTTGCTATATAGGGCCTGAATCCCAAATAAGTTTTTGGATGTCCAAATTTTTATGAACAGTTGAATGTTGGATTCAAATCTCGCACACAACATGGATAGTTATATGTAGATTAGAAATCTAGGCTAGTTCAGGTGTGTATCAAAAAATAAGAGTAGCAGTGTGTAGGATCTTAATCTTGATGAGGTAAGGGTTGATTCTTGTTTGTTGATCAGAGTTATGAGCTTGATCAGAATGTTGGTTTGTGTTTGTTATAGAATCAGTGCTAATTAGTGAATGAAGCCCAATTATGTTAGGTAAGGATAAAATGTATGCCACATTGTTAATCAAGGATTGAGGACCCTATTAGGTCTGGGGTCATTTCAAATTGAATAAATTGATTTATAAATCCTACCAAGGGATATATTTGAAAGGTGTGTTCTAAAATGTTAATATGTGCTCCTTCAGACTTGATTAGGTATACATAAAAGAGAAAACATGTTTGGTGGCCTGTTGGGCTTCTCTTGTGGCCATTTTTCTTGGAGATGGAATGGGGAATGCTAAGAGTCACTTTGGGAAGCTTATGGGTTAGTCCATTCACATTTTAAATGGTAAAATGGCATTTATTTTGGAGATTCCTTTGTTGGAGATTGAGATTAAAATTTCCATCTTTCATTGATTTGAAAGAGGTGTTATATTACAAGATTGAAGGTATAATTATGTAGAGAACAAGATGTGGTAATGTTTGTATCTCCTCCATGCATTTGTATTTGATAAGCCTAGTTGTGGCATGGATATATGTGTATTATGTTCATTCAAACATGTTATTAAATTTTACATGATTTTGTGTATTTATAGTCATATCTAAATTTGTGTGAATATGTGTCAATGAAATGGTAAATCCTTGAAATGCATGCATTAATGGTTGCCCTTAATTTAATACCTTGCCCATGCTTACACCAAGTGGTATCATAACAAGGTATTTTCCTTGTGGGTGGTGTGTGTGAAAATCTTGTATGAGTTTGTTGCAGGTTATAAAAGAGAAGTTTACTTGAGTGTGTTGCGAGCTATGAAAGAGAAGCTTGCATAAATTTGTTATAGGTGTGGGACAAGTCCTGCAAGTTGAGATGGAGTTTTAGATGCTCTAATTTGAGTCCATTTCAGGTTATAAAAAAGAATACTTCTAATTATGATCAGATATGGTGCACAAGAGAAGAACACGAGAGGTGGATGACTTGATAGAGATTTTGAAAATATTCCAAGAAAAATTAGATATGATGGGAATGGCTACACAAAGTGGTGTTGTTGAAACTATGAGTGAATATGGTGAAGAAGAGATAATGGTGGGGTTGATGTACCTATAAGTGAGGTTGTATGCTTTGGATAGAGGCCAATCAAGCATAGGAAAAGACATCAATGGGTAAAAGAGACCAAGAAAGGTCATGGTAAAGGAAAGAGGTAAATATATTAGTGATATTGTTTTGTTTTATGGAAACAAGAATCCAAAAAAGTTCATGAATTGGATAGTTGAGCTAGAGATATATTTTAAGCATGAGAATGGTGTAGACCCCATGAGGGTAAAAGATGCATGCAAGAGATTATGTGGTAGTGCAACTGAGTATAGAAAATATCTCCAAGGAAAGAGAAAAATGAAAGGTAAGAGTAAGGTAAGCGGTTGGGAATAAATGGTTTCCAAATTGTTGGGTCATTTTTACACCCAAGATCACATCTAGAATAGTTGAAAAAGATTCATATGATGAGGCTTGAGATATACAAGAAGAAGAAGATTTCTAAGAGAGGTAATAAGCATGGGAAGTTGTCATGTGAGAAACCAAAGACTAATTTTATAAGTAGTAAGGAGAAGGTTGATTTAGAGGAAAACAAGAAGGTGAGGCTTCCTTGAAAGGAGCCCAAATCAGAATTTTAGAATAATAAGGTAGATGAGAGTTGTGAGCAACCCATAGAGGAAGACATCCTCATGCAAGAGGATGTGGAAGTGATATTTGTTGAACTAGAAGGAGACCCATTATGTGATTATGGGAAAGATTGGCAGTATCCCATCAGTGAAAAAAATTAGAATCATCCTTGGTTAGTTATGATAATGAGTTTATCATTTTTATTTTGGAGGGAAGAAGGGTTGAGGAGAACCAATGAATGGTACAGGTTTCCATGAAGGAAATAATGAAAGTGAATGAAATATGCATCCATGAACAGTTGCAAGTTTCCATGAAGGAAATAATAGAGATGGTTATTGTGCAAGAAAATGCACATAAGGAGAGTATGGTTGAACATCAGCTATGTAAAGGAGGTGAATTAAAAGATGAGAATGAGAAGAAAAAGCCATGAAGATTGTTAATATGGGGATTTTGGGAGTCCATCATGAGAGACGAATTCATGAGAAGGATAAAATTAATTAAGAAGAATTGGACAACATGTCCTTGGGGCATGATGAAGTGGTTGATGAGATGTTTGTAGGAGCTTTTGATTCCATTAATGTGTTTGTTCAATGTGCATGTCCAATAATGGAGATAATGGAAAATAAAATGAGAAAGTGTGGTGCAATCCATATTTCTCATTTTTATGAGAATAAAAGTAAAGAAACCAAACAATAAGATGATATGGTCGTGGTGGTTGAAAAGCTTGTTGGTAATTACATTCTAGCTATGGAAGAATGTATTCAGATCATCATGGAGATAAGAGAAAGTGGAAAATCATAGGAATAATCATAGTAGTTGGAGGTGGGAGAGAAGACTCTCACGAAATTAAATAAAGAAGATTGGTAAGAGGAAGAAGAGTTATCATAAGAACAGTTAAATATTATTCCAAAGATTAGGCATAATAGATAAGACTTTAATAAGCTCAATTTTGAGGAGGAAAAAACTTATTACGTGGAGATGGAATATAAGATGGGTTATTTAAGTTTGATATCAGCCCAAGCATGTATTGAAGAGCATGATGTTGTAGGTGTAGAGATAAATATTAATGAGGCATTCATAGAGCCTTTCAAGGTGAAGAGAATGAGTTTCTTGAGCTCATGAAATGCGAGGAGGAGCTGTTGATTTGTATGACATCCATAGTGTGTGGATAAAAATATAATGTTTCAATAAAAATAGATATTTTTATTGACATATCAATGCAAATAACAAATGATGATAAGGTAAAGACTATCCTTCAGGTGGTACTAGAGGATATGGGTTATCATTTAGATTCCCAAATGTACGTTGAATCTATTGCAATGATATTGGGATTGAAAGAGGAGAAGGTATCCATGAGAGAGGAGTTTCAAACAATGAAGAGTTATGGAAATAAGAATCCAATAACAGGTTTGACAATGTGGAAATAAATCCAAGAGGGCTTTAGGATAAGGTGGTTGGTTAGCAATGCATTCAAGCCCATAAGGGAGAGTAAGATGAAATAACTAGCTTCTTGTTTAAGGTGGTCAAATGAAGGTGGGTTTCATCCCATAAGCAAATGGAGAGAGATGGAAATAACCCTTTGGTGGAGGATAACTAACTATGGTGGGTGCAATCCCATAACATAAGGAGACTATGGTGGGTTTAATCCCATAAAGGAGAGAGTAAATGGTGGGTCAAATTACATAAAGAGGGAAGGAAAGAGTAGTAGTACAATGAAGAGGATATATTTGAAACCAAAAAAAATAGAGTTGGAATGGAGAAAAAATAAAGACAATCAACTAAAGTATTTGGTGTGTTGTAAGGGGATTTCATGGTCATTATGCTTCATGGCCAAAAGCATGGATTTTCCACTTATTTTGTCCAATGAGTAGGAGCTCACATTTTTAAACCTTGGGTGTTTGATGCAGGAACATCCAAGGTTGCTAGAAATCTTACATTAATAAAAATAGAGTGGTGAGTTTCTTTGTTTGTTTGTCTTTTCATCATGGAGGTGGTTGTTTAGGAGCTTAAATTTCAAAGTCTTCATTTTCTTTTGGTTTCTGCACAAATGAATTGACCAAGTTGTTATGATCAATTTTTCCTATAAACATTTGGATCAAAAATTTACTTGGTCACCTCAAAATTCATGAAGACCAAACTCTTGATTTGGTGTTCAAAAGTTGCACACTCATCAGTTGTAATCAGGGTCCTAATACCCGATCAAAGTAATTAGCAAGTTGGTTCTAAACTCATATTTGTATTCAACCTTTGAAGTTTTTATTAGGTCTTGGATGAGTTCTTATGTGTTTTTAGTGTTAATAAAGTTTCATATTACTGATTATGTCTAGGTTACTTGTCGCTTGGCACTAATTTTTTAATCAAACTTTCATCCTTAATTATGTCAATGTATTCCTTAGTGAAATGACTTAGTGGTAATTAGGCTCCTAATTATCGATTAGGTCTTAGTAGGAATCAATGATTTTTTTAAGTGTTAATCAGTTTTCAAACATCGATTAAGTCATAATTATTATTACACCAAGTTGCCTTTGTTAGCCGAGGCCCAAACCTGACTAGATCCATGAGTGTCCAAATTTTTATGAATACTTGAAAGCAGGATTATAATCCCACAAAAAATGTGGAGAGTCTTTGTCATCACCCATAATTGTATGTGTATTGGAAACATTGAATATTTTAGTTATGTATTAAACATCAAATGTAGTGGTGTGCAAGATCTGAATCACGACTAGGTAATGAATGGTGCTCGTATTATTCAAAGTTATAAGTTGGATCAAGACATTGATTTATCTTTGTCAAAGATGCAGTGTTAACAGGTTAATGAAGCTTGATTAGGTTAGGCAAGGAAAATATGTATGTCATAGTGCTAATTAGGGATTAAAGCCCTAATTATATATATACAACTAGCCTCCCACTTCATTGTATTGATCTATAGTCATAGTGGGAAAGCTTATCTATATATATGGGTCATATTTGGAAGGTCAGTTATATATATAGGGTCATAGTGGTGATATCTAGTGGTTGGTGGAAGTGTTTAGTTTTAGTATGAAGGATGTAGTCGTAATGGGAATCTGTAGTTTTTGGTGGAAGGCATATCTATATATATGGGTCATAGTTGGAAGGACAATTATATATAGGGTCATTGGATGAATATTAAGTGGTTGTTGGAATGCATATGTGTGTGTGTGTATGGGTCAAGGTCTAGGGTCATTTCAAATTGAATAAAGTGATTTATAAAGTTTGACCAAGTCTACATTTGAAAGGTGTGATCTAAATTGTTAATATGTGTTCCTTCAAACCCGATTAGGTATAGGTAAAGGATAAAATGTGTTTGGTGGTCTTTTAGATACTAAAACTAAACATTTATATCATCTTAGTATTATACATTTGAATAATATCAATCAATTCTCTACCCTTCAATTCTAGACCTCCCTATTGTCGAAAGGTTTACATTCACCATATCGTTGTGACTAAATGCTTATATATTAGTCCAACCCATGTCATTTTTATGACTTGGGTCTCCTGCACTACATATAAATATTAAAACCTAATAAACATCCTTCATCATTAGTTTCATATCGACACCTATTTTCTATCCCTCTAGACACTACCGGCCACAAAGGGACACTACCACTGACAATGGTGTCCATATCCTTATCTAGTGTCAAGTTACCAAAAACCACCCAAATTTAAAATATTTAAAAACCTATGAGGTGTCGGATTTTTCTTATTGAACCCTAATTTGAGATATTTTAAAAGGTGTGGTATAAATAAAAGTCTAAGCCTTCTCATTCCTCATCTAAAAAAATACCAAACAAACACCTACTAAAGTTAAATCAATCAACTACACAACTAATTTATTCTACCAGATTCATCCTTATTTTCATATCAAACATAGGATTAGTTATATTACACGTCTCAAGCATTCAAAGAGCATCCCATGAGTGATATTTTTCATGTTACAAGTTAGATCGATGCATACATCATCATCTAGTATATTGGACCTTTGTGCACAAACTTTCCCACACATAGGGGATAACTAAATAATTATGAGGCCCTCCTTGGAGTATTGGTTATGTAGGTAGCACCTATTTACATAGGGGTCTCTGGGTTCATCTTAACACTAGGAGCCCACTAACCCATTTTATAGTAAACTCATCTTAAGGGTGAATAAGGGTGATAAGCTAAGGTTTTATTGATTAACAAAGAGTGATAATGTGTATCCTAGATTTGAATATATCAACAAAAAGGTGAAAATAAATTAGAACAATAAATTTGGTTTCATTAAGATCTAATCATTATTTCATACTAGACACATGTGTTGCAGTCAGACACTAACATCATCTATAGTGTTTAGATCCAATGGTAGTGTCTTCAGCTATAGAAGTACAATTTCTATAATCTAATGACTAATCCAAAATACTGATCCTACATGATTTCCACTTATTTCTAGTCTAGATCTACTTGCACATAGTAAACCTAGCTAAGTATCATTTATATTTAGCATTGTAATCAATTGAAATACTTTCAAATTTAGTACTTTGTATAATTAGCATATCTTAGTATTATAATTCAAAATATTCATTTATCTGAGTTTGAAATTAATTGGCCTATTATAGATAAGTTTATAACCCCTGTGCTTGAACTATTTATATATTCTTAACCCTATCCCACCATATATTTATTTAGGTTTAAACATTTGGAAATCCTAATCTTTGGTCTCAAAACCCTAAATTGACCTAGGGTTTCTTGATTTACTATTTTTTTAATTTCTGAATTTTGATTTCAAAATATTCAAAACCTAAAAATCTAAATTCCTTCTCTTAAAATCATGTTTAATATGGATACATTTATCAAATATTTTGTTATATAGTACATAATGATATTCATTATTTATTATGGTAAATCAATTAAATATATAATCAAGTGTAATAAAAAAATCAACCAATATAAAGAGAGTATTTTAAAACAAGATCAAAATTTAATATCTCTTTACAACTCTTTTTGTAATAATGTAGAGTCAGTTTTTGGATGCCAATGTGCTTATTCAAAACCCTTTGTTTCTCCTAGAGCCTTTTCGAGTGACAACTACCATCCCACTGCCATAATTCACCCATGGCTTGTATTGGATTTTGCAGTCCATATTGTTACCACATGAAAAGGTAAGGGTGAATAACTATCCCACCACCTCTTAATATACAATAGGTTCCTCCCAAGCCTAAACTGGCTATTAAAAGTAAAGGATATGATCTTGGTGACCAATTGAGCAATATGCATGCTAAGATTTCAATCCTTGAGCTTCTAAAACAATCTATTATCTATAAGGATATCTTATTTAATATATTTCATAAACACATGTATCGAGTGACATAGAACCAACTTACTTTGTAGATATTATGCAAGATCTCAAAAACAATGCCAATCTCATTACTTTTGATCCAAAATATTTACCATCAAAAGAGATTATTAACCAAGACTTGCCTTTATTCATATAGATTGATATGCATAATAAAGGAATAAAAAGAGTGATAGTCAAAAATGGGTATGGATTAAACATTTGTAGCACATAATTCTTGACAACAATGGGCATTAATACCAATCTTCTCCAAAAATTAGGTGCACATATTAAAGGATTTGATAAGTCATGTAGGCTAAAAATTGGTCAAATCACATTAGATGTGACATTGGGACCAAAAAAAATATTAAATATATTCCAAGTAATGTCTCAATAATTACATTATAACTTACTCTTGAGTAGACCTTGGATACACGTGATGGAGGTTTTTCCATCTACATTAGATATATGTGTCAAATTTATATATGGTGGGGCATTATGAACAATTCTTACTGATGATGAACCCTTCAAATGTTGTCAAATGTTACATTCTGACATGGAAGGGGTTCCTAAAATCATACCACCAAGGCTTAAAAGCATGTATTTATAGCAGAAGGGAATGAAAGAGATAGGGAACATGCATGAGAGAATGGATAAGGATTCATCAATGATCAAGACAAAAATTGTACCAATTCCTCGAGCTCCTCATGCATTAATGTCACTAGGACTCTATCTAGCATGGAAAGGTGGATCATGAAGGTCAAGACCACTACAAGAAGCAACCACCCTCACTACTTGAATCCTTCTCAAGCTCCTATGCATCAATGCCCTTCACTATAAGGACAAAATCCTCATATTCATGCACCTAAAAAATCCATGATTATAACCACCTTGAGTGACTATAAGTACCTGCTTGTTGAAGTTAAGATTATGTCAAAGGATGAGACACCTCACCATATCTCATTTATGTTTGCATCTAATCCAACCTGAATATAGTTCTTTACTATAGATTGAAAACCAATCCAACTTATTGGTTTTTGTATAGTCATTATATCGATGAAGATCCACAAATCACATAGTTTTGTTGTAGACTATATTAGGTATTAATTGACATATTCTACTTCTGAACTTTAATGTTGATAGAGCTTTGAAACACTTGTTCTTGGTTTGACCTAAACTATATTTGACCTCCATTTTAAGTCTCTTGGATTTAAATTTTAATATTGATCATTGATCTATGATCTACTCTTCATATGGTGCCACTTAGTAGCTCCTCATTCATTCTATGGGCCTTACAGTCTATCCTAGCAGGTTTCTATGCTCATGCAGTGCGGTGGCCTCACATTCATCCTCAGGAACATTGACTCTTTGATCTTATGCACATCATCAATCTTCTTTTGCACATCTTGAATTTGCTTTATTGATTTATTTGGTAGTTACTACAGTCATGACACTTGGTAGCTTCTCATTAGCTTTCAATATTCACTAACCCGCTAAATATTTGCTCATCGTTGATCTACTTTGGTATGATTAAACATGCTCTATTGATCTATTTAGGCCCACTAGCCTTGTCAATCAATGTGCACCATTAGATCTTCATTCAGGTACCTGAGATCTTGACACTTATCAGCTCCATGTTTATCCTTAGGAACTTTTGAATCCAAGTGGTTATTTTATGAGACTTAAACTTGACGTTTGCATGCACATTTTACTCTACAAGTCTAACTTTAAAGGCTTATATCTTGAGATAGCAAGCTCATCAAGAGACCAAAATTGTAGAGGATGATATTAGCACTAAATTCATCATTTACACATGATCCTTTGGGCTTGAGAGGCTTCCTAAGCATACTTATAAAATGCAAAAGTAAACTAGTCTTTTCATTTCTCCATGATGTGCGATGATGGACTAGTTCTTCTAGACTTGTGCTTGAACTGTTGTTTGAATCTCGAAGGCTCAAATGAACTTCTGAGGTTTGTGCAAACCTGCTTCATGTTCCTAAATGCTATGATCACCAAGGAAACCTGCTTTCTCAAATTTTGATGAACTACACTTTAAGTTTAATTATAGTGTTTCAAAATCTTTACAAGTTATGTGTGATCTTTGGACCATTCATTCCATCTAGAACTTTATTCAGCTCATCCAGCTAGGCAAAAGCTTGGTATTTGGGCCAAAATGGCCAACATTTCATAGGTTGAATACATCCAAAAGATAATACATTATACTGGTTGATATCTGACATGCACTTGTCCATCTACATTCTATGATTTTGTAGTTCTATTCTACTATCAACATAACCTTATAAGGGACAAATACAGATACATCATGTGAATAATGTAGAGCTCTCTTATAAACCTCCATACTAGATTTTATATAAATTAGTAAGACAAGATGCTCTGAATACCATAATTTATATGTTAATTGATCATAAGATGATATATTTACCTCCTAGTAGACATATATTAGGTAATAGACTCATGCCTAAATAGGGGTCATCATATTATAACTATCATTGGGTCACTTGCCATAATATAAATCAATGTGAGGCATTGGAAAACCAAATACAAAAATACAAAAATTAAGAATGTATAATGATCATACTTGAACAATAAAAAGGATCTCTAATTCATAATCTTACAAAAGAAAAAATTTCAATGGGGCATACTTCTAAACACCCAAACCTCAAAGATCTAACTATTACTACAAATGTTGATGAGGTTTATTTTCCACACCTCAAGGTTGATATAAAAAATTGGGATGTAATTTTTAGCACCACATTTTTCCAACAATTGGGACATAATCTCAATGAGATAAATTTCTCTCCACTACTATTAGACTCTCTGGGCCACATCTTACTACCCATAGCATGTGGATTGAAGGTTATTTATACCATAATTTGGGTTGTGAATTTGGAACCAAACTCCACCTGTCATCTTGGTCGGTATTGGTTATTCAAGATGAATGCCACAAATATGTGCCTCACTTTTTAGTTTGAAGATAAATAAATTTGGGTCCCACATGATGGATACAATGATAAGCATGTAGCAACAAGTGCTGGCACCAAATTGCCATAAAACATTGAAACCTTGGCAATGAATAAGCATAAACAATGGTGGCAATAAAAAAGGCCATAAGAACCACCAAATAGTCCTTTATATTCTAAATGGGAGGAATCAACTCCTTTCATTCTGGAAAACTTTAAAAGTCCAAAAAATACAAAAAAAAATATATTCTAGAAACATAACAAAAAATACAAAAATTCAAAAAATTCAAATATTCAATAAAATACAAAAACATTTAAATAAATCAAAAATACAAAAATATTTCAGCATTCCCATATGTTATTATCTCTTTGGCATCTATGTTGTTTGATTTATGTTAGTATATGGCATATCATTTCATTTTTATATACACATGTTTCACACATCTTTGAGTGTGATATAGGCATACCCAGACACATGATATATGCATTTCTAGATGTTAGACCTCTCCTCTACCCCTGTCATATAGTACATTGGGGGCATCTGCTTCTTTGATCATAATTAATACAAGGTATATATCATTTATGATCATTTCCACATTATCATGTTTGAGCTTATATACTAACACTTACACATGTCTATATCCCTGCTTATATTTTTCATAGTGAACTTGATATGTGCAAGAACTAGTATGAAATGTTTATGTCGGTTGTTTATGCTTCATATATTTATCACTTCCTTAAGTGTATTCCATTGCTTTCTATTGTCTTGATTGTGGAACATTTCAATATGTTCCTTGTTATTTGCCTATATGTCATTATATGTTGATTGGATATTTGAATATGTAATTCTATGTTGATTGGACATTTGAATATGTGATTTCTTTTGATTGTATAACATTTGAACATGATCCATGTATGAGATCTCTTTGGACCATTATTTTGCATTACAGTGAGTGTTCTTATGTGTGTGATTGATTATTTATTGAGATTGTATTTTTATTCTCTATACATTGCCATGATCTATATCATGCATCTTAGGACATGATATGATCACATGCTACAATTTTGATTGATATATATACTTCGACATGTTATCCCTGTATGCTACATGATTTACAAATATATTATAAAACTACCTTATCCTTTTGAGGTAAGGTACCTACTATATTCTATCTCCCTCACCTCAAATGGGGGCATATCAGGTTGGGCATGTCATAGAAGTATGACCTCTACATTTTTCACAGTTTTCATATCTTAGTGGGGGCATATCACAAAGACATGACCTCCACACTTACACACTTTCATAGCATTTCAAGATTTCAATGGTAGCATGTTATAAAAACATGACATTATACTTATACACTTACTTAGTATCTCCATATTTTAGTGGAGGCATGTCATAAATACATGACCTCCATACTTGCACAACCTCCAATTTAGTTTCATGCTTCAAATATACATTTTGGTCAGCATTCTATACATTGCACCAATTTTTCATATATTTGAAATAGGGTTTTTCAAATTTATGAAACGTATACTCCAACTCATACATATTAGATTTGTATATTCCATGTTATTACACTAAAAATTTCAAAACTTACCAATTATACTTCTCACCAAGACACACTGATTACACTAGGACATACTATTATAGAACCTTTTATACTACAATAGTTGGTTCATTTTATATGTTGAAGTAATTAAATCAATAAAACTCACCAAATTTATATTTTTTAGTAATTAAATCATCCAATCTCACCATATTTATAAGATGAGTTGATTAAATCAATCAGCTTTAACAAATTATATATTCACTCTTGAGTTGGCCGATTAAAATATAATGATCTCAATGGTCATGTCATAACTCATCCTTTGCACTAGATTTGGGGCATAAACCTTCTAAAATCCTTCTTCAACTCTCCAAGGTTTAGGATTTAGCCTCTTCCAGATTCAATGCTTCATAAGGAAGCATATTTACCAATTCAAAGCATCAAGAGGAAACATGGTTGCATCGACACACAAGTGTACTCTTTCCTTGCTCTCTTTCTTGTTAATTATTTCAATTATTTCAAATTCTAGACTATATGCATTGATTTATACTATAGCATGCTCTTGGTTACAGGTCATACACTAGTAAAACACTCGAAGTGGGCTTGAGCAAAGACAATGTGTATTATACACACCTAGGTACACATTTTTTTCTTTAAACTAGTAATTTCATTCTTATGCATTACTAGATTAAGGAGGGGGTGTAGATACAAAAAAATAATATTTATAGCATCTCAATATTGTACATTTGACAAATATTAATCAGGGCTCTACCCTTCAATTTTAGACCTCCCTGCTACTGAAAGGCTCACATTGACCATCTCATTGTGCCTAAATGCTTATCTTTTAGTCTAACCCATATAATTTTGATGACCTAAGTCTCTTGCACTACACAAAAAGCTTAAAACTTGATAAACATCCTTCACTATTAGTTTAAGATCAATACCTATTTCATAATCCTCTAGACACTGCTAGCCACAGAGGGACACTATCACCGATGATAGTGACTGGATCCTTATCTAGTGTTCAGTTGCCAAAAATTATCCAAATTGCAAATGTTTCAAAACCTATGAGTTGGTTTATTTATCTTATTGAACCCTACCATGAGATATCTTCAAAAGGTGTGGTATAAATACAAGTTTAAGCCTTCACATTCCTCATCTAGAAAAATAATAAGCAAACACCTACTAAAGCTAAATCAATCAATTACACAGCCAAAATAGTCTACCCTATTCATCCTTATTTTTAAATTAAACATAGGAGTAATCATATTATAGGTTTGAAGCATTCAAAGAGTATCCACTGAGTGATATTTGTCAAGTTACAAGCTAGATCACTACATGCATCAGCATATAGTATATTATACCTTTGCACACACATTTTCTCACACATAGGAGAAAACTACATAGCTTTGAGGCCCTCCTTGGAGTATTGGATATGTAGGAAACACCCATTGACATAGGGGTCTTTAGGGTCAGCTCAACACCCTGATCCCACTAACCCATTTTTTATCAAACTCATTCTAAAGGTGGAAAAGGGTAAAGAGATGGAGTTTTATCAGTTATCCAAGAGTGACAACATGTATCCCAAATTTGAATATATCAGTAAAAAGGTGACAAAAAACTTAGAATAATGAAGTTGGTTGCATTGAAATCTAATCACTATTTTATACTAGACACCTACATCACAGTTAGACACTAACATCAACAATAGTGTCCAGATCAGATGGTAGTGTTTATGACTATAAAAGTATAATTTCCATAATCTGATTATTGATCCACAATACTAATTCTACATACTTTCCACCTATTTCTAGTCCATATATGATTGCATATAGTAAACCCAGCCAAGTATCATTTATCTTTAGTATTGTAGTCAATTAAACATCTTGTAAACTTAGTACTTTCTATAATTAACATACCTTGGTATTATAATTTAAAATATTCATTTATCTAAATTTGTAATTAATTAGCTTGTTATAAATTAATTTATCACCCTTGTGGTTAAATTATTTATATATTCTTAATCCTATCCCACCATATCTCAACTTAGGGTTAAAAATGTCTATTGGTCTTCTCTCGTGACCATTTTGCTTGGAGATGGAATGATGAATGCCAAGATCCACTTGGAGAAGCTTATGGGTTAGTCCGTTCCTACCTTAAATTAAAAATAGAATTTGTTTTGGGGATTCCTCTATTGGAGATTATGTTTTAAATTGGTATTATATATTTTTCATCTTTCATTAATTTGGAGGAGGCATTATGTTGTTAGATTGAAGGCAAAATTTTGTAGAGAACCAGACATGGTAAAGTGTGTATCTCTTCCATGCATTTGCATTTGATAACCCTAATTATGGCACAAATGTGTGTGTTTTTTCATTAAAACATTCTATTAAATAAAATATTATGTCGTATATTTAGAGTTAGGTTTGAGTTTATGTGAATGTGTGTCCATGAAATGGTAAAACCCAGTAACATATGTATTAATGGATGTCCTTAATTAGATACCCTGAGATGTGCTTACATCGGCTTGGATATCAGTGCCTCCACATATCTATGAATGTTCCCATAAGGGTCCATTGCCTATCCTCATGAAGTTGTAGGTTGAAGGATGGTCTGTGTGTTGCCATAAAAGATATTATTGGTATACTCTTGTAAACATGGTGTCCAATGATAATGGTTAAATGTGGGTATGTTTGATTCCTCCTATCATAACAAAATCTTGCCACTCCATTAATAGATTGATATGTTATTTCTTGCTCTGATATTTTATTAGGGACATAATAAGGTAGCTTGAGTGGGGGGCATAATTCCTTCAACCCTAATCACAGTAAAGGTTTGGTAATTCCAATAGGCTCTAATTGCTATGATGGAAGCCCTCATTTCCTCAGACAATCTAGGCATGCTCTTCTCATTGATTTACAAATACTTTGGGGGTAGAGTTGGGTGCAGATGTCTTCAATGTGAGCCATGAAGTGGTGGATGTAGATTTTGGAGAAAACCATATGAACTAAAGAGCCTACATGTGTCCGTAGAGGGAGGACAGTGCTTTTTAAGGTCACTATTTCATTACAAACATCAACCAAGTATGACATCATATAAAAATCTCCCTTGGTCCTCACTTTGGTCACTTGTTGGGAATGTTAAAAGTGATGAGGCCCACCAAATCTGGAATATACTTCCCTTCAAGGATTATAATTAGGATAGGTGCCCATAATTTATTGATATGGATTATGTCATTGGCCCCAAATAGTCAATTCAATAATAGCATACCAACCTTCACACCTTACCTAAAGGCTTTTATGGTGTAAGAATAAATGTCATCTTTGTTGACCTAATGGTTTGAATCTGCAGCTGATTATTTTATTACCTATAAAACATAATGGGACTTAAGATGATCCTCTGTGACATCCTTAGTGTAAGAGATATCAGGGTTGAGAAGATAGTAATACCTTTTTTAAGAAGCCCTAGATATATGTCTTATTTGATATTTGTAACCCAGTGAATGGACTGTGTTGTTTTAACACATAGAAAACATGAGAATATCATATAATAAATTACCACAAAGAAATACCTCTAGTTTGGCAACAGCCTTATAAATTTGTGACTCTTAGATAGCCTATAGGTCATTTGAGAACTCAATTTCATCCTCTATGGGGTCATCATCGCTCATTGACTTTTGCACATCCTCTATTAATTTGAAGACCTCATTATAATGTTTGTACTTGATGATCCCTTGTATGAAAATGGTGTCCCTAAATTCCTAAATTGGTTTAGGGTTTTATGAAGAAGTTATGGTAGATGTAGATTTAGAGACTCCTTAAAATAGATTGATGTGTAATAGGGGTTCTACTGACAAAGGATTAGAATCTCTCAATTACCTCTATGTTAGGGGATCTAATAATTTGAATTAATGAAATAGTAGATGTAGGTTCAATTTGGATAAGACATTACAATCTTTGAATGAGACTTGTAGGTAATAGAGACGAGGGTTTACAACATGTGAATTAAAATTTGAGTAGATGGAACTATTTCAAATTATCTATTTTTTACTTTTAATCAGCATTTAAAGCTTTAATTTTAGATTTAAATCCATGTTTGGTGATGTGACTTATCTAGATGGTGATCTCTAAACCCTCCAAATATCTTGAGGGTAGTGTTGGGGATCAACCAACAATAGATTACACTTGTGAAAGCAATAAACGCAGAAATAAATCAGATAGACAAGTAACTAGAATGATAAATAGCAAGAACAAGAGATACAAGAAACCACCCTGAAAACTTGTATTAACAAACTCTTTACAAAAGGAATACAATTGAAGAAACTTCTTTCTTCCACACCTCTCCTAGATGTATAGATCTCTCACTAGATCTCTATTCCTCAAGAGCTCTCTCTCTCAAGAACAATCAACTCCAACAAACCTGAATTGATTCAATTCTGTACTATTCTTCAACATTCACATACAATGAACTACTACAATAATTCACACTAAGCTAAGAAGATCTAATTCTACATATAGAATTAGGAAACTTGAGCATGCACTTACAACAAACAGTTAAGCCTCTTGAACAAGGGCTCTAAAAATAATATTGCTAATAATAGAGACACGAGCTTAAGACTACAACTTAAACTCATCATGCAAACACTCGCTTCTGTCCTCAGAAATAGCTTTCTGGACGCACAGGTAATCGACGCCGGTTCCTGCTGCTTGCCTGTGATCGCCATCGGCTGACACACTGCCGACGCCGATGCCTCTGCAACTGCACCTGACCGACGTCGGTCTCTCCTGACCGATGCCGGTGACTATGTAGACCCGAATCTGTTAAAGTGTGCTCCTTGGTGAAGCTTTTAGCTCCACACCCTAACAATCTCCCACTTGGAGATAAACAGCTGCACCAGTACATATACAACAATATCTTCTAGCTCCTCCATCTTTACTCAATCATGAAGACCAACAGAAGTTGAATGAAGATTCAACTTCTCCTTTGTAACCGGCTTGGTTAACATATCAGCAGGATTCCTATCTGTATGAATCTTCTCCAGCTTCAACTCACCATCTTCCAATACCTGTCGTATGAAGTGGTACCTTAGTTGTATGTGATTTATTCTTGAATGAAAGGCTGAATTCTTAGCCAAATGGATTGCACTCTGACTGTCACTATACAATCTGCAACTCTCATGCTCCCTACCAAGCTCATCCATGAACCGTGTCATCCATATCATCTCTTTGCTAGCCTCTGTGGCTGTAATATACTCTACTTCTATAGTTGACAAGGCAACAACCTTCTGCAACTTAGATATCCAGCTAATCGCCATTCCACCTACAGTGAAAACATAACCTGTAGTGCTTCTCCTGCCATCCAAATCACCTGCCATATCTGAATCTACATAACCATGTAGAGAAGTATCTGAACCTCCATAGCACAAGTGCCTATTGCTGGTTCCTCTCAGATATCTAAGGATCCACTGAACTACTTTCCAATGTTCCTTACCTGGATTGGCCATATACTTACTTACAACTCCCACTGCTTGGGCAATATCCGGTCTAGTACACACCATTGCATACATCAAACTCCCTACTGCGGAAGAATATGGAACCTTACTCATGTACTCTACCTCATCATATGAATTAGGACATTGTTCTTTACTCAACTTAAAATGTCCAGCCAAAGGTGTGCTTACCAGTTTAGCATCCTGCATATTGAACTATTTCAACACCTTGTCCACATAATCTTCTTGAGACAATATCAACCTGTGATTTTTCCTGTCTCTCTTAATGCTCATGCCAAGGATTTTCTTTGTTGCTCCCAAATCCTTCATAGCAAATGTTTGAGCTAATTTCACCTTAAGCTCAGAGATATCCTGCATGTGTGATCCTGCAACCAGCATATCATCTACATACAACAATAGAATAATATATCTACCGTTATCAAATCTCTTGAAATACACACAATGGTCAGATTGACACCTACTGTAGCCATGCTCAGTCATAAACCTATCAAATTTTAAATACCATTGCCTAGGAGCTTGCTTGAGGCCATACAAGCTTTTCTTCAATCTGCACACAAACTTCTCCTTACCCTTGACCTCAAATCCTTCCGGTTGTTCCATATAAATTTCCTCATCTAAATCTCCATGAAGAAATGTTGTCTTAACATCTAGCTGCTCAAGATGCAAATCCTCAAAAGCAACCAAAGACAATACAACCCTTATAGAAGTCATTTTAACAACAGGAGAAAAAATCTCACCAAAGTCAATACCTGGCTTTTGTGCAAATCCTTTTACCACCAATCTGGCCTTATATCTCATCTGTCCATTCTCACCTTCTTTCAACCTGTAGGTCCATCTGTTCTTGAGTGTTCTCTTACCAGCTGGCAATTCAACTAAATCCCATGTTTGGTTCTCTCTTAAGGACTCCAACTCCTTAACCATGCCACGCTCCCACTGACTCTTGGACTCCACCTGTATTGCTTCTTCAAAACTCTCTAGTTCTCCACCATCAGTTAGCAATAGATAAAATAATGAAGGAGAATATCTAATTGGAGGCTTACTCACCCTTTTTGACCTCCTGATGGGTGTCTGAGACTCGTTCACAACACGTTGTCCACCCAAATTCTCTGACAGTGATCGACCTCGATCACTTCCAGACCTGATACTGGCCAACGTCAGTTCTGCCTGACCTACCTCGGTGCCTATCCTGTCGACGTCGGTCTCTGTATGGCCGACGCCGGTATCTGTCCTGCCGACGCCGGTTCCTACCCTGCCGACGTCGGTCTCTGTGTTTTCCTACAAGTGATTATTTCTTTTTTCCGCGAGCTCATATTGGACCTTCACCTCGTCCAATTCACCATTGCTCTGCTCAAATTGATTCAGCTTCCTTAGCTGATCACAATACATCACTCTTTCATTGAAGACAACATCACGGCTCCTAATTACCTTGTTAGTTTATAGATTCCACAATCTGTAACCAAAATCATCTAAGCCATAGCCAATAAACGTGCACCTCATAGACTTAGCATCAAGCTTCTTTCTATTTTTTTAATCTATGTGCACAAAGGCTTCACAACCAAAAACTTTGAGATATGAGAGATCTACCTTTTTATTTGTCCATGCCTCTTCTGGAATACCACCATCCATAGTTGTAGAGGGTCCTTTGTTAATCAGATATACTGTAGTGTCAACAGCTTGTGCCCAAAACTGTAAGGGCAAACCATCATGCAATCTCATACATCTTGCACGCTCCATTATTGTCCTGTTCATCCTTTCAGCAATTCCATTCTGCTGAGGTGTCCTTGGATCCGTCCTTTGCCTGCGGATTCCATGCATATAACAATAATCTCTGGAATTATAACTGTAGAACTCATCGCCATTGTCAGATCTTAGGCACTTCAATCTTTTACCTATTTCATTCTCAACCATAGCTTTCCAAATCTTAAAAGTCTCAAATACATCAAATTTTCTTCTAATACAATAGATCCATACCTTCTTTGTAGCATCATCTATGAAAGATACATAGTACTGTGATCCTCCAATGGAAGCAACCTGAGCCGGTCCCCACACGTCTGTGTGAACAAGCTACAACTTATGCCTCTTCTTAGTAGACCCAGTCTTGAGAAAACTAACCCTTTTCTGTTTTCCAAATACACAGTGCTCACAAAACTCTAGATCTATGCCTTTTAAATCTGAAAGCATACCTTTGGACTTAAGAATTGACATCCCCTTCTCACTCATGTGGCCAAGCCTTGAGTGCCACAATTTAGCATCCACATCTGAAGTAGATAATATAGAAGGAGATTTGTTAGTAACACAATTACACAAATAGAGAGTACTTTCTCTCTTACCTCTGGCCATAACAAGTGCACCCTTGGTCACCTTCCAAGATTCTGCTGTGAGAGTTACTTTACAACCCTCATCCCCTAACTTTCCTGCATAAATCAAATTTCTCTTCAAGCTAGGAACATGCATCACATCTCTCAACACCCATGTGTTGTTGTTCTGCATCTTCAGCTGCACTTTACCTTTGCCAATTATTTTACAGGGCTCATCATCCCATAGATACACTATTCCAAAATCTCCATGGATATAGTCACTAAAATATTTCCTGTTAGGGGTAGCATGAAAAGATGCACCAGAATCTAACACCCGAGATTCTATATTATTATGCAGAGAGAAAATTAAAGCATCTTGTGCAATACCTGCAACCTTGGCTTCTTCCTTTCCTTCGTGCTGATTGTCCTCCTTAGGCTTTGACCAGCAATCTCTGCTTATGTGCCCAATCTTTCCACAATTCCAGCATTGTGGCTTCCTGCCATTCCTGGATTTGGATCTTCCTCTCACCTTAGACTTTGATATTGATCTCCTCTTGCTCTTATCTTTCTGCTTCCCCCTGCTCTCAAAACTTAAAGCGTTCCCAGATGTCTCTTCTGTGCTTTTCCTGCGTATTTCCTCATTCAAGATAACACTAACAACATCCTCTACTTTCAAAATATTTGATGCAGATGCAGTATTACTTACTGCCATTACTAAGCCATGCCAGCTTTCGGGCAAAGAACATAATATTAAAAGAGCTTTTATTTCATCATCAAACACTATATTGACTGAACTTAATTGATTCACAATTCCATTGAAATCATTCAAATGAGTAGAAACATATCCACCTTCATTCATATGCAAATTAATAACTGCTTCATAAGATATACCTTATTAGAAGCTGAGGGTTTTTCATACAAATTTGCTAACGTAGTCATCAACTCTACCGTAGACTTTGCCTGTGATAAATTGGATATCACAGTGGATGTTAGACTCAGTCTTATAGACCCCAGAGCCTTTCTGTCAAGAACTTCCCATTCTTCATCCTCCATGTCTTTGGGCTTCTTTGCAACCCCACCTAACGGTAAGTAGAGATCTTTCTGATACAGATAATCCTCTATCTGCATTCTCCAATGTTGGTAATTTTTGCCATTGAAATTTTCCATTCTCAGTTTACTTTCATCTGCCATTGCTTCTCCCACTCAAACAAAAATCCCTGTGAGAACCTGTAATCAATACACACTACACAGATCTGAACCACCTGTTAGTGAACCTGAGCTCTGATACCACTTGTTGGGGATCAACCAATAATAGATTACACTTGTGAAAGCAATAAACACGAAAATAAATCAGATAGACAAGTAACTAGAATGATAAACAACAAGAACAAGAGATACAAGAAACCACCCTGAAAACTTGTATTAACAAACTCTTTACAAAAGGAATACAATTGAAGAAACTTCTTTCTTCCACACCTCTCCTAGATGTATAGATCTCTCACTAGATCTCTATTCCTCAAGAGCTCTCTCTCTCAAGAACAATCAACTCCAACAAACCTGGATTGATTCAATTCTGTATTGTTCTTCAACATTCACATACAATGAACTACTACAATAATTCACACTAAGCTAAGAAGATCTAATTCTACATATAGAATTAGGAAACTTGAGCATGCACTTACAACAAACAGTTAAGCCTCTTGAACAAGGGCTCTAAAAATAATATTGCTAATAATAGAGACGTGAGCTTAAGACTACAACTTAAACTCATCATGCAAACACTCGCTTCTGTCCTCGAAAATAGCTTTTTGGACGCACAGGTAACCGACGCCAGTTCCTGCTGCTTGCTTGTGACCGCCATCGGCCGACACACTGCCGACGCCGACGCCTCTGCAACTGCACCTGACCGACGTCGGTCTCTCCTGACCGACGCCGGTGACTGTGTAGACCCGAACCTGTTAAAGTGTGCTCCTTGGTGAAGCTTTTAGCTCCACACCCTAACAGGTAGCACTCAGTTTATTTATTAGATGCTTAGAGCATGTTAGGCATGTGCCCAAATTTTGCCTCCTCAATGCTTGAGGAGATAAAATATATGTCATGTGTCTTTTGGGTGTCGAGTCATACTTTAAAAATGTCCTCAAGGTGACACTACATCAAAGAAGTGGTCTCGGTTATATGAAAATCTAATCGTATGGAAGTAACATGTGGTAGGTTATGAGTGGGCATGGTCACTTGCTATGTACCATTTATGACATGCCCAAGGACTTATACGTGCCATGTGATGGTTTATGGTTGATTGAAGGGTCTCATGTTGGTACAATATTATGACATGTAGCTAGGCTCTAGGAGTATGTTATGACATGTGGCATGAGTTAATTGGATGTCATTTCTCATGTTGTATCTTGTATGACATCTCTAAGAACTTGTCAATACCATGTGGCATTATCTGATTGGCCCATTAAGTCCCAATTTATTATAATATTCTAGCAAATAATAAGAATTTGGGTGTATGGATCTAGGTGTACAATCTAATAGGTGGAAAACTGCAATTGGATGATACTTCCTTTATTGTACAAATCTATGACACCTTCAAGAGGCTCCAAGACCTATGAAACGTGTAAAATGACCAAGTCATTTAGAGTAATTTTATTACAAAAGGCACATTTACCTATATCAAAAAAAATCAATGAGTTTCTAGTTGTAATCTAGGAGTTTGAATCTATGACCTACTAAGTTAAGAATGTCTTTTTCAAATAAAAGTTAGTGCCCAAAAAAACCAAGTCTATATCTTTTAAAGTGCAAAGGTAATAACTTAAAATAAAGCAAGAAACCCACAAATGATAGATGACATTGAATTAATCGAAGGGGAATCCTTAAGTTTTCATCGAAATAACAAATCAAAAATTTACTAAAACTTAATTTACCAGGAACATGTCTGATTATTTTAGGATTAATAAATGGTAAAAAGGGGCTTGATAACATATTTTTTCAATTTTTGGGGGATTAAAGAGATGGAGATTGATTTTTGGAGTTGTGTATGCAGTTGATGGTCACATATCAGATGAATAGAGATGTGTCATATGGATGCACCACATTGTAAGGTCATAAAGACAAATATGCCTAGGATAGTAATGTCAACCCTAGTCACTAGCATCGACATTCCTGCTCAAGTTTAATGGTACCAACCATGCGCACACAGAGATACAATTTTTGGATCTAGATAAATCATAAACTTGATTCCAATCTATTTTCACTGTCAAAACACAATAACAATCATCATTCAGATAGTAAATATAAGTATCTTTATATCTTTATTACTTTCCATAGATATTAGAATGTATTATCAAAACTATTTCAACCATTTACTTTTAGATTTATGCTTGATTGCAACATATTAAAATATAAATTAATTATTCTATTTAATCCTATAATGATTCACATTAATTTAAAAATAGGGTAAAGATAATGGTAAACCCATAATTTCTTGAATTTTTCCAAACCCTAGCTTAACCTTAGGGTTTTTTCCTTCTTTATAGGGTTTTCATATCTCTACCTTAGGGTTTTATATTTAGACTTGATTTCTGATTCTCCCTCACATTACAAATTTCATATGGTTTTAATGAATGAACATTTTATATTGGTTTACTCAAGTCATGCTTGCACTTAATTCATTTTTTCTAATTGGCTATGCATAATTTGGATTTAATCTAAATTTACTAATAAAGATCAAATCAATAAAGATCCATATCTAGCCTCCCTTAATTCATATTCCTGCAATATGCAATTCAAGTTGTTACATGTCCCTAATAGGATCCAAAGGGCATATATGACTCATTTTTTCCCTCCTCCTCCTAGATCTCATTATTTTACAAGCTACCATCCCACCCCCATTATTCACCCATGCTTATATTGGGATCCATAGTCCATGTTGTCAATATTATGTGAGGTAAGGTGCCACATAACAAAGATAGTCAACATGTCCCTCCTCAAGCCCTGTACCTCCCACATATCCTCTTGAGATTTATTGTATGCATGTTCAAATATAATTACTTAAGTTTTGCACTTTTAAAGCAATTATAGATACGTTGTTTATTATAAGGTAGTCTTTAGAGGCATTGCAAAAGCAAACGAGTTTATATATTCCATCACTTGAGAATAAGATTGCATATACCAAGAATCTACAATATGCTAGTGTCAATTATATATCTGAATCTCCATTCAAATACTTTGTGCCTCAAAATATTTCATCTCACATATGGGTTTAAAAACAAACTACGTCTACAACTAATTGTTCAAAAAGCTTGCATAAGATTAACAAGAAACCAAGTAAAACATTAAGAGAGATGATTTGAAATAACTTGATTATGAGGAAATCTAAATACTATTGTGTCTATCATATAATACATGGACAACATACATGTAATTATTGGGCATTGAAGAGAAAAATATAAAGTGTCATTTATAATGGTAATCCTACTATTTAACCCTAAATTTAGATATATGTATAGGTATTTAAGGTTGAGGATATTATATTAACTTTTATAAAAAGGTAGTGAACTAACCTAATGATTAGGCCAATTAATAAAAAACATATACAAACAACATTTTATATTTATACAATTAAGATTGCTAAAAATAGTAAAGTATAATTATTGATAGATATTACAATGAATTAGAAACAAATGATACTTAGCTAGTTTAATATTTGCATATTGGTTTAATATAAAACAAGCTAGAAGTGGACTAGAAGATGATCCTAGAATGCTCATTAGATTCAGTGCTTATTATTTTTGTGACCTTGGGCGCTTGCATCAGATCTGGACAGTTTTATCGATGTAAGTGTCTAACCCTATTGTAATTGGCTTGTACATAATGTAAATTAGATGTAGATGCAACCAACTAGAGCCTTTTGGATTTTATGTCACCTTTCTTCTGATGTCTTCAAATCATGTGCATAGGTTTCCACTCTTTTTCAAATGATCAAACCCTAGTTATTCACCCTTGGAGTGACTATGGGAAAAATGGGTTAGTGGGATCACAGTATCGAACTACCCTCAAGGAGCCTTCTTTCAATGGGCACTGCCTACATAGCCAATACTCTAATAGGGCCTAAGACTTATGTAATTATCCCTATGTGTTGGCTTGTGTGCGCACAAGGATGAAATGTGTGATAATCAAAGACATGTAATGACCTAGTTTGTAACTTAGCACATATGGCTCATGGGTTGTTCCTTGAATAATTCAAACATGTGTAAATATTGATCCTATGATTGATATAGAAATGGGGACTAATAGGGAATATTTTCTCACTTGAATGCTTGATTGAGTGCTTCTTGGTATATTGTCTTGTGATTTGTATGTGATTTTTAGGTGTTTCTAGGTTTTTGCTAAGTGAGGAATGAATGAGGGTTGATCTTGTATATATACCAATCCTTTTTGGAAATATCTCACACTAAAGCACTTAGGCCAACCTTTGGGATACATTTATTTTGAAAATTTGGATGAATTTTTGGCATTGGACACTTTGTAATAAAAGTGGACACTTACGTCGATGAAGGTGTTTGTTTGGCACACAAGTCTTTAAGGAACTATAAAACAAGTACAGGTCTAGAATTGACAATGAAGGATAATAATCAGGTTTAGAGTTTTTTGCATAGTATAGAAGGCATGCTCATTAGAGTAATAATGGTTGGACTAAGAGATAAGAAATCAAGCAACATATATGATAAATGTGAGCCTTTCAGTTTTAGGCATGCCTATAACTAAAAGGTACATCCATGCTAGGTATTTGTCAAGTGTATAAGAGTAAGGTATTAAATAAATCAGATTTTAGTATCTACACCCACATTAAATAGATTCATCAAATCACCATTGAATTTTAGCACACCTTCTATAGTTAAGTAACCTACTCAAATTATGGTTACATATTCTAAGGAATAATTACAAAAACTGAAATTAGACAAGGAAAGATTACAAAAAGAATAAGAGGAAAATGAAAGATTTAAAAAGAACAAGAGGAGAAATGATGGTCATGAAATGCAATTAGAAAAGTAAAGGTTACAAAAGTAATAGTTCATAAAGGAAAGGTTACAAAAGAAAAAATTATAACAAGAAAGGTTGCACAAGTTACAATAAGAAAAGCTACAACAAGTGAAGTCAAAAAAAGAAAGGTTGCAAAAAGAAGCACATGCTAAGTAATAAAGTATACATAAGAAAGGGTTTCTTAAGAAGGAATTTCAAAATTAATATATACCTACAAAGGATAATGTTGCAAGCATGAGTTCCTAAGAGACAACAAAAAAGTATTTCTCATATCTAGAGCTTTTGATTCTAAGTCCTTGAATAGATGGAAATAAGTGCACCAATGTTGTGATTGAAAACTATATAAAAATGAATGTTTGTAGTTTTAACTCTTAAACTCTCTTAGATATGATAAGGAACACTTGGAAAAGACTAATTCATCTAGTTCATTCATTGGATCTATTGCGATGTATGCCACACTTGGTCCAAAAACATGTTTAGTTACAATTCATAATTTCCCTAGTTGGCCCAATATAATGTTGAATTAGGAAGATCTTGCTTAAAAAAATGGGTGCCACACTTGTTAAAGATCATGACTATGCTACATTTGATAATGAATTTACGATTATTATCATTCCAAGAGAGGATGTATCTACAAAGCAAGAACAAAAAAAGGAAAACATTCATTAAACCAATACTCAAGCAGATGCATCTAATGCACTCATAGTAGAACCATATGATACTAATAGTACATATTATATGAAAAAGCAACAGAGATCATAAAAAATAATTCCACAATGTGGCGTGGTTGGTTTTACATATAATATTGTAGATATAATAGATTATTGGAACAACATGTCTAATATGTAGGATGAACATGGAAATATACTAAATGATTATACCATGTATGATATAAAACATACATATGAGCATCCCCTTGATGCAATATTTGATTGTTAGCAGTGTCATTTATTGTAAATAACTTCTTCATTTCTTCTAGCCTATTGTTTCTCTATGTTCCTCTATCTTGGAACTCATGTGTACATATGCCCTTCCATAGACCATTATTTTATCCCTTAGATTTTTTTTCATTTGAACCTTGCCTTTTGATTGCTTATCTTGATTCGAACATCTGTAACACTTAGTATATAGTGATTCTAGTGCAAATCCTTTACATCATCTTACTTGCTCACTCTTGCATATTGATTGTTTATACATATTATGGTTTCCATTGAACTTATATTATCACATACATTCATATATACATATTACATGAGCACATGTATATTATTTCCCACTCGAGGCATGCCAATCCTTATCTCCATATGTTATTTCCCACTTGAGGCATGCCAATCCTTATCTCCATATGTTATTTCCCACTTGAGGCATGTGATTCACATATATAGTGGGGGCATATTGTTTGCTTTCACTTTCTCCACATTACCATGGTATCACATCTAGTGCACACTATGCCTTGAAACATGTTGCAGATTGTTCATATTCCTCCCATTATTGTATCTTTAAAACCATTGCTACTTGGGATTACGTGACTATATCAAATAAATTTAAAAATATAAAAAAATAAACAATTCAAGAAAATACAAAAACATTCAAATATTTAAAAAACCAAATTTCAAGATCCTAACTTGACATGAGTTGATAGATTACATTATTTTCACATGTTATTTATCACATGTTTGGTAAATGGAATATTATTTTCATGCACACATGTATTTCATGAGGTATATGAGTGTGATGCAGGACATACAAATCATACATAGACATATAGATGTCGAACCTTTCCTATAAATAGGGGCCATGCCAATGTTGGGGGTATACTTACACATGTTACATTATCATAGGTTAAATATTTTGATGAACTTGTACCATGATGAGATGCATATATTTAGTACACATACCTTTATAGTTACTCATTTCTTACACAATGCTACATGGATATTCTATTTTACTATGCTATGATATTGACATATATGGATAGTTTAGACTAGTTTTTACTTGTTTTATGTTTCATCAATGTTACTACTTTTGCATGACAGGCTAGTTATTATTGTCTATTATGGATGAACCTTTGAACTTATTTGTGGTTCCTTAGCCTTTCTTGTTAAAATTAGTGCCCCTTATTTTTATTTCTTTATCCTTTATTGTTGCAACATTTGTGCCTCATGTTTATGGCTCTTTAACCTTGCTTGTTAGCGATATCTTTATGTCCTTTATATACAGTCCCTTAGACTGATGTGTGACATTACATTTTCCATTTACTGAGCTTCTATGATTGATATGTTTACATGTACCATGATCCATTTAATTTCCCTCATCTTTGTGTGTTGTGCCATGATTTACATCATGCACTTCCTTATTGTGTAATCTTATTCAGTGATAGTTACTACTGCATGCTTCATGGCTACATTTAAATCAACATACCACTTATACACCCTTACATTCCACATGTTACATTCATGCCTTGATGTTATATACAATATTATGATGACACACTCTCCACATGTTAACATGATATTATCATTATACATGACATGGTACAATCACTTCCCTTTTGAGATGAGTGACTTGGATTCGTCCCTCACCTCAAAAGTGAGGAACATTAGTGGGATTTTTCATAGAAACTAAAGCTTTCATGAATATATTTGGGTACAATATACATATTTAAGAGTTCATATGTGATTCAAATATCAAATTGGGATAGTTATATATAGTTTTAAGATAGATTATAGGGGCATATATAAGGCATATGTATTCCGTTTTACACTCCATGACTAGTAGATTTCAAATTGATACAAATTCATATACATTTGAGGGAATGGCAAGGCATATGCACTCCATTATATAGACAAATTTAGTTGAGCTTGATACTAGTACATGCACAAATATACACGATTTCATATTTCAGTCGAGCATGATGTTGGTTAATGAAATTATGAAAAATTACAGTTGGCATTGATTTATTGGGGCATGATGTTGGTTCATGCACATTTACATGTCTAAACCTTTGGATTTATTTATCAAGTATTTTCAAGTGTGAAGTAAACTGGAATCTATAAGTTAGTCTACATTGATTCATTTATGAATTTGAGGTGATGTATATTAAGGTTCAACAACACTCAATGATAATGGTATTACCCATAGTATACCCATTGTGTGGTTTTTACCTTTTCATCTTGGGGATTAGTTACACATGTGTTGGGGCCTTTATCTTCTAATCCACAATCATTACCTTTGTTAAATTCAAACTGGGGATTGATCACCCCCAATTTTACCCTGTTCTCCATGTGGTTCAACAAAGAAGCATAATTATCAAATGATTTGACAAGGAAGCATCATCTTCAACAAGATATAGGGAGATATGGTTTATTCACGTATATATGTACTCCATCCTTGCTCTTTCAAGTTTCAAGTTTCAAGTATAATTCAAATTTCAAATTTCATTGTATGGATATTGACTTCTACATTTTAATTGTACATTTTTCTTAAAGCAACTTGCATATTTAGAGCCTCCCCCCAAAGACAAAGTATGTTATATACACTTAGGTATATATTTATCCTTTTACTGTACTATTTTTATTACATTGTAATAGTATAATAAAAGGGAGGAATTTATATACACTAAAATATAGTATTTGACACTTGGCAATGTCAATCTTGACCTACACTTATCCTACATGACTTGTGTGTTTTCAAACAAATCTCACTTTCCATTCATTCATATTTGAATGTTATTTGTGAGCTCAATCATTCTAAGCTTTTATCAATCACCCACACGAACCTTCTAGTCTATGACAAATTAATTAAATATCCTACACAAACATTTCTAGATCATCATATTTGCATTCATGTCTCTCAAACAATAGTGTAACACGAAGATAGTAATGTCAATGTTACTGTCTTGTGGTTGACGTTACCATCCTTCACGTAAAAAAAATTAATTATAAAAATCAAATTATTCCCATAGGTTGGCCCATTCACCTAGCATGTTGATGGCACATGAAATTACCTAAGTGAGTGCATATAAATACGAAAAATGTCAATCTTATTCACTATCTATCATTCTCAAACGCCTATCAAACATACTACTACACATTGAGAAAACATACCTTATTATTTCCAAATTGAAATTAAATCACTAGGAGAAGTCATCAACTAAGTATAGAACACACCAAGCTAGGTCAAGTGCTAACATTATCTAGATCAAATCCAAATTTTGAGGTACATACATATAGTAAAAGAGCACAATTACACATTCACACTAAGAGGAAGAACTGCATGTGGATTGACTTCCCTCTTTGGATTACTAGATATATAGGCAACAACTAATCATTAATGGAAATGATTAGGGTTAGATCAATGCAATTACACTTCGTCAATTTTTATAGATTTTTAACCTTCACAAGTGGACCTAGGGTTTTAAGGAGAAAGAAGCTGATTTTTGGAATTGTGCATGCAGTCAAGGGTCACAAATTACACAAAAAAAGACATATCATATGAGTGTGCCACACTATATGGTCATAGATAGATAAAAATACCTAGGATAGTGATGTCAACCCTAATCACTAGTGTCAAAGTTATTGCCCAAGCTTTAAGGTATTGATTTTGTGTGCATAGAGATAGTTTTAGATCTAGATGAATCACAAACCTGCTTCTAGTTTGTTTTAAATATCCAAGCATAGTAACAATCATTCAGTCAAATAGTAAAAATAAGTATCATGATCTCCTTAGTACTTTTCATAAATAATAAATTGCATTATCACTCTATTTTGATCAGATAAATTCATATTTATGCTTGATTGCAACATATTATAATTTATATTAATTATTCCAATGTATCTTATTATGATTCAAATTAAAATAGGTTAAACACATATTAGGGAGCCAAAATGTACACATGTTTGCATTCCATCTCTCAGATAACACAATCATCAAGTGCATATCATAAGACCTTTCCCTTATTCAACCAAAATATCCAAGTCCTACATTATAATTTAATCACTACTTAGCATCATTATGATTAAGAGCTAGTTTTGTGTTCATATGTCAATCGTGAAAAAATTATTGGATGCATGTATCCATATACAAACATATAAAAACAATAAATTCAAGATCAAATCCAAAGTACAAATATTGAATAATATATTAGAATGATCAAATCAACATTACAGTAACTTTTCATGCTTGGAATATGTTTTTGGTAATAAAAGACACTTGTAGTAGATGTTGTCGGTAGAATATTAGATGGTGTTGACAAGGGTTGGAAACTATTGGCATCCAAGGTTGTTTCATTTAAGCATTTTAGTGCAACTAAAAATGAATAAAAATTGATGAAATCAATTAAAAAAATTAAGTACTTAATAATTTAGAAAAAATGATTTTTTAAGAAAGTACTAGTCCTAGTGATTCCTCCACATGTAAGGAACTATATATAGACTTGAATTATGTAGGGGTAACACCTCGTCACATCAACATGATCACAAGTTAGAACAAAAATTCAATAGCTAAATAAATTCTAAAATAAAAATATTTGATGTATTTATACTAAAAGAATTTTTCTACCATGAATGCAAATATAAAGGTTTTACTATTAATCTAACACAACATGGAACTCATAAGATCTTGATATCATGTATAGATTTCACCTCCTGTCAAATACATTAGAACACACATGGGATGATATTCTATGTGGTGACACTTATAGGGTCATTTAAAACTGAACTATAGTAAGGCATATTATATACCCATTTTTAGGATATGCACATGTTGCTTAGAGGACCTTGAGATTTCACAATAATATATCATGATTGGGGGAGAATTATGACACATCTTACAAAACAAATTGATATTTCCTTCTAAATTATTCACCGTGTAATGAAAACTTATCTATAAAACATAATTACTCATGGCATTCACTTACCTATTGGGGGGAAATCATTGCAACATCAACTAATAGTATATCAACTCACAAGGTAAAGACAAAATATCAAATCTAATTCTAAAAATATCTGAACATTACAATATTAATGTTTATAATAAATATTAAAATTTTAAATAAAACTATATACACTAGCTTATCACAATTAAATCTTGTGTGTTAAACTAATCATTTGCCATAAATTACATATTTCCTATATGCTTGCAATGATCCAAAAAATTATATGATGACAAATATTATCATGTTGATATACATACTTTACATGATTATATTTTTCTAATTAACAAATGATGTGCATAACTTTGTCTTTTGAAATGAGTGATTCATAGGCTTCATCCCTAACATTAAAAGGGGGGCATACACTAGGCTTGTTTCATAGATTCATGTCATATAAGAGTGAACATTGGTTTTCTAAGATAATTCATATGGTTTAGAAGGGTTAAATTTAGTTGGTTGACACATATATGGGGCACTCTACATGATTTTGAGGAACAAATGAGACATTCTATTGCATTCTAAAACAAATTATATGATTCAGATGGGTCGAATTGAGAAAATTGAGAGGCATTCAATGACAATATGATATAAAAATGATGACATTATATATCACGTTGAGGGATAGATGGATCAAATCTAGGGCATGCATGTTGTTCATACAAAAAAATTATATTTTTATATTGAAGAATGGTGGTAGTACATAAGCACTTTGGATCTATAATCATTTGCAATAGTTGACCCTTTTACATATAGACCTAGTTTCGAGGTTCCAATATTTACATACAAAACTATTTTAGGGTTCCACCTTCTTACATATGAACTTTTTTTGAGGTTCCACCTTCTTATGTATGAACCTCTTTTAGGGTTATACCTTTACACATATGAACATATTTTTGGGTTTCATTTTTGTATATGAACTTAATTTCGAGGTTCCAAACTTACATATAGTTTTTGAATAATTTGTTCAATTCTATAACCAAGAAGAGAGAATATCTATCTAATTCAAACTTGAGAGCATTATATATAAAAATTCCCTAAGATCATTCTAAGTACAAACATTTGATGGAAAGAAAATATTCGTAAGAGTGAAATAGATACCTAGCTGACTTATATTTTACTTAAGCATAGATATGAAGTTTTCTAAAGGAACAAATATAATTACACACATCTATTGCATGTTTGTACCAAAAGAGTACTTACGTGAAATTGAATTTGGAATTTAATTCACATGATTTAGCACGCACACACATAATTAGGACAAATATATGTAGTTTAAGCCCTCTTTGGAGTATCAGAACATATGCAACACTAAACTACTCAATGGGAGTGGTTGAGGTTAATCTAACCCAAAGAGCTAACCCATTTTTTAGGTCATCTTGTGGTCAAAAGTATCATTAGGTTTTTAAAGGAAGGATAAAGAAAAAAAAGGTTAACACATAGGAATAAAGGCGAGCACACACATAGGAATCATCTACAAGCTCAAACATATGAGCTAGAGGGGGTATATACCTGCATAGTGTACATGGACATTGCCAATAGAGCCATGACAATATTGGTTGCCACAAGCATCACAATTTCACCAGTAGCATTGAAACAGGGGTTGAGTTATTTTTCCTTTATATAAACCTTGACAGAGTAAATGCATAACATTTCTAGATACAATGACAATTTTTGTGAGCAATATAATACAAAAATAAGTTGAATACATCTCTCCCATTTTGATTTGTCAATTTTGAATCATCTACACACAATATCAATCTATTTAATTTATAATTTAGATTAGGGTATTATTTATATATTTTACATAATATGAATTAGCCCTAATTTTTCATTATTTTAGATCACATTAATCTAAAATAAGTAAAACAAGATGTAGGAAACACATCACTAGGGTTTTGCATAACACGAGTTATTTCCAATCATGCAATTTTTTATTTTCAATAGTTTTTATTATCTGTGGGTCAATAAGTAGACACTACTAAAAGCCCAACTAACCCTTAATATATACCCCAAAGGACTTGTTATTTTCCTTAAGTTTTAGATTTTGTTGCCTATATAATAAATGTAGAAGAAATGTTTTTTGTAGGTGACTAAGATCATAGTGTAGAAAACTAAGGGAGGTTATTGGATATTAGAACCAAGAGAATGCAACAATCAATTATGTTTTTCCTATTAGTCATTTGTTAAGAGTGTAGTGTGTATTCCTAGGAAACCTATATGTTCACTACCAAATTTTTGGGTGAGGTCATTGCCATTTCTAGGTATATGTTTCCACTATTATATATTAATAACTATCATAAGATGTCATGATATTCATGATATGCCTCTAAGCCTTGCATGTTTACCTCTCTTTAGTTTTAAAATTAAAAAAATAGGCTTTTATATTACACGTCTTTATTTATCCTAGTTAAAATTAATTGGGTATTTGTGTCATGATTTACTAGTAATCCATTTATTCATTACAATTATATCCCATGAAAATTAATTTTTCAATAACGAGGTTCCAATTTACTTTATAGTGAAGACTATTACCTAGGTATTTATAAGTGTGAATTGCCTCTAGAAGGCAATTATTGAAATAAATTATAGGGTATGTTGACTTTTTTGATTTGACAATCACAATTCTAACTTTATCATGTTATGTTAAACTAAACTAATTACAAAATATTTGAAGGACACTTGACTATTTTTCAAGGTCATCAAAGCATTTGGCAAGGAGAACAATGTCATTTTCATACACTAACGTATAACAGTATACTTGCAAAGATTAGTATCTATGCACCCAACCTCTTCCAATTATATTTATACACATGCCATGTAAATCCCATGAGAGATGGGGACAAAAGACAACCTTGTTTTACTTCAATATTGTAATTAATATCTTTAGACAACCTTAACTAATTTTAATTTTGGCAATACCTTGCTCATAAAGTCTATATATTGTGATACTAAGTTGCGAAGGAGATCCTAAGTCTAAGATACATTTTAAAAGATTTCACTTATGTAGGATGTCTAAAGGTTTTATAAAATCAACAAATCAAGGAAAAATATATTTATTTATTATTAAAAAAACATTTCAATAATAATTCTTAAAGTGAGAATGTGAGTAATGATGTGTTGAATTAACATGTGACCTCTTAGATTCAGCCCGTATGTCCACTTTGATTAACAAGTGTTAGGAATAAATGTACCTTGACACAAAAGTATACTTGGGATAAAAATTAAAGTTAAAGAGGATAATCCAAAGTGGATATGATCCAGGGCCCAAGAGGAAACCTAGTGGACAACCTCACTAATCAGATTTAATGGATTATATGCAGAAGCAAATATGAAATGATAAAGGCCAGAGATATATAAGAGTGTAGTAAACAAAGGAAAGAATAGAATAACAATGGAAACAACATGTATAATTTTAATATAAAAGATGTATTATGTTAAGTTTAGTATAAGATCTAAGAGAGTGGATGTATGATGTTTATGCACTCATAGTCTATCTCTTCTTTCTAAATTCTCACTATAAATAATAGAGATGCACATTAATATAAAATATAAGAAGATGAAGCATCAGTTGAACCTTTATAATTATTAGTGTAAATCACTTCATAACCAATAATTAGTCTGACAACTTCTACTAACATTACTATAGAGTTGTGTTGTGCATTACTAACACTGCAGGAGTTGTATCATTTGGAAAAAGAGAAGTTAGGACTTATAGTTTCACACAGTGTGCTAGAGATGATTCCAAAGTTACTAGTAGAAATGCACAAGTTATCAAGCAACACCAAGATGTCTTGAGTCGAAGTGATGACTTAGATCTTCCTAGATCAATCACCCTTCCTTGAAGAGTAATGGTCCCCATTGTATGTAGTTGCAGAACAAGATGTGGGAACAAACTAAAAACCTACACTTTTGTAAACCATTTTCCTTAAGAAGGTAGTTGACTTGATTTTATGATAAAAAATAGAGGGGTATCTTATTGATGTGCCCATTTAAACCTGGCATCAATCACTTCATCTGATTTTGATATTGTGTTACAATCTTGATTAATCTTTGATTGTTTAAGAGTCTATACAACATTTGAAGTATCCAATAGCAATGGAAATTAATGGTGTAATATTTTTACATATAATACTTAATGCAACCCAAGGTAATAAGGAATATTGAGCTCAAAAGTTTTATCTCTTACTTGTTTAGAGATGGTGTAGGGCTTGTACCAAACTAGAAAAATGCTTCTAGTAAACTCATGTTAGTTTTTCTTTTTATAAGTGAATCCATACTCAATCACCAACCTATAGTGTATACAGTGTTTGATTTTTATCATGACACTACTTAGGCTTATAATTTAATTGTATAATGGTCTACACTTACTATTGTATGTGTTGAATGGGATCAATGAACTAGAGAGCTTTATCAAAGTTTCTTTTTAAGCTGAAGGAGTTTCTACTATTGTTGGTGGTACATGATAAGCTACATCAATGGGTTCCAATGGTTGGAAGCCCAAGTAGACCTAAAAAGGATTGTGTGTTATAGATTCGTGTACATCTCTATTTAGTTGTGTTGATGAAAGGAAGACTTTTATTCCAAGTGCATTACTTATTTGAATTGTACATTGTTGAGAAGATGCACTATCGTCACATTTACAACTTCCATTTATCCATAAGTTTATGGATGAAATGTGGTAGACTTTTTCAACTTTGTGTCTAGCATAAGCCAAAGTACTTTCCAAAAATCTCTAAAAAATTGTGTGTCCATATTAGAGATGATAGTTTTTGGATTCCAAGGTGGATCTAGGAATGATGAAAGTATAGTTAAGTAGTTTCTAGAGTTAATATTTATTTTTATAGGGTACAAAAATTTCCATCTTTGTGGATATATCAATTACTATATAAACACAATCATTATCATGCTTGGTAGTAGGGTATCCTATGATAAAGTCCATGGAAACAAATTCCCAAAGTTTGGTTGGGATTGTAGGGGTGTGTAAAAACCTTGGTTCTTATTGTCTCATTTGGAAATTGCATGTGGTACAAGATCTGATGTATTTGACAACATCAAACACAAGTTATGACTTAGAGAAGTAATAACTATATAACACCACAAGGGTATTTTCCACTATAAAATTTCTTAAAACCTTACTAAATAATATTCACACATTTATTTTTGTCTCTATGCCTTATACGGTACACACAAGTGCCCAAGATGATACAAGAGTCCATATTGTAATTAAATTGCCACAAAGCAAATCTGATAGATTGTTTAAAACTCTGAATCATACGGACATAATTTTAACCATGTGTTTACTTTGTGTCCACGTGTGTTAAGAACATTTGATGAGAAATTGAATTGAAGGTTGGCTCAGATAATCTGCGTCTAGATTGGCACTTCCCTTCTTGTGCTTGATGTTTAAATAGAACTTTTAAAGATAAGAAAATCATTTTTGACGTCACTCTTGTTGTAACTTATTCTACGTCTGCAAGAACTAAAGTGGATTGTGATCTATGTGGATCAAAAAATACTTACCTAATATATAATGCTTGTAATGCTAACATGCTTGAACAATAACATGAATCTCATAATCATATGTTGGGTAGTTACTTACTAGCACAATAAAGGTTTCACTATGGTAAGCAACTGGATGAAAATGTTGAGTGAGGATTTATCCAAGTGCATAATTATATGTATTGGTCTCAATCTGAAATGGTTGTTTAAGACCAAGCAACACAAATACTAACATTGAACATAGTTTGCATTTCTGTTATTCAAATGATTTATGTTGTGCAACTAAATAGATGAAACTTGTTTTGGTGTCACCTTTGGTAACATGGTTCAGAGGCCAAGTCAAATGAGTGAAACTATTTAAATTTTTCCTATAGAAATTTGTTGATCCTAAGAAGTTATGAAGCTCTATGATATTATTTGGTATTGGGCAATCCTGGATGACTTGAATCTTGTTCTAGTCCACATACACTCCTTGTGCATCTACTATGTATCTTAAATATTGTATCTCTTGCATGGAAAATGAACATTTATTCATGTTAGCATATAACTCGCGCTGCTATAAAGTGTGAAACACTTGATATGGCACATATGTTCATTACATGTTTTGTTAAATAGTAGGATGTTATCAAAATAAACAACAAAAAATGAAGTAGTGAAGGGCCTAAGGATGTCATTCATCATCCAAAAATATGTAGGAGGTGCATTAATTAAGTTAAAGGGAATAACCAACCATTCAAACAAATCTTATTTTGCCTTGAATGATGTTTTTCAAATGTCTGTAAGTTCAACATGAATATGATGATCCCTAGACAAGAATAATTTTGGTGTTTTTTTTTGCATTATAGAACTAGTCCAACAAGTCCTCAATCCCTAGAAGAGGATAATGATTCTTCATTGTGATTTTGTTGAGAGCTCTATAATCAATACATAAACTCCACATGTCACCCTTATTTAGTGTCAACACAACTGGTTTGGTACAATGAGATGAGTTGGGCCCGATGTGTCCTTTATCCATAAGTTCATGGATATGATGTTTAATCTCTTCATTATCTATAGATCATTTGCAATATAAAGAGGCATTAGGTAGAGGTAGTTCATGAATCAAATCAATAGTGTACTTCACTACATAACTAATTTGCACTTCTTGAGGTGAATACAAGATATCCTTGTATTCTTCCAACTTGTGATTTAACTACTTTGTCTTTATTGTTGTTAGAGGAGTTGCAGTATGAATCGGTGCCATAAGGATGTTCTTTAGTTCAAGTCTCACCAAAAAAACACAAACTTCTTACTTCAAGTGACTAGCTTCTTACAATGTCTAGTGTTACTGATTGTCAACTTGGGAACTATATATGGTGTGTGGCATTTCGTATCACCAACATCTATGAAATATTTATAGGATTTGATTCATAGACAACATGTTGATGCTAAAAATATTGTTTTCCAAGTAAAACATCACATACCTCTAATGGAGCTACATCACAAAGGACTATATCTTGAAAAGGTTTGATATTGTACACCGAGTTGCATTGCTGAGAGACACATTTATTAGAGCCTACACTAAACCATCCAATTGAGTATAGTTGTAGGCATGGTGTGAGTGACAAATTCAATATTCAAACTGATTCAGGAGAAATCAGGTTCTTCTAACTTCCATTATCAATGATGAAGTGTATTGATTGATCATTAATCCACATTTAAAAATGGAATAATATTTTTGTTTCCTTTGAATGTGTTGGAGAAGTAGGATCTATTTGGGGTATTAACCATAACACTAGATTTAGAATCCATGATATATTTATCTTTCTCTAGTGTCGTAGTGTTTATACCCACTACCTCAAGCTATGCAAGTAGAGTTTTTTAGCTTTGCATTATTCATGGGAGTGAATGTTGGAGTTATGAATTGAGAAACACTTATTAGTATTGGACTACTTATTATGGTCATTTGACGGTTGTTGCTTCTTCTGAGGATGATGCAAATGGCCATTCTCTTGTTTGGAATTTTGCTTGTAAGACTTAAACTACCATTTACATCCCGAGACTTGGAATATTCTTACTGTCTTTAGTTTGGCCTTTGCTTAAAACTTGCAAGTAACTATGTAGGCTATTTTGATGGAGGAGATCCATATTCGATTGGATATATGGTCTCAAGCCTAACCCATACATCATAACAATATTTCTCTATGATTCTTCAACATTTAGTTTGGACACCAATGTATGGAAAGTGTTTGTGTATTCTTGTATAGATTGATCATAACTAAGAAAACTTGATGCACTGGTCATCACAGTTCCCAGCATGATAATAGGTTGATTTGAGTGCTTGAATGAAACCATTCTAGGTACATGTTCATTCAAATTAATTTATTCTTCTTCATGGTTTTCATGTGCATAGTAGTAGATTTCCAACCATTTATTTACTGATAAATAAATTTTTACAAGAGCGAATGTAATATTTTCTTTGTCAGAAAAATGATTCATTGTGCATTATAAAGAAACAAGTTTAAGCCAATTATATAGGGCATTTGCTTCTATTTTGCCTTCAAACATACAGGTGTCTATATTGACTAGTACCTTGTAGTGTGTTTGACCACCAAAAGGTCGATGTGAATGATATGTATTAGAAAAAGTCTCAACATGCTTGAGAAGCTGTAGCAAAGTGAACGATAATACCCACTCATTCACTTGCATGACGTTCTTCGAATTCTTCTTGTTGCCTTTTTAAAGCATCTCTTATCATTTTTTGAAACATTTATGAAGTTGAGGTTATTGAGGATTTGTCTGCCATTTGAGGATGTGTAGGGAGGTACGAGGAAGGGTCACAAGTCTCAATCCATAAATTTTTGTATTTAGACCTCTTATAAGTGAGCATATGAACAAAGATGAATTTCAATTATAACCTCGATACCATTATGATAAGACATGAAGTGTGTTTGCTATGATATGTTTGCTATGATATCATTGATCTGGGGCCCATGAGAAAACCCAGTGGAAAACCTCATTAAATTAAATTAATGGGTTATATGTAGAAGCGAATGTGAAATGATAAAGGCCATAAATATATCATAGTGTAGTAAAAAAAGGAAAGAACAAATAAGAACAACAAACACCGGATGTAGAATTGTAATAACATAGTTATATTATGCTAAACTCTTTACAAGATTCAAGAGATTAGATGTGTGACGTTCACACACTCCTAGTCTATATTTTCAATCCGATTTCTCACTAAAAATAATAAAGATGTACATCAATATACAATGGAAGAAGATAAAGCATCGATTAAATCATTACAATGGTTAGAAGTAATTGCTTCATAACCAATCATTAGTTTGATGCCTTATGTTAATGTTACAACACAATTGCATTGTGCAGTACTAACATTGTAAGAGTTACACTATATATGGTAGAAGAGGAATTAGGACTTACAGTTTCATACATGTTAGAGATAATGTTGATGATGTTAGCGGAGCCACATAAGTTGTTGAGAAACACCCAAATGTCACGAGTCAAAGTGATGACTCAAATCCTTCTAGATAAGGATGTCTTAGTAATAAAAGTGTTGTCATCATTAATCACTTTTAAATGCCCATTACCAAATCTCATGAGCTCCACAGGAGACTGTTTAGGACTAAGGGGAAATTTGAGATCACATCGAGATCTAAAATATTACCTCAAAAGATATATATCTTATAATCTACAATTAATAAATTATTAAAAATACAAAGGAAATTAGTGATGCAAAATTGTCTCTAATCTTCGTGACACAAATTTAAAAAGCTAAAGCTATAATTTAATCTTTGATGCAATGAAAAGTTCATGAAACCTTACTTGTATCATGTTAAGGAAGGCATTTGAATGTAAACCAAATATTACCAATCCAAACTTACAAACTCACATTCCTTTTTTTATTATTTAAGCTTATAATCCCTTTTAACTTATTGAAAGATAGAGATATGTGATCATATGAAAGTCACATATTCTTATTAATAAAAAATTAAATTAAAAATAATTTTTTTGATCACTACCAAACTAAACACCAATTTAATGTACGAGTTCTCTTTATAACAAATCTTTTTCAACATATATCTCTCTACACATACCTTCACCACCAAATCTAATTAAATTATTTATATATATATATATATAAATTAATTTACCTTCAAATTTAATTATAAATTAAAAATAATAAAATAAATATATAAAAATCTCTAAAGCCTCCATAAAGTAAGTCTCATGTACACTTAAAAGAAAAAACTCTCACATAACATACCTCCGTAACAATGATATAATTCCACATTAATAATCTCCCTCAAATGGGAATAAATAAATTGGGCAAAAATATTACCCAAACAATTTTTTTTTCAAAGGTAATCATCAACGTATAAAGTCATATGGATCATTCAAAAATCATTTTTGAAGGTAATCATTAACATATTAAATCATATTTCATTGACATTTTTTTAAATCTCTATAGGATCTATTTTGTTGGGCCCTTACAATTATATGAAATTTTAAGACATTAAATCCTATTGTATGAGATATTTTGGTGGAATAGGGAGATTTATTATGTTAAATTTTTTATTGGGATGGTTTAGTTTTCTTGTATTATTTATATATATTTATATATATATATATAATTTGTTAAATTTATTTGGTAATTAAATTTAGGTTATTTTTTCTGAGGTTTTTTATTTAATAAAAATCAATTTTTAATAGATTTTTTATGAATCAAATAATTTTCAATTTAATTAGAATTGATTTTTTTAAAATTATTATTGGTAATGATTCAAGGTTTGAAAGGTCTTAGAGTCTTAAACAGAAGAGGATCAAAAAGAACCACAACAACAAACTAAACAAAATAATATGAAGTGCATAAGATGAGAAACACAACAAAAATAATCAAAAAGTAACAGCCCAATAACAAAAAAATAGCTAAAAATAACAATAAAAACCAAAGGTTGAAAACCTTCAATCCATAAATCTATCTGAAGAACCACCTAACCAAAGTCAAAAGATTAACCAAGCATTAACTTCCTCTACCGATGGGAAAGGAATTCCTCCACAATCCTTTGCGATCCATCTTTCTCCAGCGCCTTTACATCCGATCGTTACCTTTCAACTTATGTTTTACGCTCCTTCCTCTTGATCAAAGTAGATGGAGGCTCCACAGGGAAGCTAAAACCACCTTCAAAGAAGGAGAGCACAGAGGTGCATAAGTAACAAGGGCTTCTAAAGGAGGGGTTTCTCTTTTAGGAGAAGATGAAACAATCACACGTAGAGAAGGGTAAGGCTCTAAAGGATGGAGGAAAACTCGGTGATTACGACAAATGAAGTCCTAATCAGGGGAACCCTCCTTTCAAACAAGATGAACAAGAGAAGAAGAATGGCAGAGACCTTTTGAAGAACACCCAACAACACTATGCCCAAAGAGATTGCAACAAAAGCATCTTAATGAAAGGCCTTTATAATTAAGGTACTAAGTCCAACTCTCACAAAGCGAGACCAATTTAACTGAATGGAAGATAGGTTTACATAAGTCCACTAAAGCACAAGCCCTCATAAATCTATTGTTTAAGGATGAAACATCAAGCTTGACAAAATAACTGACATAGTTAATCAACCACACAATATGCTTCTTGTTCCTCAAAAGAGGGGGGAGGTTGTACAATTTATTCCAGATAGGGGCATCTGAAATAATCATCTCCATGGGATCAAAAATGGTGACCACTGGCAAAAGAAGATCCTGTAATTGTTAAAGAACCACAGGGTTGACGTCCACATGAAGTCTCTATCTAAAGAGCACTAAAATGTAACTTGGAAAAGGCTAGCCAAAGAGGAGAAAAGGTCAGTGTTACATTGAACTCCAAGTTGCAGAAGCCCAAATGGCAAGATTTGAGGATGAAATAGGGGAATTGATGCAGTTTCCAAATAGATATATGCTACCAAAATCTTCTTCCATTTCCAAAATGGAGGATTTAGAAATAACCAACTCAAGGGTTTGCTCTAAAAAAGAAACAGGGACATCATCGAGAAAAAACATAGTGTGAGGAACAGACTGATAAGAAGGAGAGGGCTTACGAGCTCTAGCGTCCACACCAACCAAGAGAGGCTCAACTTCCCCACATGACGAAGAAAGCTTGAGTTTATAGAAATTGTTACAATCATGGAAAGGATTAACAACATTAACACAATTTGGAAAGATCAACCACTTGGTCACAACATACCCCTATTGAAAATAGTCTTCAACGTAAAACCACGACCATCTTGATAAAGAAAAAGAGAAACAACATCTGCAAGATCCTTGCTAATGTAAACCCCCTTCGAAGCATTAGTTGTCGGACCAAGAGGAGAAGGTTTGACTAGAAGAGTGGTCAAATGTCCCTAACTTCGTTTGAAGCATTTCATAGAATTAGTTTTTAAATAGGCTTTACATTTAATAAGAATCGATTCTTAGTATATTATATGTAAACCAAACAACATCACTAATAGACCAACAATTTTTGAACAAACTATAACTTTTCAATAACAAATTTTTTTGAAAAAAACATATTTTTTTATATATTTTTTATTACAAATAAATGTTTTTACAGAGACAGAATTATGAACATGAATGTTTTCACTGGGTCAACATAAGTAAGGCCCAGATCCCTAGAAGATCAAGAATAACAACCAAAACAATTGGAGCCCAGATCTCTAGAAGATCAAGAACAACAACCAACAAGCTACACACAACCACCACTAACTGACTTAAATTAGTGTTACCTCTCTCACGCCATAGTGGAAAGACTGGTCTTGGCCTATAACTACATCATGTCTGGGCTAGAAGGTTTGAGAAAATTTGGGCGGCTTTCATTGAACCTAAAAAATACCATTTTTTTTGGTGTATTATTTACCAAGGTCTACCTGTGGGTGATCGGCTCAAGCACATGGAGGTCTCAAATCCCACCTACCCCACCTGTCACCACCCAAAATGCCTTAAATACCTCTTTTAGTTTTGCCTTCATACGTAGTTGACCTGAAGATGGATTCATGCCCTCTTCAAGCCCTTTAGGCCTGAAATGTTCACATGGAAGATGGCTCTTCAAGGGGACTCTGCCTTACTCCCTGCAAGATACAACATATTCTTACAATTTTTTTCTAATGGTATTCTTTTTCAAATTTAAAAATCTAGAAATAAAGCATGTTTTAATCATAAAGCCATGGAAAAAAGTTTTTCTATAACTAACAAAGTTGTGATATCTAATGTGCCTTCTAGATCCAAAGTCAGAGGGATAAAATTCAGCTTGAGCTCCACCATTTGCAAATCCTCCCAAACCACTAAGGGAATGCTCCTTGTGTAATCAATCGTGAGCCTCAAGATCCCCCCGTAACCATTATCCCCTCGAGGCTGTGGGTGTGGGGGTAGACGTTAATGTTCTCACAGTCAGTAATCTAGGAGCTAGAGGAGTGCCTTTCCTCACCCTTGCTGGTCATCTTCACACTAGTGGTAGGGGGATGGGGTCCTCCTCCGTAAGACAAGTTTTGTGGTTGGCTCTCACCATCTTGCCCTCCAAGGGAGATCTTGCAATTAAGTAGTAGGATGTTATTGAAGATAATCAACTCACTGCAAATCTAACAAGGCCACTAGTGGTAGGGGGATGGGGTCCTCCTCCGTAAGACAAGTTTTGTGGTTGGCTCTCGCCATCTTGCCCTCCAAGGGAGATCTTGCAATTAAGTAGTATGATGTTATTGAAGATAATCAACTCATTGACAATTGGGACCCGCACCAGTTAATGAAGACCTCCCTGCGCAAAAAGGGTGGGGAGGAAACTCTAAAGATCTTCCGCCTCCTCTACCTCCCTCTACCATCATGTTTGTTGTTGTTTGATATGTTCCTTCTTGTTAGTGTTTTTGGTTGATGTATACTTGAGTTAGTTTAGACTTGGTTATGTTGGTCGTGTGGTGACCTTTTGTGGACTTTGGTTTTCTTTCAAGACTTATTTTAATTCAGTTTGATTATACTTTTGGAGTGTGAACTTTTCAACTTTTTTAGTATAATCAACGATGGACTATATATTATTTTATTGAAAGTGCATTTTTCAATTAAAAAATCTAGACATATCTCCACACAACCAAAACTACTTTACTAATTCCCCACATCTCATTGGCTAAATATTCATATATTATTAAAGAATCTAATGTGACATAGACTTATTGCAAGCCTCCAAATCCCCTCGTAACTACTCCTCTTGAGGCCATGGGTGTGGAAGTAGACGTCAATGTTCTTGTAGCCGGTGGTCTAGGAGTTGGAGGAGTGCCTTTCCTCGCCCTTGCTGGTCATCTCCACACCACGGATCTGGCATGGCTACCAGTGGCGGGGGGATGGGGTGCTCCTCCGTAGGACAAGTTCCTACCACTGGGTTTCACCATTTTGCCCCCTGACAAGATCTTGCAATTAAGCAATAAAATGTTACTAAAGATAATCAACAAGCTGACGGTTGCGATTCCACCCCTGTTAATGAAGGCCCTCCTACTTAAGGGGAGAAACCCTCAAGATCTTCCACCTCCTCTACCTCCACCTGTCACCATATTTATTGTTGTTGCTTAATATATTCTTTGTTGTTAGTGTTTTTGTTTATCCTTTTTAATTGATATACACTTGAATTAATTTAAACTTGATTGTGTGGTGACCTTTTATAAATTTTGATTTTCTTTCAAAACTTATTTTAATTTAATTTAATTATATTTTTTAATATAAACTTTTTAATTTTTTTTTGGTATAATCATTTATATATTATTTTATTGAAAATACATTTTTCAATCAAAAAATCTAGATATATCTCTAGACAACCAAAACTACTTTAGTAATTTCCCACATCTCATTGGCTAAATATTCACTTATATTATTAAAGAATCCGATGCGACAAGACTTACACACTCAATAGCAAATCTAGGAAGAGATAAAAACCCACTTAGATATTATTAGACAATTAATATGTTAGCAATCACCAAAAATATATTAAAAACACCATCTAAGATATGATTGTTGGCTGGGGGCTAGGCTGGGCCCAAGCCTAATCCGAACCTCCAACTGGTATAAGTTCAACTTTCTCTTCCGTAATAAATGGATGACAGGAAGCGAGAAAGACGGTCCCGTTTTCATATTCATTCCAAGCTGTACACCATTAAAAAACGCGTGGTAGTTAACTGTAATAAACTTATATATGTATATTTAACATAGGACGTTTGTTTTTGCTGACAGCACCTGCAGCTGTAAATTCGAGTTGGTGGTGAATAGCTTGGGAATATGTACAATGCCAGAATAGAGCCAGAATAGAATTTGGGTCTCAAAAAAAACAGAAGGAAAAAAATCAGCTGATATATGAGATTTCGGTGTCTTTATTGAGTAGTTCTTGTTGGGCAGCCGTTAGAGCTCGGTCAACAGAGATTTGGATGCATGTCGAAAGTGTTTCTGATGTTGGGTGTTGGGATCTGATAAGAGTTTGATAGATTTTTGTGAGTGAGAAAGGAAATGTTGGTATCCTCAAGCTGAAAGATCTCAACTTCAGCAGATCTGTCATTCTGAATTGTCATTTGGCCTAGCTACCTGAGTCATATAGCAGGATTTAGGGATGCCCATCAGTTAAATCCGAGTTCATTATTAGGATTTAGTGATACCCATCAGTCCTATCTGAGTTTTTTTAGTAGGAATTAGTGATATCCATCACAGCATTGCCAGATTTTGTGACACCCATCAGTTTTATAATAGGATTTGGTGATACCCGTCATAGCATTGGCATGCATCGATTGTGGTATCAGCATCTGGTTTGAATAGAGATATTGATGTTGGGATTGATACATTGGTCATATGTTGCAATGCAAGTATGCTATGATCAGATCTGATCTTGAGATTGGATTCATAGTGAGATTTGTGTATTTCATAAATTCATTGTATACTGAAAGTGTAGCTCTGATATGAGAAATTGACAGGATCAATTCAGCTTTGGATTGAATTGGGATTGATATCCTGATAATATATACTGAAAGCAGAGATCTTGGGTGGTTTTTTCTGAGGGTACCCAAAAATGCATATGCATGCAAAATCAGACTCAGAGGTGACCAGCTTGGCACCTTCATCTCCAACCAGGTCACCTAGGAGGCCAGTCTACTATGTGCAGAGTCCTTCCCGGGAGTCCCATGACGGGGAAAAGATGTCCTTTCAGTCTACCCCTATACTGAGCCCCATGGGGTCACCCCCACATTCAAGTTCATCACTTGGAAGGCATTCCCGGGAGTCATCAACAAGCAGGTTTTCTGGGTCATTGAAGCCCGGCTCAAGGAAGGTGCAGCCTCATGATGGCCGCCATGGGAAAGGAAAGGGATGGAACCAGTTCAGTGCCATAGAAGAGGAGGGGGAGTTTGACGAGTCTGAGAACAAGAAGTGGCCAAAGCGCTGTTATGTTCTTCTTTTTATCCTGTGCTTTGCATTGCTTTTTACACTGTTTTCTCTCATCCTGTGGGGTGCCAGTAGACCCTTCAAGCCAGAAATCAGCGTGAAGGTATGTTGAAGGATTTTTTGTTATCTTTAATAATTTTTTGGAATGACATCAAAGGAATTGTTGCAGAGATCATGCCTTTATTCCAATAGTTGTGGTTAAGTAGAATCCATACATGTTTTCTGCATCTCATATCAACTCAAAGTCAGGTTTTGGCTACTATGTAATGTGTTTTTAAGTCTTCGACAAGGATCCAGTTAAATGTCTGGACATATTAAAATGTAGTCTTTTGGGTTTTTCTTTAGGTATTATTGTAGAGATCGGCCATTACTTTCTATTACTTGTGTTTATGTAGAAACCATGGATATTTTTCTGCATTTCGTATTTATGCAGAGATAGAATGTGCTTTAGGTCTTGAACAAAGAGAGATATTTTATGTGCTTTGAGTGGACTCTTGGGTTAGAGATTCATATAGAATATCTGGATTTACAGGATATTTTGATTAATGTAAGGATCAGGTCTTTGCCTTTAGGATAGGGTCAGGCCACAGTTTTGGTTAGTATGCTGTATGCTCATAGTGTTTGACACAGTTGCAAAGAAATATCTGGATTATGTTGAATATGCAGTCTCCAAGGGGTGGGGTGGTTTGTAACTAGGATTTCTCTTGGGTGGCTTGTAACTTGAGTTCAGGGAAGAGATGAGGTTATATATATCTGGATCCTTTTATGAAAGTAGAATCTAAGAGGTTCATAGATTTCAGATCAATGCATATATCTGGATCCTTTTATGAAAGTAGAATGTAAGAGGTTCATAGATTCGAGATCAATGCAAAATTATCTGATACAATTATTTTGAGATAATTGAAATGATTAGATCTTTATTTTTTCAGATAATTGCGAAGATTAGATATTTACTTTTTCAGATAAATGTAACTTTTGAACATCTTGAATATATGGATTTATGGGACAGTTTGATCAATTGAAAAGCGGATTCTTTTGGCCCAAGCATTGGCTTCAATCTTTTCCTTGATGATGGGCTCTGCAGAGAGACCCAAAATGTTGGATCCAATACTAACCATGCACCTGATTCCAGAAGACTCTCATAATATGGTACACCGTGAATTATCTTTCAAGAAAAGAACAGGTCTTTGTCTGTAAGATAGATTCTATCCACAGCTTGCAAGTTTGTTAAGGATTTGGATTATGTAAAGCATATGTCTTATGTTTTCTTCAGGTAGTATTTGCATGGTATAGTTTTATTTTTGGGTCGTCAGATCAGTGCCAAAAAAAATAATGTTTACTTGTGATTGGGACCAAGCAGAATCATTTTATTTGATGAAGAGATCGGTATTCTAAACCTCAGAGTCCAAGATGCACTAAAGGATAATAACTGATTTGGGTTAGGGTCAGGAAGGCAGCCGCACTTGAGGAAAGTGGAAGGCCAAGCAAACAAACCTATTCCTCAGTTGATGAGTATTGCAGTTGATTAATGAATGAATGAGAAATTTAGAGTTGTAGATGCAATTTCAAGATGCACTGAAGAAGAATAACTGATTTGGGTTAGGGGTAGGGAGGCAGCCGCACTGGAGCAAAGCGGAAGGCTGAGCAAACAAACATATTCATCCTGCAGCCAACAAACTATTATGTTGGTAGGAGGGTTACTTCCATCTCGTCATCATCCCCATTCAAGGATTATGGTCTATTGGGTTTATGTGTTGCCTTGGGCCAAGCCTATCAACCAATGTGGGGTTAATTCTTTGAACAAATGAGGATTTTAGCGTTGTAGAAGCAATTGCAAGATGCAATCAAGAGGCATATTCAATTTGGGGTAGTGAGATGTATTTAAGACGTATTTAGAGGCATTTTAAGTGGGAACTTTTTAGGATTATACAGCCACAGAGGAGGAGAGGGGAAGGCCAAGCAAGCAAACATACTCTTCCCGCAATCATTTAACAATTATGTTTAGTAGTAGGGCCACTTTCATTGAGTAAACAGTTTTTTACATCAGTATAAGATTGTACTTGGTCTGAAACGGAGATCAATTCGAGTACCAGATCAATATTTATTTTGTGAGGGTTAGGTCCATGCAAAATTTATATTTCTGTGTTTTCTATGGAGTTGAGATTAATGAAAGATTAGTATCATTATTATGGTGAGGAGACCCAAGAGAGTGTAAATTGTATAGAATATAGCAGGGCTGAATTTGGTATGGAAGGAGCTTTGCCTTTCAACACAGGAGCAATCCATTCAAATTTTATGAAATCTGTTAAGCATTTTGACTTGCTAGATTTCCAATCCTTTCTGCTGCTATTTTTTTCAATTTATATTAATACTGCTCATATTAGAGTCTATTGCAATGCATTTATTTTTAGTGGCTTATATTAGTGCTGTCCATATATTCCAATAGAAATTTGATTGAATATACTTCTTCTACATTAATAAGGCTTCATGTTTGATATCAAAACGTCAAAGGCAATATTAGAACACTAGTTATTTACATAGTAGGAGCATGCTGACTCTGCATATTTTCTGAACTGGGGAGTAACACAATGATTGTGCATATTTTGTGGACGGGGATTTAACACAATGATCGTGCCTTCTTCTGCAGTGGATTTTATGTATATAAAGAGTTGTATGGTTTTGAGTTGAACATAAAAAGTGGTATTTATTGGTATGTTGAGTATGGATTTAATATGAGAGCCTTTGATATATATGTTAGGAATTGAGAATGAGATCTTGATGGTATTTTATGGAAAATGCAGAGTATTACTTTTCATGATTTCTATATATCTGCGGGTTCGGATGCAACAGGAGTGCCCACCAAGATGATGTCCTTAAACTCAACTTTAAGAATCTCCTTTTACAACCCTGCTACTTTCTTTGGGATGCATGTGACTTCCACACCAATGGATCTGATGTATTATCAGCTAGCAGTTGCCTCGGGCCAGGTAAAACACTTTGCCATATATTCTTCTTTAATATTTAAACTAACCCATTTTTTGCAATAATATTCAATGCAGGAAAAATTAAACTTTTTTTTTTCTGTATTTATACAGGTGCGTACATTTTATCAGTCAAAGAAGACCAGTCGTACTTTATCTGTGGTGTTGCAGGGTAATAAAGTTCCTTTGTATGGAGGGGGTGCAACCCTGACTGGCTCAGATGCAATTGGCAACATTCCGTTGGATTTATCTTTTACTATCAGAGCAAGGGCTTATGTTTTAGGAAAGCTTGTAAAGCCTAAATTCCGGAAGCGTGTTCAGTGCAACATTGTTCTTGATTCAAGCAAGTTGATGAAGCCGAGATCACTGAAGCATTCTTGCCAGTATGAGTAGTAGGCAAATGACACATGACAAAGGAAGAACACTTTTGCTTAATCTAGTCTTCAGAGTTGGAGAAGTACTGCAGTATATATTTATGTGATTAGTTTTTTCTGTCAGCGTAAATTATGTATCTTCTAGGCTGATGGACCTGGTTGCCTTTCCCCAACCTCGTTACATGCCAAATATACCTTCTGTATGACAACATTTACACCATTTGCATGTATATGTCTTAATACTCTTCGAGGTTAAGCATGTATTGAAGTGATCCATTAAGGGTTCCTGGGACACTAGACGGTGTTAGAGATTTTGAGGAAACGGAGGATACTAGGCTTAACTTAAACAATGCCTGGGGAAGGGAGTGATAGAAACCGCTAATAAAAGCTGGAAGCTTAGTTCAAAACTAATGAACACTCGTGATTTTAGACAGATGGAATGATTTAATTTATTATTTTAATTTATCATTGGGTTTAAAGCAATTGCCGGATTTTATCTGGCCTCATAGGCCATAGGCATCTTATGTAATATTGAATAAATTTTTTTTCTGAGACATGTGATAGATTCTTTGAAGTTCTGTACGCTGGATCTATTCCATCAAAATCACTTTCCTGGACAGTTGTTCCAGCTGTCATTTGACTCACATGGAACAAAGGAACTCTTAACTTCTCGATGTGTCAAGAATGAAGAACAAAATGTTAGCACGGCCTACTAAACATGGTTTGGGAATAAGACTTCCAACTGGTAACTATATCTTCTGTTCAGCCCATTAGTTCTTCTGTTGTCGCACATTCATGGAATTTATGGCAGTTTTATGTTTTGAATTGATTTGCTCTGCAGAGTCTATGATGGTTGCTTTTTTAAAGATTTGATGTTGTTTTAATTTGTATGTTTAAATCTTGTAGTCACGACACAAAGTAGACTTAAAACTATCTGGCATGTCAGGGTTTCCATGTTTCAAGACTTGTAAATCATATAGAGTGTAATTTTATTTACACAATAATCATGTGCATCACTTCAGTATCCATTATAGTATCACCATTTTAACTTAGGTGGAAAACAAAACTGCCGTAAGATGATAGCTAAAGGTTCCACATTATGCTGTGAATTTAATGCCCATTACCCCATTGCGAATACTCCTGTTTTTCTTTTTTTAGAAAAGCTTTTGGCAGTTGAAGCATTGGCCAGACCTTCAATTTTTCAAGTTGATTTGATTTACCCACGGGATAAATGCATACGAAATCTTCCACCCAACTGTGTTGAATGTTACATCATTAACTCTTTGCAGCACCAGAAGGGACACTTTTACGAATGGTCTATGAAGCAAATGTTAGGGATTTTGTTTAAGTCTGCAGTAGTCTAGATAATCATGATAGATCTCTGTGTCGATAGTTTCAAAAGTTATCCCATTTCAGTTTTTAATTGTTAGACAAGATTTTAGTATATAGAAATAGTTGGAAAAATCACAAAAAAAGGCATGTTTATGGCAGCCTGTTTATTTGCCACGTATGTCATGCCACTACTAAACTGGCAAACCTGTAAACACCTTGTAAACACCGAGTTAAAAATGGATTTTTGCCTTCATGTATACTGGATTGCAATAAACTCAAGTGAATATTACTCCCGACGATACTCAAATGTGTTTTCTTGGGTGTCAAATCAAGCTGCATTAGAATTTGCCACGACATGTGGCAAGAATGAATGAATGACACAGTCAAATCACCTACCACATATTCATTCCTGATGAATTTAACTTCCTATTTGTGTCTAAATTGATGATAAAAATCTGTAGGATGCTCCACAATAGGACTAGACATGGTCTAAATTGGCTCGACTGTAATGGGCCTGGCCATTTTCCTTCGTGGCCTTGATTTCATGAATATAAACAGAACTATTACTTACTTTCAATACGATCTAGCTTGTTTTCCAGTTTCTGCTTGTATTTTGTTCGGTTTTCTCTCAACAATGAGCATTGCTTTCCATGTGTCGATATTGTGTAAAAATTTAGGTGCACAGTAAAATTAAAGAGAGAGAACAGAATTATAGATTATTAATTTGTGGGATTTAATTCTTGTGCATATAAGTCATTTGAAATTGACCTCAATGAGTAGTCATCATTTTGATAATTTTTTTGTATGTATTTTTGGTAAACTGAGAAGGCAAGGGAACTTATTTGTACCAAAATGCCATAAACATTTGTTAGTGCGGGGAGAAATGTTGAATATAATCCATTGCTTTGGACATCTCAATTCTAACTTCATTCCCCATCAGCATATCACATGATTTATATTTATAAAATATCATGCATGTAACCAGTGTGAGACAATTTTAGCTTATAAAAAATAATTGGAGCTTTTTACAGAGCAAAATTATTTCATTGAGTGCTTAGTGGCCTCTAAATTATTATCAATTTTTATTTTTTTACCATTGTCTCCTATTATTTCTGTATTTTTCTATCGGTACACAGCCTTAAATAAATTTTTTTGGGTTAGATATTCACTTTTGATCGGAGCTACGAACTTGTTTGAGACACGATTGGGGGCTCAAATCCCTAAGTGATAATCTACACCACCGGCTTCGAGAATAATTGATGGCCATTAACAATTCCAAGAATATAAACCAAAGCCACAACTGATCTTATATGTATTTCAAGAGATTTGAATTCAAGTAGGGTTTCAAACAACCAAACCACTTAACCAATTCACCCACATCTCATTGGCCACACCTTTAGATAATTAATGATAGTTTAGAGTATAATTTTTTTCATTAAAATTGTTAAAATTTCCATCTATCTTGCGAATTTGGTGCACTGAGTACGTTGATAAATTTTACTTTGTAAATTCATCTTGATTAGAAGTATATTATGAAAACAAGAGCACTATGTACCAAGTCCATGCAGAGTTCAAAATGGAGTTGTGTAAAGTAGATATTTCAAATAGCATCAACTCCTGAACAAAGATGACAAAATGGATGCTTGGAATCTGTTACTGATTCAAAGCAATGTCCAAAAGATTGAAGTTCTTTGAAGGCTTATAAAGCTTTGTACAAATCATTTTCAGCTTGAAATAATCCACTAAGGAAAGAATTTTAATAAGTAATACAATGCTATGCAAAATAATTGCTTCACAATAACTGATTGTGACTGGTCAGATTTGATACAAAACCACAGTTTGAAACAAAATTGCTTCTATGCTTTCACCCTATGATTAGATTGTAAAATGAAACTCTATCAAAGCAAAAACTTTTCGCCAAATACATGCTTTTGCACTCAACTCTCATGTTTTGCACTTGATATAGGGAGGTGTCTACTCCAAGACATAGTCGGGATTTACTGCTAAGATCATCTCATCATTGTGCTTCAACTGCGCTGAAGCCTCTACGCCAGGTGTCGGTGCAGCTTTTGGTCCATCGTCTAGAACCAAAAGAACCCCCTCCCTATTTATCAAATGTTGCAGATGATATAATATTACTTTCTTTAGCTATTACACCTTAGAACATTGGACATCATCTAGAAAAACAACATGGTAAAGTTATATTGGCTATAAACATCTTCCAAACCTGTATAATAGACTTTACACGTTTCACTTCCTCGAACAATGCAATCATGGTATTAGAAACCCTCTCGGGGTTCAAATGTTCAACGTACCAGTTGACTAAATCTTGTTGTTTTAATGCAGTCAAATCATCCTCTGCAAACACCAAATATCAAAATAAATAGAACCCACTGCAACCTTCAGAAAAACTAGATTGATTACAAAAATTATACAACAATTCGAGGATATGAAGATCCAATCTTATGGAACGCTACTGAATAATTCATTGTAAGTTAGCTTGTCTGCGATTGGATGTGTCAAGAACTTCAAAAAATTCATAAAAAATAGTCACAATACCATCTATTAGGAATTCTTCACATTGTCTAAGACACAAGACGAGAGCATGAGTAATGTTTTGGAAATGCTCATATGTAACTGTCATTTTTTGCTTCAGTTGTTAATCGGCTTCACCTACCGTCGCTTCTAAATCTTTTCAAGCAAAACAAATCTTTGGAAAAAGGCTTAACAAAACTAAGCATTTCATTTGACATCAAATAAACCATGGTGTAACATTTACGTTAATCTAAGCACTTCCTTGACGCTTGATAGCCTCTTGTTTCTGGTTGGTCTTACTGGGCATAACCTGTTTGATGCTCGTTGTTGTTGTCATCTTGAAAATCATCTAGATCAATCTCGTTTGAGTCAAACACTGTATTAGAAACATATTGTTGAAATTCATAACCCAACAAAGGCTTGCATCATGGTTAAAAACCACAAGAAAGAGACTGATCGTCGTGAAATGGCAACGCGATTATGGATGCGTTTATAAGTCTTGTTGCCATATGAACGTGGGATGGGTGCCCCTGGTACGATTTCAAGATCAACATTTAATGATTAAAGAAAAAACCATAATATCTATTAACTTTTCAGAACTTAAAAAATCTTATTATACCTCAGAATCTAGGTGCATGCGAACAATGGCCTCGGACAATCTTATCAAAGCTTCCAATGGTCTCACTGTAATTCTGTATGCAGCTCGACTACTGGGTGCAATATCATCTCGACTTAAGGATACATATGTATCGACTAGGACCTTTCTCAGTTCTGGACCTAATTGTATCAGACTCAATAATAGCAGTTGAACAATCAATAACAAAACTAAAATGCCAAGAACTGGTAGAAGTATGTCAAGAAAGTTAGAATCATCTCAGAAAACTTGGGGCAAAAAAGCATGCAATAGCCTTTATTGTCTTTGCATAAGACACATACTGCTGGATTTGTGCAATAGTAAAATATGGGGACAAGGCCTCCTTATGCTTTTGGTGAACTGTAACAATGTGATTTGCAATATGGTGGTCTATTTGATCATTAGGGTCGTCTATCATAACATATATCAGATCAAACCTGGATAGAACGGGAGAAGGCATTGCTACATTGTACTTCAGAATCAAAAGACACAATTAGAACCCAATCCATTTCACATATTGCAGTTCTAATCAAGTTCAAATGGATACACCTTTAGAGAGGCATTACATGATCTGCATGCATTACCTTCAGAGGTTTTGATTTATTACGACGTCTACCAGTAGGATTTACAACTGCTAGGATAGAAGTACGAGCATTCAATGTTGCTTTAATTCATGCTTTTGTAATACTTATTGTTTGTTGCTTCATAATATCATGAATTGCAAACTTTAGATTGCAAAAGATTGAGTATTGTTAGAGATGTGGATCAATAGCAAGCCAAATAAATTCAAGTTTGTTTGAGAATGGAAATAGATAAATAAGTTCATAGCAAATGCTAGATCTTACCTGATCTTTGACATCCATTTTATCAAATATGCCTATGCAGCAAATTCCATTGTTAGCCAACATCAGAGCTCTAACCTAATACAACATACATTCAAGTATTACTATCAAAAGAATTACATTGTAAAAAGAAATATTGCATACCAAAGTCACATATTGTTAATTGGACAAATCAAAAACCCATATGACATGCCAAATTTACTAATATGCCTTAGTGTAGCACTAAATAGAACAGACCATATAGTGAAAATTGTGACCTTCCTACATTTTAGATATTTTATGAGTCATCAGTTGCTAATCACATGAGTGCAAACTGAAAGTATCAAGCAAGTTATTATTTCATAGAGCGTTGTTGAGTTTTAAACAATCATTTCAAGTCATTTCAAAGGTTGTAACATTTGCAGATCTACATACCGCTTTTATACTAAAAAAGAGAAACACTCATGATGCACGGTACAGGTCTGGATATTATTGTTGAAAAATATCTGAACAAAATTAACAAAAGAGCAATACAAAAAACGAGGCATATTTTTACAAGGGAGAATATCGATAGATTGTGGTCATTGATTTGGATAGTGTGCACATAACACGTTTGTTTCTCATGATCACTATCATTGACTTGATTTGAATAATTCTAACAACTCCATATTCAAATATGTTGCTTTGTGAGCAGGTGTGTGCCAATCAAAACTGTGGAAAGTAAGTTAAATGAACTTACAATCCCCTGTAGCACATAAAATGAAATATAATAGAAAAAGGTTCAAGTATTTGCCAGAAAAGGACCTATTTGCAATGTGTAAGTAGGCTTCCTAATTTAGCATTAAGGGGTTAGGACAAGTTGGTATCTTTGTTGATGTTGAACCCCAAATCTTAATTGAAATATTTTATGCCAGCATATTGCATCAGACTGGTTTATAGATTGGCCATGTTTTGTCATTTTGCCTGAACGTACTGAATTAAAACTATAAAACATAAAAGTGATAGAAGTGGATCTCATTACCTCAATGCAAAATTCTTTAGTCTCTAGCTCCTTCCCAGTTGTGGCTGTTAACCCAACAACAGAAGAAGACTTTCCAGAGCTTTACACAACGCTGGGTAGAATGCTTGCAGCATACCTGCAACATTCAAAGGGAAAAGGTTGCATCTCATCATGGCATGGAAAATATTAATGTGCATTTACAAAGATATCTGTGAGGACATGCATTTGAGCAAGACTTTCAAAGCCTGTTACAATTTCCAATGAAAATTGGATGCTTTAAGGCCTTTTTTTAATCCCAGCTAATCAAATAATAAATGAAACAAGACACAACTTACAAGGCCCTGAATGCCTTAACTTCAAAATGAAGCCCAAGCCCACAAAACGTAGCAATAGGTAATTGTGCAAGCCTCTAAAAAACGTACTGTAAATGCCCTGCACAAAAAACAAACATAGGTTTAGCAATTTATTTGGTTATGGTCATGACATAAGCAGCAAAGCCTTGTTGAGATGATCATTACAACTGAAACCAATCCCTCCACGGAACTTAAAATGCAATAAATCAAACTACAATCTATTATACTATAATTTATATAAAGTTCATAAATATAAAACAGGCCTTCTAGGCTCTTGTTTATAGACCAGAGGAAGAAGTTTTCATTGACAAAGGGGGTGACAACTAAGCGAAGAATGACGTGTTTCCTGAAATATGTTGTTGGGTGTGTAAAGATCTGGATATGAAAAAATACATTCTAGTTGTCTTCATAGAAGAGTATGATAATCAGTATTTTTAACTTTGTTATTCTTAGGATACTGATGGTTGCCTTTTTAAGTCATTAGGCACTACAAAATTACAAATAATGAATTATTGCTTGTTAAAGAAATGAGTCAGATACAACCATAGTCCAAGGTGTAAATAATAAAGTTGTTGAGTCAACAAGGATTAGCCTTGAAACTACTGAAGAGACCATAGAAAACCTTGAAACTTTTGGGACATGCTAAGGCCAATCTAGAATATGCATTATAGAGAGTACAAAACTTATTGAGAACCTTCAAACCAAATTGGAAGATGAAGATTCTGAAGGAGATATTTTGAAAATGTATAACTATATATATGAGTCACTAATATTTGAAGATTTTGAAACAAGCATTGCTCAGGGACAATCTGTAAACTGAAAAAATTAGAAGGTATGGGATTGCCAAGCCAAAATATGACAAGGTCATGGAAATCAAATTACTTAAGAGATTGAAAATCTTAGATTATAGATATCAATACTTGTGGAAATGATGAAGCTGTTGAATTCCTTGTCTCCAGAAATGTAGATGGCTTTGAAAACTTCATTAGAGATAATCTGCACAAGAAGAATGAATAGATCAGTACTGCACAAATGCAATTGCACAGGGCAAATATAATGACTAATAAAGTCTAACCTGCATTGAAACATGTTTTGGCTAGTTGCTTCCAAGCTGAATTAATCAATTCATTTATAGATTTCAATGTCAATCGCTGAATATGAAAAGGAATAAAGTCTTGTTATCAAGTGTTATACTTATAATTTCATTTGAAAATGACCTTCATTTGTTTCTTTTCAAATTCATACTACTGGGACGGATATTTCATAAATCTGAATGACAGTTTCAAAGCATTCAAAAAAGCATTTGCTCTGTAGCCTTCCAGAATGTATGGAAGAATGACCTTCAAATGTTCAACTTAGATGCATGTAACATGTACTGAACAAGAGCCAAGTAGTAAATATCAAAACATTAGTACATGATCCTAAACGAGAAGGCTACATACCAAAATTATATTTAATCAAGCAGAAGCATTGCAAATATTCTTTCACTAAAAAGATAAATTTAATTCAAGCTAAACAAGGCATTCGTGTTGTTCTGTCAATTAACAAATCTCAACTCAAGACATTGACAAATCTGAAACTAGCATGCATTAACCCAGCATTAACCCATTTACTATGTTTTTTTGTTGACTGTTAAGTCAGAACATGATAGTTAATATTACAAAGACAATTGCCACAACATATCTAATGCATATTCATATATAATTGTTAATAAATTTGTAATAAGAACATAGGTCAAGGATTCCAGGTTCTATGACATGCATCAGTTCATGGAAACATGAAAATCTTATACATTGATACATAACCGAAACCTTTTCATCAACATGAGATAGTATATATATGCTCTACTCATCAAGAATGTTTTATATTTAATCAAGGACATCGAACATAGTCAGAGTCTAAGAAGTTCAAGTCTCTTACTGTGATGTTTGTGACTTTCAATCATGTGGTTGGATCAATAAGCATGAGACCTATAAACCTGCACTTCTTGGATTTGAAAAACACAAGGAGATAAAGATCATGCTTACTCTTATTAGCTAATTTAAATGTAATGATAGCCTACAAGTGTCACAGCATTACTCCAATGCTTCAAGAGGGCAAGTAACTAGATTCTTTTTTAGTTTCTATCAGGGAGATATAATTTTTGGACAGGAAAACTATAGTAATACCAGCCATGATATTGCATTATGATATATTAAGCAGTTGCATATACCTTTCTTTTCTGAAATATTTTATAGTTTAGCTAAAATTTATAGGCCTTACCACGGGAAAACATGCTCTTATTGTAAAGCATGAATACCGTTCTTTTTTAACTCTTTCATAACATAACTAATATTACAAATTTCTAGGCCTTACTAGGAAAAGGAATTTTTTTAATACATTTCTTAACTTTCTCATAGTATAATTAATATTACAAATTTCTATGCATCAATATAATTTTCTTATTGTAAATAATTGCACATACGTTTAACTATTTATTAGTATAGTTAATCACTGAATTTTGCAACAGGTTCCATTGCTTTGATTTTAAGTGATTATATAAGAACAATATGTCAATGAAAGTAACTATTTTGATTTTGTTCTAGAATTGGGCTTTGATGCTATAAATGAATCCAGGGTCTGAACTTTGTCTTTCAAAATTACTTCAAGGAGCTATTAAAGCGATTGACGGTTTTTAGCAAGGTAGGTTAGAACTATGGAAACCGACATTAATGACTCTAAAGTCCCACTTGTTTCTTTGCCTTTGATTCCAGTCAACAACAAGATTATCCTGATTCGTCTCTATGATTTGCTTTGTGTTTCATTGGCTTGTCGCATAACAGGGAAAGTAATAGGCATCCTTCACTTGCATAGATTTAGTGTGGGGTTGTTATTGTCCATACTGTCAATGATAGTGGCTGCATAGATAGAGGTTAACAGAAAATCCAATGCAAAAGATGGTGGTCCATTAGATGATTCTTCAACTTTGCCAGTAATGTTCTTATCGGTAGGGCTATTGTAATTTGTTCTAGGAATAACAAATATGTTTTTATTGGTAGGGTCAATGGATTTTTTATATACTCAAGCATCTTCTAGAATGAGATCATTGGCTACGGCTCTTTTATGTGTGGCAATCTCACTGTGCTACTTGTTAAGCCCATCATTTATACTATGGTTCAATGTCTTTTTTAAAGGCCAAGTCATTAAAATATGAAATGAAATGAGGCACAATTTTCAATTATCTGAAAAGTAATCCCACCTGTAACATTAACTTTAGTGGCTCAGACTATCAATCGACACTATCTATATAATAACATTGGCCCAAATGTCAAAAACAAAGTACTAATAACATTGAAGCAACACCACCAAAAGTAAACATAATCATTTACTTAGCATTACATGACAAGATTTTCAGTGTTTTCCTTGTCAAATGAACGCTGAGGCACTAGATATTACAACAGACCATTTTTTAGGTCTTTGAAATTTATGCTAAAAAAATTATTTCATGGTGATAAAATTCATGGATTAAGTATGGACAAATATAATCAGAAAAGATTAAAAAAATATAAGCTCATTTATATGTAAAATTATTTTTAATAGATAAGTTGGAAGTTTATATGTTATTTTTTCTTGTACATGAATCAAGCTAAATCAAGACCAAACAAAACTAAAAACATCTAATCAAATCATATTATTTTGTATGATGGAAAATATGTAAATATATTTGCAAAGATGTATTGAATCTTTTTTGCTTATCATATAAAATAATATTATTTCATGTGAAATGATTAGACAAAATATTTGTATGTTATTTATGGCTTCGCATCAATGAAGGCACTTGCTTCATGCCACATCCACCATTTTTACAACCAAGGTGAAATCATAATGGTTTTGTTTTAATCGTGTCAATTACAAGCAAACTGCATTCAGTGTTTAGCTTGGTGCATATGAAATTTATATATCTCTTAATATTTTAGTACCATGTATATATACATATACATACATACATTCACATATACATATACATATAGTTTTATTGGCCAATCAAATTGTTTTGTTTTACGTGATAGAAAATATGTAAACATTTTTTAAAAGTGAATTATAAGTTTTAATGTTGATTCGTCCTAATTGTTGCTGCGGTGTTGGACTACATAATTGCACACTTTGCGTATTTTATTCGCCATTGAATGTTGGATTTGTTCACTTAAGGTGGATTAATGCATTTAATTTTTCATCATTGAATACTGAATTTATTCATTAGAGAACATGGTATTCAATTATAAAGAGGTTACAATTTCAAAATGTTTGCAAAAGGTGGTATATCCATTGACTAGTGAAATTGGTTGCTTGGTAAGTTTTAACTAGGTTGGTGTTGCATTTGTAGAGCACTGCATGTTTACGACCTAAAAATAAGGATTTTAGGCATTTATCAATAAGTTGTTTCTATAGTTGAAGCTTTCTTTAGTTTTTTTTTTTGAAAATCTGGAACAGATTTATGAAACTAAATCATGGATAGTTTGGGCTTTTGTTTTAGATTTTATGGTTGAAATTTCAAGATTTGGCTTAGATTTTTTGCCTTCCAGTTATCATTTTAATCATGAATGCAAATCTATAATAAAGATTTTGTTGGTATTGGGATTCTCTATCTATAACATGGAGCATACTGATAACTTTGATTAAAGTATGTCTACCCAATTAAGAACATACAAAGCTCCTATATATCTAGATTAAAAATCACAGATCCCTTATACATCCAAACAAAGAAAAAGACAAAGTAGCATATATATATATATATATATATATATATATATATATATATATATATATATATATATATTGATATTGTTGGTTTAGACTTATTTTTTTTCCATTTGCAATTATATATGTTCGAAGTTGATCCATACATTTTTTTATTTTAATTTTTTTCATAAGCTATTTTTTAGCAAGACTTTCAAAACCTGTTACAATCGCCAATGAAAATTGCATGCTTTATGGCCTTATTTTTGCCCAGCCAACCAAATAATAAATGAAACAAGACACAATTTACAAGGTCCTAAATGCCTTACCTCCAAAATTAAGCCCAAGCTCATAAAACAAAACAACAAATAATTGTGCAAGACTCTAAAAAATGTACCATAAATAACCTGCACAAAAACAAACAAAGGTTTAGAAATCTATTTGGCTATAGTCGCGACATAACCAACAAATCCTTATTGCCATGACCATTATAGCTGAAACCAATCTTTTCATGGAACTAAAAATGAAATAATTTAAGCTAAAATCTATCAAACTATAATTTATATAAATTTCATAAATATAAAATAGTTCTTCTAGGCGCTTGTATTTGTAGCCTTCTAGTTAGGCACTGTGGAAAAAATGTTTAAAATAGAATGGAAATGGACCTAGCCCTCTCTACTGTTAGGAAACCATGCACTCTACAACTATGTAAAAATAACAAAATACACTTACAGAGATAATTAAACAAACAAATCCTCAACATGCAAGAGACAAAGCACACGATTTACATGGTAAAACCTTAACAAGCTAAAGAAACATTCACGATGCAAGATATCAAGCTTTATTAATTTCAAGATGAACAGATTACGTGCAAACTCACTGTATAGATTACATGTGGACTCCACAAAGATAAATACACCTAATTGGCAAAGCATTGTTAGGATTCCTCCTCCTAAAAATAGAGTGGAAAAATACCATTAGGACTTTTCTTCTAAAAATAAAATTCATCTTCTTAGAAATAGGGGTTTGACTCCTTGATTTCATACCTCGATGGTGCTACCCTCGAACCCTTGCTGGGGGGCTCTATAGGCCTTGGACCCCCTGCGATAATAGTGGGAAGGGGGGTTGCGCCCCGACATACCCCCTTGTAAAAGTGGGTTATAAATCACGCTACAAAAGGGTCTAAAATTTAACTTTGTTATCACATATCTAACAATCTCCACCTTGACAACAATTTCCACCTAACATCTTGCCAACCAACTCATCACCTTTTCTGCAAGCTAAGAGAAGCCAAACACCCTTTTAGCTTCTCTAACAAAACTAGTTTTGTGGACATATATGTGAACCTTTTCAAGTGCTACTTTTCCTTCATTAATCGCCTGTCTGACAAGATGGTACTTTATTATAATATGCTTTGTCCTGATGTGATGAACTAAATTTTTGGCTAAATAAATTGCACTCTGACTATCACATAATACCTTCATTTTGTATTGTTCTCTTCCAAATTCACCCAATAGGTCCTTTAGCCATATTGCCTCCTGATAAGCATGATAGGTAGCCACATATTATGCCTCAGTAGTTGATGTAGGCACAATATTTTGAAACTTTGACATCCAACTAATAGGTCTACCTGCAAATGTAAAAATGTAACCAGATGTTGATCTTCTTTTGTGCAAATCTCCTAAAAAATCAGTATCAACATATCCACAAATAAAATCATCAGTTATATTATAAGTGATGTAATAGTTACTTGTGCCTCGCAAGTAGCGAAACACCCACTCCACTACTACCCAATGTTCTTTACCTAGATTTGCCATATGTCTATTGACAACTCCAATTGCATGTGAAATGTTCGGCTTTGTACATACCATAGCATACATTAAACTTCCTACTGCACTAACATATGGTACATGAGTCATTTAATGCTTTTCTTTGTCACTATTAGGACATAAACTTGAAGAAAGCTTGAATTGGGAAGCAAAAGGGATACTAACTAGTTTCACATACTTCATACTAAATTTGGTTAGTATCTTTTCCAAATACCTTTGTTGTGATAACCAAAGCTTACCATTTTTCTTATCTCTATGTATCCCCATGCCTAAGATTTGTTTTTCTGCTCCTGGATCCTTCATATCAGATGTCCTAGCTAGATGAGCCTTTAAAGTGTTGATTTATGTCATGATTTTGCTTGCTATAAGCATATCATCAACATACAATGCCAATATAATGACTGAGCCATTGTCCAAAAACTTGAAGTAAACACAATGATCATACTCACTCTTAACAAAATTATGGCTCCCCATGAAGGAATCAAACTTCTTGTACTATTGTCTGGGTGACTGTTTCAAGCCATACAATGATTTCCTAAGCTTGCAAACAAAACACTTTTTATTATCTTCTACAAAACCTTCGAGTTATTTCATATATATCCTCTTTTAAATCTCCATGCAAGAATGATGTTTTAATAAAGTAAAGCCACTAATGCTTAACTCGAATTGAAACAAGTTTAACAACTGGTGAAAATATTTCATGGTAATGACTACCTTATTTCAGTGCAATTCCTTTTGCCACCAATCTAGCCCTGTACCTTTCAACCTTTTCATTAACATCTATCTTTCGTTTGTAAACTCATTTACATCCAATAAGTTTTCTGCCTTTTGGAAGTTCTACTAGGTCTCATGACTTGTTCTTAACCAAGGCATCCATTTCCTCCTACATTGCCCTTTTTTATTTGGCACTATCTATATCTTCTAATGCTTCCTGATAATAATTAGGTTCTCCATCATTACAAATGAAAGTAATTAAAATATTAAGACTGTACTTACTAGGAGGATCCCTGACCTGTGTAGATCTCCATACTGATTGTGGGGGTGTTTCCTCATGCTTTGACCTCCACTCTGATTGCTAAGGTGTTTCCTCAAGTTGTTGTAAATCTTCAACATCTTCAACATATTCACCATAAAAAAATGGCTGAATTTTCTTATTTTTAGAATTTGAAGATGGCTCGATTTCAACCTTGACATGTTGATGTTATGGTTCTTATTTTTCTTTCATTTTTGCATCTAATTTTAGAAATGATGATTCATCAAATTGTACATCTCTGCTTATAATGATCTTGTGAGAAGTAGGATCCCACACTCTATATCCCTTAACACCATCTTCTTCACCATAGCCAACAAAGATTTAATTCTTGGGTCTTGGGTCTAACTTTGAATGTTGATTCTTATTAGTACGAGGATAAGCATTACAACCAAAAAATTTCAAATCTGAATAATCACATGGATGACCTGCCCATACCTCCTTAAGGAATATTATAGTCTATTGCAATCGATGGTGAGCGATTTACTAGATAACATGTTGTACAAACTACTTCTGCCCATAAACACTCGTCTAAATTTGCATTGCTAAGAATATTCCTTGTTCTCTCTAGAAGATTCATATTCATGAATTTAGTAACCTCATTTTGTTGCGGTGTATAGCTGGTGGTTTTATGCCTTTCAATCCCAACTTCCTTACGATAGTTTTGAAACTCCAAGGATGTGAACTCACCTTCATTGTTCTTAAAAATTTGATTGACCTGTCAATTTTCTTCTCAACCAAAGCTCTAAATTGCTTAAATACACTAAAAACATCAAACTTTCTTTTCAGATAGTAGACCCATACGTTTTTGGAGTAATCATCTATAAACGTAACAAAATACAATGATCCTCCATATGAAATTATAGGGGATAAACCCCACACATAAAAATGAATATAGTCAAGAATATATTTACTTACATGACTTTATGCACTAAACTTCCATCTACTTTGTTTCCTGAAAACACAATACTTGCATAAATCCAAATCTAAACTTTAAACTAGGAAGTAACTCACGATTTTTTAGTACCTTTAAACCTTTCTTGCTCATGTGGCCTAAATGTAGATGCCATAGATGAATAAGATCATCTATTGTTTTAGATACCATAGTTGCTTGATTGATATTTGCACTCCCTTGCAATATGTAAATGTTCTCATCTTTTAAATCCTTCATTACAACTAAATCACCCTTAGACACATTAAGAGCTCCACCTTGACTTGTGAACTTATAACCTCAAGAATCTAAGTCACTCAATTAAACAAAAAATCATTTAAGTTATGCTACATGTGTTACTTTTGTTGGATTCCTTACTCTACCATCAAACATTTTTATCTTAATGCTATCAATCCCTTCAGTCTTACAAGAAATATTATTTCCCAAAGAACATAACTTCTATCAAAGGTTTGGTAAGAATAAAACCAACTCCTATGCAAACACATGTGATGTGTAGCACCTGAATCCAATAACCATTCACAATGATAAAAGGAAACATTAAAAATAGAAAAAAACATCATCACTCATACCTTCATTTGGTTCTACCTGATTCGCTTCCTTGGTGGAATTTTCCTTTGTTTCACCTTCTTTACTTTTCCAAAAATCCTTCTTAAGATGTTTTGCTTTACCATAATGCCAACACTTTTCCTTACTCTTCCTAGCTTTTGGCTTATATCTAGATATGCCTCTGGAGCATTTCCCTCTTTCTCTAGATATTCCCCTATCAACCATAGCTTTAGGTGTAAAATTCTCTATACTAGATTTTCTCCTCATCTCCTCAGCCAATAATGCTTCCATAATAGAATCATAGCCAATATCATCAGTAGTACTGAAGCTAATAAAAGTTACTATATGATCCCAAGAATCTAGCAAAGTACATAACAAGGTGGTTGCCTTGTTTTCTTCATCCACTTTCACACTGATACTAGTCAACTGGCATAACAGAGTATTAAAAATATTTAAATGATCAATAATTTTCATACCTTCTTTCATTCGTAATGTATATAGTTACCTCTTCAAATAAATATGATTTGTTACAAATTTTGTCATGCACAGGCCTTCTAATCTGGTCCGTAAGCCTGTCGTAGTGTTTTCTCTAGCTATGTTGAAAATAACCTCAAATGCTAAACATAATCATATTTTACTAAGATTTTTTGTATCCAGTTCTTCCCAATCATTATCATTCATTGTCATAGGTTTATTTGCCTTTCCAACCAGGGCTTTGTACAACCCTTGTTACACCAACATATCATGTGTTTAAGTCTCCACAAGTCAAAGTTTTTCTTGCCGTCAAACTTCTCCACCTCAAACTTTGCATTTGTAACTTTCACCATTTGATGCTATAGAAAGAAACACCAAATCCATAACATAGTTGTTGCAGAATAAGAGTAACCTCACTCTAATACCACTATTAGGAAACCACACACTCTACAACTATGTAAAAAGAACATAATGCAATTATAGAGATAATTAAACAAATAAATCCTCAACATGCATGAGATAAAACACATGATTTACATGGTAAAACCTTAGCAAACTAAGGAAACATCCACAGTGCAAGATATCAAGCTTTATTAATTCCAAGATGAACATATTACATGCAAACTTGTTATGTATATTACATACAGACTCCACAAAGATAAATACGCCTAATTGGCAAATCACCATTATGATTCCTCCTCCTAAAAATAGAGTGAAAAAATTCAATTAGGACTTTTCTTCTAAAAATAGATTCTAGTGGAATTCATCTTCCTAGAAATAGGGGTTTGACTCCTTGATTTCATGCCTTGGAGGTGTTGCCCCTGAACCCCTGTCAGGGAGGCTCCATAGGCCCTAGACCCCCTTGCAACAATAGTGGGGGGCATTTCCCCCAACATCTGCCTGTAAAAGTGGGCTATAAAATGTGTCATAAAAGATTCCAAAATTTAACTTTGTTTTCACATATCTAACAATCAACAAAATGCAAATCAGTCTCCTCCAATAACTAGATAGAAAACCATAGATTATGTTGCACTAATAAAGTGTTGTAAACTCTACAAATTCTAATTACAATAATAGGTGAACATTGATAGGACCAAAGTTTCTCAAAGTTCTGACACAACTTGTCAGATTTAAGAGCACACATGATTACCAATGTATAAGCAACTTAAACATGCGGAAATACCCAGAAGAACAAATAACTATCAATGAGAAATAACACAGAAACCGAGAGGCAACACACAATTGTATTCAACTCATTACAAAGGAAATTACAATAAAGAGATCACACTCTTCTCCACCTCTGTGAGGCTTCTTCCTCAAGGGCTCCAAGTAATCTTCCCACTTGAGTAATCTTCTCTCATAGGTCACAACTAACAACTAACACAAGCTGTTGTTCACCTCATTGTACATCCAATACAACCGAGTACGAACCGGTACTCCAAGTAGATCTAACCATGATCTTGCTCCTGATGTATTGTTGTCACCTTGGATCTAGCTCCCCCGCCGATCTCCTTTCTGACCCTCGCATTCACACACCCCTGCAGACCAACCCTGATCTTACTTATCACATGTAGATCTCCTCCATGATCCTGCAACACCCTGCATATCAGACCTGATCTTACATACATGGGGAATCCTACTTGATTCCGCCATGGGAAGAACTCTCCAAGCTCCACACTTGGGTTCTACAAGTTCAACACTTAATAATATAGCCCATGAGTCTATTATATAGATCTCATGCATACACTAATTTAGACAAGCGGCTCAAAGACTTGAACTGGTCTCTAACATGCAAACTCCACGTTCACTTAACTGACTGTCCGTCAACAGTAGTTCTGACCGCCACATGCGATCAACGTCAGTCACTGCCTTCCTAGAGGTGACCGACGCCGGCCGATCTCCTGCCAATGCCAGTTTCCCTTCTGCGCTCCCCCTTACCGACGTTGGTTGTGGCCTGCCGACGCTGGCGACTGTCATGCTCAAAAACCTCCTCCTTTTGTTTGCAACAAGGTGAAGCTTTTAGCTCCACACCCTAACAATCTCACACTTGGAGATAAAGAGCTACACCTATACCCATACCAGTACTCTGTCTAATCTGCATCCTGGCTTGTATTCCTCTTCAAGCTCCCACTTGAAGACAACCCACCACACTCCCTGTGGTGATACACCTGTGTCTGAATTTCTCCATTCTTCTGCCTTGCTATACTCCCACTCAAATAGCAACCCCTGTGAGTAACCTGTAATCAACAACACTTAACAGATCTGAACCACCTGTTAGTCAAGCTCGCTCTGAGAACGTCCAACCTTGATCTGATACCATTTGATAGGACCAAAGTTTTCCAAAGTTCTGACACAACTTGTCAGATTTAAGAGCACACATGATTTGTTATGTTGTGGAGCTAAAAGCTTCACCAGGATGCAAACAGGAGAAGTTACGGAGGATGCAGAGTTGCAAAATCAGTTGCAAGAATAATGGCATCGGTCTGATCAGCCGATGTCAGCCAGATAGCAAGAGGAAGCAACCGGCATCGGTTACCAGTCGGCTGACATCGGTCATGGAGGAGCCGACGTCGGCAGCCTGTGCGAGAACAGGCAGTTTGCATGACGAATCTGAGAGAGTCTATTTTGAGACTGTTAGTTTGCATGTTGAGGGCTAGTCGTAGTCTTGAGTTGCGAGTCTAATTATTGTAATTAGGTTAGTCTAATTATTGTATGCATGAGATCTATATATGGACTCATGGGCTGTATTGTAAATGTGTGCTAGAAAGCCATAGAGCTTTTAGAGAGAGCTAGTGGAGCTCCTCCTAGTTCCAAAGGGGTGCTGAGTGTGTATGATCAGGGAGAGTTGCAAGGTCTGCAAGGTCAAGGAGCTGATCCATCGGGGTACTGGTTGAAGAATCATAAGGACTTGGTGAGGCAAGGACAAGGGTTCTTCAGGGGTGTAGAGATGTCTACATGGTGAGTAAGGTCTAGTGATTTGCAGGTAGCAGAGAGCAGGGGATCTACTTGGAGTACGGTTGTGTACTTGGTGAACTGGCAGCGTGTTACTGACTGGTTGGAGAGGTGAATATCAATTCTGTATTGGAGTTGATTGTTGGGACCGAGAGAGAGAGGGAAGAAGGTCTTGAGGTGTGGCGAACCTTTGAGGTGGAGGAAGAAGTGGCATCTTCCTTATTGTATATTCTTCTATGTATTTAATACAATTGTGTATTGTCTTTTAATTCCTGTGTTGTTTCATATTTCTAGTTACTTATTGATTCTGGTATAATTCCGTGTTTAGTTGCTAATACAAGAAGTAATCACATGTGTTCTAATTGGTAGAGCAAGATCCTGACTCAGTAGGGATCGAAGCATGTTTATTGTTCGTGGTTTCCTTGACAAGTGGTATCAGAGCTTTTGGTTGGGTTACTAACAGGTGGTTTCAGATCTGGTAGTGTTTGTTGATTACAGGTTGCTCACAGGGGTTTCTGATTGAGTGGGAGTATAGCAATGGCAGAAGGAAGTAAGCTACGAATGGAGAAACTGAATAGCATGAATGGTCTGATTGATGGAAAGAAAGAGCAGAGAAAAAGATATTGTTGGTTGGTAGCAGATCAGCATGAAGGAACTGAAGATGCAGATGTTGCAGGTGTTGTTGCACAGGATGCTTTGGAAGGTGTCTTGGATAAAGTTGAATCTTGGATAATAGATTATGTTGCCTCTTTCCATGCAGCCCCAGGGAGAGGAGCTGGTGAGCCTTGCCAAAGAATTGGCAAAGGGGAAGTGAAGCTGAAATTGCAGATGGATGACACACAGTGGTTGAAAGAAGTCATGCAGGTACCAGTCTTGGAGATGAGTCTAATTTCTTCAAAAAATTTGGGTGATGAGAGATGCACTGTAACTCTCACAGCGGACACACTTGAATTAGATGGTGGTAAGAAAGTAGGTATCCTTTATTTATCTACTTATATTGCTGATTCACCTTCTGTTGCAGAGATGTGGCTTCATAGGCTTAGTCACATATGTAGAAGGAGAATGCAGGTTCTGAAGCGAAAGACAAATGTTTTTGACAAGCTAAAGAACTGGAAAGCCTTGGTGTTCATGGAGGAGATGACAGACAGAGATCAGGTGAGAGAACTAAATTATTCTGAGCAGAGCAGGGTTGATTTGATCAGGATTTTGATCCATGGAGAGCTCGCGGGTAAAAAGTTATCACTCACAGACGAACACAGGTACCAGCGTCGGTCACACAGTAACCGACGTCGGCAACAAGAAGACTGATGTCGATCATGAAAGAACTGACGTCGACAGAAAGGATACCGGCATCAGCCAGGGAAACGACGTCGGAAGTCAGGGTCAGTGCAGGGAACCGACATCGGTCGGGAGCAGACTGGGAGATGGCCGAGATCGGTCACTGGAACGGATATTGGGCGGACAGCACGCTGTTAACAAGTCTCAAACGCTCATGTGGAGGTCAGAAAGGGTAAGTGAACCTCATATTCATTGTTCACCTTCTTTATATTGCTTAACTGATGGTCATGAACCAAGAAGATGTGAAGAGGCAATGCAGGTAGAGTCTAGATACAGTGGGAGCTTGGCATGGATGAGGAGTATGAGTCCTTGGAGAAAAACCAAACAGGTACTTGTTGGTAGAGTTGTCAGCTAGAAGAAAGCACTGAGAAACGAAATGGATTCCCATTTTAGAGAAGAGAGTGGATGGATACAAGAGACGGAAGGCCAAGGCATATGGTCTTGAGGAAGCTGCAGGACAGTGGTACAGGGTTTGACAGGTGGATGACTAAGCATGGCTTCAGTCAATGTCAGTGTAACTATTGTGTTTATCTTACCAGGTGGATGATGAGTCATGACATCATCTTGTTACTGTATGTGGGTGATTTACTTGTCAATTTGTACATACAGGTATTTGCTGAACTAAGGGTAAGGTTAGTTCAGAGGTGTGTCATGAAGAATTTGGAGCAGCAAAATTCTTTGGCATAAGAGACATGGAGATTTTATCTCCAGTGGGAGCTGATGTGAAGATGGTGTTGGTGAGGTTCATTACGCAGGATGCAGAATTAGAAAGCACACCAAGGGCTGGACAGTTCAAGCTTAGCTTGAAACAGGGTTCGAAATCACATGAGATCTAGTGTAGGCCTGAATTTTTCCAATCAGTGGGGGTTGTCAGAAAGTATGGAGCCAATTCGGGGAAGGAGTACTGGAGGGCAGTTCAGTGGGACTAGCAGCAAGGATTCTTGTTACACAGGGTCAAGTTCTTCACTACATGGATGTGTAGGTTCGGATATGGCAGGTTACTTGAATGACAGGTATAGCATCACAGTTGCGTGGTGGTTGGTCTTCAGGATGGATCTTGAAGAGGGATACAAGCCAGGGAATAATTTAGATGGTGTACAGGTATAGGTACAAGTGCAGCTATTTATCTCCAAGTGGGAGATTGTTATGTTGTGGAGCTAAAAGCTTCACCAGGATGCAAATAGGAGAAGTTACAGAGGATGTAGAGTTGCAAAATCAGTTGCAAAAATAATGGCGTCAGTCTGATCAGCTAACATCGGTCAGATAGCAAGAGGAAGCAACCGGCATCGGTTACCAGTTGGCCGACATCGGTCATGGAGGAGCCGACGTCGGCAGCCTGTGCGAGAACAGGCAGTTTGCATGACGAATTTGGGAGAGTCTATTTTGACACTGTTAGTTTGCATGTTGAGGGCTAGTCGTAGTCTTGAGTTACGAGTCTAATTATTGTAATTAGGTTAGTCTAATTATTTTATGCATGAGATCTATATATGGACTCATGGGCTGTATTGTAAATGTGTGCTAGAAAGCCATAGAGCTTTTAGAGAGAGCTAGTGGAGCTCCTCCTAGTTCCAAAGGAGTGCTGAGTGTGTATGATCAGGGAGAGTTGCAAGGTCTGCAAGGTCAAGGAGCTGATCCACCGGGGTACTGGTTGAAGAATCATAAGGACTTGGTGAGGCAAGGACAAGGGTTCTTCAGGGGTGTAGAGATGTCTACATGGTGAGTAAGGTCTAGTGATTTGCAGGTAGTAGAGAGCAGGGGATCTACTTGGAGTACGGTTGTGTACTTGGTGAACTGGCAGCGTGTTACTGACTGGTTGGAGAGGTGAACATCAATTCTGTATTGGAGTTGATTGTTGGGACCGAGAGAGAGAGGGAAGAAGGTCTTGAGGTGTGGCGAACCTTTGAGGTGGAGGAAGAAGTGGCATCTTCCTTATTGTATATTCTTCTATGTATTTAATACAATTGTGTATTGTCTCTTAATTCCTTTGTTGTTTCATATTTCTAGTTACTTATTGATTCTGGTATAATTCCGTGTTTAGTTGCTAATACAAGAAGTAATCACATGTGTTCTAATTGGTAGAGCAAGATCCTGACTCAGTAGGGATCGGAGCATGTTTATTTTTCATGGTTTCCCTGACATGATTACCAATGTATAAGCAACTTAAACATGCGAAAATACCTAGAAGAACAAATAACTATCAATGAGAAATAACACAGAAACTGAGAGGCAACACACAATTGTATTCAACTCATTACAAAGGAAATTACAATAAAGAGATCACACTCTTCTCCACCTCTGTGAGGCTTCCTCCTCAAGGGCTCCAAGTAATCTTCCCACCTGAGTAATCTTCTCTCATAGGTCACAACTAACAACTAACACAAGCTGTTGTTTACCTCATTGTACATCCAGTACAACCGAGTACGAACCGGTACTCCAAGTAGATCTAACCATGATCCTGCTCTTGATGTATTGCTGTCACCTTGGATCTAGCTCCCCCGCCGATCTCCTTTCTGACCCTCACATTCACACACCCCTGCAGACCAACCCTGATCTTACTTATCACATGTAGATCTCCTCCATGATCCTGCAACACCCTACATATCAGACCTGATCTTACATACATGGGGAATCCTACTTGATTCCACCATGGGAAGAACTCTCCAAGCTCCACATTTGGGTTCTACAAGTTCAACACTTAAAAATACAGCCCATGAGTCTATTATATAGATCTCATGTATACACTAATTTAGACAAGCGGCTCAAAGACTCGAACTGGTCTCTAACATGCAAACTTCAATTGTATTCAACTCATTACAAAAGAAATTACAATAAAGAGATCACACTCTTCTCCACCTCTGTGAGGCTTCCTCCTCAAGGGCTTCAAGTAATCTTCCCACCTGAGTAATCTTATCTCATAGGTCACAACTAACAACTTACACAAGCTGTTGTTCACCTCATTATACATCCAGGACAACCGAGTACTCACCGGTACTCCAAGTAGATCTAACCATGATCCTGCTCTTGATGTATTGTTGTCACCTTGGATCTTGCACCCCCACCGATCTCCTTTTTGACCCTCGCATTCACACACCCTTGCAGACCAACCCTGATCTTACTTATCACATGTAGATCTCCTCCATGATCCTACAACACCCTGCATATCAGACCTGATCTTACATACATGGGGAATCCTACTTGATTCCACCATGGGAAGAACTCTCCAAGCTCCACACTTGGGTTCTACAAGTTCAACACTCAACAATACAACCCATGAGTCTATTATATAGATTTCATGCATACACTAGTTTAGACAAGCAGCTCAAAGACTCGAACTGGTCTCTAACATGCAAACTCCACGTTCACTTAACTGACTGTCTGTCAACAACAGTACTGATCGCCACAGGTGATCGACGTCGGTCCCTGCCTTCCTGGAGGTGATCGACGCCGGCCGATCTCCTGCCGATGCCGGTTTCCCTTCTGCGCTCCCCCTGACCGACGTCGATTGTGGCCTATCGACACCGGCGACTGTCATGCTCAGAAACCTCCTCATTCTGTTTGCAACAAGGTGAAGCTTTTAGCTCCACACCCTAACAAACATAAAGAGGGATATAAAATCATACATAAAAAAATATTCATGTTGCATATAATCATGCATTAATTCATGTTAAATTTGTTTGAAACTATTGAATTTGGTTTAAAGAAACTGTTGAACATTCATGAAAACAAGATATAGATTACAGTTAGGCAAAATAACCAGGCACAATAAAGTTCAACATTCTAAAACAACAATGGCAATACATAATCATATGCACAATAGAGATACACATTTATTTTCAAATCCAAATGGATACAATACAACCCACATTTGAAATGAACAAAGTTCAAAATCTTAGAGAGAACAAAGCTCAAAATAATAGACAATTACACTAAAAATCTATGATGAGGTCACCCTTAAAACATGGTAAATATCAAATGATATTTTCATTGATATATGGGCTAAGAGCCTATGAATGCAACTATTATGAACATAGTTTATGAAGTGACCTTGTCTAACTGATTTATAAATCAAAATATGAATTTTAAATGCAATAATTTCTCAGGAAAAATATCATTAAAAACTATTGTATTCAAGGCATCTATTGATGGCCACATGGTTTGGTTGCATTCTAATATTTCTCTATCCAAATTTCTTTGAACAATATATCCCTTAAAAAATTAAGGATTGCAAAAACCTAAAGTCTTTAAGAATATGAACTCTATAATGTTACCAATTTTGTGAACCTGGGAAGTTTGTTGATCACATACTCCAACTTAAGTTTGCAATCCCTGATATCCATTTATATCATTGAAAGCCCAAGCACAACCAACATTTAGGGCATGGGTTCCAATTTAAAAAAAACTGAGATAAGCTTCTATCTCTATTTTTTGACTAGATGTTACTCATATCACCTAATTTGCATTGAAGTTATTCAAATACAAAGACTTGCCATCTAGAACAAAGTTTTTGCCTAGTGTGTCGATAAATTATTTTGTAGGTAGTCATAGGAATCAACTGGGATAAGGTGAAACAACAAAAATATCAAGCCAAAGTAAGATTTGGGATAAATCCATTCATGGTATCAGTTCTTTTGTCATCTAACACCTTTGGAAAATGTTCTACTACGACAATCCATAAGAGTAGGTTTTGAGGATATATGTAACTTTGATTCTATATCTATGTAGTTCCATTTATTTGTAAAATAAGAATTCATTGTAATTTTGGGATAATTTACGGTATGGAAAAAATCAAATTCATAGGAAGCAACAATGAAAGGAAGAAAATATAGTCATAAAAAATCCCATTATTTAAACAATTAAGATAATTTGATTAAATGAATTAATTTTTTGAGTGATGCATCTCATATTACTTCAAAGAACAGAGAAATTACATCAATTTTACAATGACATTATGACATGGTTGCATTGGAGGCCAATGACTTATGGGGCAAGGTTATTATTTGATTTTTTTATTTAGATTCGATGAGGTAGAGGGTTTAAATTCAAGCTCATTCTTTTTAAGCCCACGAGTTGAAGCCTAGCTAGGCAGGAAATTGATAACAGAATATACACACTACTTTCTGGACGTAGTAAATTTTGATAACCAAGGAATTAAACCTACATGCAAAAGTCAATACCCAAACCCTACCAAGGACAAAAGACCAATAGTCTCACATCTATGTACCTGTTAAGAGAATTAGCTCTAAATATATTGTCAAATATGCATAATAAATTTTCTTTTTTCTACAACTTTGTATTTATTTTTTGGCTTGTGTTTATATGGGATCTATGATTTCTAATCTGGGTTTATAGGAGGTCTCTATATTTTGAATTAGGTAGACACAATTGAATCAAACTTTCAATACGCTACATGCTACAAATATAAACCACCAATGTCAACATAATCTTTGTTTTAAACTAAATTTCTAATTAAAATGGTAATTGTGGGACAAAAAACCTACGCTTGATCTCAAAATATCAATCAAAAAATTTAAAAAAATCCCAAACTTCCCATGATTTAGCTTCAAAAAGATATTCTAGATTATCAAAAAATCTAAAGAAAGCTTCGACTATTGAAACAACTTACAGTGAATTCATAGAATCCTTTTTATAGATCACAAATAATAAGCACCCTACAAATGCATCATCAGCGCACTCTTTACAATGCAACAAGTGACCAATTTCACTAGTCACTAGATGTGCCACTTTATGCAAACATTGTGAGATTGTAACCTCTTTATAATGGAATGCCATGTTTTATAATGATTAGATACAACATTCAATGGTGAAAAATCAACTGCATTAATCCACACTGTGTCAACAAATCTAGCATTTAATGGTGAATAAAGTCTGCATTGCGTGTATTTATGTAGTCTGGCGTCAAAGTAGCAACTAGGATGCACGAGCATTAAAAATAATTGACTATGGTTGTATCCTCACTGTTAAAATGATAGATTTGACAAAGTCACTACCTTGATTGACGTGAAACTAAGAATAACATACAAATATTTTATCCAATCAACTCTCACAAAATAATATTAGTTTATACGCCTTTATAAAATATTTACATATATTCTAACACGCAAAATAATGCCATTTGATTGGCCACCAAAATGACTAATTCTAAATTAAATCAAAATGAATCCAATAATCTATTGTTTGGGACTAATAAATCATAAGATTTTATAATCTTGTAATTTATTTCTATGAATTATAAGGCCTCTTTCACCACATTTGAGTTTAAAAAGGCCATAAATGTAAATATAGCTTGAGTTAAATATTGAAATATTTACATAGTGGTACATTATCTTGGAATTATTTTTTTTGGCTTACGCATGAGAGATAGATGGTATCTTGTAGTGTCCCATTATTAGACTAGCAGTTGCCCCAAAGGTGCAAGCAAAGTTGGAGGAATTGTAATTATTTTTTCAATTATATCTGATAAATATTAATATGATATATTATACTTTTCAAATGTATTCTATTATCTATTTGTATATGTCCAATTAAAATGAAACGATTAAATAAAACAAACAGTCGTATAAAACAAATCATAATGTAAATTGACAATTGATTTTAATTAAAGCATTTTTATAGAAGCAATCAAAAGATGACCTCTTGTAATAGGACTAATTTATACAATTGTGTTGTATATTAAATATCCTTTATAGATGTGTACAATATGCTAAATGCTTATATATGTGTACAATATCCTCTGCTTATAGCATTTTAATTTAATGATAAAGAACAAGAAGAAAGAAACTATATTCAGTGATCCATTCACACATGATATATGGTCATCCATCATTATCTGAACAAGTTACAATATGTATTATTGAAATAAACTATTTTACGGTCATACCCGAAGCCTATACAAATTAACAACAAAATTTAATGTTGATATGAACTATTTTCTCACCATTTCTAAAGCTTATATAAGGTAATGGCATACAGTCATCTACAGATTTGTCCAAAATAAAGAATCTTGTTTCCCCAGTTCTTTTAAAGAATAAGAATGACCAAAGAAAAGCTTACATTCTCCAACAAAAATCGAGCACAACAACATATTATAGGTAGCTAGGTTTCACTTCTCTTTTATACTTTTTATAGATATTTTAAATATATTTATTCAACAAAAAATTATATATATTAAATTTTAAAAATTTATATTAAATTTTATGAATATTATATTGATCACTAATTTTTGTAATTTTTTAATTAATTAGTAATAAATGTTATTTAAATTAGTTGTATTAATATATTTATAAAAAAATAAATTTTATTTCACACAAAAGTCTTAATCTTAATATAATTAATTTTCATGTAATTCTTCAATCCAGTGAAGGTGATATCCTCCACTAAACACCCCGGATATACCTTTCCATCAATTGCCGATATGGCAGCTATAGCTTCCTCAGTATTAAAGGTGACAAAACCAAAGCCGCTTGATATGCCACTGTCTCTATCCACGATTACCCTTGTTGTACCAATATTGTAAATTTTAAAATAATCAGCATGATCCAGTAATAAATTAAATTCCAATAGTCTTTGTTGATTCATACCTTGACACACCTCACCAAAATCACTGAAATCTTCTCTCAAGGATGAATCATCTACTCCCCAAGAAAGCCCTACAAAGTTACTCAAATAATAAGCAAACATCTTTGACATCATTGGATATCAAAAAGAACTAAAAGTTAGAATAGGTTGCAAGTCTTGAAAATACCTCTTACAAAAAAATTTAAAGATGACATAAAGTGTACCCAATCATGAAACTCTTTATTGTAAAATTACTAATGTGAATTCAGTAAGAATTAGGTGAACAAGTGGATCGTAGTTGCACCATGACATTAACATGGCATACAAATTTTGACAAATATCCAATGCACAAAAGCATTTCTATTTTTTTGACACCATAGTAGGTGTGACACTAAGAAATCTGGTTGATTATTTACATGTGAATGTATGCTACAGGCGTGTCATTTTCACCATCACATATACAAATCAAGGTGGATATCACATTGCATCTACATCCACTAATCGAGTCTCGTTCCCTTCCCTTTCCCAAAATGAAAACACAACCAACAACAGGAGTACAAACAACTACACAGTCATGACAAATGCACAATGAGTCTATTTGGTGAACGAAGATGTGGGGAAGGCCGCATGCGAGAATGAACATAAAAGGTCATTGCCCAATACTCCCTTGGCTCCAAATTTAGTGTTTATATCTAAAAAAGGAGATCTCGATGTTAATCCATTTGAGATAATGAGCTAGCGTTAGAATGACACAAAATGAATATGCTTTTCTTTGTCTCATATGAAATGAATCCTAAGGCTTGCCCCATCTGTAATAAGCCTACGATTGAATATTTGAGTTCACATATTTGATTCTAGTTTTATCTTATAAACAAATCCTAGGACTTACCCCATTTGCAATAAGCTTCTGGATAAGAAGAAAATGTGATTGCTTTATTAATTCTTGTTAATTATATTACTCAAATACAATGAATTATGATTGTTTTATTATTTTTATTAATTAAGCTGGAAGCTTCTACGGTGAGGCAAAACCTCAATTTCATCTCACATGAGGAAAAAAGGAAGAATTTGTTGTTTGCTTCCATTGGCATGCTGACACAGGGAGGTAGACCAGTCTTTTGCAGACTACTGGTATTATGTTAAATGGTTTACAGCTTGTAGATAATGATAGAAACACTATGTTCACGTGGATGATGGTGAAGAAGCTGTGTGTGGAGGGTGGTTTTGCCAGATCATCTGCATGGAAGAAGATGACATGGTGGTAGAGATCCTATATATACGATCCCCTTCCATTTGGTGGAATAAATTTATGAACCGGACCTGGTCTGGTTCAAAAATATGTTCTACCAAAGTTTTCCTGTTTTGTCTTCTTAAATTACTTCGACCCTATTTTATTTTCTTAAATTGATTCAGCCTAGAATCACATATTTGTATGAAATTTATAGTAATTAATTTTTTAAAGCAAGGAGGCTCTTGAACTCTTTGAAGTATTGTAGGACTTTGGTGTGAAATCAAACTATGTTACCTTTGTTAGTGTCCTGTCTGCCTACTGTCATTTGACTTCATCAAAATATGCCATTTAAACCCGTTGTTGTGTGGAGGTGTTTGCTTGGTGTCTATAGAATTTAAAAGAATATAATCTTTGCATACTCTTCCATATACAACACCTCCAACATAATTAGCAGGCTAAGACACCGTAACCTCATGCAGCGCTTGGGATGATGTCATGCAAAAAGTAAATTATTCCTTGTTTACGAGTTTGTGCCCATGGAATTTCTCTCTAGTTATCACTTATTTTAGAAATTTAGAGACCAACATATAAACTATGCTTCCAATTCCCTATGCAAATCAATAGACAAGACAAGACAAAATAAAATATATTCTCTTAAGCAAAACTTTGAACTGAAGTGAGATGAGTTTTTAGAAAAAACTTATTGCCTTGGGATTGTCTGGATGGGTCAAGTGCTTCAACCTGATACGGAGTATAACCTCGATGATTTTCATTTCTTACAACTTTCATATTCTCTTCTCGTAGAAGCATTAAAAAACTCCAACTTTTCTCAAATACTTTGTCAAATAGATTTCCATGATTGACTATAATAAAAAAGTCATAATCAATACATACTTGAATTCATGTTCAGCATTTCATAGCTGAACATTATTACACCAACTTAAAAACCAAAGCATGGCATGCCTTTAAATATTAAACTAATTTCAAAAACAACTAATGTTGTTTTTACCTTGCGAATTTGTGCAGCAATTGCTTGTTGATCTGGATTGGAGAGGTTGATGAATGCAAGCTGCAATGACTCATTGTAGGGACAATCCACAAATGGCATTGCCAATTATTTTCCCCTCTTTTGACTCCTAATTCTTTCCAATTATCTTACACAGTCACTACACAAAATGTTGATGCTCAAAATTATGAAAACTGCTTGATTTCCTTCGAAGCTACGTGTCAAGCTAGGCATCTTTTTAATGACAGGGGTGTAACATCCCACTTAAAGGATCATCATTTGAACTACACGTGTTTAGCATTTCTTTTATGTCCACTCCATCTAAACCTACATGGAAAGGAATTTGATTTGTTAATTTTGTATTTATTAAAATATAATATAATATATAATATATTAAAATATATATTGTAATATTATAGTATAATATATAATGTATTATAATAATATAATATATTAAAATATATAATACATTATATTAAAATTTACTATAATATATAATCTATTAAAATATATACTATAATATATATTCTCTTACATCTTTAGATTTTGTCAAGGACAAAAAATAAAGACATGTTTCCCAAGCCCTAGTTGTAGGGAATCCGTTAGGTTTCAACGGAATATCTAGGCAACTTTCTTTCAAATCTTATTCGGCCTTCTGTATTTCAAAAAAATGCCTATCTTTCATGATTTTGAAGATCTAATAATCAGAAAGGCATAAAATTACATGCTATGACAATGTACAACAACAGATTTTTAAACATGAAAATATTGTGAGGGCCCTTGACTTAAAGGTACGGTCTCATAGAACCGAAAGGGCCGTAGCTCTTTTCAAAAATCTTGTCAATTTTGGTGTGTTATGCAACTTTTACTACAAATTTAAATGTCTTAATCGTCATACATAATTGTACGCAAAGGAAAATTTGCATCTCTAAGTGGAACCACTTAAGTAAAAGGTATTCACCTCCTATTTAGCTTTTATTTTGTAAAATGAAGCACCACAAAAACTTGAAGCTTTAATAGGGGAGAGTGACCAATTATTATTAGAATGGGTTTAATAGATGTGATGTTTGTTATGAAAGGAATCTAATTATTGTTTATATAATACTTATTTATTTATTATGGAAATCTATATCAGTTGGACCCTCAAAATGACATGCCTTATGTGCTGCCATCAAACTTATATGATGCAGTTCGTAGGTGGGATGAGAAGCAAAATGTGTAGAGAATGATGAAATAAAGAGGAGTAAAAAGACACCTGGAGATATTCCCGTTGGCATGAGATGAGGGCTTAACAAGATAGGCCTTCATATTATGGTTTGTTCCCTCTGTGGGAAAAACTTATGTATTTGTGTTCTACTTTCAGAATTAGTAGTGGATTTAAAGTGGAAACTAGAGCATTCTCTATGGATCCCATCTATTTTTCAACGACTTTTACACTAGGGTAGACAACTTCAAGATTCTTCCCCTTTGACTTTATATAAATGTGATTCAGTATTAGACCACTTTATTAGATGAATCAGTCATTTGGAAATTTGTTAGACTTTGGCCAACTACTTCGACATTATATCAGTGGGTTTATTCGACTTGGTCAAACCACTCTGAGAAAAGTATGCATGGTTGAGTGGTTGAATTCCAAGAGAATCAAGTCTTTCATATCTATACGAGAGGAAGAGGTGTCTCTCACCATTCGTTCAGTGTGGGAGATGTCTGGTTGAGGTACAATTCTTGTTAACCTTACCAAGATCCTTTGCTCCCTTACACAGGCACTCATATGGTGAATTCTCTCTAACAAGAAATATGATTCTGACGAAGTCATCTGGTTGGTAGCAACAACAACAAAGGCAAAGAAATCTGAGAAATGATATCACATATAACAAAGATAGTGGGAGATTTTAACATGAGGGAACCTCTGACTTTTCTTGCACCATAAGGGCAACTGCTAGTTATATTACTCGGATACACAAGGATATATTTTTCATACTTTTAGGAGAATGACTTTCCATATAATTTTTCAATGAGTTTTTCACAAATGGAATTCTAAAGAAGCATGGAAATATTGGACAGATTGGCATTGGTTTTAAAAAAATGCAATTTACCTATCTCCCTAAGAATAACAACGGTCACCAGTGACAATTCCTACTATAAAAATTGATGTTAATACTAAAATATAGTTAACATATTTAAAATAATAGTTTTTGTCTAAACAAATATTTATCATTGTTAATGTCTAAACACATATTTATCATTGTTAATGTCTAAACACATATTTAGCACTGTTAACAACTTATTTATGTCTATGTATAGTCAAATGTAACTCACAATATACGATGATCACTGGCATTCACATGTAAATCATATTCAACTTTTCTTACCATGGAATTGGTTTGGGCCACACGTCGTATTTTCACAAAACTTCACTTTACGCAATTTTCTTTTAGACTTAATGACTGCGAAATTATGAGAATGTGATGTGTGGAATATGCTTTTCTTTGTTTCATATGAGATGAATCTTAGGGCTTGTCTCCTACGTAATAAGCCTCCAGCTAACTAATTAGAAATTGGGAAAATGTGTGATTATTATCCATAATCATGATGATGTATTACTTCATTATTTATGTTCATGTTATTTTATGCTAATCTTTGGTAATGTTTTAGTTTATTTATTGTTTGCAATTTTATCTTCCCTGAAGGACATGTGGTCAACTATCTCACATCAACAAATCTTGTTGGTGAGGTTGTTTTTTGCAGTGTGTTTTGAATATGTATATATTGTATTTTTTATTTTAAAAATGGGTATTGTGTAATGTGTGTTTTTTTTTTTTAAATTTTGAAATGGGTATTGCATTTATTTTTGAATGTGTAAAGTTGATTAAGGGTATTATGTGAGCGTAAAAAAAAATGACACACACTAACGATGTATTACTTCATTATTTATTCTCATGTTATTTTATGCTAATCATTGGTAATGTTTAGTTTATTTATTGTTTGTAATTTTTTCTTCCCTGAAGGACATGTGGTCAACTATCTCACATCAACAAACCTTGTTGGTGACGTTGTTTTTTGTAGTTTGTTTTAAATATGTATATATTGTGTTTTTTATTTCAAAAATGAATATTGTATAATGTTTTTTTTAAAAAAATTTTGAAATGGGTATTGCATTTATTTTTGAATGTGTAAAGTTGATTAAGGATATTATGTGAGTGTAACCAAAAAAAATGACACACACTAATGAAAATTATAATGGGTTTTATAAACTGCTTATTTTTTTAAAAGAGGGTACTATGGGTGAGGGATAATTATAATGGGTTTTATAATCTGCTTATTTTTTTAAAGAGGGTATTGTTGACCAAATTTTGACCCTGCAGGTCAAAATTGAGCACCCCTATATGAAAATTTGGCCTTTAGATCTTTTAAGGGTAACTATCATGTCATAGAGTGATCTCAAGTTTATTCAACATAATATGAATTTTATTAGCTTTGATCAGTTTGTTGTCTAGGTCCTTTTACTTTCTTTGAGTCATGCTAACAGGTCTGAGCAAAGTTTAAAGAACATTTTCAAAGTGCCAGATCTTGCACATGTAGTAGTTGCAAAAGAAGTTGATCATGTGGGTTTGTTCATCCTGGTTCAAAGTTCTTGTGTACTAAGTCTGAGGTCCTTCACCGAAGCACAAGTAAAGTTGTTCATGTTTAAAGACTTGCTTCAAAAACATTTATGGACTTAGTCATTTGAGCTCGGATGTTCACTTTGGGTTTATCTTGGTCTTCAACATCAAGTTTTCCTATTATGTAAAATTCCTTCAGAGATGTTCCATACAAAGCCCACAATAAAAGTACAAGTGTTCATTCTTTCAGAGTTTTTGTTTTAGGTTTTTTGTTTAAGTGTCAGGAATTATTTCAGACATTTTGTCTAATACAATTTCCCTGAAGGACCTTTTTTGGGCTAAGGGACCATTTAAGAAAGCCGAAGGGGTCATCTTCATTTTTTTGAAGGGCACTTTTCGCTCAATTCAAAGTTTTTGAAGGGACAATTTTCCTTTCGGAAGGGTCATTTGTAAGAACTCTGAAGGTCCATTTCAGAAAAGTCAAAGGGGTCATTTTCATTTTCTTGAAGGGCACTTCATCTTTTCCGAAGGACACTTTGTAATCCTACAAAAGGGTACCGTTTTGGAAAAATGGTCATTTGCAAAGTTTCTGAAGGGTACCCCTTAGTGAAGTGAACCAAATACAAAGCTGAAAGGACACTTTCAAGATTTTTAAAGGACCAAACAAAAACCCTGAAATATTTCTTTCAGAAAGTTTGTTTGAATGATTTCTTTAGGAGAAAGTCTGAAGGATAGGTTCACAAAAAAGTTCGAAGAAAATAGAAAGAGTGCATAAAGAAAAAAGCTTGAAGGAATTCTTTCGAGAAAAGCGGCCGAGACAAATCTTTCAGAGGACACATTTGAAGCCAAGTGCCCCAAAAAGTTCCTCAAAAGACATCTTGCAAGCAAAAGTGTCCCATGCAGAGGTTCTAAAAGGACACTTTCAATGATTCAGAGGGCACATTCCATAGTTAAAGATCGTTTGGCAAAAGTTTGAAAGAAACTTAAGTTTGAGGAAAATGTTTCGAAGGAATAAGGAAGGTGATGGCCCCACAAACGTCAACTTTAAAATGCATAAAATAGCCGTTGGAGTCAAAAAATCTTGGTGGGAACTTGAGGGCAAATATGGAGATAAAAAATGGTAAGATCCTGAGCATTTTGTGCAGGAAAAACAAGTGAATAATATACAGGTCGATGGTTCAGGTCATTGTTGAAAGTTGATCAAACCAAAAAGCTCCCATGAAATCGATGAACACAGGTGTCCATAGGATGGTTGGCAGTTAGAAAGGGTATTCTCTAACTATCATGATGAGTCTCATGCCCATTTATCAGTGCTATGTGTTAGTTTCCGCATTTTAAGTTTCAAATGCTCCTGGATAGTTTATGATAGAGGCAGTTACCTGTGCAAATTTTGGAGGTTTTACGCCACTTTTTGCCATTCTTATGACTAGTTTTGAATGAGTAGACTCATGACATGACATGGCTCATCTCACCCCTCTTTTACATGCAATTATAACTAATATTCTCAATGTGACACATGTTTGAGTGACCTTTGGACTTCCCTTGATTCCTTTCTCAAAAGCTATATATATGCATTCTTTTGACTCTTTGAGTAGCCTCCACTGGTTATTGGAAAAACTCTGCCCAGATTTGTACTTGAAGAACTCTTGAAAAAATATACAAGTGTTGTTGCTACTCGTATGATGTAATATTGAGTAATGACTTGAATCTTGTTGGTATAGTCTAGTGAAAGATTATCTTTTCTAGCTTGTACTCTTGATGGTCTACCAATTTGCAGAAAGAAGATTATTGTAGATCTTTGCTAGTATTCTTTTCTAAGTGTAGAGATATCCTAGAAATGGTCCATGATTGTATCCTTCTTTGGAATCATTCATTCCCTTCCTAAGAATCATATACTTTCTTGAATCTAGCATATGAAACATTGATGTAGTAATGAATCCTAAGTTGCGAGTCTTATGTGAGAAACGCCTTGTTTGTCTTTAAGTAGTGGTTTTAGTCAATTGGGAGGACATTATACATTGGTGCATCGCCGCTTAGTTTCTTAGTTTTTTTCCTTAACCCTTTTCATACACAATTGTTAAGTTAGAGAGAGAGCTTTAAAGGTGCATCAAGGGGAGCTAGCCCCTTATCTAGAGATTCATCTCAGTAAAAGTGTCACCCACAGCAAGAGAGATGTTTCCATTGTGCCACTTAGATGAGGAGAGCTAAGCATCTCCTCAAGAGTGTGAATCCAAGTGACAACATCTACTATGGATGAGGGATAATTATCACCCCACTAATGCCATGATTAGATTGGAAACTATGAAATGCATGATCATAATTCAGAACATAATGATGTAGTACTCTATTATTTACATTCATACTATTTTGTGAGTGCAACAAAAAAATGATACATAACCGTGAAAATTATAATAGATATTTTGGGTATTGTGAACTTTTTTAATGAACAAAGTTAAAGGGTATTATGTGTAAGTAAACTTAAAGAGTGTTTGATGGAATTTGTGACCATTCGCCACTATAGATAAGGAAATATATGATGGTATGATTAGTTATAAGTGCAACTTAAACAATAAATAAAAGATAGGTTTTGTTGCATGTGGTTTTTTTTGTTTCATATATAAGATGAGTTTGAAGCATGTAGGTTGTACTGACATTATGATCATGAATCAATCATAGGATTCATAGTTTTTAGTTGATCATGGGATTTACAAATGTTTACAGTTTCACATCTATGTTTGTGGTTACGATCTATCTCCTATACATTTTTTTTGGTACCATTTTGGGACTTCAATCCAGCCATTCTTTTAATTCCCCTATTTTTCATCAATTTACTTTCACTTCAAAAGGAGTATTTTTGTTTCAAATTATCCTAATCAAATATTTTCATGTGATCTAAGAGAACCAAAGAAACACATCCACATAACCAACCCAAGTTTTGGTGGCATTCCGATGATAAAGTCTAGGACTTTTTAAAGATAGCCTTCATGACTAAAGAAGGTCAACCATGCACACATAATGATCAACTATAGATACAATGTAATAAGAGTCACTCAAGTGATTTAAGTCTGGATGGTTATCGTTGTCACCAATCCTCATATTGATTGTTAGCTCTTATTCCAAGTCTTCAGAGCTAACAATCATCTCCATTGATGGTGAAAAGAGAGTATAAATCTCTAAAATAATATAATATCTTATTCATATTCCCACCTTTTTTAATAGATTCATAATGTGTTTTCCTTTGCAACCAGTATTATCAAATAAATAGTTGTTAGATTGTGAATTGGTTATGGGATTTAAAGTTTTCAGTTGATTGACGAGATCTATATAATTTCACTATTTTGAGTGGTTTTTGGACATGTAGTTAAGAGGTAAACAATATGATATTATTTATTAGGAAATGGTCAAAAAAAAATTATTTGGTTTTTTATTTGTAAATTTGGTGATGCAATAGGAAATGTTCTCTATCTAATTATTGTAAATGGAGACTTTAGATTGTTTGAGTTTAAATGGTAACCCGGTATTATTTTACGCTTATACAAAGCCTAAATCTAAATAAATTATACCCTTAGAAATTGTATAATTGATTCTTCAACCATTCTTGTTGCCAAACATATACTTTGCATGGTCTATCATGTCAATAAGATGGTATTAACATATGTATTTTTTGCTTATATGCAATAGTGCCAACAACCAAACAATCCCCCAAATGTTGCTCACAATAAAGATTTAATGGTGAATAAGCAAAGTAAACTTACATATTAGACAAACAAAGATGGCATGCATTGTAAATTTTTAATTCAATTTAATAGTGTAGATTAACTAGCTAAATGGAAAGGTGTATCCAACACCTATTTAGATGGTATTCACAAAAGTCAATAGTTTTTCTTAGATACTCTTTTCCATTTAAGTAAAACGTACATTGTGAATACTATTTAATTATATTAAGAATGTACATATTTGTTATCAACTATCATTACACTAAGAAGACCTATTATGAGATTACAAGAATATATACATATAACAATATGCATATTTTAATAGGAATACAATTTATACAATCCCAAAACGTAGGAACATTATTTTGAACTTTTTAAAACATACAATCCTATTAGCCCAAACACTTGATATTATTGCATGTTACACAGAAAATATAGTATAACTCTCAATATTATGGCACACTACATGGAAAATATAGTGTAATTATTAGTATTATTGCACGTTACATGGAAAATATAATATATACATTGATACAAAATTATGTCATGCACAAATCCAGTGAAAAGACATCCAACGTGTTGAATGCGCGATGCATCATTCCATTGAGTGACATGTAAGTTAATTAACAGTTTTCACTAGTTCATATGTAAAATCATGTATATACACACAAATGATTGTATTTACATAGCTATACATATATGTATACAGACAAGTTTATGTATACACAAATAAATAAATAGTCATATATACACATAAATTTACTGGATTAACAAAGAGTTTAATTAGGTTGTTGGATAGCTTGTTCATATGATTTATCGATGACATTTATTTGAATGGGTTCTAAGATAGCTTTTTCATATTATACATGGTGTATTATGTAAATCATACTTATGTATAATAGGAATCAACACTAAAAAAACTCCCAAATGCAACAATGTTAGAAGATGGCATGCATAAGAAGATTCAATTTTATTAATGGGCATGGTTAGCTAAGCACTTTTGAAAGGATTTTTAAAATGGGAGGTGTCATATGTGGTATATCAACAACTCAAATTAATTCCATGTGTGTAGTCAATCGATACATATATGTCATGCCATACCATATCACAGACCATAAGATGCAGTATTCCATTTTATATAAATATTTTATATGTATTTTTCCGTCTTCCATTATGTATAAGTACCATATATATATATATATATATATATATATATTCATCCTCCATTTTGTACAAATACTATGACTTACACTATTTATCATGCTAATGGAATAGTACGAAGGCAACTTCATTGTTTCCATTGGTTCATATGTGTAATTATATAAATATATCTATATGTACATTGACACATATTTGTATTATACATATATAAATATATTTGTGTATAAACATATTTACATAGATGTATATTTGCACTAAATACCCATATGACTTTTTTTACCAAAAATAAAATAGTTAGCACAGAGTATAAACACATGTATAAGATACTCATAAACATTTTAAGAAATGTAGATTACTCAATTAAACCATTAAAAACACATGATATATATCATTATAATTTCAAGAGAATGATCTATATTTTTTGAAATGTTTTAGTATATTATAAATGTTTTATATTCCATCTATTTTTTAAATGAGAAATTATTTACACAGGTATTTCCTTGTTGTTTATTGTCATTCTCAAAGTAGACTAGGGGAACTACATGTGCCCCGATTTTGTGTGTGATTTCGCACACATATATATATTCCAACCCAACACAATGGGCACACACATTATGATAGGTGTTTTAGGATACTAAATTCATGATAACTTCACTATTATCCTTGGATTGATGGGGTGATTTAGTTATTAGTTAATTTGTTTCCAATATTAAATTCAACTTTACTTAACTCATGTATAATATGTACAATGATGGTTATAAGTTGTGAAGTTTTTTATTCTTGATAAGGGTTGGTGGTTGTTCAACTATCAATTCAAATCTTAATGAAAACATATATAATATTACCTTTTATGTTTACTTAAATTTTGAAATCTTCATAATCTTGATTGCACATTGATCAATATGTACAACATGAGAAAATGTTTGGATGTTTACATTAATGGTGTGTGTTTCCTCAATCTTAGCTTTGGAGTTGTTGCTTATGCATTACTGAATACTACTAGTGGTGAGGATATTTGTTCTACAGCCAATTTTTTTGGTGATGATAACTCCAAGAATGAATTAGAATACCATGCACTAATAAATGCATTGAGTGTAACACTTTTAATAGATTTCTACGGAGTTAAGGTGTATATCCACTTAATGTTTATTTTATAACAAATGAATGGCTATAATAAAATCAATAAACCTAACCTGATTCCCTTACATACCCTCACAAAGGTTCTTTAATTGGGTTTTAGTGTCTTCAAAATATGTCATATTCTAGCAGGGAACCATGATGCCCTAGTTGATGAGTTACCCAGGTAGGAATTGGTAGCCAAGAGAAAAGAATATTATTTTTAAAACCAGTGTTATGCATTGGATTATTCAAATTTGCAATTTATCTATTATACACATCGTGTCTTGTCATTGTATTGATTTTTTATCATAAGTTTTATTGCATATTTAGTTTTAGTCTCATTAAAATGACAAAAAAATTACAATTTTTATCAACTTATGTTGTAAAATTAGTACTTTGTAATTTTGGTCAATGTTTTTAATTATCCAATGATTGAGTAACATCTATCATGGGTGGGTATGCAGAGACAATGTCTAACTATGAAGGAAGTTAATATCTAATGTTTCCAATGTATATTTTGATGCAGTTATCCTATGTTTGGTTTTGAGGATTTTCTAACATTGTTTTATGTTTATAATTTCCCCGTAAAGACAACACATAAAACATTGATTAAAATGATAGGTCATAGAGGATATTTTTTATATGTCTTGCTAGGGCCTATAAGGAACAAATAATTTTATTGACAAAAGTTATATTCAATACAAATCATCATAAAAAACATGCCTTGGGGTTGGTACAACTACAGGAAGAGCGATCATAAAAAAAAATTCCAAGGCAACAATTATTAAAAAGTGAAACAAAAAAGTACTTTTTTTTCTAGGTAACGACTTTTGGCTAGAGTGTGAACCGGTTTACGACACAATCAAGGGCCCAGATCCCCTAGTGATTTATTAGCCACCTATATGACATGTTTACAAGATATAACCACATGTATACCATATATTACCACCTATGATATCCATAATGCTCGTGAATAACCTAATGGCCACAATCGGCCCTGAGAAATATCACCAATAGCCATAGCCAACTTGAGGAGTACCAACAATAATCACAATTGACCTCATATGCCTTTATTGAGATTTAAATCTAGGTGGGGCTTGAAACAACCAAGCCACTTTTACCAACTCACCCACATCGCATTGGCATAAAAGGCACCTTATTTACAAAATCTAATTTGTGAAATGTAAGTATTTGTATTGGCAGTATTTAACATTATACAAATTTATGCACCACAAGACCCAAGTTAACATGGGTTATATTTATTTTAAACATTTTTAATAGTTGAGATGGAAGGTTTGATTTTTTCACTTTGACTTTGCTTTTATTTTATTTTATTTATGAAGGGAATGTTTTCATTATGGATCTTAATGGGACCTAACAACAAAATAGGGAGATATTTCTAACTAGGATACAAACAAGGATGTAATAATTGTTCACATATAAAAGGAAACGTGACAAGAATTTTTTTTAAATGGTTGTATGTCACTATGAAAGGAAACATGGAGTGAAAAAGTGCTCGTAATTTATTTATTAATTTGTTAAGTCTAATTTGTGTGCTTTATTTCATTTGAGACTTCTTGGTTGGAAATAGTAAAGGCAAAATATTACATCAATAAATGATAATTTTAGTGGTATTACACTCTAAATTTATCAATTTGATAGCAAGTTGTGTATTGGAACATGCTCACAAATTGATTACATGAGCATGTTTTTTTATGATAATGATTTGAATGGAAAGTTATTTCTTGTCCTTTGGTGTATTATGTACACACTTATATATTTTAGTCACTAACAACCTTTCTTGCAAGACTCGTCAGTACATCAATTTCTTGGAGTGCATGTCCTAAGGAGTGCACTAGGAAAGGGATGGGTTTACTTCATGGTGATTTTCAATAAATGTCCATTGTATCTTGTTATACATGATCATCATCATTGTCATACATTTATCTCTATTTATCCTCTTCTAGGTCTCTTTTACCTTAATTATTCTCAATTTGCTTAGTATATTGAATTTTTCCTACTAGACCAATATGAATCGATCTAGTTTTGTATCATCACCTATATTTCCTACTATACCTATCTAGTCTATTTGCCTACCTATGACATATTCCTCATAAATTTATCCTGATTGATTAGTTATTTTATTGTTTGTACTAGATCGACATTATTGACCTAGTACCATATCATTCCTGATTCATTATATTGAATCAATCCAAATTGATTTTGGCAGTATTTTAACTAGGTCACTTTAGGACTTTGACTAGTATTTATTGGGTTCTTAAATTCCATTTTGATGGAATAAAAACACTCATATTATCTGCTTGTGTACAAAAAGCCTACTCTAAGCATATAAACTCAATTAGGAGTTATGAGCTTATTCTTGTGGAGGTCTAATATTACTTGAGGTTTTTGAAGCTTAATAAAAGGAATATAAACCATGAAGGTGCCCCATAGTATTTGGAGTCCCAAATTAATGACACTTAATTCTTCATCCTTTCCATTTTATGCCTTCAGCTACAACATCTCTTGTAAAGTGTCACTAGAGCCAAGGGGGAGATTAATGTGTCGACAAGTCAACTCAAGGTAATTATCCTTATCCACAATCTATTTTTTTTCATTTACTTTGATAGATAGATAATTTATAGATATTGTTATATTGTTATGTTGTTTTCACTTCTCTTTTCACCTGGATTATCTTTTTTCTTTCACTAGTGTATGTTAACTAGGCATGTAGACACAACCATAGTTAGATTCCTTTATCCATTCTTCAGTTAATTTTCACTAGCTTTGTATGCAGTTACAATCCTTTATAGCCATTTAGTATTTATATCTTGTTAGTTTATATTATTACCATTTTAGATCTAGGTTTCTCTTGTTCGTTAGTTCCTTGCATGTGGTTTCTTTATGATATCCTTGATCTCCCTCTTCTAAACAACTCTTGCTTTTAATCTCTGACCTGCTTTACGATGCAACCAATTATATGTGGTTGGTCATAGTATGGTCTTATCTCTTTCTAATATTAAAGGATATTTATATTATTGACCATATTTTCCCAATATACATTCTGGTGAACCTAATGTGACTATTATCCCACCGTTGGTTAGATCATTTTCACATTTCCTTTTCTTTTCCTTATATTTTTCCATCATTTTTCAATGATGTCTCCTATTAGGGGATTTTTAGTGAATCTTAACCTATTTATATTTTATATGTGATGTTCCCTTATCCTTCTTGTGTCCACCATTGAAGGCAACTCCTCATGGTGCAATTCTCCTCAATCAATCTCGGTTTATCCATTACAATATGGTGTCAATATATTTTTAAAGTGATCTTGAAAATCATGATTGTCATATCAAATATATTGGTTCAAGTGTATTTTAAAATCCAAAAAAGAATACAATATTTAATAACATTCATAAGTCTAGATCCAGAAATATTGATCCCACTTAAATTCCTACACTTAATATCAATGTCATTGACATCTCTCCTAGAAATCCTCCTCTTGTCAATAGTGTTACCAATAACCCCCCTTCAAAATCCCATTGTTGATATGACACAGATCCTTGCTAAAATGCTAGACTAAATGGCCATATACAAGCTACCAACATCAACCAATTGATCCGAATGCAAAACCAACTTTTTAAAATGGCTAATCAATCTCAACAAATCATTTTAAACCAACCTAGTCAAAATATTATCTCTCTTCCTCTTAGAGATGTTAACAATAATCTTATTTTCCAACCTCCTATTCATAACAAGGTGTTGAAAACTCTTCAAAATGAGCTACTAGGCCCCTACATTGTTTTTATGGACATTGGAAGAATTTATACAAGTATCACATATTACGAGACTATTGATCCTACCCTTCACTTAGATCATTTGTAAACTCTACAAAGAGTGGATTCAAACCGACAACCATGTGACTACAAAACTTCTAGTGAATTTTTTTTTCAGAGATGTGATAGAATGGTATAATCAATTTCGAACCCACTCTATTAAAAAAATATAAGACAATCATTTCTCTACTTAAAGAATTCCAATATCATGATCTTCTTGTAAATACTCTTAGAAATTTCATTAATGCTAGAAGCTACCTAAGGAGCCCACCCATGATTTCATTAAATGATGTTGATCTATAAACTAGGTTGAAATTCCACTCTAAACTTCACCAACACATATCCTATGACTCCTAGCTCAATTATGATTAGAAGATGAGTGTTCTAGTCTATTTGTAATGCTAAAAAATAGAAAAATAAATGCTAGAAATAAAATGTACAACATATTACATGAACACAAAGCATAAGAATGAGTAGAGCTCAAATTAAACACAAGAGTTATAATAAAAAAACTAGATGTGGGAAAAACTATAGTGGGTGAGGAATTGCACTCCCCTACCACTATGTATTACAATAAATGTAAAAGGTGTTGCCAAACATGGCCTTCATGGATAGAATTTTCACTACCACTCTATACAAACTTGCACACAACATGGCTTTGCACTTATCAGACACTTTATTGAACTCCAACGTTACTAAACTAATCATGTAATGCTAGGAAATGATGAGTCAACAAAAAAAAAAGACTCAAACTTGAAATGTGAAATGTGAATCCAAATTCAAGACTTCTCACTGCATTTTATGGTTTATTCTACCTTGCCAAGATCTATAGTTGTTTCAACTTTGGATTCCACTAAGAATCTTAAATGAATTGAAAATGAGAAGAAACCACTAGTGTATGTAGACCAATGGTTTTGAAATTTCTAGGGCAGTTACACAATCACCTCCTACAAACATCGATGGTTATGTAGTTATCGAGGTAGTTACACAATCACTTTTTACAAACACCGATGGTTATGTAGTTGTTAGGGTGCTTGCATAGTCACCACTTTGTAAATAGTAATGGTTACGCTATTTATGATAAAACCCTCCCTTTCAAAAACTGAAACTTACCAACTTCATCACCATGAAGATGTACATATCACTGCCACACTGACTCTACCACTATAACATATTTGATTTTATGTTTTGAATATAAAATGTCTTACAAGCATGAACTACATATAATTGGGCAAAGTGGAAAAATCTAGTATATATTAATATAACATTAGGATCCAAATTTGAATCATACCTCCCCAAATTGAGCCTTTTAAGTCCCTAAGAACTTTAGGAATCCTTTAAGTGAGGAAATTTCCTCCTCGCATATTCTCTGAAATACCATTTGACCTTTCTGGGTAGTCAAACCTTTAACCCAACCAACAATGTTGCACTTATCTTCACATTATCATTTCTTTCTTCTAAATTACAACATCCTCCTCTGATTCCAACTAGATATTTAGAGTGAGGTCTTCAATTGAAGGTAGAAACAACCCTTCATCTTCATTGTCTAGCATAGAAGGCTCAAAAAGATGTAAGCTCTTAACATTGACAACTGAATACATATTAATGTAAGGAGAATTCTTGCACACTTGTTAAAGAATTTAAAATGTGTAACAATATCTGTAACACCAAATGGTCCTACAAATTTTGAAGTATGTGATTCTATCAACTAAACTCTTTCCTCCTTAGGTACATAAATCTTACCCAACTTGTAGAGCAATCCATCTTGACGTTAATAATTCTCCTTAGGCCCAAAACCTGCACCTTGGGACTTTTCTACATGAAGAAATGGCTTCCCAAAATTTGCATCATGCTCATATCCTTTTACATTAGACTCACACCTAAAAGGCTAAGAAGAGTTATGGTTCCCATGGTCAAAAGCAAAGGAGGTCTATATAACATATCAACTATTTTTTTAGTCACACCTTTCTTAAAATTGATACTCAAATGAAATTGTTGCAAAAATCCCATCCACTTATAGTGTCTAGTTTGTTGAATTTTAGTTTGAGCTTCAAAATATTGAAGAGGTTAATGAACCATATGGACAAAATTTTCCTTACCCAAGATATGGTTCTTCCATTTCTTGATTGATTGAATAAAAACATATAGTTCTTTGTTGTTCATGGAAAAATTAAAATTGCATCATGAAATAACTCTAAATGGTAACATATTTGCTTACCTCCTTGAAGTAGGGCAACCCCCATAACATAATCACTATAATCTATTTCCACATCAAAGGGTAGCTTTAAGTTGGGAAAATCTAAAACTGGAGTATGGCTAATATTATGTATGAACATATCAAATACCATTTGTTTCTTCTTACCCAAAGTAAAATTCCTACCATATGTTGTAATGAAATGTACAGGTGTGGTTATGAAAGAGAATTTATTCATGAACTTATTCAAATATTGAACTGCACCCACGAAGCTTCTTATCTCAGTCACATTAGAAGGTCTTGGCCAATTCATGATGGACTTTACCTTTTTAGATCAATCCTCAATTCTCCATCTCCAACCACATGCCCCAAGAAGAAGTGATTCTTGAGCAAACTCACATTTATCCTCTTTCAACACTAAATATATCTCCTTAAAAACTTATAAAACTTGTTTAATATGATCAATATTCTCATCAAAAGTTCTTCTAAAAGCAATAATATCATCCAAATATACAATGACAAAGGAATCAATAAATGGCTTCATAACCTCATTCATCAACCACATGAAGGTAGTCAGTGTATTACACAACCCAAAATGTAGAACCAACCACTCATATAGCCCTTACTTGTTTCAATTGTTGTTTTCTAAATGTCCTCTTCCTTAATCCACATGTGGGGATACCTAGATTTCAAGTCAAGCTTAGTAAAATATTTGGCATGTTGAAGTTGATCAAGAAGATCATCAATCCATTAAAGAGGGTACCTATTGATGTTTATATTATTAAGTTGTCTATAATAAACACATATTATCCATGAACCATATTTCTTGGTTACTAAAATAATAAGAGAACCACATGGACAAGTACTAGGACACATTACACCTTGATTAATCAAATACTAATTTTTATTTTACCTCATTCACATATTTCAAGGATTACCTATATAATCCAAGATTTTGAAGCTTATTATCGGGTGGTAAATTAATTTCATGCTCAATAGGCCTATTAAGTGGAAATCTTCTAGGCTCATGGAAAACCTCCTTGAACTACTACACTAACTATCCCATACGCTTTTGCTCTTTGTTAATAAACATGCTAAAATAAATATTGCATGCAACCATTTCTTCATCTTGAATATCTCAAAAAAGAAGCCAAACAAACTTCACATTAGCATTAATAAGATTATTATATTTAGAGGCACTTACCAAACATATTTATAATCACCTTTGTAGGTTGAAATAATTTAGCTATTGCCATCCTTCACCAAACAATCTTGGTTGGTTATCCGCATGAAGATAGCATCCCAAATATGCAAGTAAGGGTTACCAAACACTACGCCACACACATGAAGAGGCACAAAATCCATTGTAACTTCATCAATGAAATGTAAACTAGTCCCAAAATTAACTTTACATTGCTTAAACACTTTACATACCTTTCTTAACCCAACCCAAAGAATATGGACTTGGACGATTGTAAGTCTCAAACCCCAATTTTCCTACCAAATCTTTTCTTATCAAATTAACTTGTAAACAAGTATAAAAAATGACATCCAATTTTGTTTTATTCATTTGAATTTAAATATGGAAAGCTTAGAAAGTTAATTCTCTTGAGCCCTACGACTACCCAAGCATACCTATATATTAATGGAGGTATAACACAAAGTGTCATGCACATTAAAGTTGTAACCAATATTCTCACCGTGGAGAGAGGATATATCCTTCTTCCTCTTATTTTTATTGAATAAATGTTATTTCATATGGAACTTCCATCATTGGTCCTTAGGATGACTATCAACATCACATTTACCATAATTTATTCTAGTATTCTTATTAAAAATAGAAGTAGAATTATGCTTACCTTTCCCTTTACCTTTACCATTTTGCTTGGAGTTGATTTGTTGCTTGGAAGCATTGGGCTCTCTTTCTCGATTGGCATTGAAGCCTCTTACCAATAGGCCAATGCACTGGCCCTATCATGTGAGGGTCGATTCTCATGCGCTCACCTGAAGTGTGCGATGAAATATCAATTCCTAAAGACTTTGAAATAGGACATGCATTTACTCATTTCTTATCAACCAAATATCATACTATAGTTTCTCAATAGATTATACTACCATTACTAACAAAATGTAAAAAAAAAAAACTCATGACTTCATTTACTTAACTCATTTCAATATTCAACACAGTTCATTGCTCAAAATACCATATGATAAACATTGGATTCTTATTAAGCACTTATGGATTACAAGACAAAATGCTCTATATCCCTTCAAAGGTTCACACCCAAAATCCTCTCTTTTTGAATGTTTACAACAGGGGTTTTTATACTTGTTTTACCCTATCCAAGTGTCAAGTTCCCAATCCAAAATGGACACATGGCACACAGACTCTCAACAAGTAGAGTGTCATGGCTCTTACAATTAATTATTCCTATAGAATCAGGCTTCTATGTCCCTAGATGTTGGCTCTATGTTATATAATTTTTTCCAAGTGTTTTGTTCCTCACGAGTTGTACAAGGCCTCCGATTAGTGGGGTCAAAGTGTCCTATTTGATTTATTCTTCAAACTAGTCCCACATTCCTCATGCTCCACTTCCCTCATGCTCCCCTAGTCTTTCTCTTTTTGTTTCAGATCCTTTGTTCTTGGGTTCCTCATGCCACGTTCTCTTGATTAGGTCTTCTTGCATTGGGTCTTCCATGCCATTATCCTTTTTCATCCTTCAACTCTCATGTTGCTAGTCTCACGCCATGGTCCTCCCATGTTGTGGTTCTCCTATGTCATGTTTGTACTTACATGAAAATAGACAATGGTCCCTCCATGTTGATTGCCAAACTCAAAACAAATACTTTATCAAAATTAAGGAGCCAACATCACCCCACATCAAGCTATTAGTCCATCCTGGGCTAAGTTATATCGACATCCTCAAGGAACTTAGGCCCTTTCTACTCGAGTTCTTTCCTCAACTCATCACAATGGGATAAGGCATCAAGAACTTTAGCTTTTATTTTTTCAATGGCCTCCTTTATTGCATTCAACTCTTCAGGCTAAATTAGAGTCTCGATCTTCTTCATCTGTTCCTCCAAGGTTAAGTTAGCTTCTTTTTGGATGCTTTCTAATTCAAAGACCTCCTTGTCAACCTATCTTTGGAGTATGGAAAATTGGCATTTATTTGTTGAAGATGGTTATTAATGGCATCTTCCATCATTTCCACATTTTTGAATGTTTTTGCACGCTCAATGTGGTCTTCTTTTAATAGGGCTGCATTAGTCGCTTATTACCTTAAGACCTCCTCGTCAATGAGTTGGGCCTCTATTATTTTATTTGGGCATGCCATACATGCAAAAATACCATCTAAAATTGGGATAACCTCCCTGACTCTTTCCAAATTACTATGGTAGATATCTGCTAGAGTGGTGAACTACTTCAAAAGTTCTTGGGACTCATCTCTGGGCACGGGGTACTCATTTTTTTGAGCAAAAGCTCAGCCAATGTCTCTAATTTTCCTAATTCATCCCCATCTAATGGTACGCCATCTACCAATGCTAGCTCTTCCTTCAAATTTTTTTTGTAAAGGCTTAATACCTTTACCTTAGCCTCGGTGGTCTCTTGAAGTTGTTACTTCAAAGAGGCCACTTCCTCAGCTAGTGATTGCCTTTCAACATACACTTTATTATACATTTCCACCACCTTGCCATGTTTATTTTTGGTCATGCGTGTGTCTGACTTTGACAAAATATTTTGGCGCATCACTTCCATGGAAAGTTTCAAAAATGTGGTGCTTGTCATTATTAGGGAGATATGTTGTGGATCATATTTCATGAGGTTTGATAGTCTTGGGGCATCTGGGCTGGAAAAAATGTAATCCAACGAAACGTCGAACTGAGATTCTTCATTATACATCTCCAAAAAGAAAGATAATTGCCTCCTTATTTCTTGGGTCACATTATTGGGGTGAAAATGCTTTAAAAGATAGAGTTTATGTTCATCTATGTCAAACTAGTATCATTCATATAGATTATATGAGACTCTCTATTTTGGTTCCCCTTCAGCTAACCCCTTCCCCTTTTTTGGGTCTCGTTTAAGTTTTTGATAGCATCTAGTAGCCATCCCATCCATTCAAATCCCTCCAGTATTCACTTGATCAACGGTCGAGACCTCTCGCATAGGGGATGGAGTCTTCTCTAGATCATATTCTAAATTATGTATATGCTCTTGAAAGGAGTCATTTTGGGGCACTTATCTTGGAGGGTTATGAGGTGTTGACCCAGTGGTAGTCCTTGAACAAGGTGGAGGTGAAGGTGGTCATGATGGTGGAGAAGGTGGGGGAGTTGGATGAGGAGAAGGTCAAGGTGAAGGTGGGGTAGGTGAGTAAGAAGGAGTATTATGAGGTGAAGGTGATGCAGGTGGTAAACTATGAGATGGAGATGGAGATGATGATGGAGAAGACAAAGGACATGGTGATGGTGAAGTGTGAGGTGGTGGTTGTGGTGATGAATGATGAAATGACATGGAGGGTTGCACCTTTATTATCCTCTACCACTTTTGGGGGCCCTGTTGCCTACTTGTGTTGGCACTTAGCTTGGATGGCCTCTTTCTCATTGGTACCTAGGGGATCCTCTCCTTGGGTTCCCCATATTGAGGATACCGGTTGGGGCATAACATATAAAATAGTTTGTGTACCTATTCCCCAACGAGGATATTTTTGATCTTAATATTGGTCACACTAATTTCTCCCCTCTTCATATAGGCCTTTTTTGGGGGATACACAAACATCTTTTGGAGGATGTGGCACTCTGCATTAATCTGTACTACTTGTATAATGATTAATTGTGCATCATAGATTCTGTTTACAGAATCAATAAAGTAGCATGTAGAGAAAGCATATGGCAGCTTAAGCTATGCTAAGAGCTCCCCCAAAGGATTCATCTGAATATGTGCTAGGGAGAAATGCTGCTTCACAACAAATTTTGCTTTATTTTCTATTTGGGAGGGCAGATCCTTGGGAATGCACCATTCATTCTCGAAAGCTACCTTCATTCCATCAAACCAGTACTTCATCTTCAACTTATATGTTGGAGTGATGTGTTGAGGGTAGGTGAAAGCTTTGTAGTGCTCAATGGAGGACTTATCAGTGGGGGGATACACCCATGTTAGAGATCCTAAACTGTAGTCGGGCACATTGATTTCATCAAAAACCAATAATAACAAGATTACCCCCTAAGAAAACCTAAACTTAGGAATTGTATGTGTCTTCTCTACATCTTTAGCTATCTTTTGGGTAAATGACAATGCTTATTTGTACTATATTCCCTGCACTACTTGGTTTTCTATGTGAAGGTGGCCTATATCCACCTCCTTCCATCGGTTGGTCCCTTCGACCTTGGTGGAAATGATCCACGGTGTGACTCTTAGGATGGGATCCTGCAGGTTTGTGATGTGGATTGCATGTCCTTGATTTTGATACATAAGCATAGTGGTGATCTACTGGATTTCCTTTATATTTGCCAAGTCATCCAATACTTGACCCCTGAGCATTAGATTCTTGTGACCTTACTTACCCTCTCCGTTAAGATCTTCATGTTGCACCCTACAAAGTGGATGTAATCCTTATGAATGCACGAGAGGAAGAACTGAACTACCTCAGTAGGCTTTCCAAAATATGACAGTTTAAAGAGTTGGAAAAGCCCAACTTTGTCTAGTTGGTTCTTGATGGTCAAGTCATAAACCACTTGGTTTCATGTGTTGGTGGTCTGGCCCTGATAATTGTTTTGCAACTGCACCTCATTTCCCAGTTGGCAGTGGTTGTAGTCAAATATGGTCATAGTTTCCACCTTATAGACCCAATTTTTCATGCTTAAGACTGACTCAGGGTATTGCATTTATTCTATGTAAATAGTTTGAGGGGGAGATGGTGGGGCAGTCTGTGATGAGGATGCATGTTCTTGCTTTCCATTTTCCACCATTTTAGCTTCTTTTGTGCTCTCGCTCTAAACTTATGTGTGTTGATCTTGTCTTAGTGTCTCTTTGAGGTCTTTTAAAGGCTCCTCTCTTATAGGGAACCACGTTCCTCCACTCACCTCTCTCTCTTCTAGTATGGTTGATAGTTTTTCAAGTCTTTTTGCCTTTTTCTTCGATCGCATTATCCTTCATAGCGCTCAAAGGTTAACCCTCAGCCATCCCACATTCTCAAATGAACACGTGGTGGCATTCAAACTTTCCTCGGCTCTCGATCTTCACACTTCAACAATGATAGAACTTGTAATTTTAAAATTTTTACAAAGAATAACCTCAACCCACTTCTGCACGTGTTTGCTCTTAACAATCTTCCTCTGCTTGGAAATCCTTTTCGCATCTTTGATTATTTCTCAATCACTTTGTTCCATAATGAGATTGACTTCATTATTGGATCTATGGTTCATTAATCACTTAAATATTATAGCAAGGTAAAGTGTAGAATGGCTTCAACTTGGTTATTTATAGGTCCTTTGACCAATCTACCTTGTTAATTTATTTCCTCTCCTTGTCATTTCCAACCATAAATGCATATCTTTTAATGGTCTTCATACTTCAGATCTTGCATCAAGCCTTTAGTGTTCTAACAAATTTGTCCCATCATTCCACTCATATGCTTGTTGTTATGACTACCCTTATTACATTTAATGGTCCATTCCTTCCCAGGCATTTCTTGGAAGTGGGTGATAACTGTCCCATTTTTTTAAAGTAATGGAAACCAGCTATCATGTAAATGGTAAGAAATTGTTTTATTAAATCACTCATGCACTATTAATCACTTGCATGCCATGTATGATTCTTATGCCTTTTAAACTTTCACACCCACATGTTATATCTTATATTCATATGCATAATATCTTACCCCACACTAAAAGGGTTCATGGTCCTCCATGAAAACATCTAAAGGACTAAGAATTTTTTTTAAACAAGTCATGCGCCTCAAGGGCAGTGCTTTTTATTAAAAATAGAAAATCCTAATCTAATGGCCTTAAACATTATTTGAAAAATAACACAAACTTAAATAGAATCATAATACGGCTGAAGCTGATTCTCATTATAGTGTCCCATAAGGAATTGACCATCTATTCGCTTTAGCCAACGTGCACTAGTAGGTCAGATACTATGAGTTATGAATGGTCTATTCCAATGAATGTGGAGCTTCCCAGGGTGGCATGTGAACTTAGAGTCATAGATTAGAACTTTCATACCTGGAGTGAATATTTTGTTCTTTAGATGGCAATCATGCCATGCTTTCTATTTCTATTTCTCAATATCTTGATTCCAGTGAGCGAGGAACCGAGCCTCGTCTAGTTTTGGGAGTTCATCAAGCTGAGCTTTCAAAGATGCATCATCATCAAGGTTTCCTATACACATTATCCAGAGAGATGGAACCAAGAACTCAACTGGCATAATTGCTTCCTTTCCATATACCAAGTTAAATGGTATATTTTTGTTGAGGCATTTGTATATGGTTCGGCATGTCCAAATTACTGCAGATACCCTATCATCCCAATCAGTTCTATCAATATTGCATATTTTTGTTAAAGTGGTATTGAGGATCTTGTTAAAGGCTTCTGCTATTCCATTGTCATGTGGGTGATATGGTGTTGTCTTATGATGCACAATCATGAATTCAACCAACAGGATTTGAATTGTCTCGTTTAGGAAGTGGGTTCCTCGATCACTGGTTAAACTTAGAGGACATCCAAAACATGTTATAATATTTTCCCAAATGAAGCACATGGTGATCATTACCATATATTCTTTGGTTGGTGCTACCTCAGCCCAGTATATTAAGTAGTTAGTTACCATAATTATGTACCGTGAACCTATTCTTCGTCCCATGGGAGTGATGGGCCCCATAAAGTTTATAGCCCACTTTTTGAATGGTTCTTGAGAATAAATTGGGTGCAATGGCATGGCATCTCTTCTATTGGGTCTTCTTACGTGCTATCAAATATCACATTGCTTTGTATATGCCTTTGCATCTTTAAATAAAGTTGGCCACTAGAGTCTACCGAGCAACACCTTGTACACGGTAGCTTCCCCATCATAATGTCATTCATTAATACCTTCATGGACTTATTATAATACCTCAAGGCACTCTTGTTGCATTACACAATGGTGTAGTACCTTGTCAAGGTCCATCTTGTATATATATCTTGCTATGAGTTGATAAGGTGCAACATGGACCGCAAGTTATTTCTTTTCTTGTAAAGTGAGAGAATCAGGTGCACAACCAGTATCGAGTAATGCTACAATATCCTCCAATTATTTAGGTACCCTAGCAACTTGGAAAAATTATACATCACAAAGGTCATCTTCTATAGCATGTGGAGGTTTTCCATTTTTAATTCAGGATAGATGATCAGGTCCACAATTGGTTTTCCCAAGTTTTACTATTATGGAAAACTATAATTCTTAGAAGAGAACTATCTAATGGTACATTTTTCCATTGAGAATTGGCTTATTGATGAGATAATTTAAATCCTCATGGTTGGTGTAGAATACAAATGGTGTGGCCATAAGGTATTGTCTAAATTTTTTAAGTGCGTAAACCATAAACAAAGCTTCATGTTCAATGGTGGTATAGTTCCTTTTAGTCGATGTGAGTTTCTTGCTGGAGAAATAGATGGGATGGTCCAAATTTCCCTCTCTTGGTTGTGCAAGTATTGTGCCAACTGTTGTGTTAGATGCATCAACATGGACATGAAAGGGTTTTGTCTAATCCAAAAATTATAACATAGGAGCGGTAACTAATCTTTCCTTCCGAGTTTCAAAAGCTGCTTGCAAGAATTAGTCCATATAAATTATTCATTATGATTTAATAGCTCTTCTAATGGCACTGCAATCTTGGTATAACCCTGAATGAACTTCCTATAGTAGCCTACATGTCCTAAGAATATGCACACCTCACACTAATTTTTTGGCACTGGCAGATGGAAAATGATAAAGACCTTGGCTGGATCTACCAGGAGTCACTCTTTACAAATGATATGCCCAAGGAGTACCCCAAAAGGTGTCACAAATAGGTATTTCTTCAAATTCAAGGAAATTTATAACACTTGACAGTGCTCAAGCATGAGCCTCAGATTGGCATAGTGGTCCTTAATCAGCCTGTATACCATCCAGTCATCTAAGTAGACTTGGAGAAACTTATGGATAAAATCTTTGAAGGCCTCCATTGTTACCCATGAGAATACGATCAGGGCATTCTTCAACCCAAAGGGCATGATGGTATAGGCAAATGAGCCCCATTTCATAGCAAATGTGGTTTTGGAGTGGTCTTCCTTAGCTATCTGATCTTGGTGATACCCTGAGAACCTGTCGATAAAGGAGTATATCTCACAACTAGCAACACCTTCTAGGATTTCCTCTGTGAAAGGTGTTGGGAAAGGATCGGTGACACATGATACATTCAAAACATGATAATCCATGCAAATATGAATATGTCCATCCTTATTGATACTGATTAGCATAGGACTCACCCAGTCATATTCATCAATAGGATTAATTACTCCGGTGTGAATCATATTATCGATCTCTTCTTTCACATGCACTTGGAGGTTAAGGTTCATCTGGTATGATAAATCAACTTTATATGCATCTTCCCAAGAAAAGGGTGAACCCCTTTCATTTCAATGTAGTTCTTTGGAAACACATCCTGATACTATTTCATCAGCTCAAAGATTTGCAAATTTTTTTATCTCAGTCCAATAATTTATAATGGTCACTACCTTAAATTCTTACTATGTGCTAATGTTTAGTTAAACCATTTGAATGGGCTCATGATAAGGATTGTCTACGGGAGAATTGGTGTCCCAAATAGTTTGTGAGCTAGTACTTGTAGGAACATGTAGGTTGTTACTCAACGGATTGAATGGAGTGGATCCTTCTCCTTCATCTACTTGAAAGATGAGCTTCTGCTTTCCCAAGAGGATTTCTTCACAGTGTTCTTCACTAGAGATTATCAATGGTGGAAGAGTTGATTATCCAGGAGGTTCATTGAATAAACCTAAAGGTTTCACAAATTTTTGATGACTATGATGCAGGCAGTCTTCCACTAGACTCAGATCTCTAATTAATGCTTCATGTATGGTTTGAAGAGTAAGGTACAGGTCCATCCTTAGTGAAGAGTAAGAAAGTGTGTCTATCATGTTTTCCTTTAGTAGCTGCCAAAACCTTGTTCTCATGTGCCTTTATTCATGTATGTACTAAGCCCATGCCCAAGTGCGTAAGGTTCCATAGAACATATGGACCCATAGGTATTCTGGTAAAAATGTTTCCTCAACTTGCCATATTATTTCACATACCTCAAGATGAGGTTTAGGTGATGTTATGCCACTATAAATGAGTGTACCTCTAATCTTATTGTCATGTTGAAATATATGATGTAGAGTAGCTCGCACTTGATCCTAATACAAAAGGCATTGTTTATGCATACACCACCACCTAGTGACAGTGCCATAAAAAATGTGGTCTAATGACCTTATTTGTTCATTTTTGATACCATAAAACTCTTCGAGGTGCTGGACAAAATCACACCCCTCCATTTGTCCTTGGAATCATGGAGCTTCATTAATTATCTCCAATGGTGGTGCCTCTAATGGTCCTCATATTGCTAAACCCATGAGGCACACAAATTTATGATGATTACAAAGCTGGAGTGGGATGTTTTTATCTCTATTGATGGTGTTGTACAATCTTCCAATGAGATCATAATCACCATGGGCCCAATAGTTGCAGGCATTGCTTGTTGTATCTGAGATAGACTAGTTATCTATCCAATGAAGAATACCATCTAGCATTGGATCATGTTGTTCATCATGTCGAGCAGTCACATTATATAGATGGTTGATGTCTTCATTAGTGCTTATGGGTTCAATATAGGGTGGTCCTTGTGCCTGGTCTAAGGGTATTATCATATGCAGATCAATCTTTTTAAAGCTAATGTATCAATTTTTAAAGCTTAAATTTGCATAATTTTCATAGCACCAGGGCCTTATCAGTAAGGCTAGGTAATCATTAGCCTCTATTGACTCCAAAACATCAAAATTTGATTTGAAGGGAACCCCAAGTATTTCAACAGTGGCATTTTTAAGGACTCTGATAGGGTGCACATGAGTCTTGTTTACCATGAACAAGACACGAGGTGAAGGTTACAAAGTCAGACTAGACATTTTTTGCCAAGAATCTTTAGTGAGAACATTTACTTCAACACTAGTATCTAATAGAATATCTCATATTACCCATCTGTTGATAACAACATTAACTAATATTTCTCCATCTTTCAGAGAAGTGGAACTAGGACTTTCCTGATGTTGAGCATGGTTTAAATATCGATCTTCACTTTGTTGACTTAGTTAAGTGTGGGTTTCATTTGGTAGGCAAGCTTAACCTTTAAACTAGATGCTAAACTAGGGAATGATGTCTTCATCAAGCATGTGTTTGCATAGTTCTTGAAAACTATCTCACATTATTGGAGGTTTGATTTCCCTTTGCACTATGATGTGCTATGTGACATCCCTGTCCTTAAGGTATTGAATTTCACCTTGTAACTCACACACAAGTGCCATTATATCCTAAAGGACATCATTTTGTTGAAGTTCATTAGGGTATTTCCCAACCTATAGTTTTTCCTGATGTATCTTTTCAACCGGGTTAGGTGTAGATTGCGTCTGGCCCCCACTTTGAGTAGTAATATTGACTTGCTATATAATAGGGATGGTTGGTCAAGCACACCATTGTGGTTTGTCTATATGGATCATATCGATACCCTTTTCATTTTGGTCCTTTGTGATGACTGCATATAGATCTTGGCACTCTTCTAGTTGGTGGTCCTTTTTACAGTAAACATAGGTTGGGTATTTTAGGCAATCCCTCTGATAGTGGTCTAGAGAATGACACTTGTAGTAAGTCCTTGGTGAAAACCTACTACCTCATCCTTGTCCTCTTCCATGCCCATGCTAGCCACCATCATCTTGGGAACTAGTGACTGAGACTTGGCATGTGTTACATGCTCAAGCCTTATGAATATCAGTAATTAGATAGCAATCATTGCTGTCATGAGTATAAGCATAACAAATTTTACAATAAGTAGATACTTTAGTGCTCGTGGCTCATTGCAAAAGTAGACAGGAGTGGACATCATGGTTATATGACAAATCTCACAAGTTTGCTTTAAGACTGCATGAGTGTTTTTGCGCAAGCAGTTATTTCGTATGTGTCCTTCAATTTCATAGTCAATACACCAAACACCACTATGTGTCTCATGTGTATTGTTTGCTAACAGTTTTTCAAGCTGAGAAGCCATAGATGTTATTTGAGCCTCCATAAAGGGACTAATCTTAGTATTCATACTTCTAACCACTTTAACACATAGGGCAGCCTCTAGAGCCTCTCGTGGGTTAGTGAAAGTTCTTTGTGATAAGGTCCATCGAAAAGGTAACAATAATCCCCCTATGAATCATTGTGCATGTTGATTAGAATTGATCTCAAAGGACAAATTATAAAGTAAGGTCTTAAATCATGCATGATATTCTCTTATGCTCTCTGTAAGTCCCTACTTTATGTCTTTCAACGTCACGATACTCTACTGCTCAAACTTAGGAAAATCAAATTCTTGTAGGAACACTACTTTGAGCTGGTCATAGTCGACCACTGCTTGTTGAGGGTCAAATTTGTGATACCATTTATGTGCACATTCTAAGAGGGTGGTTGCGAACTATGTTGACTTTCACTCATGGGTCATGATGCCATGTGCCCTTCAAATTAGTTCACACTTATGAACATGCTCAACAACATTTTTCACCCCATAGTACTCAAGTAGGTGCAATGTCATTTCATAATAAACCATAGGAGGTTAAACAAATAATTGTTGAGAAGATCCAACTCATGTTCCTGTAGGGGGTCCACTTCCTCTAGTACCTCCTTCTAATCCTCCTCCAATGCCTCCAGTAGCAGTACTCATGGGGATAGGCATGGTGGAGGGTTGATTTCCTAGATTAGGGCCTGTATTATGGCCTTGGCCAGATCATCCAAACATTCTAAGTTGTGTCATGGACTTCTCTTGAAAAGAAAAAGATGTAGATTCTAAGTTATTGCCTAATGGCCTGGTCTTAGTTTCCTTTATCCATTTAGATTTTGAATCTGTACTATTTGTATCCCAATTCCTTATATGTACTCCATCTAACTCAAAGGCATGATCATGCACTATGGTGGGAGGGTTTGGTTGAATCATATTGGGTTTTTCTCTGGTAATCCAACACGTTTCTCTGTAAGATAATAGTGGCAAAGGTTGTGGCCCATAAGTGATGGATTCCTCATGCACGTTCGACTCCCTACAGCTCTTCACAGTACTCCTCGAGTGCTCCCAATCTTTTCTCATGTCACTAACTCCCATGATCCTCTATCAGGCTTCATCATATTTCCATTTTTGTACCGTTCACTAGATTTCTACCATGTTGAACCCACAATCTTGAACTAACTAGTAGTCTCCCTTCCAAATGTGTAGCTCATGCACATGAAATTTTATCCTTCCATGGGTAGTGTTTCAAACCCAAGATCAATAATTAGCTTTTTAATCTTGAAAGGAAATAATCAAATATATCATCCCCTTAGTTCTTATAGAAAATTTAACTTTGCTTCCTCAAGACATGAATATGTGGTCATGGCGTATTCTAAGATATAAGTATTCCAAACACCTTTCCACCAGTAATCAACTGCTCATATCCAGGAAATTTTTAGTCATACTAAACTCCTTTTCCATTCTAATGTCCATGACTGTCTTCATCCAATATTTTAGGATCGTCCTTGAACATATGCTAAAATCTAAGAATGCAAAAGAACATGGACCTCAGAAAAGAAAGTCTCATACAATGAGTTGTAGATATTTTTTTCTACCCACTGTCACATAGAAACTCCTAGTTGAAGATATGAAACCACAAAATTTTCTTTGACACTGGTAATTCATTCTTCAATATTTTATAATGTAATGCGCTCAAACATTTCCCATAATCATGCTTCGAGTCCCAATAATAAAACCAAAATGTTGGGATCTCTTTCTCAGTCAGTGTTGAAGCCTCTTCCCAATAGGCTAGCACATTGGTCCTATCACGTGAGGGTCTCACGCACTCACCTGAAGCACACAATGAAAGATCAATTCCAGAAGACTTTGAAACATGACATGCGTTTACTCGTTTCTTATCAACCAAATATCATATTATAGTTTCTCAATAGATTTTACTACCATTACTAGCAAAATGTAAAAGAAAGGAACTCATGACTTCATTTACTTAACTCATTTCAATATTCAACACATTACATTGCTAAAAATACCATATGATAAACATTAGACTCTTATTAAGCACTTATGGCTTACAAGACATAATGCTCTATATCCCTTCAAAGGTTCACACCCAAAAAAAATTCTTTTCAAATGTTTACAATAGGGCTTTTTATACTTGTTTTACCCTATCCAAGTGTCAAGTTCCCAATCCAAAATGGACACATGGCACATGGACTCTCAACATGTTGAGTGTCATGGCTCTTATAATTAATTATTCCTATAGAATCAGGTTGCTGTGCCCCTAGATGCTTATCTATGTTATACAATTATTTCCAAGTGTTTTATTCCTCATAGGTTGTATAAGGCCTCTGATCAGTGGGGTCGAAGTGTCTGATTTGATTTATTCTTCAAATTGTTTCATGTTCCTCACACTCTACTTCCCTCATGCTCCCCTAGTCTTCTGCTTCTTGTTATGGATCCTTTATTCTCGGGTTCCTCATGCCACATTCTCTTGACTAGTTCTTCTCGCACTGGGTCTTTTGTGCCTTTGCCCTTCCACATCCTTCAACTCTCACACTGCTAGTTTCACTCCATGGTCCTCCTACACCGTGGTTCTCTGGCATCGTACCAATACTTACATGAAAATGGATAATGGTCCCTCCGTGCTGATTGCCAAAATCGAAACAAATACTTGATCAAAATTGAGTAGCCAATAGTAAGTATTTTGAGAGTCATATGGATTCTTATTCTTATCCATCTCTTACTATAGAGCTCGAGAACAAGCCTCCTACACATTCATAGGTTTGGACAAGAGGATTGGTCTCCTTAAATGGCTATGGAATCCACCCACATACTTCATCAAGATATCACGTTTGTTATATCTTTGCCCATTTGGAGAACCTTATTTTATAACTCACTTGTGTACTCCTTCATGTTTTAGACTTTATGTTACCTAAGATATTTCCAATACATTTTATTCTTGATTAATGTCTAAAAATTATCCCACTTAGTAATACGAGGAAGCTTATTAACAACCAAATTATAAACATAGCTCTCAAAACAAGTTAAAGCATGATTGGTTAATTTTAACCTTACAAAATAAATATATTGGATTTCATGAATTTGATGCAAATTGAAATATACCTCAAGTTGTGTTAGCCAATGGTCTAGCCTCTTTACATTCATGTCCCTAGCATATGACTGAACCTCTCCTCAACCTTGAATGAAGATAGAGATTGGTTTGCATGAGGATGTTCTTCCTTCTTCTAATGATTCTTGGGAGTATCATCCTTGATTGCTTTCAGTACCTCTTTAGAAACACCAAGATTCCCCATGGGTATCCTCGTGATGGACTCCAACTATTCAAACTTTCACATAGAAATAAAAATTGTAGCTACTTCTTCAAGCCTGTCAAATATCTCTTTTTCTTTATGGGAATATTCTTCATCATTAGAAACCACACTTTTAATCTCTTATTTCCAATTCCTCGTGGAGATATCTGCTTCAAAGGGAACTAGGATACCTTGACCTCTCACTACTTGTTTTAGCGATGAGCATAAACTTGAAATGTAGTCACAAATACACAAAAGATTAATACTAAACTGACTCTGATACCAAATTGATCCATAAACTAGGTGGATGTTCCACTCTAAGCTTCATCAAAATAGATCCTTATGACTCCTAACTCAATTATGATTGGAAGATGACTATTCTAGGATATTTGCAACACTTAAACAAGGATAACAAAGTGCTTGTAATAAAATATACAACATATTGCACATGAACATGAAGCACAAGAATGATCAAAACTCATAACAAGACATAATATTTATCCTATAAAAACCCGATATGGGAAAAACTACAGTGAGTGGTGTTGTCCCCAAAAAATGTCACTCATTTTTGGGACAACATATGAACTATTTTGGTCCTGCAAGACCAAAAAATTGTCTCTTCCCTTTTCAAAATTTATTCCAAGCATTCAATTTCCTCATTTTCCAAACTTTTTCAGTAAAGGGATGAGCAGGTTCAACAAGTTCAAAGGCTTCTGCAGGCGAGTTCAATCAAAAGAATAGGTTTTCAACACTTAGTCATTTTCAAGATTGGTTCAACGCCTTGGTTCAACGAAAAATGTTCATCGGCAAGCTTCTAAGCAAGGATTGAACCATTAAACCATTTAACCATTGAACCAAAATGGTTCAAGGTTCAAAGGTTTCAATGGGTTCAATATTCAACGTCATCGGCAAGAGTTAAGCGCATTTGTCAAGGTTCAAAGTTCAACCATTCAACGGCTTCAAAACACTTATCAAAAAGAAGAAGGCAAGAATTATTGAACCATTTTGGTTCAAGGTTCAAGGGTTTAACGGTTCAAAGAGATCAAAAAGACTTAGACAAAAGGATGGCTTCAAACGCAAGATTGAACCGTTGAACTGTTGAATCAAAGTTGGTTCAATCAATAGGTTCAAGGGGCTGCCCCAAAGCCAAAGAGCCAAGTGCCCTTGCGGAGGGTAGGGAACATTGGTTCAAGGGTCAAAGAGAAGCCAAAAAAAACATAGAATTCCTTTGGATTTGGTTCAAGGCCCAAAAGGAACAATTCCTTCAAAAATTTCGTTCGATGGAAATGACTAAGTGAAGGAGGCCGAAAGAATTCCTTCGAAAAGGTTTTTTCATGGGAAAATGGTTAAGGCAAAATTCTTGCAGACATTTTATCCAAAGGAATTCACTCAGGAAGAAAACTCGAAGAAATTGAAAGGAACAGAAGCTTTCCTTCGGACAAATTATCTGAAGGAAAAACCCATAGAAAAATCCCTGATGGAAAAAGACAAAGTGCAGCAGAAGCCACCACGTGTCCCTTATAGATTTGAAGTGGAAGCTGCCAACTGTCGTTTGCCAGGACACAGTTTCTAATAAGTTTCAAAGTTGCAAAACGTGCCACGTGTTCCATAATAACTCAGTGGAAGCCGACAAGTGTCAACATCTACAGTCTATCCCTTTTGTGCTGTAAGGACTGTGGTGGGCCCCGAGTGAGTTGTTAAGGTCAAGCAGAGCATGACAAGTGGCATCATCCATGTGAATCCAAATGAGTCCTAAATGTTTCTATATTATTTATAAAGTAGAGCAAAAGCTGCCACGTGTCATCTTCTACAGGACTCTCAAAAGGTTTCTAAAGCTTCTAAAAGTTAAGTGGAACACGCCACGTGTCCCATTATAACTCAGTAGAACGTGACAAGTGTCTGCATTTGTGTTCCCCTTTTTAAGCTGCTCGGGCAAGAAGTGTCATGGATCCCATTTTCTGTAAGTTTCTAATAAGTTTCATAACAACGGAACTTGCCACTTGTCAAAGACACAAAGCCAAGGAATTCCTTCAAACATTTTGTCTGAAGGAGATAAAGAAACAATAGTGTGGACCCTAAGAACAAACTCAGTGAACAACTAAAGGAGCCGAAGGAGCCAATATAAAGCGAGAAGATAGCCCGAGAGCTCAGATCACCGAGAAGAGACAAAATGCAAAAGGAAATCCAAAAATATCTACAGGAGAGTTATTTCCAGTAGGTGGAACAGTCCACTAGGTGGACATCAGAGGGCACGAGTATTGAATGGCGTGACCTATTTTTTTCCCCTTTGAGTAAAGGTGAATGGATAGCCGTGTAAGCATCATAAAGAAGATCAGACAACCCATGCTTAAGAGGAGACATTTGAGATGATTCAGAATACCAAAGTCAAGGCCGATGACCTGTTCCAACATGGCCCTTTCACAGATATTTAAGGCATTCAATTCAACATGGGCCTTTTTCATGAAAACAAGTGCCCAAGTCTTTCCTGGAGCACTATATATTGTAATCTCTCATTTTATAGGAGGGAGATCTTCCCAATACAGAAGTAAAACTCTGCCCAAATTGAAAGGCAAATATTGAGACTTTGAGATCAGATTGTTGTTCATATCATTTTATCTGAATGAAAAAGCAAGTTGTTTGCAGACTTTGTGTTGTCATAGCTTGTATCATTTTAAGAGATTGTTCTTATGTCTGTCTTCTGAATGTGTTCTTGTTTATTTAATTTGGCAAGCAGAACTAGTGAAAGTAATCAGGAAGGTGTCTTGAAGCTGACTGTGGAGAGACTTTGTGCCCCCATAATTGCCTTTAGTGTGTTTTCTTTCTATTTCTGTGTAAAGGACATTGGGATGACTTTGTGCCCTCATTGTTCTTCGTATCTCACTCTTGGGCAGTCGAGGTGGAGACTTTGTGCTATATCTCAGTCTACTGGTTACTACGCCTTTGGTTACTAGTTACTTGTCACTACCTGAAAGAACTCTTGTTGTTCCCTGCAAGAACACTTTTGAAAGAAGAGAAGTGCCTTTAGTGTTTTCACCAGGAGTTTCTCCTTTATTTGTGAACATCATCTCTGAAAGAAGAGAGATGGATGGTGTATCCTACCCCTGAGTGTTATTTTCTGCATATATATATATATATATATATATATATATATATATATATATATATATATATATATATATATAGTTCATCTAAAGTTGCAGGTTTACCACATCCAAAGGGGACAAATCTCTCCCTTCATCAAGGGGAGGTTCCCTATAAAATATGACGTGCTATATATATATATATATATATATATATATATATATATATATATATATATATATATAGCACGTCATATTTTATAGGGAACCTCCCCTTGATGAAGGGAGAGATTTGTCCCCTTTGGATGTGGTAAACCTGCAACTTTGAATGACCAATCTCCCTTGTTGTGGATGATCGGACCTATTTTCCTCACTAGTTAGCTGGTTGACAAAATATTCACCCAACAATTTTTTGGCGACTCCGCTGGGGACACAGTAATTTTGTGCAATTTGAAGCCTCAAGCTTCGAATTGAAACATCACCTATGTCTTACCCATTATCATTAAGCCTTATCTATTTATTTCACTGGGGAAGAACGAGTAGTTCCAATTCTTTCCCATTGTTAATTTTCCTCCCAGCTTTGCCAATAGTTTTTGGCGACTCCGTTGGGGAAGAGCGCACAGTTTGAAGTCTCAAGCTTCAAGCTGAAGTAGATCCTGCTCTTTTCCTTTTTTTTCTACAATTTGTCAACTCCATGTTATACCAAAAACAAGAGAGCTCAAGGTGTTGTTGACCCTATTTTTGAGTTGGTGCAACAAAGCAATTTTGATTTGTTTCCTCCATAACCTCACCTTCAACGAACTAGGAGTCTTATTCCTACCAACACCAGGTCATTAATACAAGGCAGAGCTTCTTTTTCCTCTGCTAGCAGAGCTTTGCCCATACATACCCCACCAAGATTTTTTATCCTTGCTTTCCATAATCAAATCATGGCTCAAGGCCCCTGGGGTAACTCTTTTGGTCCACTGAATTTGACCCCACCTCTACATGAGCTTCCACGTAGTTCAAGGAAGAATTTTTCCAAATTTTTTGGTGATGGGAAAGTTCACCCTGATGAACATATTGCTGCCTTCAGCATAGCTTGTGGTGTAATAAGTGTGGAGTATGAAGACATAGTAGTCAGGTTATTCGTAGAGACACTACAAGGCACTGCTACAAACTGGTTCTACCATCTACAAACTCAGTCAGTGACTAATTGGGACACTCTTAAAGATAAATTTGAAGCCAGATCAAGCCTGCAGAAGATGCGCATGCCTTGTTGGCCCAGCTCACACAGATGAAGAAGGAGCCCCATGAACTTATGAGGGACTTCATTGCCAAGTTCGACAAGCTGAGGCATAGGATTCCCATGAACACCCAACCGACACCTCAAAATCTCAAGTGTTTCTTCATCAACTCACAACTGCCTGAAGTGAGTTTTTTGCTAAAATGGGCTAGACACATAGACCTTGCTATTGCTCAGGACTTGGCTACTGAGGTATAAGATGACCTTATCTTGGTAGGAAAGATAAGGAGAGACCCTAATAAAGGTAAATCTTCTTCATCTTCTGAGAATTCATCTACAGGCACCATAGATCAAATAGTGCAATAGCTGGCAAATAAACTACTAGCCTTGAAAAGACAAATGGCCCAAAGTATGTATGTTCCTCCTAATCGAGATATGCCAAGGAGGACATTTTAGAATCAACCATATCAATGCAATGCTGCCAGGAATTAAGGGCAGCCAAATCGTCTTCTTCCCCCATAAAGGAACCTTGCCCTTGAAGCACCTCCAACCAACTCAGCAATTGGATATCTAGAAACTGAACATGATTTCTCTTTCCAACCTGAGTTTGATCAAGAAAATAATGTTGATCTCTTCACAGAGGACCAAGAAGAATCAGCTGGCGACTCCAACATTAGTTTCCTGAATTACCAGGATGAACCCAGAAGTGAAGGTTAAGCAGTGGAGGGATCATACGCTGTGTTCACCCGATCTAAGAATTAGTTAGCCTAGCAAGCTGATAAAGAGAAGATAGAGGAGTGACCTCAACCAATAATTTCAATTGCTAAGTGTGGAACCACTCTGCCTTTCTAGCCAAAGGACCTGGTGGTTGCTAAAAAAAGTAAGTACCCCAAACATTTTTGCACCTTCAACTTCAACTTTGCAGGCCAATCCTCCCCCTCTCAAAAACCAAAAGAATGAACTCCCATCCTCTCTTCCTAGTCCATTTCAGTCATTTGACATAATCGACCATGTCAAGAAAACTAAAATTCAAATGATTGAATTTGAATTCCTACAAGCCAACCTTGAGCAGTTGGACAGGTTGGTGGAGTGTGTGAAGAATACAGCCATCCCTACAGGACAAAAAATTAGAAATGTAACTCATGATCCCCCAAGGAACATGCTCATCCCAAAAAATCTTGTCATTACTCCTCCCATTGCCCCTGGGAAAATAGAGCCTTTCTATGTTTCCCTGTTGATAAACGGTCACAAGCTGATCAATTGCATCATTGATTCTAGAGCTTTAGACAATGTCATGCCTGCCAAAGTGGCAGAATCCCTTGGTCTTACACTGACCAAGACATTTAGGAGATGCTTCTCCATGGAGAACAAACAAGTGCCACTGCTGGGACAAATCAAGGATGCCCAATTTGCATTTGCAGCATTCCAAGACAAGAGGATCAAGATGACAGTTATGGTGGCTGACGTCCCAGCATCCTATGGCATTTTTCTTGGATGAAATTTCTGCAAGGATGTGGGCGGTGAGTTGAGCATGGACCTATCTGAAGCAAGGATCCCTGTTAAAGGCGTCATGAAGAGGATGCTCCCTGAAAAGGAGGCAAAATATGTTGTCACTCAAACATCAGCACCTGAAGCTTAGATTCTATTTGAGTCTTTAGGTAGGGGTAATTACTTCTTGACCATAGAGGGTGTTCATGTTTCTGCAGATAAAAGTCTTATAGGTGGTAATCTAAAAATTTATTCAAATAAGACATTAGAAGAATTGGTAGGGCGCAGTATAGATGAAAAAGCATCTTCCACTTCCAATGAATAGAAATCTAATAGAAGATCAGTTTCTGATGATGTTTGGATCTTGGAACTCGATGGCAGCAATTTTTCTACCAATGCTAGAGCCAAGATTATGTTGATATCTCCTCATGGAGATATTCTTCCTCCACACAAGTTGTAGATTAGCAACACCAACAACACTGCCGAGTAGGAATCTCTATTACTCAGATTGAAGGTTGCTCAAGATGAAGATGTCAAACTCCTTCATGCCAAAGGAGATGTTGAACTAATGGTTTGTCAGGAGTTTGATGCTGACAATCAAAAAATGTGCTAGACTGAACCAGCAGAACAACAAGCTATGGTAGTGGACCATATTATTATACTCTAAAGTCAGGAAAATGAACTCTTTGCCAAGAGAGCAAAGATTTATGGTTTTCAAGTTGGAGACCACGCCTTTCCATGGGGCAAGAAGAGAGAACCAAAAGGAGTGCATAGAAACGGTGATTCCTGATGGAGAGTTCCATTCGCCCATCACCAATTCTAGAGAAAAAATGGTTTCTTACTTGTTTATCGGGATGGAACGCCATTTTCACTATCTCACAGTGGGCGGCATCTGAAGCGCTTCAAATCTTGAGGCATCAGATAAGATCATCTATACATATGTATATTTGTATAGTTTTTAGTTCTATTTTGTGCTTTTCATTTTCATTTTTGGCACATTTCTTTTTTGGGTATCATGACTCCATAGCCCAATGGCATATTTCAAAGGCACTGGAGATTCTGGTTTCTACTCCCCTCAGCTGTTTCAAGTTTTCAACTGAAATAAGTTCCCCAACTGAAGCCAGTTGTTGTCCCCAAAAAATGTCACTCATTATTGGGACAACATATGAACTATTTTGGTCCTGCAAGACCAAAAAAAATTCTCTTCCCTTTTCAAAATTTGTTCTGAGCATTCAATTTCCTCATTTTCCAAACTTTTTTAGTAAAGGGATGAGCAGGTTCAACAGGTTCAAAGTCTTATGTAGGCGAGTTCAATCAAAAGAACAAGTTTTCAACACTTAGTCATTTTCAAGATTGGTTCAACGCCTTGGTTCAATCAAAAATGTCCATCAGCAAGCTTCTAAGCAAGGATTAAACCATTAAATCGTTGAACCAAAATGGTTCAAGATTCTAAGGTTTCAATGGGTTCAAGATTCAACGTGGTCGACAAGAGTTAAGCGCATTTGTCAAGGTTCAAAGTTCAACCGTTCAACGGCTTCAAAACACTTATCAAAAAGAAGGCTTGAACCATTGAACCGTTAAACCATTGAACCATTTTGGTTCAAGGTTCAAGGGTTCAACAGTTCAAAGAGATTAAAAAGACTTAGAAAAAAGGATGGCTTCAAACGCAAGATTGAACCGTTGAACCAAAGTTGGTTCAATCAGTAGGTTCAAGGGGCTGCCCCAAAGCCAAAGAGCCAAGTGCCCTTGCAGAGGGCAGGGAACATTGGTTCAAGGGTCAAAGAGAAGCCAAAAAAAAGATAGAATTCCTTCGGATTTGGTTTAAGGCCCAAAAGGAGCAATTCCTTCAGACTTTTTGTCTAATGGAAATGACTAAGTGAAGGAGGTCGAATGAATTCCTTCGAAAAGGTTTTTCTGCTGGAAAATGGTTATGGCAAAATTCCTTCAGACATTTTGTTCAAAGGAATTCACTCGAAAAGAAAACCCAAAGAAATTGAAAGGAACAAATGGCAAAGGAACATAAGCTTTCCTTCGGACTTTTTGTCTGAAGAAAAAGCCTGCAAAAAAATGCCTGATGGAAAAAGACAAAGTGCAGTGGAAGTTGCCACGTGTCCCATATAGAGTCGAAGCGAAAGCTGGTAAGTGTCATCTGTCAGGATAGTTTCTAATAAGTTTCAAAGCTGCAGAATGTGCCATGTGTTCCACTATAACGCAACAAAAGCTGACAAGTGTCAACATTCGCGGTCTCTCCCTTTTGTGCCATAAAGACTGTGGTGGCCCCCGAGTGAGTTGCTAAGGTCAAGTAAAGCGTGACAAGTGGCATCATCTGTGTGAATCTGAATGAGTCTCAAATGTCTCTATATTATTTCTAAAGCAAAGTGGAAGTCTCCACGTGTCATCTTCTGCATGACTCTCAAAAGGTTTCTAAAGCTTCTAAAAGTTAAGCGAAACATGCCACGTGTCTCGTTATAACTCAACAAAATGTGACAAGTGTCTACATTCGCGTTCCCCTTTAGAAGCTGCTCGGGCAAGAAGTGTCGTGGATCCCATTTTCTGTAAGTTTCATAAAAATGGAACTTGCCACTTGTCAAAGACACAGAGCCAAGGAATTCTTTCAGACATTTTATTCAAAGGAGATAAAGAAACAACAACACGGACCCTAAGAACAAACTCAGTGAATAGCCAAAGGAGTCGAAGGAGCCAATAGAAAGAAAGAAGATAGCCCGAGAGTTTAGATCAACATGAAGAAACAAAATGCAATAGAAAATCCAAAAATATCTGCAGGAGAGTTATTTCCAGTAGGTGGGACAGTCCACCAGGTGGACATCAGAGGATGCGATTATTCAATGGCACAACCTATTTTTTTCCCCTTTGAGTAAAGGCAAATGGACAGCCGTGTAAGAATCATAAAGAAGACCAGACAACCCATGCTTAAGAGGAGACATTTGAGATGATTCAGAATGCCAAAGTCAAGGCCGATGACCTGTTCTAGCATGGCCCTTTCACAAATATTTAAGGCATTCAATTCATCATGGGCCTTTTTCATGAAAACAAGCGCCCAAGTCTTTCTTGGAGTGCTATATATTTTAATCTCTCATTTTATACGAGGGAGATCTTCCCAATACAGAAGTAAAACTCTACCTAAATTGAAAGGCGAATACTGAGACTTTGAGCTCAGATTGTTGTTCATATCATTTTATCTGAATGAGAAAGCAAGTTGTTTGCAGACTTTGTGCTGTCATAGCTTGTATCATTTTAGGAGATTGTTCTTATGTCTGTCTTCTGAATGTGTTCTTATTTATTTAATTTGGTAAGCATAACTAGTGAAAGTAATCAGGAAGGTGTCCTAAAGCTGACTGTGGAGAGACTTTGTGCCCCCACAATTGCCTTTAGTGTGTTTTCTTTATATTTGTGTAAAGGACCTTGGGATGACTTTGTGCCCTAATTGTCCTTTGTATCTCACTCTTGGGCAATCGAGGTGGATACTTTGTGCTATGTCTCAGTCTGCTGGTTACTACACCTTTGGTTACCAGTTACTTGTCACTACCTGAAAGAACTCTTGTTGTTCCCTGCAAGAACACTTCTGAAAGAAGAGAAGTGCCTTTAGTGTTTTCACCAGGAGTTTCTCCTTTGTTTGTGAACATCATCTCTGAAAGAAGAGAGATGGATGGTGTATCCTACCCCTGAGTGTTATTTTCTGCATATATATATATATATATATATATATATATATATATATATAGTATATAGCGCCTCATATTTTATAGGGAACCTCCCCTTGATGAGAGGAGAGATTTGTCACCTTTGGATGTGGTAAACCTGCAACTTTGGACGACCAATCTCCCTTGATGTGGATGATTAGACCTATTTTTCTCACCAGTTAGCTGGTTGACAAAATATTCATCCAACAAGGGGGGCAATTGTACTCCCCCACCATTATGTATTGCAATAAATGTACAAGGTACTGCTAAACACGGTCTTCAAGGAAAAAAATTTCACTACCACTCTCTCAAATCATACACGTAAGACTGATATACACTTATTTGAGAGTTCACTAAACTACAAGATAGATGAACCAACCATCTACCGCTAGGAAACAATGAGATAACAAGAACAAAGACTCAAACTTGCAATGTGCAATGTGAATTCAACTTCAAGACTTCTCACTAAATTTTTATGCCATATGTCTTGCCAAGACCTATATTTATGTTCTCTCAACTTTAGAGTCTACCAAGAAGCTTAAACTAATTAAAAATTAGAATATGAAACATTTATAATTATTAAAATTTGGGATTTTTATATGGCGATGAAACCGCTCATGTATGCATCCCGACAATTTGAAAATTGATGGGGTGGTTACACAACTACCTCCTGCAAACATCAAATGGTTATGTAATTGTTAGGATGTTTATGTAACCACCACCCTATAAATATTATTGGTTCTACTAACTATGATAAACCCCTCTGTTTCAATAATTGAAACTTACTGACTTCATCACCATGAATATTTCCAGATCACCCCTAGACTTGTTTTATCACTGTGATACATTTCATCTGATGTTTTAAATTTGTAATGTCCTAAAATAGTTCTTACAAGCATAAATTATATATAATTGGGCATAGTGGAAACATATAATATACACTTTTAAAATATTAGAATATAAATATAGATTAGATGTAAGTCTTTGGCACATAAAACAAACCATAACATGGATGATTAAAGCCTTTTCAATCTCTTTATCACCGCCTTGAAGTCTCCTCTCCAATACAAAGTTCAAATTTTCTCCCCTAAGACTTTGAAATAAATCTTTGACCAAGCAAAAATACAAGACATGAGTTAGTAGGCATGCAATGGTGATGTATGTTGACAATTTTGACCCCATAGGCAAATTGCAACCCTTATCGTTCGAAACATTGCATAAACATACTTTTTTGTCCAAGTGTCAAAAATTGGTCTTTGTAGTTTTTTTCAAAGGGATCCTTCCTTTCAAAAAGGTCCATTTTAATAGTTTCCCTGAAGGGCACTTCTCGATAAATTGTGTTTGTTCATAAATCTGAAGGAATTGGGCTTGTTCAAATTGTCCAAAGGGTTCTTTTCAATAGCCAATGGACTTGACATCTTTTTTGAAGGGATTGCTTCGGACATTTTGTCCAAAGCAAAAGTTCCAAAGGTCCATTGCAAAGTTTCGAGAGGACCATTTCAATTTTGCCAAAGGGTTTATTACATAAATCTGAAAGGGCATTTTCAAATTTTTGAACGGTGCATTTTAGAAACGCCGAATGGTATCTACCCTTTGAAAAAAGGCATTTTCAAAAACAAAGTGGACCACTACAATTTTTTCGAAAGGTACTTTTTGCAAGATAAGGTCCTTGTCAAAAGTTGAAAGGTCACTTACAACAAATCTGAAGGGACATTTACATTTTTTTCGAAGGGATCATTTTTCTTTGAAAAAGTTCATTTCAAGATTGTCGATGAGTTATTTTAGACAAATAGGGTTCATTCAAGAATTTTGAAGGGTTCTTTTTCCTTTAGAAAATTCAATTTCAAAAAGCCTAAAAGTTCATTTCACTTTTTCAAAGGGCATTTTAATTTTTTCGAATGGACACTTATCAAAAAGCTGTAGGGTCATTTCTTTCAGCAAATGGTCCATTTCAATTCTTTCAAAGGGTAAGAGGACCTTTGACTCTCAGAATGATCTAAAAGACCATATGCTGAATATATAATTGTAGTAACCCTTGCCTCCAATTAATCCTCACTGTCTACATCTAAAGAAAGTCCATGACCCTCAAGTAGATTCATATTACTGTATTGATTGTCAAAAAATCACAAGTCATCCAAATCAATCCAGTATTCACATGGTTAAAAAAGATTTAACCATAAAAAGGCTTATTGATAAAAATAAGAAGTTACGTGCTGAAACCAAAAGAATTAATATGGAAGAAATTTCTAAAGAAAATATCGAAAAGGAAGAAGAGAAAGGTCATATATGGAAAACTCCTCTGGGAGATGAATCATGCACAAAAAAAGGATTCCCAAAGCCTGTTGATTTCAATCAATATTCACCAGATGGAAAATATAGAGCACATATGTATTATCTCAAGTCTACTGACAAGAGCCTTGATCAGTTCACATAAGTTAAGTTAATGAATTGGAATAATCTTGCAACTAAATATTTGAATAATAAAGTCTTATACATACAACAAAGTCTTGATCAGGCTTTTAAAATGTTAAGGAGTATTAAATTATATTAGAAAGGAGAAATTAATCAAGCTATTAATGTTTTGAATGATAATATTACTACCCATCATAGTCAGCTTATCCAAAAAATAGATAATGAATCCAGTAGTATCAGACTATAACAACAATCAATAGATACAAAGGTAGATGATATGATTGCTCAAGAAAAGATTATTAGTCAAAGCCAAGATGAAATTAAGACTAGTATGGATTTTATTGAGACAAATTTGAAAACTCAAATTGCTACTCTTGAAATAAAATAAGAAGCACATCAAAAAATCAAACAACTATCTTCAACCTCTGATAGCATAGCTAGAGAAATTGTAAACCAAAATTCTAGCTTATCTTCTATTCCTAATATTCTAGATACACTAAAGGACAAAGGACAATCTTCTCAGCAACAACCAAAAATTATTATTATAGAACATATTGATTACAGTCAAAATATTTATTCTTGGCAAAATATTTTAAAGATACAAAGAGAATCATTCACCAAATCTAAATCAAAAAGTCTACTTGATTCTGAGAAATCTCTTCATATGATCTTCCAAGTAGGTATGGCTAAGATTGAACCTACTGAAACTGAAAGCTATTTTGATATAGGAGAATTTTCAAAGTCTAGACCTCCACTAGATTCTCAAATAAGAACATTGAACCTTCAACATTTATTCTAAAAATTCAATTGTGAACCACCATAAAGAAGAAAATAAATGATTCACGTAATGTTAGCTTGGGCCAGTGTATAAATTCATAGTCTTAAGAAAGATCCTTTCAGTGTTAGTCAATAAATTGCAAATGGATTCATAGAAAATATCAAAGAATGGTGGGATGCTAGTGGTCCAGTGTTTCATGAAAGTATATACACTCATCCAAAACCTATTTTTGCACTCTGCAATGCTTTATTTTCTAAATTTGTTGGCACACTTGATAATGATAAAGAATCAAACAAAACAAAGTTTCTTAAAGCTCAATTGTGTGATATGACCAGGCTAGATGAATATATGTGCTATATGGAGAATATGTTTTATAATACTGGTAAAATTTTTAATCCAGCATATAAGATTAGGTATATAGAATCTATTTTTGAATATTTTTCTCCAAGTATAGAGCTTCTATACGTGATAATATTCCAACTATGTCCTTTAGAAGGATAAATCAGAGTATTAAAATAGTTAATGAAAGGTTATGTGCAGAAAGAAAGGCACATATAGAAACTATGAAGTTTCACAAATAGATTGGTGTAAAATTTTGTAGTTCTATTGATGATAATTTTGATTGCATGGATGTGCATAGATATAGACAGTATAAAAAGAAGAAGAAATCTCATTCTTTTAAATGCTCCTCAGAGAAAGAATTTACATATATTAAACTTTGGAAGCCTAGATACAAGTCTAGAAAAATGAAATTTGGTCCTAGAAAGATACTCAAAAAAAAGAAACATGGGTTCCAAAAGAAACCAGTGAAATAATTCATCTATCAAGGTGATCATTATGCAAATAAATGTCTTAATAAGAAAAAATAATCCAAGAAGATTAATTTTCTGAATAGCCATGGAATCAATGAAGATGAATATGTTTTAGTTTCAGATGAAAATGAACTTCAATATGAGTCAGATATTTTATGGGAAGCATCAGATAGTAATGAATCTGATAATCAAATAAATATGAATCTTATTGACATTGAATCATAAAATGAATCATATGATTATGATTTTGATATAGAATTTTAGGTTTATATAATTTATGCTTCTCTTTTAGATGCATTGAGTTTATCTCAACAAATATCTTTCTTCAAAGAAAGATATGCTAAAACCCCTACATATATGTTCTCTAAAAGAATATTTTTATAACAATAAATTGTAGCTATTGAGCAAAAGTATCCTCTCTACTTAGCTCAATAAAAAAGACAAAAGGATATTTTGTCCCAAGACAATCAGTCTAAGCTCCATAAAGCTCCTCTAATTAAAGCTGCCTATCAACCTGACACATGATAGAGCTACTTGGTGAAAGAAATGAATATATCAACTTCAGATCTTCTTAGTTAAAGCTCAGACTAAATTACAAGATCTTATGAAAGAAGAAACTCTTGTCGATGAACATGAATAACTCTTTGAAGAAGAATTGTTCCAAGTCACCAATGAGATATAATCTCATTTTGAGGGGGAAAAACCTCTCATGATATTTTAATTATACATAAGATATCAGTATATAATACTAATAATCCAGTATGTGAAATTTAGATTAAATGAGATGGTTTTAAACCATATAGCTTGGAGGTCCTGCTTGACACAGGGGTTGATATTTTGCTTGCTAGATATCATTTTATTCCTGCTAATATGTGGAAAGTTGATTTTCATAAGTTGACTTTCAATATAAAAATTGTACTTTCATAATTGTTTGTTATTATTTTCGTTATGCTTGGTGACTCTATCTATCATTTTAAGATAGTACAACATGAAATGTCAATGTATGACATGATGATTAGTTCAGATAACTTGGCTACTTTCTATCCCATCACAATTTAGTCACATGAAACAATTCTTGCAAAAAAAAAAAAATTATATAAGAAATCTAGCTATGAATGCAGAATTCCTATGAAAGAAAAGCTAAAGAAACCAGTTGATACCAGATGGATGCAACAAAAGGTAAATCTTTGTCATGCTAGCATTAAATCAATAATTAGAAAACTCAAATAAGATTACTGCTCTGAAAATTTCTTAGCATTCAGAAATAGGAAAATACATGAATGTAGAATTGAATGAAAGATGGTAAAGGATAAAAATGGCAAAAAAATAGAACCCAAGTTCAAGGCACATCATTCAAGAATGTGTCCTTCACTTAGAGAAGAATATTTTCAAGAAATAAAGCAATTAAATAAACAAGGTTTAATAAGAGATTCTAATAGCCCTTGGACTTGTGAAACATTTTATGTAAATAAAAATCATAACAAGTGAGGGGCAAGAAGAGATTAGTCATAAATTATGTTTCTCTTAATAAATATGTCTTATCTGTTTAGCATCTTATTCCTTCAAAAGATAAAATTTTGTAGTAAAGTTTACAGTAAGTTTGATTTAAAATAAAGGTTTTGATAGATACATGAAGCAAAATAAGATAGGTATAAGATTGTATTTATCACTCTATTTGGACAATATGAATGGAATGTCTTACCCTTTGGCTTAAAAATTACTCCTAGCATATTTCAAAAAATGATGAATAATTTTTTTCAGCTTTTTTTTATTTTATCATTGTCTACATAGATGATATATTGGTCTTTTCAAAATCTCCTGAAGATCATATAAAACATCTAGAACAATTTTATCAGATTGTATTTGATAATAGTTTAGTTTTATCCAAGAAAAAATGTCAATTTTTAAAGATGAGATTGAGTTCTTAGGAGTTACTGCAATTCAGGAACATGTTTTGAAAAATATTAAGAATTTTCTTGATGAACTCAAAGATAAAAAATTATTACAAAGATTTCTTGGCTATGTAAACTACGTAACATGTTATTATTATAATATTGCACGTGATAGAATACTTCTAAATAAAAGGCTAACAAAAAATGCTCCAGCATGGTCAGATGAAATGATGAAAGTCGTTCAAAGAATAAAGCAAAATTATCAAAATTTGCCACCTCTAGTTTTACCTGGTAATGGTCTAAAGATTATTGAAATAAATGCTTCAAAACTATATTGAAGTGCAGTTTTTAAATAAATTTTGTCAGATGGTTTAGAAAAACTTTACAGTTTTGTTTCAAGAAATTTTAAATAGGCCTAGAAAAATTATCATTCTACTTACAAAGAAATTCTTGTTGTTATTAAGGTTATTCAAGTTTTAATGTTCTTTGTGAGATCAGAAAGATTTCTTATTAGATCTGTTTTGAATAACTTTATGAGTATTCTTCATTCTATTGATAATGTAAAGAAAGGATCTGTGAGCAGGTTAATCAGGTGGGCAACATTTCTATCAGACTTTGATTTCTTTGTTGAACATATTCATGAAAAAAAATTGTCTTGTTGATTTTATATCTAGAGAATTTAATTTAGAACAGTCAGTCATGGCAATAACAGTTACTGAAGTTTGTGAGAAATTTCATTAGCATATACAAAGATCCACTCCATTTGTTGCTAATCAGTTAACTCATGAAATCAATGCCCTCACAAGAAAATCTCATGAAGCATCTGTATAACTCAATAATACTCATTTGGCATGGACATCTCAGTTTAAAGAACTTGATTGCAAAAAGTGATGTTCAGCAATAATGTTATATAATGAAGCTAATAATCTAATTATTATTGGTATAAATAATCTTTTTTAGAATTTCACTTACAGACATGGTTTTGAATTCTTGATCCAATGGTCTACATTTTGGCCAAGCTTTAATCTTACTATAGAGAATTTTTGGTCATCTACTGAAATACCAGATTATTTACATGAATTTTTAGATTATATTATGCTAATGAAAGCTTCTAATGATCCCACTGTTCATATTCCTCCAGATCAAGTGAGAAATATATTTATTACTTTAAGGATACCTTTCAAGATTAAATTTGAAATATTTTTAGTTTAAAACTTCCAAGTTAATCTACACGCCAGTTTAGCTCTTACACAACCGTTAGTGGCTCTTTGAAACTATAAGTCATCAAATTGTGTTTCCACCTACACCTGGCGATCGTATCTTAGGGATTCCATCAGCTTTATACATGGACCACACCGACTTTGATTTTGATGATGACAACCATTATTCTCCCCAAGGAGAATACGAATTCAATGATGATAACTGAATTGATATAAAGACTATTTACAGGGTTTGTTCATAGCCATGAATGTGGTCATGATAAACCTCTTTTGTTATTTATGGACCTCACCACTTTTAAAAGGCGATAACCTATCGATCATGTCAACAAATTCTTTGTTCTTTCATGTTAGGTGGTGCGTAGTGAGCCCATAACCCACTAACTTTTGTCAACTTACCTTCTATCTGTTGATTCAACATCTTTGTGTCAATCATTGATCTTCTCATTTCATCCTATAAATATGAGAAGTTCTTCATGTCATAAACATTGAATACTTGGAGTCGAGTCTAGTGATTTAGTCGAGTATTTGAGTCCTAGCAAGTCAGGAAAAAGTGTATGCTCTTTGTTTTCCCTCTCTGTATTGATTGCCAAAAATTCATAAGTCATCCAAATCAAAGAAGAAGCTCATACTAAATTTCAAGATCTTATGAAAGAAGAAGCTCTTATAGATGAACATGAACAACTCTTTGAAGAAGAATTGCTCCAAGTCACCAATGAGATAGAATCTCATTTTTAGGGGGGAGAAACCTCTCATGATATTTTAAAAATACATAAGATATCAATATATAATAATAATAATCTAGTATGTGAAATTCAGATTAAATGAGATGGTTTTAAACCATATAGTTTGGATGTCTTACTTGACATGGGTGTTGATATTTTTCTTGCTAGATATCATTCTATTCCTGCTGATATGTGGAATGCTAATTTTTATAAGTTGACTTTCAATAAAAAAATTGTAGTTTTAAAATTGTTTGTAGTTATTCTTGTTATCAATTATAGTTTAAAAGACTATAATTGAAATTGAAATATTTGGGCTTACTGATCACCCTCTCTCTTAGTGATTGTACCTCTAACAAGTCATTGCTTTTTTGTGCTTTAGGCTTCTAACCATCCTTTGACTGTGTTATGCAGAGGTGTCCTTTTGATCTTATCAAACTTGAATAGAAACATAACTTTACACACCTACCTCTACAACTTTATCTATCTTTAACCTCTATACTCTATTTGTCTATTTTATTCACATATCACCCTTCTACTTGATACACTTGTCCAAGCCAAAATATGGTTGTAGGATGATATGGGGGTTGTAGGTGCAAGTTTTTAACTACGTATCACATGTATTTTAAATACCATTTCTACTTAGACTCATGACTAAGCTTGTAATTATTGTTAAGCCTTTATATCAACTTGAAACTCTCCTTTATTTCCATGAAAACCTCCTCATCACTCCCTTTTGGAAATAGGAATTAGTTCTATTAGAGGGTTATAGGTGCAACTTTGAGGTCAACTCGACTATGTTCATTCCCTTGAGTCCCTTCTTCATGATTTTGGATACATATATCATCATGATTATCATGATTAAGTATGAAACCCTTAAGAACTCTACCTCTTATCCTTCTTCATGCTTGGAATATCATTGTGCTACTTGCTCATTAGCCCTTGTATGGATTGAGAATAGAGTCCTTTAGTGCTTGGAGAGCATTTGACCACCAACAAGGTGATAAGTGGTATGAGGATGGTCTATTTTATCAAATGATCTTAGGAAAATCTAAATGCTCTCTTTAAAGATGTTCTAAACCATTTTGGTTTCCTTAAGGGCATAGTTTTTCACTTGAATGCAACAATATAGCTAAGCTAGCTATAGGTCACTATTTTCATGATTTTTTGGCCTTATTTGACTTAGAATATATTGATCTTTAGTCTCCCTCCAAGTTATATCAACTCCATACTAATCATGAACAAAACTAATCCAATCAATCACCTTTAAGATAGTTGATTGATAACAACCTTGACTATTATGTGATGGAATGTCCTTGTACAGACTTTGACAAGGTTTACAATGCTTTAAGAAGTCTGCCCAAACATATAATATCAAAGAGTTGACCCCTTGATTCTTTCCTAACAACTCAAAATATCTTTGAGAGTCCACATCATGAAACAACTTTCCTAAATTACTGTCTCCCATTTTAACTGTAGTTGAACCTTAGTTGGTTGTAGGTGCATCCTCTTTAGGCACTATAGGTGACTTATGGATGGAAAACCAATTCCTTTATTGGTTGTCCATGTGGTAAGAGTCTCTTAAGGATATTATAACCATGGCGAAGGTGATACCAACTTATTAACCACTCCAACCTTGCCAAAAAATTCCACATACACCTTATTCTTCATTGAATATGGTTAATGACTATGTGTTATGTATTTCTCCTTATGAAAGAGGTGCCTATAGGTGTTAATGGGGTTAAAACCCTACATTTTAACCTTTGTTTATGCTCTTTTAAACACTAGTGTCTTATCTACCCTTATAGGACCACTTGAACATAAATGTATGCCTCTACACTACAACTTTGGATGCAAAGCTATTTGGAAACTCAAAAACCTATAAAAAGCATTAAAGAAAAGTAGTGAGTAATTTATATATATTAAAATATATAAATTATTATTAAAATTTAAATATATTTTTTATACACACGAAAATATCAAACTAAAGTTATATTAACTTTGAAATTATAATTAAACATAAAAATTTCAAATTATATTTAAACATAAAAATTTCAAATTATATTTGAAATTATAATTAAACATAAAATTTCCAATTAAAATTATATTAACTTTAACATTTATCAAACAATTTTTAATGGGAGGAGAAGAGTGATGATCCACATCCCTTCTCAGGGATACGTCTCCCTGCTGAGGCAATCATCGCACGCCATGTGTCTGATTAGGAATCACCTCGGGTGCTTCGTGATTGACCATATAGGGATCTAGAAGAGGACCCAAATCACTCTAGAGCTTTTGGTGTGATGGCCAGTCTTCTATTGGTATCAGAGCAAGGTCTCGAGGTTGAGTCTCATAGAAGTTAGTGGGCTTGATCTGCATTGATGCATGATGCGTCTCTATGCCTCTCGATTACCAAACTACCTACCACATGTTTCGACTGGGAATCACCTTAGGTGTCCTCAGACTGGCCATATAGTGGTCTAGAAGAGGACCCAAATCACTCTGAAGCTTTTGGTGTGATGCACAGTCTTCTATTGGTATCAGAGCTAGGTCTCGAGGTTGAGACCCAAAGAAGCTGGTGGGCATGATCCACATCCCTTCTCAGGGATACATCTCCCTATTGAGGCAATCATCGCATGCCATGTGTTTCATTAGGAATCACCTCAGGTGCTTCGTGACTGGCCATATAGGGATCTATAAGAGGACCCAAATCACTCTAGAGATTTTGGTGTGATAGCGAGTCCTCTATTGGTATCAGAGCTAGGTCTTGAGGTCGAGACCCACAGAAGTTGGTGGGCATGATCCACATCCCTTCTTAGGGATATGTCTCCCTGTTGAGGCAATCATCACACTCCATGTGTCTGATCGAGAATCACCTCAAGTGCTTCGTGATTGGCCATATAGGGATCTGGAAGAGGACCCAAATCACTCTAAAGCTTTTGGTTTGGTGTGACGGCTAGTCTTCTATTAATAGAAGACTGGCCGTCACACCAAACCAGAAGCTTTGGAGTGATCTGGGTCCTAGAAGACTGGCCGTCACACCAAACCAGAAGCTTTGGAGTGATCTGGGTCCTCTTCCAGATCCCTATATGGCCAATCACAAAGCACCTGAGGTGATTCTCGATCAGACACATGGCATGTGATGATTGCCACAATAGGGAGACATATCCCTAAGAAGGGATGTGGATCATGCCCACCAGCTTATGTGGGTCTCGACCTTGAGACCTAGCTCTGATACCAATAGAAGACTGGCCGTCACACCAAAAGCTCTAGAGTGATTTGGGTCCTCTTCCAGACCACTATATGGCTAGTTTGAGGACACTCAAGGTGATTCCAAGTTAGAACACATGGTAAGTAGTCTAATAACTGGGAGGCATAGAGACACATCGTGCATCGGTGCAAATCAAGCCCACCAGCTTCTGCGGGACTCAACATTGAGACCTTTCTCTAATATCAATAGAAGACTGGCTGTCATGCCAAAAGCTCTAGAGTGATCTGGGTCCTCTTCTAGATCCCTATATGGCCAGTCACAAAGCACCTAAGGTAATTCCTGATCAAACACATGGCGTGCGATGATTGCCTCAATAGGGAGACGTATCCTTGAGAAGGGATGTGGATCATGCCCACCAGCTTCCATGAGTCTCAACCTCGAGACCTAGCTCTGATACCAATAGAAGACTGGCCATCACACCAAAAGCTTTGGAGTGATCTGGGTCCTCTTCCATATCCCTATATGGCCAGTCACGAAGCACTCGAGGTGATTCCCGGTCGGACACGTGGCGTGCGATGATCGCCTCAGCGAGGAGACGTATCCCTGAGAAGGGATGTGGATCAAGTGAATATTTGTTTAATAAATTAGTCTAAACACAATGTTAAACATATATTAATGATAAATTCATTCATCATATTTATAATGCCAAATGAAAAACTTAATAAATATTTGAATTTAATGTTAACTACTTATGAATTGTTTGGCAGAATCAATTTAAGTGGCAAGTGTGATCGGTGGATAAGGTGGGTTTCCTTAGACAACATTTAAATTATCAACAAATTTAACAGTTAATAATTTTATTCGACTTGACATCAGAAAATAGTAAATTAAGTGGTTAGTAATTAACTTCTTTAAATGTTAAGTCATTGTGGTATGTTTATGGCATGCAATAATTGAACATGAAATCTCAAACTAAAATTATATTAACTTTAAGATTCTTGACAAAACATCAAATTGGTGAAAGTAATAAACATACAAAAATATTGATATAGATTTTAAGAAACCATAAGTTTTATATAACAAGGGCGTTATGCGCTGAGTCCCTATGGGAGCTTAGAATAGTTTTGAAATTTGTTTTAAGTATGGATCATAAAACGAACATTTTTTATCAAGCAAAATTATTTAAGAATAGTTATGACAACATTAAACTACTATGAACCAAATGAGCCAACAAATTTGGTATATGAGACCCCTTGGTGGAAACCCACAAGACGTTTACCCTTATTATTTAAAGCATTGGAGTTTTCCAAATCATAAAAAGTTGATTTTAGAAGCATGGATGATCAAAATGTATTGGCACCCATGCTTATTAACTTAAACGGAGGCCTTGAGCTTAAATCTCCTCGTTGATGGAAAACATAATACATAGATATTTGTTGTCCTAAATATTTTTTGAGAGCTATTTTTGTTGATTTGAGTATCATATTTTTTGACAATCATCTCAAGCATTCTAAATATTGAACATTTAAATATATAATATATTGTGACGTGTGCAAATATACATAGAAAATACATCAATGTTTCTAATAGGCCACAATTATGAGGAGCCATGCATTTCCTAAATCATTAACAATTATAATGATGATCTAGAGCACCATAATGCTTTTATGTTTTGTGTTAAATCTTACTACCTATAATGTATAGGTGGTATCTTGACATATATTTTGAAAACATTGTATTTTATACATTTGAATGTTTTGCATTATGAATTATTTGAGCAGATCTATCATAAACATGATAAAGGTATTGTATTTCCACAGTGCTCAATTCATTAACAACAACGTGATTGTAAAACTTGCTATAACCTTTTTATGCCTCTCAAGCATAGCAACATCTATGTTTGTTAAATCATTTGTAACCAGTGATGCAATACAAATTCAATCAAGAAAAATAATGTGAAAAAGTAGACAAATAGTTAATATATTCTTTAAAGAGTTTCATTCATCTAAACTTCTAAAGAAAACTAAGATCGTATTTTACTAATTTTGCAACTAAATATTTATAATTTAATGTCTAATTACATGTTCTCTTTCATCGTGATATGACTCTTCTTAATTTTAAGTGCCTTGGTAAGCACGCATATAATTGTAGATATGTAAGCGAATATAAAAGGCTTCTCTTGGAGCCATATACCTAACTATAAAAGATTTATAAGAATTGATAATAAACAAAAAAAATTCAAATAAAATACTTAGATATATAAGTACCAAAAATTATATGGATAAAGTAACATATAAAATATGTATAGAAAGAAATCACCAATAATATGGTTCTTATTTTCATCCAACTATTACGTAGATTTTATTTATCCATGGAAATTTTTATACTCTAATTATAAATTATATGTGATGATCCAAAACAATAGCCAGATAAAATATAAGTTTTAAAAAAAAAATATTTGTCTAATTTCATGCATTGGGAAAGACTCAATTTTTTAAACTTGAGTGTGAGCATATACATATATAATTTCCAAGTTACATGTTAATTAACATTATGTAGTAATTAGTGAAATATATAGATGAAACTTGTAAGACTTTACCAACAATACTATTTAAAATGAAAGTGTGTGTATATATATATATATATATATATTAGATTATTCAAAAACATTTGAGATGATAGAATTATTTCAAAAAATTTATCATATTAAATTATATTTAAAAAATAAAAATAAAAATAATATAAAATTAAATAGAAATTGGTTATTCATAATAAAATCATCTAAACCAACATCCAATAAATCATCATGCACAAATAAAAATATATTTTTAATTTTACATAATATAAATTATATTATTAAATAAAATGATATATATTTATAATTGTATTTTCATTCATAAAATAATAAAATCAAAAAATCAATTTTTTTTTTAAATTTTTTAACTCTAATATACACTATTACAATTTAAAATTTGGATGCATTTTCTTGATTTATATTTTACTATTTATATTATGTTTTAATAAAGTACATGAGAGAAATATATTTTAAATTTAAATTATTTTATATATATATATATATATAAAGCCATTTAATTTTTACAAAAATAAATTTCTTTCTACACAATTTTTATTAGAAAATTTATTCTTAACAATAATATTATTTTAATTTTAAATTATTTTTTTATATGTGAAAATTATTTATATATTAAAATAATAAATTATACAATTTACTTAAAAAAAACTTGTAAAGTATATTCTTTCTAATTGATATATCAATATTTTTTAATAAATATTCAAAAAAAAAATTTTGAAAAAAAAAAAAAATTTAAGAAAACATTAATTAAACAGAGAATAAAAACAATTTACTTCTTTTTAACTTCCAAATTATACATAAAAACAATGCTTATAAATTTATTAATGTAAAAAAAATTAACCAAATCTAAAATAAGATGGCTCTTCACAACTTCAACATTGATACATAAAAGATTTCATATAAATCTATTAATGTAATATTAAAAAGGTTAGACAAAACTCTATATAATTTGATGGTTAAACAAAACTTAATAAGATTGATCATTATATTGTAAATTAATATTATTAATTTATATAATTTAAAAAAATAAAAATCAATTACCTATTTTAAACATTTTTTTTTTGAAAATAAATAATAAATTTAACAAAATATTAATTAAAAAAAAATGAAAACAATTTAATTCTTATTAACTTTTAAACTATACATTAAAAACACTACCTAAAAATCTATTAATGTAAAAAATAAAATAAAATAAATCTAAAATGAGATGGCTCTTCATAAACTCAAGGGTAATACATAAAAGACTACATACAAACCTATTAATGTAACATTAAAAAAAGTTAGACAAAACTCTATATAATTTGATGGTTAAACAAAACTTTATCAAATGTGATCATTGTGTTATAAATTAATATAATATATATATATATATATATATATATATATATATATATAAAACCAGTTATTCATTTCAAACATTTTAAAAGACTTGTATTTTATTTATATATATAAAAGTTGGACTATAACTAATTCGATATTTATTTTTGTTTTAAATAGAATAATCATTTAAAATGTCATTCAAATTAGTTATTACACCTCCTTCTAGCATTGTTGTATGGCTCATCAACAAAACACTATATCCAGAAAACAACACATTCAAAACATAGAAATGATATTAGCAAAATACAAAGATAAGAGACATGTATGTACATGAATGATATTTTTGATTGTGGTCTGTTATAAGTTTTATCTCCATAAATTTAACTTCAAACAAGGAAAGCAAAACATCCACAAAGTCCTCGCACTCCAAACCAAGGTCCATTTTCCTCGTTTTCAACTCATGTCCATACACAATTCTCTAAAAATACCTATTCAAAATATGTGTAATCTCGATCTAAGTTTTCTTGAGTCCTTGTAAATAAAAAAAAAACATTTGAGTCTGAACGAATATTAATCTCTATAATATTTGTAAGGGTTAAAAATAAATTTGACATGTAATGAAAAGGACCTAACAAAAGCTCTGCAACAAGGACATTTTTTATCAAGGGCAGCCTTGGTTTGTATTATAAAGTGATATCTTCTGGTGTAGACGAGATTGCCATTCCAACATGCAAGCTGTAGTGACTACGATGGACATCGACATGGAGAGCATAAAGTTCCTCCACACTCTCTTCCATCAGACTCAAAGTGATACAAATGTTATCATCATTTAATCAAAATCTAAATCTCCATCTCTGCAAAAATGAAGGAGAGGAGATCTTAAGCGACAAAGTATCCTGTGCAAACAATTCCAAAAATGATCTTATATTGGAGCGAAATGGGCCTTTGTAACAGTCTTTGTAACAACCTCCATCACAAAACTTGTGAAAAGAATAACAATAATCAACATCGACCACCACCCTCTTTACTCGTTTGACAGACCTGCTAGCGCTTACCACCACTAAAAATATTTACGGGTCTAAGTTAAAATCACTTGAAAGTTGCAACACATATTTACAAGTCTGAATTAAATTCTGCCTGAAACCAAAATATTTGGGAGTCTCCTGTAAAATTAACCTTAGGACAAAAGTATTTATAACTGAGCTAAATCATCCTCAACACAAAAATTACATACGAAACTTATCTAAACGTATCCCTGAGACAAAAGTATTTGTGAGTTAGCTAAATTTGCACCCAAAACAAAAGTATTTCTCAAAACAAAAATTCCCCCAAATATGATTCTCATTCTATCTATTATTCTCAAAACAAAAATTGCCTACGAATCTGAGTTAAAATTTCCCCCAAAGACAAAATCATTTTACTAGTTGGGCCAAATTTTCACCTAAACGAAAATATTAATAAGTCTCGACTAAAATTATCCCTGGGACTAAAAAATCAACAATTTTGAACTCAAAATATACCCGAGATTAAATTCTCTACAAGTAAGATAAAATTAAATTGAAGACAAAAATGCTTTTACAAGTCGGGGATAAATTTATCCCAGGACAACAATATTTTTATGACACTGACCTAAACTTGCCCCCAAACACAAAAAAATTAAATAGTTCTAGCTAAAATTATGTGAACTAAAATTATTTTCAAGCTAGAAGCATTTACAAATATGAACTATTTTTTTCCCTTGAAGACACAAATATGTACAACACTGGAACCAATCTGCCTTAAGACAAAATTATCTACTAGTTTTGAGCTAAATTTGGACTCAAAACAAGAACATTTTCAAGTCTCGTCTGAATTCACCTCAATAACACAAACAATTAGAATTCTCATCTAAAATTATCACATGACAAAAAAACTACGAGGCTGAACTAAAAATTATCTTCGAGACAAAAGTATCCACCAGTTTATGCAAAAATTACCATGCAAAACTAGCAAAAAGAGGACATTATTATGCACAAAGAAAATCACTAACCTCAGATTCTGACGAAACTGGTCTCACAAAAGATGAAGCACCACAAACTTGAGATTGGAAGCCACGACCAAACAATAAAAAGGAAAAACCCCAATAATTTTTATAATGCTTTCATGACTACCTTCTTGATTGCCACCAACTCCTCTTCTGCCTCCCATGCTGCAATAAAAACATGTTTCATGAGTTAATCTAATAGCGGGGTCCCATACAAGGGGCTTCCACTTTCACTAATATGGGAAAGAAGGTCCCATGTAATTTGTTTGCCAATGTTTACTACGTACAACTAATATCCCCAAAAATATATGAGCTGCGATTGTTAAGGGAGAATTTTCCCAGCGCAGACAAGCAGTGAGGGACAGAGGGATTATTTTACCTAAACTTAAAACTTTGTAAATTCTTTTGGTAGTTGTCTTCTTTGCATGTACTTCCCTCCATAAACACATGAACAACATCACTGTTCCTCTGGTAGGAATAATTTTTTTTACATGGAACCTAAAATGAATTTAAGCCCCTATATTTCTATGATAGGAATTAAAAAAATTACATGAGACCTAAAATAAATTTAAGTCCCTATGATTTCTTAGTAGTACCTGCTGAAAAATATTTCACTCACCCCAACATGGGACATAGACAATCCCCACCTCCCGCCCCACCTTCAAACCCCACCAAAAATAATTAATACCATTTTAACCACTATTTTTGTTACTTCCAGACCCTCAAAAGCCTTCAAACGCTCGAAACCCTTGTGTTTTTCTCTCATCTTCATTACGAGAAAAAAATGTGCAAGGAGCAAAACTAAATTGCTAATTGAAAGATTGAAAAGAAAGATTGTTAGGTTATGAATATGAGTTATTAAGATTTTATTTATCTCATTTGCTTTTGAATAAATTATTGCACACACCACGAGGAAGCCATAGATGCTCCGCTGAAAGTTTCTTTATTGGCTTACTTTGTTTTGTTAAGCATTCGAGTAAAGGGATCGCCAAATGCTTGTGAAATTAATGTGAAATGAGATTATGTAACCCAAACACAACCTAAATGAAATGCAAATGATATATAATGTAAATATGGGCCAAATGTAACGCAAATGAAAATGAAATTAAGATCATAAAACAAGACAACGATATAAATTTTAAACCATATTTAATTTGTTATGATGACTTTCAACGACTTAACAATGCATACTTGAACATGCTAAATATTTTAATATCTATTAAAATTCCTAAATATATGTATTCAATATTCGTTAAAAACAAAATAGCGGCCTGCCCCCCTCCCTAATTTAAGAAAAAGGAGAGAAAGAAAAAAGAAAAGGAACACTTTTCAAGAATAAACCATGTTTAGTTTAACGCGAACAATAAAAAATAATAATAATAATTTTAGTTTGGACTAAAATATGGTCGCCTTCTCTCCATGAAGACGCCTCTACGTCTTGATAATAAAATACAGCAAAAGTAATTAAGAAAACCATTGTAAGTTTACGCCACAACTATCTTTCTACTTGAAGTCAGGAAATAGGAAGCTTCTTTTTATCGAAGCCTTCATTAACAGGCTATAGACTCGTTCCCCGACAATTTCAGAAAAGCTAGGGTTTCGAGATTCAATGGCCACTGTCGCGGTGGGCGGGAGAGGCTCGGCTCTGTCTGCAGAGGCAATTTACAACGTCGCACATGGCCTTTCCACACTGCAATTGGATTCTTCAGCCTTAGAAAGGATTTCACAATCTTCGGGCAGATCGTCATCTTCTGCGCAAAAAATCACTTCGCCAGACGAATATTTAATCAAAGAAAATGGACCATTTTTAAGCAAAGTAGAAACCAGAGCCGCGCTGGTAGTGCTCGCAAACAAGCTTTTGCAATCAGCGGCACGAATTCGCCCAGCTATTCCGATCTTCATAGAACACATTTTGAACAAAAATATAACAATCGATTTACCTTTTTCGGATAAGGCTGTCGCACGGGCTGTTGCAGGGGCGATTTATTCGTTTAATGGCGATTTTGCGGCGGTTAGGGTTTCAAAGGACGATTTGTGGGTCACGGCAGAGGAAATGGAAGTCATGGAGTGCTCCTTTGCGGCAACTGTCGGAATTAGCGCGCTTGTTGTCTATTCTTCGTCGGCTTTGTCCGTCATTGCAGACGCCGTTGCAGGTATTATACGATAAAATGAGATATATTTTAAGTTTTTTCAGATAAATTAAGATAATACAAATCATTTTAATTGTAAGATCTAAACCTACACTGCCACACGGCAGCTACAAGTTTTTGATTAATGGTAGCGTCTCTTGCTTAGTGTATAGTATACCACGGGGAGATTTGAACTTTACTTGTAACACGCTTTAGGCCTTTTTTTAAAATTTATTGTAGCCTCTCAAGTGAAGGTTTTTAGCTTGGTACGTGTAGAACATACCACTGTGGGATTTGAACTGGAATCAATTTACATGTTTGATTTAGGCTAAATCGTGATTTATTGTAGCCTCTTAAGCGAAGGTTTTAAGCTTGTTTGGTGTAGAACATGTCACTGTGGGACTTGAACTTAAATCAATTTACTTGTAATGTGTTGTAGGCCGAATTTAAGATGTCTCTTGCCATGCTTTAGGCCAATATTAAGATGTCTTGAGCTGCTTTAGGTCAAAATTAAGATGCCTCTTCACGTTCTTAGGCCAAAATTACAATCTATTGATGTCCTTCAGAGAAAAATGGTCTGTTAGAATTATCTAAGTGCATTTACTTGTATATAATATTGTTTGAAGGGCATTAGGCCAAAATCAAGATGTGTTGACATCCTGTAGGCCTAAATTAAGATGTATTGATGTCCTGTAGGCCTAAATTAAGACGTATTGATGTCCTTTAGCTAAAATGGTCTGTTAAAATTAATTCAAATGTGTTTGTTTGTTTGTTTAGAAGATTGTTTTATGATTGTTAAAATAAATTACATAGGCTTGTTTCATTGTATTGTCAAATCACATTCTTTAGGCCAAAATGTTCTGTAAAACTTTTCAAAGTGCGATTTCATGTTTAGAATTATGTTTCTTAAGAGTTTTGAGGTTGTTTGCAGGGTGTTGCATATTGGAAAAATTTATGGAAACTACCTTGTTAGTGTTTTTTATTATTGTTTATTATCAAATTTATGATTTATTGTTTAGACTGTTGTTTTTGTGTGTGCGCAGTTTTAGAATAAACTTCTCAAGTTTTGTTTTATTGTATTCTCAAGTCATGGTCTTTAGGCCTGGTCTGCCTGTTTCTAAAAATTGATGCTCCTCTTTGATACTAACAAACACAGTATACATACTTGGTGAGTGCTCTGCGAGCACACAAGTACTCACCAAAAAAGGACCCGGGTGAGTAAACTCTGTTAATACTTGCGAGTAATTTTTTTTGAGGCTGGGCAAGTATTTCCCCAGTACTCACGGTGAGTACTGTGGAAATACTCGCCCGTGTGTTCACATGCAGTCCACGCAGCCAGTACAGTATAAAATGTGGCAAAAACAGTAAAAATCACGGAAAAAACACTTTAAAACGCGGAAAAAACGCAAATTTATCCTTTTTAAGCTGCCAAGTAGTGCTGTATATTCAGGAGTATTTGCGGAGTAAAGTTTTTTGGTTGGGCGAATACTCTCTGAGTACGAGTATTCGAACTATGCTAACAAATGCTTAGAGGTGATTATGTGCTTTGTTGGTCCCCTTGTGTTGTGATTATTTACCAATGTTCATGAGTGAAAACGTCATAGAGAAATGACCATTCATGGGAAATAGTCATCAAATTGATGACTTGAATATCAAAAATACTTATAAGTAGTGAAAAATCCCTGAAAAATAAATTATCTAAATAATACTACACTCTGGAAGCTCCCATTATCCCCAAGCTTGCCATGCCAGTTTCTCTAGGCCAAAATGGTCTGCAGGTCTTATGAAACTGTGTTTAGTCGTTTAGAATATTGTTTATGTGAGTGTCAAGTCTTAAAATAAACTCACCAAGCTTTGTTTGTTATCTTGTTGGAGCGCATTATTTAGGCTAAAATGGTCTGTAGGACTTATTGAAGTGCGTTTACTTTTTTAGAATATTGTTTCTACCAGTGATAAGTTTTAAAATAATTTTCTTTAGCTTTGTTTTTGTCTTGGTGGGTCATGTTCTTAATGTGAAAATTGTATTTGGGACTTATTGAAGTGCACTTGTTTAGAATAATGCTTCTGAGTGTTTAAATTTTGAAATAAACTCCCCAAACTTTGTTTCATTGTCTTGTCAAGTTACATTCTTTAGGCCAAAATGGTCTGCTGAACTTATCAAAGTTCATTTACTTGTTCAGAAAATTGTATGTGGAAGTGTTAAATAATCTCCCCAAGCTTTATTCCTTTGTCTTGTAAAGTCGCCTTCTGAAGGCCAAAATTGTCGGTAGGAGTTAACTTAGTGTGATCATTTGTTTAGAATATTGTTTCTTTGGGTGTTTGGTTTAAAAATAATTTTTTGTTTAGTTTTAAAATAAAGTTTAAATTAGACAAGCTTTGTTTCATCATCTTGTCAGGTCACACCCTCTTTAGGCCAAAATGGTTTTTGGGACTTATCAAAGTGCATTTACTTGTTTAGAATATTTGATTCTGTGAGTATTAAAGTTTTAAAATAATTTCCCCAAGCTTTTTTTCATTTTCTTTTCAGGTTATGTCAAAATAGCCTGATGTCTTATCAAATAATTTTTCTAGAATATTGTTTCTGCGAGGGTTATGTTTTAAAAGAAACCCCACAAGCTTTCTTTCAATGTCTTGTTAGGTCATGTTCTGTTGGCCAAAATTGTCTGTAGGTCTTATCAAAGTGTGTTTACATGTTTAGAATATTGTTTTGAGTCTTTTGACAGGTTTTAAGATTTAAAATAAACTCAAGCTTTGTTTGATTGTCTTGTCAGGTCTGTCTTGTGAGGCTGTGCAGATCAACTCGCAGGCCTTCAATTTAGAACCTTCGAATGAGGGTTTTTCCAATAAGTTGGAAACTGACGTTGTCTGCAATATGCAAACGTTTTTGTTTGGGTCTAAACTTGTAAACCCTACGAATGTAGGGTTTGATGGTGATTCAGCATTTTTTTCTATTCCTTTTGTGCATGGATGCTTTAGAGAGGATATTAAATTTGCTCAGAACAAGATGAGGATTGAAGTTAGCAGCATGGTTTTTGGTAAAAATCTGTCCAGGGCCAAGCAGGATTTAGGTGAAGCACAGCAGCTTCAAGCTTTAACGAAGGTGATTTTGTCCATTGCCATGTCTTTGCAGGCTGTTGGCATGAATAGCTCCAGCAGGTATGGAAAATTTTAATGACCTGAAAAAGCTATCTTTACCTTTACCTTTTATTTTCTCCCATAGCATTCGTTATCCTTTGCACCATAGTCACTATTCCTAGTTTTACATTTACTCCCCACCCTTTGGCCATCCTCATGTATTCAATGTAGTCTGATTAAAAAGAAAAATAAAACTTGGTTACAATGTAAAAAACAGACTAACACTGAAGCTTCCCTTTAGGGGATCTATCCTGACAAGTTTGAAAAAGCTAGTATTTGCATGAAGCTAGGGATTTCAAGCAAGGGGTTTGCCATTAAGCTAGGGTTTTGTGAAGCAACAATGGCGACTATGGTAGTGGGTGGCAAGGGCTGGTTTCTGGAGAAACAATTTACAACATCGCGCACAGCCTTTTTAGTCTTCAATCAGCTTCTTCAGCTTTGGAAAAACTTTTACTATTATTAGGCAGATTATCGTCTTCTGTGCAAAAAATCAAATTGCAAACAAGAAAACAGACCATTTTAAAGCAAATTAGAAGCCATAGCTGTGCTCGCAGTGCATGCAAACAAGCTTTTGCAATTACAGGCACTAATTTGCTCCATTATTCCAGTCTTCATCAAACACGTTTTGAACAGTAATATAGTCCTTGGTTTGGCCCTTTTGGATAAGGCTGCCATATGGGCAATTGCTGAGGCAATTTATTCATTTAATGGCAATTTTATGTGGGTTCAGATTTCAGAAGATGATTTATGGGTTACGGCAGTGGAAACGGAAGTTATCGAGTCTTCTTTTGTGGCAACTGTCAAAATTAGCACGCTTGCAGTGTATACTTCCTGGCCTTCATTTGTCATTGCATATGCCATTGCAGGTAAGATACAATAAGATATCTTTTTCATGTAGTAAAATAGGATAAAACAAGCCTTTTTGCAACGTACTGGAGGTTAAGATAATTCAAATCAGTTTATTAAAATTTTAAATCCACACTGAAGTGCCAAATTGGGGTGTTTTATGAGTTACCAACAATTTTTTGGTTTATTGTAACGTTTCTCAAGCGAAGGTTTTAAGCTTGCTTGTAGAACATGTAATTGTGGTATTTGAATTCAGATCAATTTACTTTTAATGTGCTTTATCCCAAAATCAAGATGTATTTTGACATGCTTTAGGTCAAAATTAAGACATATTGACATCCTTTAGGAGAAAATTAAGATGTATCGATGTCATTTGGGCCAAAATTAAGATGTATTGATGTCTTTTAGGCCAAATTAAGATCTAGCGATCTTTTAGGTCCAAATAGTTTACCAAGAATTATTTAAGTGTATTTACTATTTAGAATATTGTTTCTATTAGTGTTAAATTTTAAAATAAATGCCAAGCCAAGGTATTAGGTGAAGACTTTACAATGTTTTTTTTTAATTGTTCCCTCTCTCAAGCAGATGTTTTATGTTTGCTAAGTGAAGAACATACCATTGTGGGATTTGAACTCGAATCAATTTACTTGTAACTTGTTTTATGCCACAATTAAGGTGTCTTTTGATGTGCCTTAGTTGAAAATAAAGATATATTGAGATCCTTTAGGTCAAAAGGAAGATGCATTGACATCCTTTAGGGCAAAAGTAAGATGTATGGATGTCCTTTAGGCCAAAATGGTATGTCGGAAAAATTCAAGCATGTTTACTTGTTTGGAATATTGTCTCTATGAGAGTCAAATTTTAAATATACTGCCAAACCATAGTGGTAGGGAGACATGCCCCCCACCAACTGGGATGTGTCTTGGGTACCGGGATGCGTCTTTGGTATGGGAGACGGATACGGAGACGTCTCTTGTACCCGGAGATGTTTGCCGGAGACTTCTAATGTCTCTCGGTTGTTTCTTGGTTAAAAAAACTTGTACCCTAAATAAATGTGTTTTTTTAAAACCCTAAATGCGCAATTTTTGTTATAAATTTACAAGATGCACCACATTTTACCATAACCAGTCGGATTTTACATCATTTGTAGTTGAGATTCGAAGAGTTTGTAGTCGATGTAGAAGGAAATCAATTGTCATTGCTGGATTACTAGTCGTTGTGGTTGTTAATCATAGTCTCGGGCGTAAATAAGGTATGTACTATGTCATTTAAGTGTAAAGTTTAAATTTTAAATGCTATCTTTTTTTTAGTAGGGGCCGCAATTCCTTGCATTGCTGAGAACAACAATGTTTAGGTTTATATGTACAATTTTAGTTTTACATTTTAAGTTTTTAATATTTATAATTGTATTATTTGAATATTTTAATTTCAAGTTTAAAAAAATGTTTTAATATTTTTCATTTTGTTTTTAAATTTTAACATTTAACATTTAAAATTTAATATTTATTATTTAATGTTTTGCTTAATTTGTTTTTTATCATTTATGTAATATAAAATATTTAATTTTAGTTATAAATTATAATTTTTGTTTTTTATTTTTATTTAATTTTTAATTTATATATTATTTAATTTTTAATTTTAATTTATTATTCAATTTTAGTTTAGGTTTATAAATTTTAACATTATTTATATATATCAGGTTTTTAATTTTATTGCATAGTATATATTTGTCTAATTTTTTCATATATATATATATACACGTCTCCTCGTACCCATCCCCTGGCAACTATATGCCAAACTGGGATGTTGGGTGTGGCTTTGACATAATTTTAATTTATTGTTGCCTCTCTCAAATGAAGATTCTAAGTTTGCTTGGTGTAGGTCATGCCACTGTGGGTTTTGAACTTGAATCAATTTACTTGTAATGTGATTTATCCTGAACTTAAGATATCTTTTGACATGCTTTAGGCCAATAGTAAGATGTATTTACGTCTTTTTGGCCAAAATTAATATTATTGATGTCCTTTAGCCTTAGGCCAAAACGGTCTTTGTAAGACTTATTTAAGTGTTTTTACTATGGCAAAAAGGGTTGGGAAGACTTATCAAAGTGTGTTTACTTGTTGAGAATATTGTTTCTATGAGTGATAAGTTTTAAACTATACTTCCAAATTTTCGTTTTATCGTCGTGTCAGGTCATGATCTTTAGGCCAAAATATTATATAGGACTTACCAAAGTGCATCTACTTGTTTAGAATATTGTTTTGCGAGAGTTAAGTTTTAAAACAAACTCCCCAAGCTTTGTTTTATTGTCTTGTCAGGACATTTTTCTTAAGCCAAAATGGTTCGCAAGACTTGTCAAAGTCCTTTTACTTGTTTAGAATATTGTTTCTGTGAGAGTTAAGTTTTGAAACACTCACTAAGCTTTCTTTAATTGGCTTGTTCAAGCACACTCGTTAAGCCAAAATGCCCTGTAGGACTCATCAAAGTGCAATTATTTGTTTTGAATATTGTTCAATGAGTGTCGAGTGTTAAAATAAACTCCTAATGCTTTGTTTATTATCTTGTTGGATCACATTTTTAAATCCAAAATGGTCTATACCTAAGTAGCCAATATGAATACAAGAATTGGATATGTAGATATGGCGATCGTTTTGGGGCCTAGATACGTTTTTGGATACGACAAATACAAAAATATATACAAAAAATTTAACCATTTAAACAAAATTAACCACATAATATGCATAGAGGAAACAAATTAAGTTAAATAACCACAAAACATACTCATAATTCAATGCCAAATATCATAATATTTAATGGTCGAACTTAGAGGAGTCTTATAACATGTACATAGTGCAAAAGTTACAATTTATGGACATAAATTAAAGACAAATCAGCATATTCATTATTCACTGTATTCATATTCGTCTTTGCCTTTGGCTGTGATGTCTTCATCGAGAGCATCATCATGTGATTCATTAGAACCAAAAGCAGTAGCAGTGCCACACCCACTAGCTCCACTATGCAAGTCGTGTGAAGCACTATTTAGCTCTGTGTCAAGCAATGAAAGGTAGGCAACAGAGGCATCCAAGTCAGTAGTCTCTACGTCCACATCCCAACACTATGTTGCCCTTACTTGTAATCAACTTGTTTGTGTGTGAGAAGATGCAAGTTGAATTGCACGCAGACCAAATCCTCTGCCTTTTTCCCTGCCAACTTGTTGTGCTTAATTAGTGGATAAAGGTGTAGGTACCCCAATTCCGCTTAGTTGAGGATGAACTTGCAACCTATTGAGAGGCAAGTCGTAAAGTCAATTAAAATTTATAGAATTAAAGTTTTAAAACAAAACGTCGAAAAGAACAGTAGGGAGTTAAAAATAAAATAAAATATTATTTGTGATAGAATTTTTATTGCAAGTGGTTGTATGTGGGTGGATGCTTGCCCATGGAGGCACCACCACATATGAGTGTCCTTGTATTTGTCACGCATAGCACCAAGGGAGTGACCCACGAAGGATATGAAATGCATGAACTCTTCCATAACTTGGTCTTCTATTTCTAGATCAAGGAAGAGTCTAGAGAATGCTGCCATATATGCCTCACTAACCTCAACATCCATATATGGTATGACCCTCTTGGGCAAAGAAAAAATTTATGTGCTGTAGTATTTGGGCGTTAGGGCAAAAGCAAGAAGATGCAATGGGGTGTTCGTTTTGTTCCACCTTTCAATGAGATGTGACTACACTTCCTTGAAGAACCTCTCCATAGGATCCTGCTCTTTGGCATTTAGGATGGATTTAATGTTCTCAATCATTGAGTCGATTCCATCATAAAGCTCATCCAAACATGGATGATCCATATCCACATATCTCAATATGCTAATGAGGGGCTCGGTAAAACTAAACAACTACTCCACACGTTCCCACCACACGTCATCAAGAATCCACTCTTTCACCTTTGTGGCCCTCTCTTTGCCTGTCTTCATACACTTCAAAGGTTGTTGATAACCATTCTATTGAATGCTTCATGCACCTTGACAAGTTGTCTCAAGAGGAGTGTGTGTGAAGCAAACAAATTCTTAACAACCTAATATGAAATTAAAACAAGATAAAAAAAAAATGTTCAAAACACTACAAATTACAAACTTACAAAATTAAATTAAAAATATATATGATTCATGAATGATTAAATAAAAAGTTACCTTCAACAACTGCAACTTCAAGAAGGCCTTGAAGATGTCTTGGGACATGTGATGGTTGCTTATGAACATTTGGATCTCGCTCTCCTCCTCATAGACTCGTTTGATCCAGTCAAAATTTGTTTCAAATTTTTGCAACATAAGGTTAGGGAAATGGACAACACAAGGTGTCCAAAATATGAGCCCATACCTTGCCTTAACCAACATGCTTGCAACTTTGCAATTTTTAACGTTGTCCGTTACAATTTGTACATCGTTTTTAGGCCTCAGTTTTAATGGACTCTATTAGGATGTCGGTAATGAAGTGCATTCTTCACTTGTCCCTTACAGTCAACAACTGTAAAAAAACACTGCACCTTTAGGACACACTGCGACCACATTAATCAATGGCTTATTTGCCATATCTTTCCATCCATTGGAAACGATGGATACCTCTGTTTTGATCCGCGAATCCTTGATGAGCTTCAATGCATTTTCTCTATTTTTTTTTTTCTTTTGTCAACATGGTGGGGCACACCTTTTCATACTTTGGGCTGGTGAACCCTTTAGGGGCATCGTTGATAGATCTCACCACATCTTGCCAATATGGTGATCTAACAACATTAAATTGCAGCCCACATGCATAAACACAACGCACAATGCTCTGCTTTACTATGTCCTTGGATTCATTACAAAATGCTTTTTCCAATGGACCTGCATCTTTTTGTCTTTTGCGACTAAGAGGTGAATCCTCTTCCTTTGCGGGCGCGACGGATGTAGAAAGAAATGGGTGTGATGGGGTCACAACATTAACATGAGATGCATCAACCAGGTGCTCATTATATGTAGATCTTTTCTTTCTCAGAAGATGCTTTGATCTTATGGCAACAATGACATTTGCTTTTTTTTTCTCATTGATGTATGCAAGTATCTTTGCTTGTGGCAAGCCCTTTGTTGGATTTTCTTATATGTTTGGCCCACCACAAGTTTTGATTCCAGAACTAGGAATTGCACACAAATGGGCTTTCAACCGACTATGTGAGCTCTTGTATTTACATTTACGCTCTGAGCAAAGCCAAATGAAACACCCTCCACTTTGCAATTGTTCTAACATCGTCACATATTTTCAAAGGAACACTCGTGGATTGACTTTGAAAGCTATCACTTGGCCCATTAAACTAACACTTGCAGAGCGAGACATTCTGACAAATCTTTATAGCCCTTGGTCAATAAATAATAATATTGTTATTACAATTTAAAGCATTAGCATTTGTTGTAAGAATGTTTAAAACTACATTATCGGATGTTGCTGCTAACCCCTCAGTATACGATACGAAACGCTCTAAGATATGATATGTGGGGGAAACAGGTAGGGTACGACCATGCCCCTGTAGGTACGATTAGATACGTTTAAAAGTACGTTGAAAGAATTTTTAAAATTGTGTTATCGAATATTGCTGCTAGCCCCCAGGGTACTATATAAAATGTGCTAGGATACGATATGCGAGGTAAATGGTCACGGTATGCCCTTGCCTCTGGATGTATCCAGTCATACCTGTAGGGGTAGGGGTGTACATTGACTGTTTCTGGATGTATCTGGCCATACCCATAGGGGTAGGGATGTACCTTGATCATTTCCCTTGCGTATCTACAGTAAAAACATGATTTTTATTTATTTTTTCAATTTTGCGTCATGGAAAGTCAAACATGGACCTCAAAAAATAATTAAAACCAAAATAAAGTGGATTCTTAACCCTAAAAAGCAACATTCACACTCATTTTAACAAAAGAAAACAACACATTTAACTTTTATTGCATTTTTACCTCTCATTGCACATTTGTTCTTTCATCTTCATTTTTTCAATTGCATAGGATTCAAACTCCTTCCTTTTGCCAATCCTACATCATTACCTCTACCCATTTGGCGAGTTTGAGGAGCTTGCAACGAAGAAGAGTGTTGATTCAAGGTATTTTTTTTCAGTTTTTGTAGTTTTTTTTTCTGAAGTCTTTTTTTAAAATGTTTGTAAGTTTGTAACTAGTTTTGATTTTTTGTTATTCTTTTAACCTGTTGATCCATCTCTTACTAATGTGGTGACCCCATCACACCCATTTATTGCTACACCTATTGTGGCCTCGCAAAGAAAAGGATTCACCTCTTGGTTGAAAGAGAACAAAAGATGCAGGGCCTTTGTAAATGTCATTCCATAATGAATCTAGGGACAGCGGAGTAAAGCATTGTGCGCTGTTTTTACGCATGTGGGCTGCTGATTTGTGGATCGAAAATGTGCACACCACCTTGTTGACAAAAGAAAGAAAACAAGTTGAAGATGTGTTGAAATCCATCAAGGATTTGTGGATCGAAACAAGGGGGTCCATTTTTGATGGATGGAAAGATATGACAAATAAGCCATTGATTAATGTGGTTGTAGTGAGCTCTAAAGAGGCAATATTTTTGAGGGTTGTTGATTGTGAGGGACAAGTGAAGAATTCATGATTCATTGCTGACAACCTGATAGAGTCCATTGAGGTGGTGGGGCCTCAAAACGTTGTCCAAGTTGTAATGGACAATGCTAAAAATTACAAAGTAGCGGGCATGTTGGTTGAGGCAAGGTATGGGCTCATATTTTGAACACCTTGTGTTGTTCATTCCCTCAATCTTATGTTGCAAAAATTGGGGGCAAAAATTGATTGAATTAAACAAGTCTATGAGGAGGTGAGCGAGATTGAAATGTTCATAAGCAACCATCATGTCCCAAGCCATCTTTAAGGCCTTCTCAAAGTTACAATTATTGAAGGTAAATTTTTATTTATTCATTCATGAATCATGTATATTCTTTAATTTAATTTTGTATGTAATTTGTAGTATTTTTATTTTTGAACTTTTTTTTTTAAATTTATTTGTTTTACTTTCGTATTAAGTTGTTGAGATTCGGTTTGCCTCACACACACTCGTCTTGAGATTTGGTTTGCCATTTGCAATAAATTTTTTATCACCAGTAAGATTTTAATTTTTTAAAACTCTTTACTCTTATTTTCTATTTTTTGTTTTAACTTTTAACTTTTATAAATTCTAATCGACTTTGTGGCTTGCCTTAATGGGTTGCAAGTTCTTTCTCTGTTGAGTGGGAATTGGAGAACCTACAACTTTATCTAGATAGTTAAGCGCAACAAGTTGGAAGTGAAAAAGACGAAAGATTTGGTCTATGTGCATTCCAACTTGTGTCTTCGCTTACACGAACAACCTAATTACAAAGAAGGGGCACCAAAGTGTTGGGATGTGGACAAAAAGACTGCTGACTTGGATGCCTCCATTGCCTACCTTTCATTGCTTGACACAGAGCTAGATAATGCTTCACACGCCCTGCTTGGTGGAGCTAGTGGGAGTGGCATTGCTACTGCTTTTGGTTCTAATGAACCGCATGATGATGAAGACATTGCAACCAAAGACAAAAATGAATATATTGAATCATGAATATGTTGATTTGTCTTTATTTTTGTCCATACATTGTAACATTTGCACTATGTACTTGTTATAAAACTAATCTAAGTTTGACCATTGAATATAATGATATTTGGCATTGAATTATGAGTATGTTTTGTGGTTATTTAATTTATTTTGTTTCCTCTATGCATATTATGTGGTTAATTTGCTTATATGGCTATATTTTTTATATTTTTAAGTTTGTATATATATATATATATTTGTACTGTTGTATCCGAAAATATATCCAAGTCCCCAAAAAAATTCTTGTATCTGTATATCCAATTCTTCTACCTGTATCCGTATTGACAACGTAGGTTTAAAAGAATAACAAAAATAAAATAAAGCTAGTTTCAAACATTTTAAAGTTTGTAACTAAAGAAAAAATTAAAAAAAACAAAACCCACTAAATTGAAAACCTACCTTAAATCCTCTTTGTTGCCAAATGGGTAGAGGTAATAGTGTAGGATTAGCAAAAAGGAGTTTCAATCCTAAGCGATTGAAAAAATGAAGACGAGAGAACAAATGTGCAATGAGAGGTAAAAATGCAATGAAAGGTAAATGTGTTGTCTCTTTTGATAAAATGAGTGTGAAAGCTGCTTTTGGTGTTGAGAGTATACTTTACTTTGTTTTAGTTGTTTTTTGAAGTCCATGTTTGACTTTTTATTTGGAAAAAAAAAAAGGAAACCTTTTTTTTCACCGGATATGTGCAAGGTACTGCAGGCACCCTACAGGTATGTCTGGATATGTTGCAGGATGTATCCGGACTTACACACAGGGTGTCTGTGTGTACCCAGGCCATATCCCTGCGGGATATGTACCAGATGACAGATACATATTGTATCTGTATCAGCAGGAGGGGGCGGGTGCGGGGACATATGCGATAATGTTGGTATGTACTTATAGGACATATCCGGACGTACCCACAGGGCGCTGGCGGTACCTTGCACATACCTAGGCCGTCTCCCTGCGGGACACATACTGGATGACGGATATGTATCGTATCTGTATCTGTATCAGCAGGAAGGGGGGGCGTATCCAGTAACATTGGTCTGTACTTGTAGGGACTTATCAAAGCGTGTTTAGCTGTTTAGCGTATCCAGAAGTACCCATAGGGTGCCTGCAGCACCCTGTGTGTATCCGGAGCATATCCCTGCTGGATACGTACTAAATGGCAGATACGTATCGTAACTGCATAAGCAGGACGGTGGGGGGCGTATACGGTAATGTTGGTCTGTACTTGTAGGGACTTATCAAAGTGTGTCTACTTGTTTAGAATATTGTTTCTGTGAGTGATAAAGTCTAAAGTAAAATCCCCAAAATTTGTTCATTTTCTTGTTAGATCACTTTCTTTAGGCCAAAATGGTCTGCATGACTTATCAAAGTTTGTTTACCTGTTAAGAGTATTGTTTCTGTGAGTGATAAAGTCTAAAATAAACTCCCCAAGCTTTGTTTATTTTCTTGTCAGAACACCTTATTTAGGCCACAATGGTCTGCATGACAACAAAGTGCATTTGTTTGTTTAGAATATAATGTTTCTGATTGACGAGTTTTAAAATAAACTCCCCAAGCTTTGTTCATTTTCCTGTCAGGTGACGTTCTTTAGGCCAAAATGGTCTGCATGACTTATCAAAGTATGTTTACCTGTTAAGAATATTGTTTCTGTGAGCGATAAACTCTAAACTAAACTCCCCAAGCTTGGTTCATTTTCTTGTCAGATCACTTTCTTTAGGCCAAATAGGCCAAAATGGTCTGCATGACTTAACAAAGTGCATTTGTTTGTTTAGTATATTTTTTCTGAGTGATGAGTTTTAAAATAAACTCCCCAAACTTTGTTCATTTTCCAGTCAGGTCACGTTCTTTAGGCCAAAATGGTTTGCATGACTTAACAAAGTGCATTTATTTTTTATAATATAGTTTCTGTGAGCGTTTAGTGTTAAATAAGCTCCCCCAGCTTTCTTTCATCATCTTGTCGGGTCTTTTTCTGTAGGTCAAACTGGTCTTTAGGTCTTATTAAAGTGTGTTTGCTTGTTTAGAATATTTTTTTGATTTAGCATCAAGTTCTAGAATAAACTCCTCAAGATTTGTTTCATTGTCTTGTCAGGCCTGTCTTGCGAGGCTGTGAAGATTAACTCGCAGGCCTTTGATTTAGAGCCTTCGAGCGAGGGATTTTCCAACAAGTCAGAAACAGATGTTGCCTGCGATATGAGGATTCTCTTGTTTGGGTCTAAACTTGTAAGCCCTAAGAATATAGGATTTGATGGCGATTCGGCATTTTTTTCTATTCCTTTTGCGCATGGATGCTTTAGAGAGAATGTTAAATTGGCTCAGAACAAGATCAGGATTGAAGTTAACAGCACAGTTTTTGGCAAGAATTTGTCAAGGGCCAAGCAGGATTTAGGTGAAGCAATGCAGCTTCAAGCTCTAACAAAGTCTATTTTGTCCATTGCCATGTCGTTGCAGGCTATCGGTGTAAATAGCTTGAGCAGGTATGGAGACTTATAACAAACCATACATTCTTTTTAGCAGTTATAAAATATTGGCAAGTCTTTTTCAATATGGGCTTTTTATACAATTGTATGTTTGGCAACGCTTTTTGGATTTTTATCTGGCTTCTATATTTGAATGAAAAGTTTACCGATATAAGCTTTTTGAGGGCCAACAGAAATCCAAGAACCAGATGAAATCAGTATCACAATACAAACAATTTTCAAGTCCTTTTCATTAAACCCCACATTGGAAACAAGTGCAGTGCAAAGTAAACTACCATCCATCCTCAAAAGATAAATATCTACAAACAATCAGTGTTCATCATCCGATAAAAAAATTTAATTTTGTGACTGGAAGCTCTTCTTTAACATCACGAGATTCAATATTCCTTGGAACAAAGTGACCATGCATAGGGGAATGATCCACAGAACCACCTTGATGCACTGACCTCGCACTCGTACCTGAGAAGGAACTAGAACAAAAATGGATGGATTAACATTGGCATGCACTAGGAACTCAGAAATTGAACTGAGTTGTTTGCCTAACAGGAGCAGAATGAATCTGCAATGCTTCCTTGTCACCACCTATGTGGCAGAAGTGTTAAATTCCATTAATATTTTTACAAAAAGTTTTCCAATATTAGAAGACAAACAAAAAAATTTCTTTGCAATTTAGTTGAAGTTTTTTTAGAACATGTGTATACTGTTTAAAAAGTAACAAATTTGATAATGTTAGTCACTAACATTTTCTGTATTCACAGGGCTGGGCGTAATGTAGAAGTCTTTAACAGCCTTGATGGTGATGTGAAGCTGAGCGAGAAGGTTTTGCAAAATTGTCCAGGCACTCGTGACTTGAAGTCGAGAGTGGAATTGATTTTCCACGAAGCTGTTATTGAAAATGACTCGAATGGGGTATTTGTCGCAAGCCAGGTTTTTGGTTTGTTGTGGGAGGCCAGAAAAATTCTGGCTCTGGAGGCATCTTGTTCTCTTTCCTTGCTTGGTCTGCGAGAAAAGCTTGTTGCTGGTGGCGCAACTGAACAGAAACCTCTGGGTGATAAGGAGATCACCAACGGGGAGTGCAGTGCAGAAGAAAATAACTTGAAGCCTCAAGGAAAAAAAGGGAAGCAGAAAGCCGAGAAGAAGAGAAAAGGAAACCAGGAAATTGTTTTGGGGAAGGGAACTGGTGCTGTGAGACAGCTGCTTATTCAAGTTATCCAAGGGAGAATCAAGGGAGAAAAAACTCCAATTAATGTGTATTTGTCACCAGAAAAATGGGCTCAGGAACTAGATTCATTTTTTCATCCAAAGGACCCAGAACTCTCGATGCTGTTGGAAACTATGAAGACTATTCTTGAAAGCAATGAAACTAGAAGGCTGCCCAAAATTCCCAAGGTTTGTGTTCCCCTATTCAAGTTGCATCCTACTTACATTCTTATTGAAACGCTACAGTTAATGTAAAGTTGCATACTTGAAGTTGTTTGGATACATCATTTGAAAACTGTCTTGTTCGATGCACCTAAATGTTGTCCATTTGGTTTCATCCAGCAAGGCTAGTTCTTAACTTTTATGTTACTTGTAGGTTTAAGTTTAATATGTTGCTGCTTCTCTATTTATTCTCTTTTCAATGTTAAAGATAAACTACCAAATTCTTTCTTCGAGTAACTTGGATTTTGCATGAAGTAATCTTTACTTATTAAATGTTTGCATTGACATTATTTATTTTGGTTATTATCCTTGTTGCACTTCTTTTTTTGTCATCTTGTAGTTTTTGTATGCAAAGGGACAATGTTTTACTTGTTGCAATGCACATTGAGACTCTTCTGTTCTGGGTGATTTGTCTCTGAGTGCTTGTTCTGGTTTATTATTGCGTGATGAATTTAACAGGGCACTAGAGATTTTAAGCCTGAACAGATGGCCATCAGAGAGAGAGCATTTGGCATAATTGCAGAGGTGTTCAAGCGCCATGGTGCTGTGGCCCTTGACACACCTGTATTTGAGTTGAGAGAGACATTGATGGGAAAGTATGGTGAAGATTCGAAGTTGATTTATGACCTTGCTGATCAGGTATTTATAAAATTGTACTGTATATGAAGCTTGAGGAGTCATGATGGATTTTCATTGGAATTTACCTTATAGGATGAAGTGCATATTTCAATCTTGCGGTCCTGAATTATATCCTAAATACATTAGAACAGAGGGCTTCTGTTGAACATGCATGTTTTAGTTGAATCACATGATAATGCTTTGCCTTGACATGTGCATCTACATTCAAGTCTGTGGGTGTGTGAGTAGGGGTAGGGGCAGGGGAGGGGGAGAGGTCTCAATCGATTGCCCAACTGTCTTGTTTTACTTTTTTATTGTTTGATTGCTTAATTTTTTTTTGCTTACCATCCAGGAGGTTAGCATATTTTTGAGGAGGGTGCCTAAGGTGTAAGGGTCGGTTAATTCCAAGAACACGGACCTATATAAGCCATAGCAGAGGAGAGACAACAATAGAAGACTTAGAAACATCTAAAATGTCGATGATACAAATACAAAAACATTGCAAGTGGGGCCTATTGAGCAAGTAAACCCCAGGATTATATGGGTTAATGCTAGTTCATAACTACATGCAACCTAATCATATGGAAGGATGTTATGAGTCCCCAGCTTATTACACATTGATATGAATATTGAAGCACTCATTATTATTACGTGATATTATTTAGAGTGTGAATGTGGAGTTATATTACAAGCAGCTGTAGAGCTCTGATAACTTAATGAACAAGAAGAAGCTGAATTTTGGATTGGAGGTTTTCATAGGAAAGCATTTTCCAAGAATCTTCCTGGTGAGCTTCATAATAGTTTATAATCCAGATCCTTGGAAGAAGCTTATTCCCCAGTCCCATTTTGCACACGTTCTTGGTAAATGTATTTTCATAGGGGTGTACTTATCTAGTGTTGAGTTTATGGTTGATTCAAGATTGTCCTTTGATGACGGCACAATTTTCCTATATGGGATTGGGCTGTGCTGGAGGTCAACATCTGCTTCTTTATGAACAGGATTTATATCTAGTGACACTTCATACTCGAGATTTTTCTTCAATGCAAATATTCTTACTGTGATTTCTTATTAGGGTCAACCACATAGACTATTCTGATGGTTACTTGATGAATTTATATTAACTGTGATAACTTTTTAATTTGCTCGCTTGCAGGGTGGTGAAATATGCTCTTTGAGATATGATTTGACTGTGCCTTTTGCAAGATATTTGGCTATGTATAACATCAGCAATTTGAAAAGATACCATATAGCAAGAGTCTATAGGAGGGACAACCCTTCTAAGGGCCGGTACCGTGAATTCTATCAGTGTGATTTTGATATTGCTGGGCAGTATGCATCAATGGTACCTGATTTTGAAGTGATTAAGGTTTTGACTGAGCTGCTTGATGAACTTGACATTGGTGACTATGAGGTAGCTGTTGCATATTGATGTTTGATATTGTTTGTTTTATCTAAGCGTGAAGAATCCTGTTTATTTGCATTTTTATTCTAGAAGAAATTCATGCAAAAAGTCTAGCTGAATGGTTCAGGATTTAATGGAATTTTAGCATACAGGTGAAGTTGAACCATAGGAAATTGTTGGATGGAATGCTGGAGATATGTGGTGTGCCTGTTGAAAAATATAGAACAATATGCTCTGCCATTGACAAGCTGGATAAGCAGCCATGGGAGCAAGTTCGAAAAGAAATGGTAATAATACATGTATCAACTCATAATTCATATTTTTTTGGATATTATTGTGTACTGACAGTCTCACACTGAAAATGCGACTGCAGGGAGGCTTGATATTTTTTGTTGGAATTGTTCTTAGCATTTTCACTAGTATATATGGGGTATTTTAACATTCGGGCTCTATATTGTTTAACCTATTAATATTCGAACCTGCTAGTTGTAAAACTTGCAGACTTTTTCTTACATTGTAATGCTAATGGAAATTATAATCAGAGAATTTGTTTGGTCTAAACATTCTAAGGTTTCCATACAAATCTGGCTTGAGGTTAAAGTGACTGTGGTGTTCATTATATTTAATTACGTATGTTGAGGAAATCAAACCCATATGACATAGGTCAAACATCCTTTTTTGCATAGACAATCGCCATTTTGTGAATGCTTACCAAATTAGACAATCATTGTTTTGTGAATCTTACCAAATTCAATGGTGGATCTGGTCAATTGTAGTGTAATCACTCACCAGATAGGAGGATAATCTGTACTTGATTTGGTTGTATTTGTAACAGCCCAGATGGTAGAGATTTTGGTCATTGCTGATCAAATGCTAAATTTCCTGAATGTCCTTTTCATTTCAATTGAGATTGTGCTAAATATGGAGAATTTAATAACTGTTAAGGGTACCATTTGAGAAGATTGTGGCTAGTGACATTTTGTATGTAAACAAGAACTTATGGAGTCTCCAGTACAAAGCTTTAATCCAATTCTATGCAAAGTTAAACCACTTCGCAAGATTTTTACAAGCCTTAGACACAAGTAATATGCAAAATGAAACTTGAAATATAAGTTACTGTGTTGTTTCTGCTCAAACTGCTCTTCTTTGTGGAGGGCTGCTCAACTTTTTGCCTTTTTGCCCCTAATTTTTTTCCATGTACCATTTCTTATGCACAACCTTCACCAGCCCTGCTACTCGTCACCTTCTTATCACTTTGTTCTAGATACTTGTTTTTTGCAACATAGGATTAGAGTCGAGTATTATTTTTTGTTTAGACAATATGATGGGTCATCCTTTGCATTCTTCATATGAAGACAAAGTATGCTTAAACATGTCTAGTACAAACCAATTTGTAAAAATGTTTAACCTATTGCAAGATGAGCATAGGAAGATCAGGTTCTATCTCGTTATTTGCTGAACCTAGCAATGCATGTCATCATTAGATGGATGAGGACCCTAGGCCCCATGTAGTATCCCAGAGATGCATAGGGAGGAAAGGAAGTTCAAGGTAAACCCAAAAGGGGCATTTTGGAAAAAAAGCGCAAGCAGAAAGGAGAAGCATAAGGGGAGAGTGAAGACCAAGCAAGCATAGGATTAGAGTCAAGTAGAGTTTACTTGTTAAGACAATCTGAGGGTTATCCTTTGCTTTTTTCCTTTGAAAATAACTTATGCTTAACCATCACTAGTACAAACTTATTTATACATCAGTCACAATAAGGTAAAACACAACACCGAACTATCATGATTCTCCAAGCAACACATATAAGCAAATGATACAAATAAGTGCAATGGAATGAAACATCACATTCTTATATATCCAAAAGAATACACGGTTACAACTAGTTACCATTAATCATTTCAAGCAAGTTTCTTATGAAGGAAAGGTGTTTTAATGAACATTGTACAATTGTCTTTATCACATGGGATTGACTTAACGTCTTGAACACTTTTAACAGTCAATTGATTTAACCAACTGATTTTGATGATGAAAAAGAGTGTATCAAGTTCCATTCGAGAATAGTTTTTTTTAGTTAGCTTATTTCACTAACTTCATGATATAATTTGGTGGATCACACCTCCCCAGTTAGGAGGCTTTTGGTCCCCAAAAGCTTAGGAACTTATGAGGTGAGAAAATTTCTTCCCCTTTCCTCCTTTTGAATAACACTTGGCTTTGCTTGGCAATTGTCCTTTCCATTAAAAAACTCGGACTTGACATAAATTCAATGGTCCAAAATTTTGACTTGGATTCACTACTCAGCAAATTAAACATATATAAACTCATAAATTACTCAAATAACATGCAAAATACTGTTAAAAAGCATTAAAAATGAATTTAGAAATTGTATGGGTATATTATCTTTTTTTTTTAGACCAAAAAGGAATACTTTGCAATCTACATTCTAATGGTAAAAATGTAAAATCACTTTCTACGTTTCTTAAGTTTGATGCATTTTTAATTTTATTTGGAATAACAGTAGTTTGCCTGATAAAAGATATAGGAGAGATGCAAAAATGCCAACAAAAAAGCATGTGCATCTGCTGCGACTGCAGCAACAGGTTTTGATATATCTGAAATGGCATAGCATCTTCATAGGTTGCTGCAATTGCAGCCCATCTTGTAATATAATTGGAAATGATAGTATTTGTAGAGATTCAAATTGATGCCTCACTGGACCTTAAATCTTCTTCAGTCTCTCAAACATTGTTCAAATATCCTTCAAATCCACAGTGAGGAAAAATATATAAAAAATCAGTTGACTCGCGAGTACTCTCGAGTGTTCTATAGAAATTTGGCACGTAAGTCACAGACAAGTTACTCTTCCTGCACTGTAACTCACAAGTTTGGCGAGTTTTGGGCAATATTTTGTGAGTTATGTAACTACGGTCTTTTCAACCTTGGCCATTAGGAGCAAATTCTTCAATGAAAGTTGGCCAAAGACCTCTTTTATCTAGCATAGAAGGTTCAAAAGACATAAGTTTTCAACATTCACAGTGGAACAAATATTCATATAAGGAGGCAGGTCTAATCTAAAAGCATTCTTACCCACTTCTAGAATCTCAAATGAGCCATATATAAGTGGTTTAAGCTTCTTAGCCTCAGCTTGGAGTCTCTTTTTGCTCAAGTACAACCATACCCTGTCTCAAACATGGAACTTATGTTCAAATCTATGATGATCATGCCTTGCTTTGAACTTTGTTTGAGGCTCTCTCAACCTTTCTTGCACATGGAGGTGTAGAAGTCAACTCTTATCAATGAACTTCTGGGCTTTGTTACTTATGAGTCCAGCTTTTCATGTTTCATGTGTGGCTGTTTTAGCACAACTTCAAATGGACTTGGAGGTAAGAATCCTAACTGTATTGCAAATTCTCATACAAAGTCTTAGAATGCTTCCTATTGTACCCTTTCAAGAGATGCACTCATGTCCTCTTGACCACCTCAGTCTGCCTAGGGGTTTGTTGATGAAAAGTTGTGGATCTTTTCAATCTAGTGTTCATTTTCTCCCACATTGTCATCCAAAATTTGTCCAAAAATCTAGAATCCCTATCTGAAATGATAGAACTTAGCAAACCAAAATGAATAAAAAAATTAGTAAAAACTAGTTCAGTTGCATTATTTGCTTGAAGAGTTTTCTTGCAAGGAATAAGAACACATATCTTACTAAACTGGTACAACTACAAACAAGTAGTCATACCCTTTCTTTAACAAAGACGAACCTCCTAAAAAATCCATAGAAATGTACTTAGAATGAACTAGTAGTGGCATATATAAATCCAACTTTCTATTACTAGACTTGCTTGTGAGACATAACATACATTCCCTTATGAATTTTGCAATACCAACTTGCGTGTTTGGCCAATAAACATACTTTGCAAATGTGCTACCATATTTGTTACATTGAAATGACTTGCAACTTTTGAAGTATGAGCCTCTTTCATTAGTTGAATCCTTTCTTAACACGCAAAGCTTAACCAACTTGTAGAACAATCCATCTTGGAGATGATAAGCCTCCATGGGCTCAAAAGCTACAATTTTTTGTCTTCTTTGCTTACAAACATGGTTCTCTAAAATTAACACCATCTTGCTCATATTCTTCAACATGTGCAAGCATATGCTTTTTGCACAAAAGGCTCAAGCTGAGCTATGGTGCGCGAAGCTAAAGTCAAGGGAGGTTTAGACAACTTATCAACCAAATTATTAGTCACACATTTTGTATTTGTAATAACCAAATGAAAGTATTGCAAGGAACCCATCTGTCTATAATGACGTGTCTACTGTAATTTTGATTGGGCTTGCAAATGTTAATGGGTTAGTGATCCATATGAATACTAATTTATTTTCCCATTACATAATGCTTCCATTTTAACTGCTTGAAGAAGAGATACGATTCTTTATCATGTGTATGGTAATTTTAAATTGACCTACGATTTTTTTTTGAATGGTAGCATACTATTACCACCTTGTAATAAGACAATCCCCTTAGCATAATTACTTGCTTTTGTTTCCACCTCAAGGGTTGTTGTAAACTTAGTAAGGTTAGAATAGGTGCGTTGCTAATCTTTTACTTAAATTTAACAAATGCTTTTTGTTGTTTCTTATCCAACTCCACATGTTGTAATAACATGTAAAGGTGTTGCTTTGAGAGCAAAAGATTTGATAAACTTTCTCAAGTATTGAACTATACTTATAAATCTCCTTGTCTCAGTCACTTTGGAATGGGTGGGCCATTTCAAAATGGCTTATATTTTCATCAGATCAATTCTTAACTTTCCATTTCCAACTACATGCCCCAAATAGACAAGTGATTGTTGTGCAAATTCACAATTCTTCTCATTTAGCAACAATTTCTTCTCTTTCAAAACTTGCAAAGCTTGTTTCAAATGCATTAGATGCTCATTATAAGTTTTTCTAAAAAGCAAATTATCATTTTAAGTAATTAATAATGTAAGAATATGTGAATGAACTCAATACCTTATTCATCATCCGCATGAAAGTAGTAGGCAAGAGCATTACACAACCCAAAAGGAAGTACAAGCCACTCGTGCAAACCTCGTCTTGTTTTGAATGATATTTCCTCTATGTCATCCTTTATTCTCATGTGTTGATGCTCAAATTTCAAATTCAACTTGGTGAAATACCTAGCATGCTTAGGTTGATGAGATCTTCAAGCCGTGGAGAAGGGTACTTGTATATTATTCAAAGCTCTATAATCAAAACACATTCTCAACAAACCATCTTTCTTAGGCACAATTATAATAAAAGAACCATGTAGACAAATATTATGATGGTTTACACCTTGATCAATCAAAGATTGCAATTGGTTTCTTACCTCATTTGCTTCCATCAATGATTGTTGATAAAAGACCAATGTTGGGAAGTAGACAATCTGGTGACAACTATTTTCCACGTTCAATTGTCCTTTGTGGTGGCATAGGTGGCATACTTGTGGGATCTTGGAAAACTTTCTTAAAGTAATGCAACAATACTTACATTTGTCTCTGCTCTTTGTTAGTAAGCATGCTATGAGAAGTATTGTATACTACTACTTCATTGCCTTGCTTATCTCTTAAGAAAATCAAAGCAAACTTTCCACTAGCATTAATCAAACATCTAGCTTGGGTGACATTTACTAAGGAAAGCTTTGATCTACCTTCATAGACTTTGATGATGTGATTTTCCCCATCTTTGACCAAACGGTATTGATTAACTCTTCTGATGAGGATAATATCTCTAACATCCATCACTACTTTAACATGGGGTAATATAGGGTTGCCAAAAACTACAACACAAACATCAAAAAGCACAACATCCATCTTTGCATTGTTTGGATACCTCTATTTATAATCTTTGTTTCACCCAACCTAGAGCCTAAGGATTAGGATGATTATATGCTTCCAATCCAAATAGTTTTCCAAATCTTTGCTAATCATATTTGCTCGAGAGAAAGAATTAAAAAAAAAAAAAAAAAACTATTTTTGTTTTCTTAATTTGAATTTTGGTATGGAAAGATTTAGAAAGTGCACTGTTATCTTTAGTATCATTGCTACCCAAACATACCTCTCTATGAATGGAGGTACAAACACATCCTCTCATCCATATCGGAGCTACACCCAACCTCTTTTCCATTAACTGAGGTCATAGCCTTCTTTTTGTCTTGTTCATGAAAGGATGCGATTTCCAACAAGTCTCTTTTGTATGACCATCAACATCACAGTGCTGGCTATGCCTTTTAGAATCCTTTTGAAAAAAAGTAGTGGCAGCACTATGCTTACTTTTCCATTTTCCTTTACCTTTTGGCTTGAAACCACCGTGCTCTTTTGGAACATTTGAAGAGGAAGAAGGATCCTTATTTTTGTTAATCTCAAGGTAACGAGTTTGAGAACAAGCCTTAAATGACTACGGATCCCTCTGATATACTTCGTCAGGATGTCACCATCTAATGCATATTTTCTTATTTGGATTGCATTTTTTGATATTTGCTTGTATAAACTTGCACACTCAGGACTTGATTTTGCCTAAAGTATTGTCAAGTAACAGACCTTTCTTCTCCATAACAAATAGGATAAAACCATCAATTGATCAGTATTTTAAATTCATCCCATTTAGAAATTGGTGGCAGTTTTCTCACAACGAAGGAATGGACCTAATAATAAAACTAAGGTAAATCATGAGTAGCTAGCTTCAACTTGCAAAATAAATTTGCTACTCTTCACTAATATGATGTAAATTGAAATATACTTCTAATTGGGCTAATCAATGATCATGTTTTTCCATATTTACTTCACCTTCATAAGGCTGAATCTCTATCTTGGCCTTTGCTTTGAAAGAAGGTTGAGCTTTGGTTGGGATGAGGCTTTTCCTTCTCATGGTCTTGAGTCTTTAATTGTTCACTTGCTTTGGCGGGTCTTCATAAAAACTCCTAGCCTCCCCATGAGAATGCACATAACCGATCAAGCTTCATCAGAGATTGAGAGATGTTTGCAACATCTTCCAATTTGTGCAATCTCTTTTTATCATCTTTGGGTACCCCATTATCCTCGCGAACCATGCTACTCACTGCTTTATTCCACTTTATTGTGGATATTTGTTGCTGCAAAGGAAATAAGACACCTTCTCTAGTAGCACTAGTTGCTCTGGTAATGGGCATAAATGTGCAAATTGGTCACACCTCACAAACCACACACAACAAACAAAAACCAACTCTTATACCAATTTGATCCATAATTAACATGGATCATAGCTTCACTCATCAATATGAATCTTATATATTCCTAATAAGTATTGATTGATTAGATTATTGTTTACTTCCGAATTTGTTTAAAACAGTCAACAAAGGCGCTTAAGGCTGAATTGCAAGTATTACATATTGAAACAAAAAAACTAATCATGAAAGTAGAGTAAGGAGCAACAAAATCAAAATATGCAAAAATATAAGGTTACCCTGGAGCAACCTGATTTGGGAAAACACCAAAAGAGAGGCATTTCCTCGTTTGCCACTATCTCATTTTGCAATTACAGGTGTACTACTATCTCAAAGCCTTTATGGACATTCTTTACAATACATGTCCAAACATCTATACATGCTCTGCAACTTGTTCACTCATGCTCCAACTACAAAGGTACACCCAACCAAGAAGATGAATTGGTAGGAAATATGAATTTCATCAATACAGTGACCTCTGAGGGTATATTTATACAATTCTAAACATAAGAAGCTCACAAAGGAAGATGAAAAGATTCCGAAGAGGAAAAGACACTGTCTATAGCCATTATTTCACTTGTTCTTTGTCTTAATGCAAACCCACCATTTAGTTAACTGGTGGTTGTGAAACCATCTCTTTAAACAGACCTTTGGTTTTGTAACTGTCATTTGTTTTATCCCAGTGGTTTCATCAGACCACAAAATCTTTCAACTTTCGAAGGTCATTACTTTTGTATACAAGCTCAAAATCAATTGCCATATATTTAGAAAGGGTATGACTTTTCATGAGGAACCCAAATATGTAATCTAAATCTTCTTTAGATGATTTCTTCATGTTTTTAAGCCTTTGCAGCATAACTTATCTGTTTTGAGGTCATAGCATGATGCAAATACTTTTTGAGCTTTGCTAGCAATCAATTAACTTAACCAACTGATCTTGATGATGGAAAAGAGTGAGAGTGTTTCAAGTTACATTCTTATTTCTCTTGAGAATAGTGGCTTAGGAAGCTAATTTTGTTTAACACTTAATGATCCAATTTGGATAATTAGGATGGGAGCGTTCTGTGTCAAATGGTGCGAGATAGACTCTTCTATATTTGGCTAGGTTGTGTGTAGAGTACCAAGTTCATTAGGTAGTCATATTAGGGTTGGGAGTTTATATTCAAGACAATTTTGATGTAAAAGTGTTGGTAGGTTATTCAAACATATACATAAAATTATAGTTACAAAATTTGGCTAGACTTGCATAAAATCCGTCTTGATCTGGAATTTTCATTTGGCTCAAAGTTCAGTGTGGGCCGACAATGGTTTTTTTTTTTTTTTTTTGTTTATATTTTTACCAAAAAAAGACACCCAGCAACCTTATATATTTTTTAATATTAAATATATTGACATATTATATCTCCATTATTATTTTTTTTCATTGTATTTGTCAATTTTGCATATATTTAAAAATGTGCTTCTATTTATGTATATATTTTGAACCTGATTTTCCCAAACTTTTTCAGTAAATCCCAATTTTGGATTTTTTTGCCCTTATGAACTAATCCTGATTTCCAGATTTGGTAACCCTGAACAACCTATTTATGGTAATATAGATGCCTGAAAGAGGCCCATATCAGCTTAAGGGATGCTCTATCTTGTCTTAACTAGGATCTGTGGGTTGCCTTGCTTATCACGTCTAGGCTGCAGGTTGCATCCATTTCTTCTTTTTATGCTGTTTAATCATTTACTTTCTAGTAAAAAATTTGTTTTTGATTTTTGTTGTTACGCATTTCTTATTGTTCATATTTTGTGGGAAACAATTATCACTATAATTTTCTATTGTTGGGTTCATAAGGCATACCCTGACTATTGTTTGGCTTATCAGAGTTGGTGGTTGGGGAATGTACTCATTCTGGGAATTTTATAAGCAGTCTTGTGCTATTTCTTTCACGGTATTTTATAACCCACGTGAAATTTAAGCAGGGATGGTCTTCACAAGGGACAAAATATGCTGGAGAAAACTGGATTATAAACATTGAGCTGCAACATGCGGGAGAAAATTGAGCTTCCAAATTTGTGAGTTGACTCCAATGGCGACAAAGGAAAAGGGGAGAAGACCAAAGAAGAGGTGAATAAGAAATGTTTGAGGAGAGAGATACAAAATCATCCTATCAAATAAGCCAATTTAAACAAGGGAAGGAGGAATTGAAACCATAATCACCTAGAGATGTGGAGTTATAGGTACCGTTACAGGGATGCCATTCAAATCAGGGTGTGTGAGTAAATGAATAGGGATACGGCTATATTATTTATAAATGTAGTCAGAAGATGTGGGTAAGGGGATGGGGACATGGTCCATGTCCCTAAACTGGAGTTTCTTGGTAATTTTGACTGAAACAAATTAAGAAACAAGGGAAGGAGGAATTGAAACCATAATCACCTAGAGATGTGGAGTTATAGGTACCGTTACAGGGATGCCATTCAAATCAGGATGTGTGAGTAAATGAATAGGAATACGGCTATATTATTTATAAATATAGTCAGGAGAAGATGTGGGTAAGGGGATGGGGACATGGTCCATGCCCCTAGACTGGAGTTCCTTAATATGGGGTGATCATAACCCAGCACACAATTTTTAATTTTGGTAGGAGCTTATATGGTGAGCCATATTTGATATATTTTAACTTTTTGTGGGATTTTAAGTGGTCTATATTAAGTCATCTCTTTGGTGACTCATTTCCACAAGTCGTTATTTTTTTATATCCTTTCTCATCTACGTATTGGTAATACTAATAATCACAAGGAAGGTTACCAAGCACAAAACTGATGCTAAGCAATGTTATAACTGGAGAAAAGGAAGATTATAATTCATCAAACTGGGGACTTTTACCCCAAAGCTTGTTCTGAATTGGCAAATCTTCTGGTGCATGTATGCCTTTTAAGCCTTCCGTTAGTCCAAAGTATATGTTTTTTTTGTCTATGCCTTATGAGTTCAGTGCATTCATGAATAGGTTCTTAACACATTAACCCAAGGGCTTCCACCCCAAAGCCTGTTCCTTGTTCATAATTATTATAGACATGGGATAATCACAACCCAGTACATGGTTATTTTTTAATTTTAATAGGAACTTGTCGGGCTAGCTTTATTTCATATGTTTAACTTTGGGCTTCTTTTATTGAATTGATTAATGTAGTGTACTGTGTGACATGATGCCGCTAATTGCTGCCAGGTTTTCCTCTGAACACTGGTTCTTTTTTATAAACCACACCCTAAAAGCTCATGGACTTCTTTCCATATTAAAAATCCAAATTGTGCTTGCTTATTTTATATCATTATTTGGCATAAGAGCTTAGTTCGCTTAGGAGCATTAGCAAAGGGAAATGATGTTGGCCTGCTCATACAATATGTATATGAGTTCTGTTGACCACTTCTGCTTGCTCTAGGACAGTAATTATGCCCAGAAGTGTAACCTACAACAGTAGTCGAGGGTGGTGGTGCAGTTTAATGTCCATGAGCTTGTTCATAAAAATGTCTGACCTTACATTGGATGTCCATTTGACTGTCATAGGGCAGTTTTTCTTCTTGCTGGTAAAAGGCGATCAAAAAATCATATCTTGGGCATACAGTTGAGTTTGGGGATTGCTTATTTTTATCTGGAACGATGCAGTGGTGCTGCTAGATTGAGGCTATTTGTCACCACTCAAGGAATTATGTGGAGAAGGTGACGGAGTCGTTAATCGGTGTGGAACCCTTTAATGGGTGAAACTATGTGAAAAATCTAAGACAGGTGCCTCAAGATTGATACATCTCTGCGTTTTTCAGTTATATATATATATTTAAGATATCCGAGCCTGCATAATTTTATTTTCTTTTTGATTCCTGGTTTGTTAATATTATCAGTTACATATATATATATAGACACACACACTCGGTGAGTACTCACTGAAAAAGGATCCAGGTGAGAAAACTTTGTAAATACTAGCGAGTATTTTTTTTTAGGCTGGGTGGGTATTTCCACGGTACTTGCGGTCAGTGCTTGCTAGTACCCGACGAGTACTGTGGACATGTTTACACACAGTCGACATGGCTAGTACAGTCAAAAACATGGAAAAAACACTCCAAAAATGAGGAAAAAGCACAGAAATGTATCGTTTTTATGTTGTTGAGTATTGGCAATTATTTGCCGAGTAAATCTTTTTTTGGTTGGGTGAGTACTCTCCGAGCATGAGTATGCGAACTATATATATATATATATATATATATATATATATATGTGAGCTTGTATAATTTCATTTTCTCTACGAGTTTGTCAATATTTTCTGGTATGAAATTGTATGCAAAAGCTAATTTTATGTGTTCTTTGTTTGCTTAGTATTAGTAATTCTCGTCACTTGATGTGCTGTGTGGGTTGTACTATGACTTGCAGGTGGAGGAGAAAGGTTTAACTCCAGAAACAGCTGACAGCATTGGATCTCTTGTATCAAAAAGGGGAAGGCCACTGGAGATACTAGCTGAGCTTAAACAGAAAGACAGCTGTTTTCTGAAGCATGATGGCTCTGTACTTGCACTACAAGAATTGGAAACATTATTCAATTATCTTGAACATTCAAACTGTCTGAACAAGATCTTTTTTGATCTTAGCCTTGCAAGAGGTCTCGATTACTACACTGGAGTGATATATGAAGCTGTTTTCAAAGGCACCACACAGGTTTGTTATAAATTATTTTTTACTTTACTGTTCTGTGATAAGTATTCTGTATTTTTTTGGTTATAAGACAGTTGATTTACTTTTCATTAGAAAATATAGATTGAATTCATATGTTCATTTGTTGGTTTTGTAAACTCATTGAATCACAAGAACAAGTTTAGTATCAATAACAATCTATTGATTAAGCAGGAAAATTACTTGTATGCATTTGAAATGAAGCTTTAAACTGTTTTTGTTGTAATTCAGTTAAATTAAAAAAGAAATATTGGAGCTACGTTATTTCTGAACATTGATGATTTTAGTGGACTGGCTGCATTGAATTATAATTGAGTATTTACACTCATCGGTCCTATATTTGTGCCGCAATGCGTTCTACAATTGCAGTCGGGGGTGATATTGGGCTGTAATGTCCATGAGCGTGTTTACTTTTAATTCCAACCTTCACTTTGATGTCCACTTGAAGTGAATCCAAAAATCAATTAAAAAATCCAGTTATAAGTTTTTCTTTTTTCCTGCAGAAGTCAATCCAAAAATCATAATATCTTGCCCATATGGTAGAGTTTGGAGCCCCAGTTAATGGGAAATTTGTGATGTTAATGAAATTATTATTAATTGCAATGTGAAAAATCCTAGATAAGGACCTTGAGATTGTGATATCTTTCGGCATTTTTGGATAGATGTATTTAAGATATCTGTTCTAGTTTATGCTCTTTTCTCAACATGATGAAGACTTGCTACTAAACTCTAAGGGGTTTTGTCTTGATTAAAAATGTAAAGAATTCTTGGAGTGTGAAACAAGGTGCGATTTTATGCTCTACTTCCCATTTAAATGGACTAATTGGTCTAATCAAACAGATTAAAGTGGAGTTTTGATGTTGTCACTGCAGTAAGTTTCTTCAACAATCAGCATCAATATTCTGAAAAATTGTGAAATAACCATAGGCAAAAGTCTTAGTTTTTTGACTTAATACGTCCTCTTGTATGTACATATGAAATTATAAATGCAAGCACCTAGAAGGTTAAACTTCACTATGTTGTGCCTGAGATTTCAGAGTGGTTCGATACTTGTTCCAGCACATGTTGGAGTAGGCCGAAACCTTTAAGTGAGGGGCCTCTCATGTCAGAGTACCTTGACATGCAGTCTCTTATTGGTGTGGCATTCAACTGACCAAATATATTATGAAGAGGTTTTATCACATAATCTGCAATCACTTTGGGATTTACGACTTGGGAACAAATCTCATTGTTTCCATTCATTTGACTGCCCATTACTTGCTTTTTGGTGGCTTCTTAACAGACTTCCATATAATGAGGTTGTATACTTCCACACCCTAGGAAAGATTTGATTCATTTGATTACCGAGGAAAGCCAAGTCAGCCGTAAGTCTGGTTTTCAGTTCAGGGGTCAAATGAAGTCTATGTCAAAGGCACGTGAAGCTTTGTTGACATGGAGGATGGCAAATTTAATCTCAAATCTTTAGTTTCAATTGTTATTTTTTTGCAGGGTACATGCTTTCTGATTTTTTTTTCTATATATATATTTTTTTACCAAAAAAGCTAAATACAAATTTTACCTCTAAAAATGATTGTTGGAGGTTGTTTTTTTACACAGCTTTCTCTGGAATTTCAGAAATAATTTTTTAGGCATTTTCATGGATGAAAGTTCGAAACACTTAATTACCTTGGAGAATGGTATCGGAACAACTTTAACTTGCATACATATGAAATATCTCCAGGAATTTTCTATGCTACCTATTTACCTTAAATAGAAGACCATTTAGAGATAGTCGCGATGCAGGGTCACTATACATCAGAAACATGCAAATTTCTTGTGTCTTAACGCTGTGCAGCTACATGGGGAAGTTGGAAAAAATACTTTTTTGCAGCTTTACAGTGAATTGGGAAACCTGCCAATAAAATGAATAAAATCATTGGAGGAAAACTGACATTGGTGTGTTTAGCCATTTTCTCATGGATTGTGGGATCTTATACATGATAGTGTTTTTCCTAAGATATTGACTTACTTGACTTGACGGTATATATGTCTGACAGGCATCATATACCTTCAAATTTATGTTATTGATTACTTTTTTTTTGGACATTGGCCACTAGATTTTATTTGTTACAGGCAAATAATTAATCAAAATAGTAAGTATGGTATCCCAGCCCCAATACAAGCTTCAAGCATGCATGGAGATATTTTGGTATCAGGATAAGCTCTTGCATGTGAGGTTTGTTTAATCCTTGTAGAATAGTAGAAATTTATGCTTTGGCATGATTTGGATATCTCTGTCATTAGTTTTTGTTGCACACAGCCAAGTGAAATACAACTTATTAATTCCATGACAAACACGATCTGAAGAACTTTAGGAGATTTTATGGATAGGAAATATCTTAATGCAGTAGTTGCCTTGAATTTTCTTAAAATGGAGTAACTTAATGCATGCAATATATTGGATTTATTATATTTAGGCTGCTTACATGAGTGGTATCTGAATCACATATTGAGAACTCAAAGAAACCTCAGAGAAGATGGCCTTGAATTAAATATTGGACATTGTGGTTTCCTCACCTGTTATACTGTTCTGATGCCCTTGAGTGCCTATATCCTATGCTTTATCTTCTATATGGTCTTATGGCACTAAGTTCAGATCAGTCTTATGATAATTAGATGCTTTTTTTCTGTCTATCTTTCAGTTTACAGCCATTCTTTTGACTTTTGTTAGGATTGAGCATGCACTTAACTCTGCAGTCATAGAAGGTCACCGACCAGTCTTTCCCCTATCCGTTTTGTTTTGTCCATCCAGGAGCAGTGGCAGTTGTATTTTATTCATACTTTAATACAATATTTAAACTCTTTTCAAATAAAAATAATTTATTTAGCACATGAATTTGTAATAACAATTAGGCTGTGGTATTTCTCCCTTGTTTGTAAACTTTAGACTCATTTTTTGCAGGTGGGTTCAATTGCAGCTGGCGGGCGCTATGACAATCTTGTTGGAATGTTCAGTGGGAAACAAGTTCCTGCAGTGGGTGTGAGTCTTGGGATTGAGAGAGTGTTTACGATAATGGAGCAGCAAGAGCAAGATCGCAAGAAGGCAAGTTGTCTGCTCTGTTTTGTCCATCTAGTATTATTACCATTTTGTGAATTTTGTCTGGTTTTGGACTGAAATCTTTTTAGCACAGGCAAACAAGACACTATATATTACTTCGTCATATCTACATCACCAATAGAAATAATCCCACTATCAGATTTGGAGGTTTTCCACAAACTGCTATTTGCCAGAATAGTATAAAGAGTTTGAAAATCCATGTAGCCTCATTAGCAGGTCTATATATACCAAACTAGGAGTTTCCACATTATACTGTACTGATTAATGCCACCACTACACTGCTGGCTACTCAAAAGGTATCCAAGTTAACTGTTGTGAGAGACTGCTAAAAACAGTAAACATTAGGTATCCAGGTTTACAGTTTCTGCAAGAAGGAAGTTATCCACTTGGCGTTTTCCATCTCGCAATATAATTGTTTTTTGAATTTTGTCTGGTTTTGAGTTCCTTTTTTATTTAACATAGGCAAAAAGACACTATATATTACAATTAATTGAAATATATATCACCAATAGAAATCATCCCAATAGCCGATCTGGAGGCTTTTCAGACCCCACTATTGAGTAGAAGAGTTTAATTTTTTTGACCATCCAGCCCCCCTGGTAAGCAGGTCAACATATCCCAAAGTAGGAGTTTCCACATCATAAAGTACTGATTAACATTACCACTGCACTACCGGCTATTTATAAGATACCTGGGTTATCTGTTGCAGGAGACTGCCAAAATACAATAAACATAAGGTACCCCAGTTTTAAATACATCATATGTTATTTATTAGCAGGGGGGAGGAATGGTGAATGTAATCAATCACCGCTTTGGCGCTTTGAGCTTGTTACCCTCAAGCCTCTTTTCCACTTCAAGTGTTATTTTGTTTGATAATTTAGACTTTGGGTTTGGTTTGGTCGTTTTCTCCTCAAGTAGTTTATGAATTTGGTTTTATATTGATAATGTTCCCAAAAAAAAAGAATAAATAACGGGGATTTATATGGTTGCCAGTTTTTATTTCATTTCAACGTTGTAGTTTTTATTGGGTTTGTTGAAACTAATTACTTTCACTGAGTTGTCCACTTTAGTTGGTTTTGATGCTATTTTCGCAAATTTTTCTCAGATATTGGAATTCTATGTGCTTGAGCATTCTCTGTTAGAATTTTTGTGTGGTTTTTTGTACGATGGTGTATTTTTGCTTCTTAAACTTACATTAACACTTCATGTTTTCAGGCAATTCGTTCAACACAGACAGAAGTATTGGCGGTGGTCTTAGGAAACGACATGGGATTGGCTATCAATCTTGTTAGTGAGCTCTGGGCTGGCAAATTGAAAGCAGAATTCGCTCTAACCAAAAAAATTGGCAAACAGATACAATATGTATTGGAATCTGGTATACCTTATATGGTGATCATGGGGGAGGACGAACTTCAGAGGGGTCTTGTTAATTTGAAAGACATACGGGCTAACCAACAAGAGGAGGTTCCAAGGGGTGAAATTGTTGAAGAACTCAAGAAGAGATTGAATGCTTCAAATCATTCCGATGTCTACACTGTTGTGCAATGAAAGGGCCCAACGTTGTTGTTTCTAGGCAGAGTTTCCAGTTAGACTTTATTGAATGGGGTGGATACAAAAGGTGATCAAGGATGCTTTATATTTGTTTGTATCTGAGAAAATTCATCTGTCAAAATTGAGGTTCTTTTTTTCCAGATTTTGTTAAAATAGCACGCAGTTGCCATTCAATGAAAATTGTCTTTACCGTCAGGCTAGCAATAAGACTTGGCCAGGCTTTCTCGAGTAAATTATTTAGTTGCCCGGCTTTCTCTTGATTAAATTATTTAATTAAAATTCACAGGATTCTCAGGGTCAAAGAACTGTACACAAGTATTCCCGAAAGATTGTATGAATATTTATTTGGTTCCAAGTTACAATGTTTTGTCCTGAAAATCATCCGATAAATTATGTGAAAGGAATGTGCCCTAGCCTGGATTGTTTAATCAATACTAGTAGAAGCTTGGATTGCAGGGGACATGTTTACACTCTGCTCAAGTGACCATGGAAAGCATTCATTACAAAGCAGATGTGAGAGCATTAACATTTGAAACATTATCAGACTGTCTTGTATACGTTTATGGGCAATTATGCATACGTAAAAGTCAGCCAAAATACTTGCACTATATTGTGTCTAGTGATACAACTTTTATTTTTGATTGAAGGCAGTCTTTTGGTATAAACAACACCAAGTTTGCTATGCAGGTCACCGTGGTAGGAAACATGCCATATATACTGCTATGATTAAAACTTGAAACTGCTTACATGGTGCAAACTGGGGCTAGTTTAAGACCACTAAGGATTTTATTGTACCTGTGAATTTTATTCAGTGAAATTGGCTTATCAATCCGGCATGTGCATGTTATGCGAGAGTGGCCTATCATTCTGGGATGTGCATGTCATGCACTTGCATGTAATGTCCCCGTTTTCGGTATGATCACTGAGATATGGTGGACTAGCGTATTCGTCATCTTCGTAAGCTATTCCAGTTGGTAAGGAGATGAAATTGCAAAGGAAAATATCAAATTGGGAAAAACTTTCTATTTTTGAATAGTTATTATAAAATGGTTTTTTATGTCAAATGATTATTTGACATGGGGAAATATTTTTATAATATTATAATAATTTATGGAGCCATCCCCAAAAGGAGCGCCCACTTGAGAGGGAGTCATAAGGTGAAAATTGAGAAAAAACAAAGAAAGTTAATTTAAATAAAATATTATTATTTTATTATTTCTCAAGGGGACGCCTACGCTTGAAAGGCAAAAATAAAATAAAATATTATTATGTTGAGAGGAAGTGGACTTGAAAATGAAATAAAATAAAGTGAATTTGGAGCCTAGGTTGGAAAAAAAATAAAAAGGCATTTTTAGAGTTCATTTGGGGGCATTCATAATCTATTTGATATTGGATATTTTTTTTTTCGCTGCAACTAGAGTTTCAGCAATTTCTAAGAACAAAAACCCTTAGGGTTTGAGAGATTGGACGAAAACCCAATTCTCTTCTTGAGGTGAATTTACTTCAGAATTCACAATTGGGCTTCAACGCATTGTCTCACATTGCTTTTGTGTTGATATTGTTGGTTCATCATTGTCGCAGGGGATGAAAGAAGGTTTTGCAGATTTTGACATTTTGTGGTAGCTAGGTTCTGTGGGTGTTGGAAATTTTTGCATATTCTTCTATGGCAGCGCATTGGCATCAATTTGGTACCATTTTTATGGTGTTTTGAACAGGTTTTTATTGTTGGATATTTGCATGCATTGTGGCGCTTAGAGTTTGAAGGGAAAAAGGGTTTTTTAATCATATTTTAGATAAAAAACAATTTATATAATTTTTCCAAAATAGGTGACTAGCTTTGGGAGGGTTTTTGTTGGTTTGAAGTGAGTTTTAGATCTTGTTGAGGCTTGGTATAATTTATTTCAATATTTTTCTATTTGGGCGAAAGGGTTTGAAAGAGAAAATTACATTATTTGAGCAAGATGCACTTAGGGTTTCATTCTTCTTCATTGGGCATCAACATCTATAATTTTGACACATTTTGACTTGTAGCTATTCTACATAAGCGACAATAGTTAAAGAGCTCATATCAGTCATAGGAAATCCATTTTTAGTCATCTCAATTGGTTGTGGGGTCATCTTGAGAAGAACTAATGTCGGGTATGTTATAGATTACATTGATATTCAAATATTTAATTTGAATAGGGCTTTGTTCTGCGGTAACAGTGTGATATAACATATATCAAACCTCTGTAACTTTGTAATCAATCATGATTTAGTTGCAATAAAGTGGTTCTATTGGAGTAGAATCATTATCTTTCATTTGTGCAATGTTTCTCTTTTGTCACGCAATTTTATATATTATGCAATGAAAATCAAAACAAAAATCAGACCTTGCATGACAATTGTTTGACAAATTGTCAAGAAGAAGAAATTGAAAATTTTGGGTTAGAATTGGAAGGGATATTTCAGTGGTATCAGAGCTTGGATCTTGCCAACTTGTTGGGTAAAATTAGTGGATTGCATTTCAATTTAAGTCGATTTTAAGTTGTGGACAACGAGTTAGTTAATAATGGAAAAAATGCCTAGCATGGAGAAGATCATGGAGTTTGCTCAAACACAATGAAGGTTAGTTCATTATGAAGATTATCTTTTGAGACAATCTAAGCACTCTAGTGACTCATTTATATCTATAAGTAAAGGTTAAATACAACATAAAAGAAGGGAAGAAATACTTAGCATGTTTGAGGAATATGACACTCTCCTTCAATATGTTAAGAAAGAATTACTTTTCATTGATTTCATGGATTTGCATCCAAGGCAACACAAGACTGATTTGACAAAGAAACAATACCATATGATAGCTCTTGATCTACTTGCACAAGAAGATGATAGAAAGAATACAAATGAGATTTGCAAAAATCTACATGAAGAATTTGTTAGGGGGGTGTTGATTTGACTCGAGAGAACAGCGTTGGGTAATGATTTGTCTACATCATTTCTACATTAGAGGCTAGCATAGAGCATGTTGGTGGCATAATTAGCAATAGTATGGATTCTTTGGGTGATCTTAATGCATCGTCTAGTGTGATATTTGATTCCACTAATGTCACATCACTTACACATGATGAAAAATCAGACTATGGTAGCCAAGGATATTTGGAACAAAAACCTTTGGTTTGGGAAGACTTGCAAGATCATTTGGTGGTGAAGGGAGATAAAATAATTCAAACATTGACAAGGATGGATACTACTCACAAGTACATTGAAGACCTTATCTGAACAACCCAAAGAGAGGAAAGACAAAAAGGAATGGGATATGGTATCTCTCATTCACATTTGCACTCTTTCAAGAAAGCATTGAAGCTGATGAAAAATGACTACTTGCAATTACTTAGAGATAGAGACATGGCTGTCAAGTTGGTGAAAGATAAAGATAGGGAGATTATTGATCTTTGTTTTCTTTTGAGTATGTCTAATCATTCCTTATGTAATTCAGAAAATCATTCTTTTATAACAGTTACTCCTATGGTGCAAGATGACAAGGCAAATGGTCTAGGAGTTGAACAAGTTGAAGAAAGGATTGAAGAGCCTCACAAGGACATACCTTGCATCTTTGTGACATCTATTGATGAAGACTTCTTTAAGCCACTTCCACCTCTAATCACTTGGGAAGAACATGAGATAAATCAAGAATTGGTTGTGTTTGATGACTCCAAAGAAAGCATAGAAGAGGATCCCAAAAGTTTGATTTGGGACAGTGATAATTTACTTTTTCATTCTCATGAGATTGCAGCCCTTACACATGGAGAAACGAATGAAGAAGAGTCTACAAGTGTGGGCACTCAAAGTGCAAGTGATAGGCATGAAATTTTCAATGAAGATGCACTTGTAAAGGTGGAAGACATGACTCAAATATATCACAACTACTCTAATTTTTATGACAACAGTGATACTTCTTTTTATCAACATGAGGTAACAACCTTGTTACATGAGGTTGATGGTATTATGGAATCTTCGTATGATAACATTCAAGTTGTGGGTGATAAACATGAGGAATATAATATGGATTCAAGCCACAAGGGTCATACATTTGTTCATCATTCCAAGGAAGATTTCAAAGGCAAGGACAAAAAGGTTGAAATCAATGCCTATTTTCTGTGCATGGACAACAACGGTATATCTTCTCTTTTTCATGATATGGCAGTGTTTAATCATGGGGAAAGGAGTTACGTAAGTGCTACTTTGGTTGGTACACAAGATGTAAGTAGATGACATGGAAATTTTGATGTTGCATCTCATTTTAGGACATGTTTTAGACACTTTGGAGCAGCTGATATAAAGCAGTCCCAAAAGCTGAACGAAGGTTGGCTAGAAAGGGCAAAGCAAGCCAAGTTGATGGCTCAACAAGCCAAGCTCCATCTTCAAAACATTCATCACATTCATCACTCCCTATAAAATGATAAGCAAAGTTTGTCTAATCTAAAAATTTCGTTGACGTTGATCATTTTTTTAAGGATGATGATGATTTTTGTGATGACACTCATATTGGACCAGCGACTCAAGAGTTGTCCTTGGTCGGTAATGAAGGCATCCATAATCCATCTTTGGATTTGCTACCCATTTCATATGATATGGCAACTATTTACTTGTTGGTTGGTTTAATCCTCTTAGATTCTTCATTGGTTGATAGCTGTCCTACTTGGGTTTCCATTGCACATTCAGATTTGGCGTGGTTTACATCAGCGATTGAGTTGTTTGGGAGTGTGTGGAGACATGTCTACTTGGCGGACATTGCGTGTGAGATGGATTTCCTTCCTTTGCACGAGTACGTTGACATATATGACATCATTTTTATTGTTGGTCAAAGTTACAACAACAGTATGGGTTGGCCTGGTATGTTGATTTTTGGACATGTGAGAGTTGATTTTCACATCCTTTTGTTGGTCTACCTTTTTTAATGGATGATTCATAAGGACTTGGTGAGAGATTTCCACTTCATCTCATACCACAGGGTTGATAGATTGGTTTGGGATCCAGGGATTGACATGGATGATGCATTGGTACTTAATGATCGTGGTGAGTTGCTTCAGGGGTTATGGTTATATGGCATGTATATCAGAGTGGACTAGCGGATTGGCATACGATTGCTTGAGGGCAAACAATCTTGGGAAGGGAGGACTGTAATGTCCCCATTTTCGGCATGATCACTGAGATATGGTGGACTATCGTATTCGTCATCTTCGTAAGCTATTCCAATTGGTAATGAGTGGAATTTCAAAGGAAAATATCAAGTTGGGAAAAATTTTCTATTTTTGGAAAGTTATTATAAAATGACTTTTTATATGTCAAATGAATATTTGACTTGGGGAAATATTTTTATAATATTATAATAAATAAATAATAATTTATGGAGCCATCCCCAAAAGGGGCGACCCACTTGAGAGGGAGTAATAAGGTAAAAATTGAGAAAAAACAAACTTAATATTAATAAAATATTATTATTTCTCAAGGGGATGCTTAGGCTTGAAAAGCAAAAATAAAATAAAATATTATTATGTTGAGAGGAGGTGGACTTGAAAAAGAAATAAAATAAAATGAATTTGGAGCCTAGGTTGGAAAATGAATAAAAATGCATTTTTAGAGTTCATTAGGGGGCATTGATAATTTATTTGATATTGGATATTTTTCTTTTTGGCGGCAACTAGGGTTTCAGTGGATTCTAAGGACAAAAACATTTAGGATTTGAGATATTGGACGAAAACCCAATTCTCTTCTTGAGGTGAATTTACTTCACAATTCACAATTGAGCTTCACGAAAACATTGCTTTTGTGTTGATTTGCTAGGTCATCATTGTGGCAGCCATGAAAGGGGTTTATGTTGCAAATTTTAACATTTTGTGGCAGCTAGGGTTTGTGGGTGTTGGAGATTTTTGTATATTCTTCTATGGTAGCACCTTGGCTTCAATTTGGTATCATTTTTATGGTGCTCTAAACATAGTTTTATTGCTGGATATTTGCATGCATTGTGGTTGAAGGGAAAAAGGGTTTTTGACCATATTTTAGGTCAAAAACAATTTATATAATTTTTTCAAAGTGGGCGACCAGCTTTGAGAGATTTTTGTTAGTTTGAAGTGAGTTTCAGAGCTTGTTGAGCCCTGGAATAATTTATTTCAATATTTCTCTATTTGGGCGAAAGGGTTTGAAGGAGAAAATTATATTATTTGAGCAAGACACACCTAGGGCTTCATTCTACTTCATTGAGCATCAATATCATCAATTTTGGCACATTTTGACTTGCAGCGATCCTACATTAGCTACAACAGTTAAGGAGCTCATATCAATCATTGGGAACCCATTTTCAGTCATCTAATATTGGTTGTGGAGTCATTCTAAGGAGAATTAACGTCGGTTATATCATAGACTACATTGTTATTCAAATATTTAATTTGAATAGGGCTTTGTTTCGTTGTAACACTTTGATATAACCTATATGAGACCTTTGTAACTTTGTAATCAACCCTGATTTAGTTGCAATAAAGTGGTTCTATTGGAGTACAATCGTTATCTTTCATTTGTGCAATGTTTCCTTTAATTTTCCATGCAATTCTATATGTTATGTAATGAAAACCAAAACAAACAATTACAAAACAAAAATCAAAGCTTGCATGACAACTGTTTGACAAATTGCCAAGAAGAGGAAATTGAAAATTTTGGGTAAGATTTGGAAGGGATATTTCATTGCATCAATCTTTCTTCTGCATTAACCTTTCTTTTCAGTAACTATAGGAGAGTTAAGTGAAATTCTAACTCCATCTGTCATCTCCAGTAATTTTTCAGTTATGAAGTCATCTGATGTAGGTTGTTACATTTATTACAACTTTTGGGGGGCATGGAAAGACGTGTAAGTAAAATCTTGCCTACAATGGGGAGACGAATTGACAAATTGATTGTGAATTTCATATAGGAAATGACATTTTTGACTAAAAGATCCATCAGTACTAGTGTTGTCATGCTATGGGAGGAGAATAATGGTGTGCTTGTTAGGGATTAAGAGGTTGCAAACAATTGTCAACACAAGTTGATAATGTTTCCTACTAAGTAGGAGTAGAGTAAATTCAAAACTTGAAATACGAGACACAGTTACCTTTGATAATTCAGTGTAAGTGAATCAACATTCTTTCATGATTTCTTGAGTAAGGTCTATGGAAAATTTGGAGACTCATAGTTTTTGAAGCTTGTTCTATTGTATTCAATCGTAAATATGATCAAGTAAAGAAAAGAAATAAATTTACACGTTGTAGACACGCAAATTTGGTCAAACAAACACAAGTATTGTTTTTTGTGACTCTGTATTTAGAGGTTCTTAATGTTGAACTAAGATTCTACTGGCATTTTTTTTTAATCCCATGTCTTCTTTTGATCTTTCACATTGATGTTCTCACTCTATTATTCTCCCATTTCAATTATTATCTGAGTCATAGGGATCCCTTGTCCTTCTCTCTTTTATCTCATTATCTTTCTGATTTCAAACAAGACTGCTCTATTTGGACTATCATGCTCTACAGGGTTGTTTGAAAGGAGCAGTGTTGTCCCAACATATTTTTCATAATTTTTTTTGAGACATGTTTTTGTTTGAGTCTCTTTTTATGACTTGTGTTCTTTCTGAGTCGGTTTGGTGTGCCAGTGAGTTTCGAAATTCAAATTTGGGAGTCTTCTATTTAAAAGTTCATAAGAGGCACTTTATATCTAGTACTTATTTATCTAGCAAGAGTTCAAGAAGAAAAGCACACTACATCAAGTGCAATTCTTGCATTTTTTTTTGAAATTTATATTTTACATCTGGATTGCATGCTTAGATGAGGAGGTACTAGGTGAAGAGTATTTAGATTCACATTATGTAAGATTTAGTCGCACACAGTAGAGGGATAATTAAATTGCGCTAAGTTTTTTTAGGATTATGTAGTCAACACTCAATTACAATAGATGTTTTCGATGCCAACTCTATTATCCCGCTTTTTTTAATTTGAATTATATTTGTTTCTTGTGTAGGGTATTGCTAGGGTTTTTGCAAAAAAAAATGATGAAACATAATATTTAGAGCATCACTGCATGTTCATGACACTCTTGAAACACATATACAAAGGATCTGGCACAATTTTTTAATTTTCAAGTTTATTCCATAGTCAACGTGGTACCAAAGTGGCTACTCTAGATGAAGGTGTAAATCGTCGTTGTTTAAATCCGTTGGCCATGTCCAAATCAATCAAACAATCATAGTCATAGATGTAAAAACATCTCAATCAACTTAACATATAGTCATAATCACTTACAATCATGTATATCTAGATAACAGATAAGTGGTCATATTTTTTTGTCTTTTTGGTCAAGACCTAAATTGTTCGTATGTTGCAAATAGATGCATGTGAATGCCTATTTTATTTTCAATCTATTTTACTCAGTTGTTTGTTGAATTAGATTAAAACCGTGTAATCACAAATTTGATAAAACATATTAGTGAATCGGCCTTACTTTTTGAACATTGTAAGTCCTAGTTTTTCCTGGGGTTTTCTTTTAAAAATTTGTCGTCTTAGGGTTTCAATTTAAATTTGAATTTCCTCCTTATGTTGAACTGTTTGTTAGCATTAATTTCTTTCTCCGCTTTTTTAAATTTTAGTTTTTGAAAAATATAAAATGACTATCAAGGAATCTTTTCCTTCCCATCCAGTAGATGCATTTTTAGGCATTCTTTATATTAATTAAAAAAAAAGATTAATTATCAGTAGTGTTAGATATTAGTGACGAGCATGAGTATGTGAACAATGATGACAATGATTATTTTTGCTAGATGATTATGAAGAATATTATGCAAGTAATGATTGATGTGTCAAGTAAAGTAATGTAGATGCATGTTTTCCCCCTACTTCTATTGTATCTCTTCCAAGAAATGTTGAAAAAACTAATGATATAATTTCCAAAAAACCTCTTGTTGGTGATGCATTATTCGATAATACTCTTAGGGTATCAAAAACTTTTGCCGTCTCTATTTTTTCGCATTTCATAATATAAATTGAAGAAACTTAAAATTTCATTGCATAACAAAAATAACAATTGTGCATCTCAAGAGTTGCAATCTAATTATAATAATGTTCCTTTTACATATACTATTGATATGACTAAAATAGAAAGTACAAATGCATCCTTTATCCTTTTTTCTCACAACAATGAACATGTTGCTAATTCAAATGTTGATAATAGAAATGAAAAGAGTGTTCCTTTCGAATATGATGATATTTAATGCAAGGTAGTAAATGTCAATGTTTCCCCTCCTTTCTGCATTTTTCAAAATGCAATTGTTTCCATTTCCAATGTGGATAATGAGAGTGACGATATTGTTCCTATTACATGTGTTGAAGTTTTGAGCAAAGTTGAAAGTACAAATACATCTTCTACACCATCTTCTAATGAAAACAAAAATGCTATATCAAATGATGATTCTAGAAGTGAAAAAGATAGTGATCACGAGGAAAATAGAAATGATGATAATTATTGTTTGTATAATAATGAAAAAGAAAATATTTCACTAATCCTATTGTAGGTTCTTCTTTACCCTTCTCTCACGTTGATAATGATTATATATTAGACAACAAATTAAATCATAGTTTGCTTAATAACAATGTGATTACATCTTATGATGATGTTCCTAGTTCTCCCTTGAAGGATAAAATATATGAGCATGTTGATTCTTGTGATAAAAATAATATTGTTATTTCTTCTATTTCCATAGATTGTAATAAGAATTTTCAAACTAAGGATACAAATTGTATGCACCTAAAATTCCTTGCTACATTACTTTTGACTAATATTCCTATTAGTCAACACTAATTCCGCTTAACCTATTTTTTATCCCGTTAATTTATCCTATTTCTAGCCATATATCTAATATCCCCTTTTCATTATCCTACATTCACTAACTTTATTTCATCCCATTCCCTCATTAATTATTCTAAATATCCTATTATCCTAATCTAATCCTATTTATCTATTATATGGGAATTTCAAATTCCCATAAGCCCACCTACCCACCTACTAACCTACACCCTAGCCTTTCCTACACCCCTAGTCACCTAATTCTTCCCTAATCCCCCATCTAAACCCCACTTAATCCTCCATTATCTTTAAGATAATAGAGAAGTCTCTAGAAATGGAGACTTCCCTCCAAGTCTCTAGAAACCTCTAATTCTAGAGGTTTCCCAAAGAATTTAATATTCCTTAGATCTCATTTCTCCAAATTCATATTACAACCCTTGATTTTACCTCCTAAAGTCTATATAAACCACCGCTCCCTCCACCCTCAAACCATCTAGTAAGCCCATACCAAAACCATGTCAAAATGAAATTAGAGAATCCATACCAAAACCATGTCAAAGTGAATCTAGAAATCTTATAACAAAATCCATGTCCAAACATCTATTGAGTCCTCCATGAACAATCCAATATCAAGCTATCACTTTGTCAATCTGAGTCTAATCATCCATTTGCAATTCCTGGAAAGAGTTAACATAAAACAAGAGATTCGATAAGCTTTTATATCAAACTGATTTATTTTATAAATCCTTCTTATTGGTACTTTGCATTTTGAGTTGGATTTAGTTTATTTAAATTCGTATAGAGCTCGAAATCTTGCTACATTCTAGCAACCACAATGGGACCTATTCCCCATTTAATCAATTTTGCTTGTCAGTATTATTTATTGTTACCTTACAGGTCTGATTGGGTGAAGAAAATCTCAAAACTTTGAAATTTTTGACGTGATCCAGGCAAGTCACAGTATTGCACTGTTAGTCGTGACATTGCAGTAGCGGCTTTGTTAAGGCCAGTAGCAATATTTTAGATTAGCCGCTAGTGGCTAGGATTTTAGTAGGGTTTTTGGACAAACCCATGACTATCTCAGTTACAAGATTGTCCTGCCATTAACGGTATTGTCATTTTGAATAGCGATAATGTCGAAAGCGATAGTTGGGGTCAAGATATAACTTGTATGTGCTAACTCACTATTGTTGGAGGGGTATATTGTGTTATTGTTGCTTCTATGTTTAGGTCAAGAAGAAAATCCCCCCAAAAATAATTGACCGTATACTTTCAACAATCCCGTGACTCCCCCACCCATGGTATTGCCCTGGTAATAACGAGATTGTCAGTTGTAGTCACAATATTATCTTTTTCTTCGTAGTCTAGTAAAACACTCCCCCTATCACTTTTAGATCATCATTTCCAGTGTTTCCCAAATCGATCTGAGAAGTTTTCAAGACTCGTAAGACAAAGCTAGAGAGGTTATGTCCTTTTGCTAAAATTTTTAAACATTCCTCTATATAAGCATATCACCACTTTATTTACCTATCAACAACTCTTAATAAGTGGTGTTTTCTATCTTTGAGGGTCCATAAGGGGCAGAGGAGGAGAAGACTTATCTGAAATCCATCATACCAACTGCTTTGCCCACATCTGACAATATTGCGACTGCTACAGTCATGGGTTTGCCCTGTGAATAACGACATTGTCATTCCTATTAGTGGCTTTGTAGTTTAGGCTAGTATGGATCAATATTAGGGCTTGATAGCATTTTTATCATCAAATATTGTATTTAATAGGAAGGCCCTGTAAATATTTTTAAGTCTTTTTAGGTCATATATAGAATGTTTTTTTAAACATTGCAATATTGCTACTTGCATTTTTGTTGCAAATCACGGGTTTATCGATCTGAGTCACAGTTTTGTGGTTTACGATAAAACTACCATCATCGACTCACTCCTAGTCACAACTTTGTCATTCTCAGTAGTGGGATTGTCAGACAACCATCAATTTTGTGGTTAACCATGATGGTTTTCCAATGATTTGCAAACCCACGACTAGTTACTCGTGGGATTGACACCCCAGTCATGGGATCATCCATTCTGATCATGGATTTCCCTATGCACTCATGGAATTACAGAGACTTGTGGGATTGCAGAAAGTAAGATTGCTAACCTTATTCTTGTAGGTCCCTTGGAGATTTTGGCACCCCGTCAAATATTTAAACTTTGTGATTGTAGGGAGGGGTGCCATCTTCTAATTTTTGTCTTAGATTTCATTATCTTGATCATTGATTTAAATATATCATTGTCTTTTCTAGCATTTTGAAAATACTTGCTTAATCTTGTGAGTTTATATATCTTTGATTTCTCTGTGTATGTATTGATTCATCATATCATGCTAAAACACACATAGGTAATTAGATCGTGTAATTAATTATATTGTGGGTTTCCCTGTTTGTTACCCCTTCCCCCTAGGATAGCACATGACATGGAATTGACACCCACACATGGGCTTAGTCTATAGCGGTTAACACTAACTATACTCCGTGTTTCAGTAGAGTATAACAATCAAGGACCACTGTCGTTACGCTAAATATTGACCCCATACATGTCATCCATGAAGGGTAAGAGTTAACTCTTTGAACCAAGCATTAGAAAAAACCCTATATGAACTTGGGCCCCAACGTACCTTCATGTATATCGAGGACACCCCTAGAGAGCCCGTTCAACCTGGTATAGGATCTTTCAACCGTAACAGGTGTTCTACTACAGGTGTTAGTAACAACACTGAAGTGACCATCAAGTGCAAGCAAGGTCGAGAGGGTTCGATCAATTTTGCAATGGGTCACCGGCCTATAGCCTCACTTATGTAGCCATTAGATGGTGTGGGCATCGTGTTACACTCCCATACAATTTAATAATCAGGGATGTACTTTGTGTGTGTTGTGCCTATACCCATATTAGTTGATAATCGAGTCGGCCACACCCATACTTGTTGTGTGCATACCTTAAAAAACCTATAAGAGCACTTCCATCATTATTTATTCATTTCACTCCTTCATCCCATCATCATCTCATCTTGACTATCTATATCACATCATCTCTCTTTTTCACTCCATAACATTTACCTTAGTCTACCTCTGTTTCATTTCTTATCCCTTTCCACACTCATCCTAATATCATCCTTCTTCCTTAATAATTTGTATATTTTGACCAATCTTTTGACCATCGTAACCCCACCCCCCTCTATAATCACACTATATCATTCCATCACTCTACACTTAGTTAATAGTGCCTCTTGTGTCTATACCCATCCCCTAACACTTAGCATCCACTCCCTTTTTGTCATATCCCTTTTGACCATCACACTTCCCCATATCTTTTTATCCATAACATTTTCACTTTCTCATTCTACCCACACCTCATAGGATCCATCTCACTTAGCACCATCATCTTGCACATCCTTGCTTAATCATCATCCTGTATATCTTTTGTCACCCTTTCTTTGTATATCATTTTCATTATCCCATCTCCTATCTTAGATTAGTCACACCTTGTCATAAGACCACCTCATCCATAATCAATCACACCTCACTTTAACCTTGCCTTATCCATCAAACACACCATAGTCTCGATCATTCCCATATCATTTTATTTACATCACCCCTTGTACGTATTTGATCATAACCCATCACCTATCTTAATAGCATCTTGACCTTCTCGTACATAATTGGCTCTCTTGTACATCTTTTTAATCACATTTTATCACTAGACCCATACGTCATTAGTCGTCCCCTAATCAGATCCTAATCATACCTCATCATCCACATCTTATCTTAAATCCATACCCGATCACTTGTCTTGACCTTTTCTTCATCACCCATCTAATCATCACCTCATCTTGTTCTAGTTGGCTTCTAGGTCACGTACGGGTCTAAACCATCCACCTTTCATTGCCCCTTTATCATCATAACCTATCTATATTTATCCTAATCACCTTCATCACCTAATCCTACCCCATCCCATCTAGAGCAAATTGGTCTAAGGTTTTGAGCTAGTCCTATCATCCACATCATCCTATCATCCTACTCCAATATCATGTATCCTTGGTTAGATACTCATACCTAGTCAATATCTTATTAGCATCTTGTCATCTTGTCAGTCTCAACCTAGCAAACCCATCAATCTAATCTAGTCCAATCATCTTACATTATTCATTACTAGCACCCATCATATCGTCCTCTTGCTAGATTTGAATATTAGGCACCCATCACATCTCCAATCCTTTTGCTAGCTTGACAACTAGGCATTGTTGATAATTTGATAGCAACTATTGCACTATCGGTCTGACATTTGACCACAGTCCTTAATCCATTAGTCTATCTCATCTCTATCATCACCTATCATACTAGCTTAGTCCTTTAGATCTATTTTGTTCAAGAACCTTATCCAATCCTTATCCTACCTACATCATCCATCATCTATCAACCATTGCCATGGAACTAGACCCCGTCTTCATTGACTAATACATACATGCCAACAAGGACGAGATACTTTTGCGACTCATTATGATGGGTGTACCACTTTCCTAAGGTGTTGATCCCCTTTAACTTATTGCACTTCCAACGCAAAACCCTTCGTGTAAGACTCCTTCCAATCCCCCATCCACTAGTCATATCCAATAATCTACCCTTTTCTCTACTAGAAAAGGGAATCCAATCTTGGCCACCTTGAATCCATCCACCTAGTCATATCCACAACAATCAGATCATAAGTCCAATGCTTCCACATCTAAGTCACAACATAAAGCGGATCCCTATACTCCCCTTCCCATATCATTGGAATCCCTTTTCAAACAACTCGTCGCCGCTAACATGATGGTCTATCCACCTATCTGACATCTTGATCCTATTAAGCCAAAGCCCTCTTGGTATAAAGATAACCAATATTGTGCATATCACCAGACTTGGGGGCATACCATTAATCGATGTCAACCTTTCCAAGATTTTATCCAAGACCTCATTGACCACGGTGATATAGTAATTGATGATGAACCAGATGCATCCACATCCCTAGGTGAACAAAAAAAGGAATGCCAAGATTCCCTTCCTAATCATGATCAAGCCCTTCCCCTTCCAAGCCAAGGTCAAGACACCACTCCCATCCTTAATGATCCCCACATCATTGACCAATCCTCCATCATAAGTGAGTCTATTCCCTATGAGCCTAGTCCCCCAATCTCTCATAAGTCTCTCCATGAGCCTATCATTTTTGAACCTATCATTCATCAATCATCTCCCTCTCAACCATCACATCAAATACCCCATGTTGAGAGGTCAATAACGGAAAATGCATCTACAAATAACAACATTATATCTTTTACATCGTAGTCAAATTCAAAGTTAGCATCCGAGGTCTTATCTTCCGTAGGATCATGTTCAACACCTATTTCCAAACCAAATTCCTCATTAGAAATGTCATCCGTCATTGATGCTGATAATGCCTATCTTTAGAGGATACCTATAATCCAAATACCTCTGATTCATTACCAAACATATATTTTGATTCCATTCCAGATGATGACACAAAAATGAGTTCTTTCACGCTTTATCTATCAAATTTTGTTAGAGTGAGTCTGATCCTCCTTTGGATGAATTTACTACAGCTAGTCCTAGTGATCCTTTTGTTGATCTTGACGATATTTTCTATGATGTCAAAACTAGGTCTCGTAGAAACCCCTATGAAGACTATGTGCCCCATCACCACTCATTGAACTCATCATACCATCTTCAACACCTTCCTCCATCATATATCCCTTTCTTCCCATCAACGATCATTTAATCACCTCCCTCCATAAAGACAAACAAGAGCATGCATCATTGGACCCTTCCTCGAGCAATATAATATGTTTCAAAAATCCAAAGGTCCAAGACAATATACCAAAAGTCATATAACATAATCATGTAATATTTGATCCAATCAGTCACAATCAAGAAGAGTCAAATCATTGGCTTTATCCAAAAATATCTTCTCCTAGTGAAGCTTGATATTTGGCACTAGGAAACTATCAAAGTCAAAATAATCATTATATATCAATTCAGATATTAATATCCCTAGTGAAGCCCAAAAGTAGGCACCAGGGGACCATCAAAATTCAAATAATGACCAAAGCATGACCAATCATCCATCAAATCATCAGATCAAAGATAAACCACAAAATCAAAGTGTCTTGGATCCCCTGTAGTCTTTTGTTGCATGGCACCAATCACATGAAGAAATTCAATCACCCCCAATGATGTATGTGACTGTTAGTCCTAATCCTCCATCACTCATAACACTATCCTATCTTGATCCCTATCCTTCATCATCCATCATACCATCCTATCATGAACCCATAATACAATCTGGTCCTATCATCCATTTTAGTCCCATACATCCCTGTCAAGATTTAATTGAATCCATACCCCACATCACTGACCCAAGTAACATTGTCTCTTGTAGGGGCAACAAAGATACTTGGTATAGATATTTGGAGGGGTCTCTATCAAGAATCACACTAGGTCACATGGACACCAATACATCCAGCAACAACAACATGATCCTAACATCACACATCCCCATAATAGGTGTTGGTTAAATGATCCATCAAGTGACCACACCTTGCATTTCATTCGTCAACTAATAAATTGAGATGCCCAATAAAAAGTCAAAAAAGTCAAAAGTCAAAAAAAAACATTCATCTAATGGTGAAAACCAGTCTTCTAGTGCCTTGGGCAAGTACCTTGATGAAAACCAGTTTCCAATGTCATGGTAAAATAATCTATTGTATGCATTGTTCCTCAACGCTTGAGGGAAAAATCCATCTATCACCCATCATCTTATCCCTTGATCCATCATCCACCATCATATCATGTATCCTATCTCCTCCTCCTTCCTATCTTGACCTTCGTAAGGAATTGGAAGGTGTCTTGAAAATTGTTCCAAAACCATCTTGGTATATCCTCCATTGGACACTCAGGCCAACTAAACATCTGATTCCTTCATGATATGGTCATTGGCTATCCCTAGTCCATTCGTCCTTAGTCCTCATCATCATCATCTTTTGTCATCCCATCCATCTATCCCTCCATCCTTCTCATGGTTTCTAGGCTCGATATTCCCTTTGCTAGTAACCCCATTTGTACAATGTATATACAAATCCTAAAAATCCCTAAAAATTGAAATATTAAAAAAAACCCTAAAATCATAAAATTCAAAAAAACCCAAAAATAATCCATTGTGTCTTATCTTATGCCTAATCCCTTAGTCACATCCGTCTCTATCCATGTCCTATTGTCCCATCTTTGGATACAACCTTCAGTCTTAGAACCAATCCTAAGTGGTCACCCATCATATCTTCATCATCTTGTTGGTTAAGTGTTGTCAACATACATCACCTTGTCAAAGACTTTAATCTAGCACCCATCACTTCCTATCAAGGCCTTTTCATAGCTGACACCCATCTAATTATTCTTTGCCAGTATGGAAGGCTATTGATCCCATCACTGTCCTTATCATTGCCTCTTCTTGTCTAGCACCCATTCAATCACTTTTGCTAGCATGAAAGGTATTTGATCCCATCATCATGTCCTTGTCTCCTTGCTAGATTGGATCTTTGCAGGGCCTTATCTATTGGTAATCCTTGGTCATTTCCTAATCACCATCCTTGGCCACTTTTTGATCTGATTTCAAGACCAAATAAGTATTCAGAGATCCCCATCATGTCATCCATCCTTCTATTCTCAACTAGGGGCAACATCTTAGCCTAATCCTAACGATGATCACCCTATCCAAATCCAAGTTCATTCTAAGTCCACAATCACATCATGAACATCCTAATCCAACCCATCACCTAGTCACTCATCCTGTCATTAGACAAGACCTTATGACATTGCATGTAGATACTTCTGTGTGTGTTACTTGTTTGCTATGTTTGTCATGTTTGCACGTCATGTATATATCTTGTTTGTCTCATGTTTTTTATGTATCTTCTTGTCTATTGGGCAATGAACGAGGATGCTATGAGGACACCAAAATTACCCTCAAGGATGCAGAGTTTGCTACTTGCCCATCCACTTTGGCACAATGTCCTCTTGGTCATGTCTGTATCATGGGACATACTGCCAAGTGCCATATTTAATGGATTACTTAAACTATGATGAGCTTATGACATTGTGATGGCTTGATCACACCCACCCTCATCATTCATCTAATCATCATTATCCCTATCACTCATCTAATCCTCTTGACTCATCCAACTAACATCCCATCTTTTATCCTTATCCTCTTCATCCCATCATTTGAATCATATCATTTAATCACTAACAAGCCTAATCATCTTTATCATCATCACTTTATAATCACTAATCATCATCATTATCATCATTTCTCAAATAGAACTACATCGACCTGAGGTCTTTTTAGACTATGCAGGCAACACTTGGCTAATTTTTAATGCCCAAGGATAGCTCGACCAATATCTCCTCTCTCACTCCCTTGCATGTGTCTTTGTTAGGGGCATCAACCCAATCCTTTTGGTCACTCGATCATATTGATTCTTCTCTATCATCACCTACATCATATCGATCAATCTAGCTTTGCGCTACATCCATCTTTAATCTTATCAAGACATTCTTATCCCAGCCTATAGCTCTCCCTTGCATACATCCTTACTTGGGATACGTCTAAATCTTGTGGCTGTTTTATCCTATCATCATCTTGTTATGGTTGATTCTCCCTTGAGATGTGTCTACAACCATGACACCCATCATCTCTATTCCATGTGCATGTGTCCTTGCTAGGGGCATCATTATCAATTTGTAGCTCATTACTTAACGTCAACCTCATCTTCTTCATCTTCTATCACGCATCTTACATCCCATCCCCTCATCTATCTATCACATCCCACCTATCGTTTCTTATTTCAAGTGGCCATCTGGCTCATTCTTCCTCACATGTTCCCTCGAGGGGACATCATATCCCCAATCATCATCTACTAACACTCATTTATGACATGGTTTTTCTTTGAAAGACAATTACTCCTTCCACTTCGCTCCACTTGCAATGCCCTTTCAAAGAGGGACAAAATGTATGCAACTAAAATTGCTCACTACATTATTATTGACTACTATTCCCATTAGTCGACACTAATTCTGCTTAACCTATTTTTTATCCCACTAATTTATCTTATTTCTAACCATATATCTAATATCCCCTTTCCATTATCTTGCATTCACTAACCTTATTTCATCCCATTCTCTCATTAATTATTCTAAATATCTCATTATCCTAATCTAATCCTATTTATCTATTATATGGGAATTTAAAATTTCCATAACCCCACCTACCTACCTAATAGCCTATACCCTAGGCTTTCCTACACCCCTAGTCGCCTAATTCTTCCCTAATCCCCCATATAATCCCCACCTAATCCTCAATTATCTTTAAGATAATGGATAAGTCTCTAGAATTGGAGACTTCCCTCCAAGTCTCTAGAAACCTCTAATTATAAAGGTTTTCCAAGGAATTTAATATTCCTTGGATAATCTATAGCCATTGATCTCATTTCTCCAAATTCAAATTACAACCCTTGATTTTCCCTCATAAAGTCTATATAAACAACCTCTCCCTCCACCCTCACTCAAACCATCTAGTAAGCCCATACCAAAACCATGTCAAAAATGAAATTAGAGAATCCATACCAAAACCATGTCAAAGTGAATCTAGAAATCTTATAGCAAAATCCATGTCCAAACATCTATTGAGTCCTCTATCAACAATCCAATATCAAGCTATCACTTTGTCAATTTGAGTTTAATCATCCATTTTCAATTCGTAGAAGGAGGTAACATAAAACAAGGGATTCGTTAAGATTTTATATCAATCGAATTTGTTTTATGAATCCTTCCTATTGGTAGTTTGCATTTTGAGTTGGATTTAGTTTGTTTAAATTCATATAGAGCTCAAAATCTTGCTACACAAATCATACCATTGAATCTCCTAAATCTACCATTCCTAAGGTAGAATCAATTCCTAAGCCTTATTCTCCTATTCAAAATATCGTACTAATGCCTAAAATTAATAATAAATTTCAATTATTAAATGAGCCCCTTAACGATCTTAATATGCCTTCACAAGAGGTTATTTTGCTAATGCATGCCATTGGTGCTTTACAACATAAAGTACATCACTTTACCTTGGAAAGCAAGGCATATCACTCTTGGGTTGATTCAAATTCCTTCGATCATAGAATTTTTCCCACAAAGTGTTTGAATGATGGCACAAAATCTTCCTTTGAGGCACCTACCCACTTAATGCCAATCCCTTGTCTTCAATCTAGAGGAAGGATACCCTAAAGGTGGGTTGTTTAAATTATCTAGACTACTTTTATCTTGGCACTTGGCTCTATATGGAGAAACGTCACAAGTACAATATGTTGCACCAATGCTTAAAAATAAAATGATAAGTATACTAAACATAACTACTATTTCTGGAATCCAATGATGAATTTGGAGAGTGAAATAAGGCATGGATGGTTTTTGTAAGTCCATTATGATAATTTTTTTGAAAGCTCTATTAATGTGTAAATAAGATAGAGGCTGAAAAATAAAAGTAAATTGTGGATCTTATTTAGATTGTAATTACTATTATGCAATATAATATAAGTTTTTCGTTATTAATATCTTAGAAATTTTTGATTACATATGGATACATAATTTATTTCATCTCTTACAAGGTTTTTGTAAGGCATATCTCCATTGGGAGTGACTTATCCACAATCAACATTTACCTAAAGGAGATTTCAAAGCTTGCCCACTTTCAAATCCAAGCATTGGCTAAAGCACGTCAAATTCCTTGGTTAGAATTGACAAGAAATAAGTTGTTTTAACAATATCCTTTAACTTAAAGTAAGTTAATCAAATCTTAAATTAAGAAAACAAGGAACCTCTTCGAAGCCTAGACATAATGTTATCCACAGTGCATACTAAACCTTCATGTATTAAATTAAAGAACAACTTAAAACAAACAATGCAATAAATCACCTCTTACAAGTTGAGAGAGATCCAACTGTGGTTGCTTGATTTTTACTTTCCTCATTACTCTCAACAAAGAACAGAAAATATGAATCATAATATAGATGCTAAAATGGTGAGCAAAGACAGTGGAGATGGCATAAAGTTTTGTGATGGCTTCAACAACTTATCAACGCATACACACTACTTTTGCAAAAATTGTTGGTAGGATATTTTCACATTAAACTCGATAGAGGAGTGGGACTAGGATGAGTTGGCAGTCAATAGGAGTGATGACCCGTCATAGCATTAATGAATAAGAGCACCAAAATATACAGTGACAAATCTCAACAATAAATCTTAGCAGTGGCCCTTGTAATGAAACACATCCGACGTAATTATATTAGACCTAAATATTTAATAAATAAAATAAATGACTTATTTGTTAAAATAATTATCCAATCAAAATCAACCATGACATAATTATATTGAAATTTGACATTAAATTTTTTTCTCCCATTTATAAGAGCTAATCGTAGAAAACAAAAAGGTTGTACTTGGTTGATTTCCCCTTTTTTTTTCTTTTATATTATTATTTCCTTCTTTCACAATGAAGGTTTTTCCTATCATTTTAAAAAGCTTACGATCATTATATATATATCTTTGATAATGAAGTTTTTTTCCTATCATTTGAATGGAAATGTGGAAAGTATGACTTGAAAGCAAAAATTTGGTGATCTTTCAGGTCCTTAGAAATTTACTCTGATAGGGTTAGCCTTATATGCTTTTTTGCTTGTCATACTAATAATTTTTAGCAACATAACATTTTTCCATAAGCAGCCATATTTATTTCCCTGTGCCTACCAAGTCACCACCCATCGGGTGGTGAGTCTATTTATAACATGCTTGACTCTTTGGCTCCTACATCATTTGATGCAGTTGTTTATAGTGGAACTTTGAATAACAATGGCTTAGAAAAGAGTTAGGAAGTTCATTTCTAAGTTGTCTACAACATAATGATTCCTTCCTCATAGACTCTTTACCTGATGTTGTTTTGGAATATCATTTGTTTGATATAACTTTTTATTAGTTTGAAATTTTTACTTTGGTTGCATACTTTGTTGGCCAATTCCCCTCTAAAAGTATGCTCAAAACTTGGGTGTTGTTGACGTTTAATCTTTGCAGACAACCATCAAAGTTGTGGGAAGTTTCGAAGATGTGGGACTTGACCCTTAAAATGACCTCCAAATTTTAAAGAAGTTGGCTCTTTTCTTTGGATTTTAGGTAAAGACAAAGAAGGAATAGAAATGAATACTTTAAACTTAAAAAATTAAGGCAATGCGCCAAGATTTTCCACTGTCAAATGATACTAGTATTACAGTTATTAATACTAATAGAACCTACTGAAACAATTTAGGAGCATATAGCATGATCAATGGTTTCAGTTTGAACTTTAGATTAATTAAAAATAAGACTAAGACTATTATCTACCAACAACATAAAAACTAGATTCAACAATATTCACTGAAAGATTCAAGAGCGTAGTGCATGATCAATGATCCAGTGTATATGCAAAACTAATCAAGAGGTGTATAAGAGAGAAATAAGAGTACAGTGTACAAATAGATTATTTTTTGCACAAAACACCACTCTTTCTTCATTGTTTGATGGAAGACCAAAATACATAAGGTAGATTGCACAAAGTACAATATTAAATCCCTCAGGAGAGGCACCCACTAAGGCAAATAAAATGCTTGTAAAAAAACTAAATCCTAGACTCTTTGTTGGTATTCAAACCAATTTTTTCCAAATTCTTCCTCCTCCTCATCTCCTTACTCACTGTTCCTCTACTTATATCACCCAAATCCCTTTGAGAACCAATGCAACTTGTTCGAACTCTAACCACCTAGTTGAGAATATCGAACATGATTTTTCGTTCTGTTATGTACTGCAACCACATGTCATTATAATAGTTGTAACTTGTGGTTTTGTTCTACTATTTATACCCCATTATTTGTTATGATGAGTCTATAAATCATGTAGAGGCTCAATTAATTGACAAGTGGTAGCTTCCTCTCTATCTTTGACTCCTTTTGTGAGCTTCTCCCTCTTGCTAAATGCCCACTGTTAAATATGCCACTTTAAAATACACTAGAGATTAGATTCAGTCCATAAATGACCCATCGTTACACCACGTGGCCATTGTGCACAAGTCGAAGGCTCTTTAGATTGCCTTTTAGTTCAAAATAGCACCAAAGTGACACATGGATACCCTCCACATTTAGCTCTATATTTAGATTATTTTCGGCCTCAAAACTTAGAAAATGCCGCATGATACTTAGACAAAATTACACGAGAGTCCTGAATATAAAATAAAATTGTAGAACTAATTCTATAATTCATGGTGGCTCACCAGGGGATCTATGCCTGCATGGAAGAATCTTTGCCCTATGTTCGATTAAAAAAGATGCCAAAAATTGTGGTTCCTGTCACTGCTCACTCAAATATTTTATAGTGACTCCTGGTACCCAATCTATTCTACCTCCATTGGGTACTCTCGCTTCTATAGATCTTGAAAAACTCTATCTAATTCGATGATTTACTTATAATAAAAGGATTGGAGACCCTGCACCATTGAATGCAACTGGTATTATAGTTTGGTCATCAAAGCCAAAATTGACTCTACCTTAATGACGTCAAAAGAGTCACTCAAAGACTAAAAAATAGTCTGATCATTTTGCTTTTTGACCAGTGGATTTTGTATCTGGTCTTCCATCAAGACAGTGGTGTCATCAAGGAATGGAGAAGGGAGTCCCAGTTGAACCAATCCGGTTATGTGATCCTTCATTTCCTTGACTCCTTTTAAGAGATTCAACAAAATTTTTAATTTCAAAGTGGCCTTATTGCAACTCAAAATCTCATTGAATTTCCCTATGACTGTCCTTTTATCGGGTACCCCCACTACTTGAAGAGTTTCCTCTATTACATTGTATAGTTTCTAAACCAACATCTACGACTCAGGGACCTTGGTCGAAATTGAAAATAGGATCTTCTCATTAGAGGATTCCACCCTTAAGCATAGTTTTTGTGCATCAGATATGAATCTGAGTGCAGACCTGAGTTGGGTAACATCGATGGAGATCCTTTGGCATCAAGAAACATAGAGCCCCTTCACCATCATGACAACACCTATTTCCTTAGGTTATTGGGCTAACTTTTGGGTTAACTCAGTGACATTATATTCTATCACCTTGCACCTATATTGCAAGTTATTATTTTCTATATCATCAACACTTAGCTTCTGCTGAAGCTGTGATACCTTCATTACCTTGCCACTGCTCTTTTTCTCCAAAAGCTTCTTCTCTTGTTCTAAATAATTGATAGATGCTTTGATTGAATCAAGATATTTTTGGAGAGTGGTTGCTTTTTCTTATAAAGTTTTAAAAACTTCTTTCACCACAACATCTTTCAAATCCTTTTTCAGTTGCTCAATCTCTTTGTCTTTGGCCTTCAGCTCCATGCTTATACGACTCACTGTGTTTTGGGCTTGTGATAAGCCAGACTCTACTTTCTACAAATTTTGTGAGACCTTCAAATAATCTGTGGTAACCACAATGGTTATCTAATTCATTAGCTCCACTTTGTCCTACGGCCTAAATTGAGTTAGGTCCATTGCCACTACACTGACTGAGTAATCCTCTCGCTGCATCTCATCAAGTGGCTTGCATACTTTAGGGATCATCTGAGCTACTATCAAGGAGCGATGTTTATGGTCATAAATAGACCTCATGTGCCACTCAGCTCTTCTTTTCCCCTCTTTTTTCTATTTTTCTCTCCTCACCTCTCTAGCATTCTTGGCTATATCTGCTTGACTCAAAAAGTCGATGGGCAAATAAACTATTCCCCCAGCAAAAGGAGATCCCTATGGTAAGCCATAGGGTACTGTAATTGACTGTTGGGATTGTGTAGGAGCTTAAGATGGGTTTTTCAAGACCCTCAGAGAGAAGGTGGGAATTGTGAATGGTTGGGAACCACTCAAGAATGGGGAGCCAAATAGAAACAAGGTCTAAGTGGGGATGGCAAAAATGGGTTGGAGGTTAAAAATTTTTAGGGTGGTGGCATTGCTTGAGCAAAAGTACGAGGAGAAGGAGAAGAGAAAAGTATCCTAGAGGCTTTAGTTGATGAAGGATCAACCCTTTCCTCTATAGTCTCCTCTATAATTCCTTTGAGCTTATGTTTCTTCTTCAATGGAATATTTGTTGGAATATTTATGCCAGTTAGTAGAACCAAGGGTTATATTGAACTTAGCACTTATTGTGTTGATGGTGGCATTGTTTGTGGGTTTTAGGGTACAGGGTCTACTAATACCGAAGTTGTGAAACTTTGCTTCCCTAGCTCACTAAGGGAAGGTGGCCAAGAGGGAGGCTTATAAACCTTAGCATAAGTACCTCACTCTGCTATCACTCCATGATATAAATTGAGTCTAGGCTAGACGTAGGCATCACATGAGCTTCATCCCAAAGAGTCTCCTATTATCTATTTGTGTCGACATCCTTGAAACTCTAGGTGAATTCACAAATCTCCTATCTGTATCTCCAATAGGCTATGATTTTCTTTTCGGTCCAACCTTTTCTCACTAGTGCCTGTCTCAACCCCTTGGTCATTAACCTAGTTGGGTCATAATTTTGTAGGGGCTTATAAAAAGACTCCTAGGGAGAAAGTGGAATATCCTGTAACTCCATGTATTTGTCTGTAGTGTCTATTCTTGGGGACCTCCTATCCTTGAATAATTTTCTTCACTCATGTTGACAGACCTTGAAAACCTTATTCTTGAGCAGCATAGATGCCATAAATCCATCAAGGTCATACCTCTATAGGTCCTAAATCAAGACTAGGTGATAAGCGGCCAACTTCCTTGTTAGGATGAATTTCACTTTCCTCTTTATTACATTAATGCCTGCCATTGTCAAGGGGAGGTCATAAAGGGCCCTTTTCTTTTTTCTAGCTCTAAAATCTACATCTAAAAGAGCCAACTAACGAGCCACTTCAAGGCCCACTAATCTGTCAGTCAAAACTCTTGGGAGAATGAATGACTCCCCGCTAAAACCATGAAGCTTTATCATTGAGTGATAGGTTTCCAAGAAGTAATCACATGGGTGGTGAGGACTTGAGATAATAGCCCTTACAAATTCATTCATTTTTTACTTACGCCCTCTGAGTCTAAGTACTCTATCAATGGTCTTATAAAATAGTCAATGAACTCATAGGCATCTGAAGTTTATGATAGGACATGGTTCCATGCTGACATAGGAATAACCTTTTCAGGTTCTGCCCCCAATGGATCCTAGAGATTCAAGTTGATATGATGCTAGAAGAACTACGAATTATGGTAAAGAATTAAGTGGAAGAGCTACGAAGAGTACCTAAAAATAGAGTTAACTCCAAGGAGGTCCAACTACTGACACAAGGCAAAAGAAATGTGTTCGATGAAGTCAAACTTTTACACTTGGTTCTTACTAACTGTACTCATCTTGAATAGCACTGCAAGCTACTAATCATGGACTATATTGTCATGATCCTATCCAAAGATGAATGACATCATAAAACAAACATCTTGGGAGTCTTGTAAAAACATGCCTAGGGTGATAGGTAGAGGTTGTTGCCTTGTGTTTTTATCTTTGAGGCAGAGCTCTCTATTCAAGAAACTTTGCTTGTGAATTACTTGGGCCCAAACATTCTGCAACTGGGCCATGTTATAAAAACTAGTTTTGGGATCATGTGTCAATGCGAGCATGTCCCTTATGGCTTGGGGGGTGATTTTGACTTGAATAGCTCCCTGTTGAATGATGACAGTTGTTGAATCAAAGTTTTAAGCGTAGAGGCTCACCAATTCTAGGTACTGGTGAATTGTTGGCACCATATACTATGCTAGAGTTTTGGTCTAGACCCTCATACCAAAAGTTTTTGGTTTTATTTGGTTCAGTATTATAACTTGTGTAGCCTCTCATAGGGTCTTATCTTTCTTTGATAGCACAGGGTCATAAATCTCATCCACAAAATTGACTACCAAGGAAGGATCCATAGAAATTCCCTTTCCTGGTTCCCTCATCTTTGGGTGTATGAATTTACATGGTGTAGGGGCGGATGCATATGATCAAGATACAGTTTATATTGCCATTGCTTCAAATTCTAGACTCAAAAACACCTTTCGTTGATGGCTCTTTTGATTCTTACTCGCTCAAACTTAGAAGGCAAATAACAATACTAATCTTGCTCACAAAGACTTATACTCAAACTGTGGAGCAATTGAAACTCAAGTTTGGTTTTGATAGCCGCTCCATTTCATGTGAATTGATGACCCTTCTTTACAATTTGATATTGTCCTAATAAATGACCCATAACTTTGTGATATGAGGTGCCACTTTTTCCCTTCTCTAAGAGATTTTATTCAAAATTTGAAACTTGCCATTTATGTTCAAATAAAAAAATTGTTAAGATCATTAAATTCAGATCTAGAAGATACAAAATATTCATAAGGAGTCTAGAGAGTCTCAAAAGATGACACGCATCCAAAGGACACTTATTAAAAGAGACGGGCAAACAACCCAAAATAAGGAGATAGAAAGGGAAACTATCATAACTATGATACATTGGTTGTATGATTCTTACATGAAGGGTTTAAGGAAGATCCCATTAACAGGAATCTATAGAGACTCTCCCTCCATAGTTTCCAATTCATAAGCATTGCACTACTTATAGGCAATTATCTTGAAGGGACATATCCACAATGAATCAAACTTACCATGGTTTCCAGGTTTAATAGCTCTCGCATCCCATTTTAAGATCCAGGCACCAATTTTAAAATCAGGCTCTGAAGCTCTTTGGTCAAACCAAATTTTGATAGTTGTCTGTCGACTATCATTAATTCATGTGTTGATTCTCTTTTCTCTTGAAGCTCCAATAACTCTACTAGTCTAACTTACTTTGGACCATTTTCTTCAATTTCTATTTGATTTATCAACTGCAAGGCTGTAACTTCAATAGAAATAGGCATTACTACACTCTTTCCATATACCAACTTGTATGGAGAGGCCTTTATAACCTTCTTGGGTGTTATCTAATCTGCCCATAAAAACACCTTTATGTGTGCATGCCATCTTCTTTTGTGTTCATTTTCGATTCTCTTGATAAGTCTAATCAAGTTCTTGTAGTCGACTTTGCCAAACCATTCCCTTGCAGATAATAATTTGATGAAGTCTTTAGATATATACCATTTTTTAGTGCAAAATATGACACTTTAGACCCCAAAAATGCCTTAGCATTGTCAGATATGATAGGGTAAGGAGGTCTAATCCTGGTCATAATCTCTTGTAGGATATCCAAGATCACATTCTCTGTTGCTTCTTTTAATGGTATTGCCTCTATCCACCTTGTGAAATAATCTATTACAATAAGGATCCACTTATGTCCTACACTCAAAATTGGATTAATCATCCCAATAAAATCTAAGCCCCATTGTACAAAAGGCTCTTCAACAATTATAGGGCTGAGTGGAAACACAACATTTCTTGTCTTACCAATGTAAAATTGGCAAGATTGACACTTACTAACCATAGTGTGACAATCTGAAAACATAGTGGGCTAAAAATACCTTGCCTGGAGGATCTTGATAGTCTTGGTCCTTGAAAAAAAATGGCCTCTAGATGTTTCATAATGTAGTTCATGCAAAACCTTTCTAGTTTCTTCCCCCTCTATACACCTGAGTAGGATCCCCTCAAAATTCCTATTGAAAAGGAAATGGTCTATTAGAACAAATTTGGATTCCTGTTGTCGATAGTATCTTCTTTTCTTGTAAGGTAGATGAATCAGGTATTGGCCAATCTTTATGAAATTAACCTTGTCAGTCACCTAAGACTCTAATTCATTTTCTTGTATTTGTAGTACTGTTTCTACAATGACTCATTCTTCTGTTAGAGCTTCAAAATCTTGAGTAATGTATTGACACAAGCCTCTTCCTCTTATTAGTTTAGTGGGCTTAACCTTGATATCATATTCTAATATCTTCGTTATCCAATTGGCTCTCTTTTCGGTGATTTCACCTTCCATTATGTATTCCTTAACACTTGAATGTGCCACAAATACTCAGATCTTATTACTAGTAACTAAGTGCCTGAATTTTTTGAGACCTTTAACAACAACACAAGCTTGCCTCTCAACAAAATTATATCTTGATTCATAGTTTTGGAGAGTCCTCGAGAAGAAGGCAATCAGATGTTCTCTTTCTTATTATGTGTCCTTTTGTGTTTATACTGACGCTATGTTGTGTTCTCCCACGTAGACATACATGATGAAATCTTTTGAGAAATCAAGAATGTGCAGGATTGGGGCAAATGTAATTGCCCTTTTGATACTCTCAAAAGCCTATCGACCCTCAACCATCCATTTAAAACTAAGATTTTTTCAGCATTAGGGTAATGGGTCTAACCATTCCGACAAAGTTTGAAATGAATCTACTTACAAAGTTAATCTTCCCAAGAAAAGATTGTACTGCTTTCTTGCTTACTGGTAGGGATAAGTCCAATCTTGCCTTGACCCTTTCCGGGATCTATGGATATCCCTTCTCTTGAGACAATGTGTCCAAGTAACTTCCCTTGAGGTACTCTAAACACACATTTTTTAGGATTTAAAGATATCTCATATTCTTGGCACTTTTGAAAAATAGTCTCTAATTAATCAAAATGATCCTCAACAGACCTAGAGAAGACAATGAAATTATCAATATAAATCAAAATTGATTTATTTATAAATTCACCGAAAGTATTATCCATAGCTCTTTGGAATGTAGCCCCTGCATTGGAGAGTCCAAATGGCATTTTTGCATAAGCAAAAGTTTCCCACTTTGTTGTGAAAGTGGTCTTGTGTTGATCTTCTTCTACCAACCCTATATGATTATAACCTGAGAAGCCATCTAATAAAGAAAACCTCTCTACTCCTACCACTATCTGTAGAATTAGTTCCATCGAGGGTAGGGGGTAGTGATCCTCGAGACAGGCCTTATTGAGATCCTTGAAGTCCACACAGAATCTAATCTCTCCATTCTTTTTCCTTATTAGAACCAAGTTGGAAACCCATGTGGAGTGCTTGATGGGGAAGATAATCTTGGCGTCCAGTAATTTCTTAAGCTCTTCAGCCATGAAAGACTCTATCCTTGGACTAACCAGCCTTTGTTGTTGGACAACCTCCTTATAATTAAGATCTTTGTATGTACATGCTATCACTCCATCGCATTTGTGGCATAAAGCTATCAATCTTTCCTTTTCTTTTTGAGTGGTCACCTTCCCTACTTTCAACTTTCTCCCTCTTGAGACATCAAGTTTAGAATAATCCTCTTTAATTTCCACAAACTTTCTTTTGTCCATGTTTGCTTCATCAGGATCAAACAAGTTCTCAAGGGTTATTAACCCCTTTCGAAGCTTATTATATGCATGTTCAATTTTAGGCTGTAATTGATCTACGAACTCTCATGATTGTTGTAGAAAGAGTATGATCTATTGATCACTATCAAATACTTGCCAATTATCTACATTATTTGGTACAATGGGTCGAATGATCACTTTGACAGCTTCCTCATTGGTTAGCAGATATTTGGTTGGATCAAATTAGGATCCAATTTGAGCCATTCCATCTGCTTCAACATTTTGCATCCTTGGGATGACCTCAATATTGAAATCATCAAAACTTTCAATCAAGTCCCAAACCCTATGGTGGCAAGACCTCATTTTTGGGTTCTTAGCTGCAGCAATTTCTCTAATCTATTTTACCACTAGCTTCAAGTCCCCAAAGACTCTTAGGTTCTTAATCACTTCCTTTTGAGAAAGAATCAAGCCATGTACTAAAGCTTCATATTTTGCTTCATTTTTGGTGCAACTAAATTGAAAATGCAATGCCTTAAGCATCTTCCTTCCTCTTGGGGAAGTAAGGCATACACTTGCCCCTGAGCCATTTTTACTCCTTGCTGCATCAAAGTTCAAAGTCCATATTAGAGAATTATTTATGGGGCTCTCTTTTTCATTTTTACTCTTCTCCATAATCTCAGGGATTTTGGGGTTTACCTCATAGATGACATAGGTTCCTAAACTGGTGGAATCAAAGTTTTGAAAAGGGTCATCTGATGTCAAATCTGACAAATAGCTTTCACCTTCTTGTCCAGCAACTTCTTCCATTGGTTCTTATATACAACTTCTTTCTTCTCTTGTGATCATCGCATGGAAGGCTTCAAACCTTAATTTTACTTGGTCCATAATGTTTTCCTTGCATAGAGGCTCTAATAACACTTTCATCTAGAGCCATACTTGGTCCTTAGAGTCAGATATGACCAATCAAGGGACATATATCCTCCAATATTTGTTGTAAAGTCTCTACATAAGCACAATCTAAAAACATGAGGGGTGTCTATAACCACTATATCTTATGAAACAGTTATGTTTGGACAAGAATAGAGCTATAATGGAAGTCCTTTGATGATTCCAATGGTCTGCACTGACTTCCCATCGACCTACATGACTCCTTTAGTCAATGGCTCATACTTGATCTTTAAGGCATCGACTATTGATTTGGGCATGACTGTAGTGCTTGCACCCAAGTCTATCATATATTTGTGGAGCAATTTATTCCCTACTATGATAGTCATATAGAAAGGGTTAGGTTTAGACTTGCCTACCTCTTCTTTCATATTCACCAGGATTGACCCTGATTGTGGTTGAGATGTTCAGGGTTGCTCTTTACCCTTGCTTGATGGAGCTTCTTTTGTAATGGTTTATTTTTTATCATTAGGATCCTTTAGTGCTTCTTGTATTAGTTATTTTTGCTTGGGGATGGCCAATATGTCCCATAATGAGACATTGGTAGGAGCCTTCTTGAGTTGTTCAACCACATTCATAAGTCCTAGTGGTTGCACTTTTAGATATTGTGGATACTTTGCTCTCTCAACTACTAGGTTGGAGGTTCCTTGGCTCTACGATATCACCAAAACTACTTGTCTATCTATGGGAGCATGAGTAGCAGGTATTGATGGCACTTTTCTTGTTTTAGTCATTATATTCAGAATAATATCTGATGATCAACCATTCTTCTTTTTTATCGTGTGTAATAATCTGACTGTTGACCCAATTTTGCCCCTCTGGCAAAATTTTGGTCACCCTCTTCAAAAGTTATGAAAGGCCAGTCGATTTCGAGTTGCAGTCCATCTTCAGGTTCATGCTCAGTTCAACGAAAAGGTTCAAGCGCTTTGGTTCAATACAAAAGTTCAAGTCAACAGTTCAATGCATCTAAGTCTCGCAAAAAATTCAAAGTTTTATGCAATGGGCGGCAAAATTGCCGCGCACGGCGGTGGGTGGGGAAAAAGAGACCGGCAACACAAGCAGTAAGCAGCAAAATTGCCATGCAAAGCAGCCGATGGAGAAAAGGAGACTGGCAGTGAACTCGATCGACGTCATCAAAATTGCCGCGCACGATAGCTAACTCGATCGACATCGGCAAAACTGTCGTGCACGACAGTAAATCGGTCGACGACGGCAAAATTGCTGCGTGCAGTCCACGACATTGGGCGGTAAAATTACCGCTCACAACATCAAGCAACAAATAAAGGCCCGCAGAACACAGAAAAAGGCCCACCCAGCAGGCAGAGGAGCAAGCTACATGCAAAATGAGGTAGCAAGCATGGTCCAGGCAAGTTTTATGATGTCAGCTACAGTGTTTTCCCTCTTCCCAATGAAGACATGATGCAGCCACTTGCAAGCAAAGGCCAATAAGACTCCTCTTGGCTTTTCCCATATAAATTGGCAGACTTGGCCATTTTAAAGGATCTTCTCCAATTTTGTAAGGAGCACAGCTCTGCAAAAATTCCACCTAAATCAATAAAAGATAGTTTTTACCTCTTTCTTGGATGGATTTTTCTGTGTATGCCTTAAATGTTGGTCTGTGTCCAGTCATTGTTCCTTAATGCTCTCACAGGTCCAGCACCAGCAAACCAATCATCTACAAAGTGCCATTGTCTGCTGCTGCCAGGAGTAGAGTTCTATTTTGGAGGTATAGAACAGGAGAGGTCACTTACAGTGTGTATTTCTCAGCACCTTGGTGAGTCCCTGTTTCCTGTGCTTTCCATAGGAACCTCCCTGTTATTTCCAGCAGCCTGGTCTTTCTGCCAAGTCTCAGTGTATGTATGTTTTGTTTGATCCTGAGAGTGGAGGTGGGAAGGTCATTTCATTTTTGGTGTATCACCTCTTTAGAGTACGTTGTTTGCTTTCTTGCACTTTCTTCCCTTTTCATCCCCCCAGTATATCTATATATCTATATTTTGTACTGCCTGAAACAAACAAGATACATCAGAGGGAACTAGCCCATACCTAGAGACTCTCCTCTCCTGCTTCACCATCCCACAGGCGAGAGAAGAGTTTTCATGTTGCGGGGAGAGGGCAGGAACCTATTTTTCTGCCACCGAGTGCAATCTCCAATCGTCAACAGTTTTGGCACGCCCGGTGGGACTAGTTTTTTTAACGCAGTAGAGTTTTAGGATTGATGCTGGTCCTGTTACAGTAAATTGAGTTTCTTCAACATCTGGCAACTCCGAGTAAATTTTCTAGTTAAGCAGCCTAGTGCCATCAGAAATCATCCATTTCTTGTATGTATACTTCTTTTGCAAAAAATCATGGGTCTTGTTTTCCTTCATGTGAGTGTGATCAGACTTCAGATATTTATGCAATCCCCTCAAGCGGCTCTCCTAGTTGCCCTGCAACTATAAGGGGGTGAGGCTCAAATTTGAGAGGCAAACAATGGAAATCGACAAGCTGGAAGAGCAGTACAAATATCAGCAGGAGCTGATATATAAAGAGGAGTGCTTGTTTAGGCAAACACAGGCCTTGCAGTCCATGAAGGAGGAGGTAAAAAAATAGAGAAATCCATCTATCCAAGGCAGTCAGCCTTGCGTGACCCCTCCTACCCTAAAGAAAACCTCCTCTTTTGAACCAAATCCATTATATCAAATTGCACTTGCTCACTCCAGCTCATCCAATACAGCTGCTCCCAATCCCGTGCGCCTGGCCTTCCAACGCCAAATGGCATCAGAGCAACCTCCCATGGAGATCAATCTTTTCAACTCCTTAGATTAGGAATCCTCCATTGAGAATAATACCATTAGCCAGTATGTCCCTCTTCTAAAGACTCCTCCAACGCACCGACAGTGTTTTGCTTGCATTCCTCAGTCTCCCCAAGTTCTCTAGCATGATGTGCAAATTTTGAGTTGGAGGAAGGAATGCCAAGGACCAGCTCAAAGCTTTGAAGAGGATCATGCTAGCCACCTCCAAGAAAGACTCTTTCAAGACAACCTAGCCAAAAAAATTAAAGATTTAGAGGCTAGGATGAAGCTGCTCCTTGAAAGAGAGGGAAAATTTACAGACCTTGTGGAAGAGCCTCAGGACCTTGTGGAAAACAAAGTTTTTGCCTATTCACAAGAGTAGAATTCAAATTTCAAAATCCTAAATTAGGGGAAAACAGTGGAATCATGGGGTAGAATAGAAGAAGAAAAGCAAGGTTTTTCTCAGAACCTTGAAGAAGCTGAAGTTGCCCCTGCCTATGATGATGCTGACAGCCTCCAGGAAAAGATTTTCCAAGAAGATCTGAGTAGGAGAATTGTAGAGTTGGAGTCTAGAGAGAAATTCCTCAGCCAATGTGTGGTGAACGGTTCAGACCAAATAGCACATTCCATGCCTAAACACACCCCACATACACATTTCCAAGAGAGTTATCAGGCCGTGCCTGATATAGATGAAGTATTGATTAAGTGGAGAGAGGAGAATCATTCGATTTTAGCTTAAGGACTGTTTCCTCTTCCACATGTTTTCTCCACTTCACCCCTTCTCAAGGAAGAACCTATTTTGCAAGATGCAGGAGAGGAACAAAAGATCCAATCTGCAGTCCTTCAGGAGGTTGTCATGGGTGACAATGAAGAAGAAATCGTCATTGATGCTCCTTGTGAAGACCTTATTAGCAGTGGAGAAGATGCAGGCCTTGCATATATGCGGATGTTCCATCAATTTGAAGAGGAACAAATGCATGGTAAGCTCTCTTCTCCTCTGTTTGATGAACTTCCTTGTTGTTTTGATGAGGATGACTACATTGAAGACCCTGAGTTAGAGGAGGAACCTCCCTGTCATTTCTAGCAGCCTGGTCTTTCTGCCAAGTCTCAGTGTATTTATGTTTTGTTTGATCCTGAGAGTGGAGTTGGGAAGGTCATTTCATTTTTGGTGTATCACCTCTTTAGAGTAGGTTGTTTGCTTTCTTGCACTTTCTTCCCTTTTCATCCCCCTAGTATATCTATATATCTATATTTTGCACTGCCTGAAACAAACAAGATACATCAAAGGAAACTAGCCCATACCTAGAGACTCTCCTCTCCTGCTTCACCGTCCCACATGCGAGAGAGGAGTTTCCATGTTGCGGGGAGAGGGCAGGAACCTATTTTCCTGCAGCCGGGTGCAATCTCCAGTCGTCAACACTAACTAAACTGTGTTCTTGGAAGTTGAAACTTCATTAATGAATACATACTCTTCATCTTCAATCCATGAGAACAATGCATGTTTGGAGGCAATGTCTCCTTATTTTAGTGACATACCTTACACTTGAGCCACCATAGTTGCATTCTAGACTCCAATAGATTGATATGGCACAGTTGAAGCTATCTCATAACTTTCCATTCTTCTTTATTCTTCCACCTTTTATTGGAGATTTCCCATAGGGAAATCTCTAGGCATGTGACCACTATTGTAAGGAAAACACTAGGTATTAGCTTCTTCCACCACATTATTCTGATCAAGGACCAATTCTCTTCCTGAATTTGGTGGAGCTATTTGTGATGGTGTTGGCAATGGGTGAATTTGATTAGGCAGTTGTGAAAGATTTGATATTTGGGGTGCTTGATATTTATTTTGTTAGTATGGAAGCCTATCATCTGAGTGAGCTGGGCTAGCAAGGCATGTGCATCTTTTGCAGGCTTGAACTTGGCTTTAAATTTATCTTTTAGAGTGTCCCAATCAGTCACTGATCTAACCTGCAAGTGGTAGAACCAGTCTGCAGCAGCACCTTGTAGTGTCTCCATGAATAGCCTAACCGCTATGTCTTCAAATTCCACCCCTATTACACCGCAAGCTATGCTAAAAGTTTCAATGTATCCATCAGGATGAACCTTCTCATCACCAAAGAATCTGGAGAAAATCTTCCTTGAACTGTGTGAAAGCTCATGCAGAGGTGGAGTTAAATTTAGTGGACCGAAAGAGTTACCCCAAGGGCCTTGAGCCATGATTTGATTATGTAAAAGTGGGATCACTAATCCAAGTGGGGTGTGGATAGGAAAAGCTCAGCTAGCAATAGAAAAAGAAGCTCTGCCTTGTGTTGGTGGCCTGGTAGGGCTAGGAGGAAGACTCCTGGTTTGTCTAAGGTGAGGTTGTGGAGGAAACAACTCAAAATTACTCTGCTGCACCAGCTCAAAAGCAGGGTCAACAACACCTTGGGATTTTTGGCCTCTGGTATAATGTGGTGTTGCAAGATTATAGAACAAAAAATGGAAAAGAGTAGGATCTACTTCAGCTTAAAGTTTGAGACTTCAAACTGTGCGCTCTTGCTTAGCGGAGTCGCCAAAAACTTTTGGGTGAATATTTTTTCGACCGACTAACTGGTGAGCAAAATATTTTTTATCACCACAGCATAGGGAGATTGGTCGTCCAAAGTTGCAGGTTTACCACATCCAATGGGGACAAATCTCTCATTTCATCAAGGGGAGGTTCCCTATTAAATATGCAGTGCTATATACAATATAAATAAGCAGAAAATAACACATGGGGGAAAAATAAATCATCCATATCTCTTCTTTTAGAGATGATGTTCACAGACAAATGAGAAAATCTTGGTAGAAACATTGAAGGCACTTCTCTTCTTTCAGAAGTGTTCTTGCAGGAAACAGCAAGAGTTTCTTTCAGGTAGTAAAAGTAACTGGTGACAAAGAGTGCAGTAACCAACAGGATGAAACATAACACAAAGTTTTCACCTCAACTGCCCAAATAGTATAACACAAAGGATAATGGGGGCACAAAGTCGTCTCAGAATCCTCAACATAGAAAGAAAGGAGAAACATAGACTGAAAACAATTGTGAAAGCACAAAGTCTTCTCGCAGTTGTTTTCAGGACACCTCTTTTTTACCTTCACTAATTCTACTTGTCAAATTAAATAAATAAGAATGCTTCTAAGAAATAGACACAAGAGCAATTTCCTAAAGTGGCACAAGCCAAAACAGCACAAAGTCTGCAAACGACTTGCTTTCTCATTTAGATAAAATGAAATGAAATTACAATCTGAGCTCAAAGTCTCAATCTTCTTTCAAAATGGGCAGAGTTTCGCTCTTGTAAAAAATGAGAAGTCCCTTTTACAAATGAGAGATATTACAATCTTATATCAACTACACAAGGATTGGCATTTTTTTTCCATGGAATGGCCCATGCTGTAGTCAACGTCTTCAACGCGCCTTCAGTCCTGTCTGGAGAGACCATGCTAAGAATAGTGCACTGCCATAACTATGGCGTGTCCCTTCATCTAATATGTCTCTTCCTTGGTATGGATTGTCTGGTCCTTTTCCAATTTGTCTTTACTTCATGGAAGAAAAGCCGACTGCGTCCTTGGTTTGGTGCGCTCAGAAGTCTACTCGATCCACTGTTTCACCTACTGGAAATAACTCTTTCAAAGAAATTTCTAGTTCTTTGCATTGATCTTCTCTTCTTTGTAGTGATTTGAGTCTTTGGGATCTCTTTTCAGTCAGTCTCTTGATTCTTCTTTTAAATTCTTCCCTCTATTTGAATTTCTATAGATATCCCTTTAAATTTGACATCTATGGGACTGTCAATGGTCGCCAGCTGCTTGAACCATGTTGAATCTTGAACCTGTTGAACCATTGAAAGTTCATCGGTTCATTGGTTCATTCTGTCTCTTTTGTTCTATCGCTTCTTGGTTCAATCGCTTCTTTGCTCCTTGGTTGAACCATTTGTTGAACCACTTATTTGTTGTTTTTTCCTTGACTGAGGCCGCCTTTGAATTTTTGAACCTATGAACCATTGAACTTTGAACTCTTTCGATTCAAGGTTCAATCGGTTCATTGGTTCATTCTGTGTCTCGCTCAATCATTGCTTCCTTTATCTTTCTAAGCTCTGGTTGAACCTTTGAACCTATGAACTCGTTGAACATTTTGGTTCAACGGTTCAATGGTTCAATCGGTTCATTCAGTTCATCCTTTGAAGCCCTTTTTGTCCAAGTCTTTGAAGGTTCTTTTCTGCATCTTTGTTCAGCCTTTGGAATGTTCTAAAGGGAAGGTGTCACTTCGGGATTTTAAAATGTCAAGTGCCCCCCGTAAGGGTACTTATCCTTCGGGATGTTCGGGCAGACTTCAGGCTTCGACTTCCTCGATGGGCTTTTGGATTTTGGGTTTTTTCCATCGGGCAAAAAGCTTGAAAGAATTCCTTCAGACAAAAAGTCCGAAGGAAATTTCATGTTACTTAGCCATTCATTCTTTTCCATTTCTTTGAACTTTTTCTTCGAGTGAATTTCTTCAGATAAAAAGTCTGAAGGAATTTTGCCTTAAACATTTTTTTGAGGAAAATTTTCCCGAAAGAATTCTTTCGGCCTCTTGCACTTAGCCATTTTTCCAAGAGATTTCTAATTTTTGTCCACTTTTGCTCACTGCCCTCCGTAAGGGCACTTGTTCCTTTGGCTTTGGGGCAGCCCCTTGAACCAACCGATTGAACCAACTTTGGTTCAATGGTTCAAAGGTTCAATCGATTCATTCTTTGTTATTTGGCTAAGTGTTGAACCCGTTTCTTTCCTACAGAGTCTGTAGAAACCAATCGTGAAGTCTATAGATTTGAGCATGCCTGCAGAGTCCATAGAAGCCAAGTTCATAGTTTTATCTAACTCTGAAAGAGTCCGTAGACATCTATTTGCAGAGTCCGTAAAAACCATCTGTGAAGTTCATAGTTCCAAGCCTGCAAAGTCCATATATTCAAGCCTACAGAGTCTGTAGATTTCTGAAAAAGCTCTAAAAATGAAGAACCTGGATGCTCAGAACAATTTTTTAAGAAGGGATGGGAGAAATTTTGGTCATGTAGGACCAAGATAGCTCATATGTTGTTCCAAAAAATGAGTGACATTTTTGGGGACCAACAGCTGGCTCCAGTTGGGAAACTTTTTTCAGATGAAAACTTGAAACACAGCTGAGGGGAGTAGAAATCAAAATTTTCAGTGCCTTGAAGTATGCCATTGGGCTATGGAGTCATGCTACCCAAAAATAAAGGCTCCAAAAAATGAAAATGAAAAGCACAAAATAGAACTAAAGACTATACAAATGTACATATGTACAGGGGAACTCATCTGATACTTCAAGAGTTGAAGTGCTTCAAATGTTGCCCATTGTGAGGCAGAGAAAAGAGAGTGCCATCTTGATACTTTAACAAGAAACTATTTTAATGTTAAGATGATGAATAGTAAAAGGGCCCCTCCACAGGGAATCAAACTTTCTGTGCATCCCCTTTGGTTCTCTTTTCTTGTCCCACAGCAGGACTTGATCTCCAATCTAGAAATCATGATTCTTTGCTTTATGGTCGAAGAACTTCTTCACCAGACCTTGATGGATGGCAATTTGGTCCACCACTGCAGTTCTCTGTTCATTCAACTCAGCAAGGCACATGATCCTCTTATCAAGTGAGCTCCATACGTTCGATCCTCAATCGCCTTAGCCAATTTCAATGCTGACAATTCCAAGGTGATTGGTATCTCAGCATTGACACCATAAAGGAGTTGGAAGGGAGACATACCAATTGCCCTTTTGGGTGTAATTATGTCGGACCATAGAGCATCAATCAATGTCTTATGCCAAGTCCTTTGGTTGTCATCCACCAGATTCTTGTTGCTTGATTCAGCCTGTCCATTCCCTTGTGGAAAGTAATCAGAAGAGTGGGAGAGTGTGATTCCGTAGTGGAAACAAAATTGAGTAATCTCTTGGGAAGTGAAACAGGTTGCATTGTTATTGACAATTTTGATTGAGACCCCAAACCTAGACATGATGTTTTCTTTGAAAAAATTGCATACTACTTCTGAAGTAGCATGTTTGGTTGGAACGGCTTCCACCCATTTGGTGAAGTAGTATGTTGTTGTGAGGACACAGTGATATCCAACACTTGATGATGGGTTTACAGCTCTAATAAAATCAATTCCCCATTGCTGGAATGGCTCCTCTATGATCACTGGTTTGAGGGGCAGGGTAGCTAGCTTGGGCCTTCCAATAAACTGCTAGCACAGTTCACATCCCCTGACCCACTTGTATGCATCTTGAAAGAGAGTTGGCCAATAGTACTTGGCTCATAGGATCTTATGGGCAGTCTCAGGGGCAGAAAAATGTCCTCCATAGGCTGAATTATGGAAGGACTTCAGAAGTCAGCTTTGTCGTTCCTTGTCCACACAGCGAAAGAACGTTCCATCAAGGCTCCTCTTGTATAGGCCGATGTTCCAGAAGAAAAAATTAGCAGTTTTCAGCTTGATGGTTCTCTTTTATTTATAAGATAGGTGAGCAGGGCACTCACCATAAGTAAGAAAATGAGCAATACCTGAATACCACTTATTCGTGGTGGAGACAAACAAGACTGTTGGAGTGTCATTCACTTATGGTTCTTCATGCTCTGTTCCTCTTGGCTTGTTATCAACAATTAGTTGGCATAGCCCCTTTCCACATACCAGCTTTGTTGGCTTGATGATCAAATCAAACTCCTAGATCTTTGCAACCCAATTGCCTCTTTTCATCCCAAACTCCTGTTGAGTCAGTATAGATTTCACTGCGGTGTCAGGGACCAAGGTAGTAACTTGAGAATTGAGGATGTAGAAATGAAAATATTTTACGGCCTTCACCACTGCATAAGCGTGCTTCTCCATATTTGATTACTTCAGCTCATGAGCTTTGAGAGGACATCTCATGAAAGAAATGGGAGTTTCCATACCTTCTTTATTTTGTTGAACCAGAATTGTTGAAAGTGTATGTTCTGAAGTATAGTGTTGGGAAATAACGGAAGCATAATTGATTACCATACACAAGCAACTTAATATGCGAAATTAACCAGAAATAACAAGTAACTAGAAACTAGAAACAACACAGAATATGAGAGATAATACACAATTGTATTAATACTCTTCCAGAAAGAAATACAACAAATAAGATTGCCACAGTTCTTCTTCCTTACACACCTCTAGGGCTCCCACACCTCTAGGGCTCCCACACCTCTAGGGCATAAACAATAAATCTTCCCTCAAAGCTCTCTCTCTTACGGTCCCAACACACAACTCAAACACAGCGTTGGTGTTCACCTCCAACCAGTCAGTATCCACTACTGCCAGTACACCAGTGCTCCACACACTCTACAAGTGCTCCACGCACTCCAAGTACACAATCATACTTCAAGTAGATCTCCCTTGAACTGCAACAACTTGCAACCCAAATGATCTCACTTATGAAAATTTCTTCCTTGCCTTCCTCTTTGCTCTCTTTCTGAGTACACACTGTACTCCAAGTAGATCCTGCTTGACCTGTCCTTATTGTGTTGCTATCCTCCCTGATTTTGCACACCTGCAAATCAATCTGGTTCTACACACCTGCAAACCTGGATCATGCACACACACACCTGCAGATCAATGATCTTACTTACCCTGCAGATCTCCTTACGTAACCATGCACACCTACTGACCAAAATCCTGCACGCCTGAAGAACCCTTCTAATTCTCCAAAACCAACACCCACACTTGGTACTGTTGTGGAACTAGGAGGAACACCCTTGCTCACCTCACACACAGAAAGAGCTAACTTTCCTCAATTCAAATTAGAACACTTTACAATACAACCCATGAGTCTCTTAAATAGATCTCATGCAAACAATAATTAGACATCTAATTACAATAATTAAATTTGCAACTTCTAGTCTAAATTTGGCTCTTGACATGCAAACACTTGGTTCGTTAACTAACTGCCCATAAAACTTGCAGTTCTAAACCGCACAAGTGATCGACGTCAGTCCCTGTCTTCCTGGAGGTGACCGATGCCGGCCGATCCCTGATCAACGTCAATTTCTCTTCCTGTCTAATCCTGTCGACGTCGATTGGCTTGAACGACATCGATGTTTATGATACTCAACAACCTCCTCCAATGACCTCCTCCATGTCTGCATCAGTGAAGTTTTTAGCTCCATAACCTAACAATCTCCCACTTGGAGATAAATAGTTGCACTGTACATGTACCTGTACCCTGTCTAATCTGTTTCCTGGCTTGTATCCCTCTTCAAGCTCAACCTGAAGACCACCCACCACAAACCCTGTGGTGCACCTCCTGTCATCCGAGTAACCTCCCACATCCGAACCTACAAACCCATGTAGTGAAGTCATGACCTTGCGTAGCATGAATCCCTACTGTTGGTCCCTCTCAGATACCTGAGAACCCACTTCCTCGAATTGGCCCCTAACTCTCTGACAACTCCCACTACTTGGGAAAACTTAGGTCTATACCAGACCTCATATGATTTCAAACATTGAACTGTCCAGCCCTTGGTGTGCTCTGATTTTGCATCTTGAACCTTGCCAACACTTGATTCACATTAGCTCCCACTATAGACAAAATTACCCTGTGATCTCCATGTCTCTCATGCCAAAGAATTTTGCTGCTCCAAATTTCTCATGACATGCCACTGAACTAACCTTACCCTTAGCTCAGCAAAACCCTATATGTACAAACTTGCTAGCTAGCATACCATCCACATACAGTAACAGGATAATGTCATGACCATCATCCCTTTAGTAAGACAAACACAATGGTTACACTGACATTGACTAAAACCCTACTTTGTCATCCACCTGTCAAAACCTGTACCACTATCCTGCAGCATTCTCAAGACCATATGACATGGCCTTCTGTCTCACGTGTTGATTCACTCTATTCTTTAACTAAGGTATCCATTCGTCTCTCAGTGCTTTCTTTCGGCTGGCAACCCTACCAAATCTCCCGCTTGGTTCTGCATCCTATTCCTGCCATGCTCCCACTGTTTCTTGGATCCTTCCTAGTCTGCAATAAAAAATGAGTATAAAAAAGAAGAACAATGAATTTGAAGCTTACTTACCACCTTCAGTCCTCCATATGGGCGTTTGAGACTCCTTGACAGCTTGTTGTCTGCCTAAAATCCGTTACAGTGACCGACCTCGGTCACTACACAGTCTGCATTCGACCAACGTCAATTTTCATGCGCCTATCCTGACTACCAAATCTTTCGATGTCGGTGTCCCTGTTGCCAACGTCAGTCCTCCTGACTGACGTTAGTCTTACCTATTGCCGATGTCAGTCCTCCTGACTGACATCGATCTTACCCTGCCTGACATCATCGACTTTGATCTGCACATACCGACATCGATACCTGTCGGTTCCTTCTGATCGACACTGATACCTATGTTTTCCTATGAGTGATGACTTTTTACTTGTGAGCTTTATTTGAATCAAATCTCTGTCCAAACTACTCTGCTCAGAGTTAGTCGACCTTCTCCACTGATCTTTGTCCGCCATCTTCTCCATAAACACCAAGGCTTTCCAGTTCTTAAGCCTGTCAAACACATTTGACTTCCTCTTAAGAACATGCATCTCCTTCTTGCTCATGTGACCAAGCCTACAAAGCCACGTCTCCGCAACAGAAGAAGAATCAATAATACAAGCAAGTAGATAAAGAGGACCTATTTTCTTACCACCCGCTAATTCAAGTGCATCCACTATGAAAGTTCTTGTGCATCTCTCATCACCCAGCTTTTCTGAAGTAATTAGTCGCATCTCCAAGACTGGGACCTGCATGAACTTCTTTAACACCCATGTGTTGGCTGCCTGCAATTTCAGCAACACTTCTCCTTTGCCAATTCTTTGGCAAGGCACACCAGCCCCTAAATAAATCTTTTCAAAGTCTCCAAAGACCTTACCATGAAAAGATACTCTATTTCGGACTGCATGGAAAGAGGCAACAGAATCTATAAAACAAGATTATACTTTATCCAAGAAACATACCAGAGCATCATGTGCCACATCACCTGCAACATCTACTTCTTCAGTTCCTTCATGCTGATCTTCCACAAACCAACAATTTTCTTTTACCTACTCTTTCTTTCCATAACACCGTAAGTGATCATCTGCGCTTTTCAATTCCTCCATTCTTAGCTTACTTTCTTCTACCATTGCTCTACTCCCACTCAATAAAAAACCCCTGAGAGTGACATGTAATCAAACACAAAACCTGCTTCCTGCAACCTTAGCTCTGATACCACTTGTTGGGAAATTACGAAAGCACAATTGATTACCATACACAAGCAACTTAATATGCAAAATTAACCAGAAGTAACAACTAACTAGAAACCAGAAACAACACAAAATATGAGAGACAATACACAATTGTATTAATACTTTTCCAAAAAGAAATACAATAAAGAAGATTGCCACAGTTCTTCTTCCTTACACACCTCTAGGGCTCCCACACCTCTAGAGCATAAATAATTAATCTTTTATCAAAGCTCTCTCTTACGGTCCCAACACACAACTCAAACACAGAGTTAGTGTTCACCTCCAACCAGTCAGTATCCACTACTGCCAGTACACCAGTGCTCCATGCACTCCAAGTACACAATCGTACTTCAAATAAATCTCCCCTGAATTGCAACAACCTGCAACCCAAATGATCTCACTTATGGAAGGATTTTTCTTGCCTTCTTCTTTGCTCTCTTTTTGAGTACACACTGTACTCCAAGTAGATCCTGCCTGATCCTGCTCCTTGTTGTGTTACTGTCCTCCCTGATCTTGCACACCTACAAATCAATCTAGTTCTGCACACCTGCAAACTTGGATCATGCACACACATACACCTCCAGATCAATGATCTTACTTACCATGCAGATCTCCTAATGTAGCCATGCACACCTGTTGACCAAGATCTTGCACACCTGAAGAACCCTTCTGATTTTCTAAAACTAGCACCCACACTTGGTACTGCTGTGGAACTAGGAGGAACACCCTTGCTCACCTCACACACAGAAGGAGCTAACTTTGCTCAACTCAAACTAGAACACTTTACAATACAAGCCATGAGTCTCTTAAATAGATCTCATGCAAACAATAATTAGACATCTAATTATAATAATTATATCCGCAGCTTCTAGTCTAAATTTGGCTCTTGACATGCAAACACTTGGTTCATTAACTAATTGCCCATAAAACTTGCAATTTTGAACTGCACAGGCGACCGATGTAAGTCTCTGTCTACCTAGAGGTGACCGACGTCGGCTGATCGCTGACCGACGTCAGTTTCTCTTCCTGTCTAATCCTACCGACGTCGGTTGGCCTAACCGACGCCGGTGTCTGTGACACTCAGCAACCTCCTCCATGTCTGCATCAGTGAAGTTTTTAGCTCCACAACCTAACACATAGCTGTAAATGGTGAACTCTTTACTATAGTCTGGACAAGCTAAAATTGGAGCATGGGCAATGGCAGTCTTGATATCCTCAAAATTTGACCTGCCTTCTTCAGTCTAGCTGAAGGTGGCCTTTCCCTTCATCATGTTTACAATGTGCCTAGTCTTCTCAACAAACTCAAGGTTGAACTTCCATAAGAAATTCACCTTTCCAAAGAAAGAGTGAACAACAGTCTTGCTTATGGGTAAGAAAAGTTTTTGGATAGACATGACTTTGTCTAAGTCAATCTTTATGCCTCCTTTGGACACAATGTGTCTGAGAAGTTTCCCCTCTGTTACTCTGAAAACTGACTTCTTGGGGTTTAAGGAAATGCAATTTTGATAGCAGCGTTCCAGCACTTGTTGCAAATGGCTCACATGATTTGGGCGATGCTTAGAGAAGACAGTCAAGTCATCAAGATAAACTATGATAAACTTACCCATCTCATCCTTGAAGGCAAGGTCCATTGCTCTTTAGAAGGTAGCGCTAGCATTTATCAAGCCAAAAGACATTCTTCTATATGCAAACGTGCCCCAAGGTGTGGTGAAAGCAGTCTTATGCTGGTCTATTTCACCAACTTTGACCTAATTATATCTTGCAAAGCCATCTAACATTGATAACATCTCTGAGCCTGTCACTATCTGCAACACTTGATCCATGATTGGCAAAGGATAATTATCCTTCAAGGATGCCTGATTCAAAATTTTAAAATCCACACAAGGTCGATTTTTACCATTCTTCTTTCTTACATGCACTATATTGGCAATCCATATGAAATGATGGATTGGGAAGATTATCCTGACATTAAGCATTTTTTATATCTCAGATAAAATAGTACTTGATATTTTTAGATTATAATGCCTGGACTTTTGCCTGTAAGGTGTTGAATCAGCCTTGAGAGGAATGTTGTGTCAAATTTTGTCAGGCTGGAGTGATTTCAGGTCAGTGTAGGAGTACACTAGGACATCCATGTATTCATTGAGCAAAGAGGTGAACTTGAAACGCTCTTCAAGAGTACAATATTTTCTAATGTTCACCATCTTGGGGTCTTCCTTGGTTCCCAAATTTACTTGATCAAACTCTTGAGATGAGCTTGAATCTATTGGCTGTTGTCTGATGAATCTATCATGCTTATCAAACAACTTCTCAAGGGAAACTGGGCCTTTGGGAATCTTATTCCCTTTGAGTTGTAAGAACTCCTCACTTGTGTCTGCATTTGATTCAGGAGCTATTTCACACTTTTGAAGTTCACTGCCTTCAAAATGTAACCATTCAAAGCTGCCTTTTTGCTTCAGGAAGGCAATGATTTGGTTGTCATTGTTAAATACCTGCCAATGACTGGCATTATCAGGTACACTTGATCGAAAAACTAGCTCAATCGTGTACTTGTCTCCTTTGAAATCTGGGTGGGGGACCAAGAGAGTAGTTGAAATAGCCAGTGCATCCGCCCAATCATTAAATTCTCTGGGAACTATAGAGATGTTGAAAGTGTCAAAGTCTTCAAGTTGGTCCAAGACTAGATTGTAGTAATGATGCAATCTTTCATTCTTGGTTTGATACAAGTTCCTCACCTGACAAACCACTAGTTCAGCATTCCTTTAGCATGAAGGAGCTTGATGCCTTTGTCTCGAGCGGCTCTATCTAAGCAACAGAGACTCGTATTCAGCTGTGTTATTCATGTTGCTAAATTGTAATTTATAAGATGAAAGAAAAATATCTCCTTGAAGAGATATTAACATAACCCCAGCTCTTGATCTAGTGGAAGAGCAGCTGCCATCAAATTCAAGAATACACCTCATTTGATACTGATTTTTTTTGGATTCTTTTTCATTCATGGGTGGAGATACTTCCACGCTTACCTTGTGCTCAGCAAATTTCTCTGATGTTCTAGCTGATTGCATTTCCAGGCTGTCATCTGTAGGAGCTTCATCAGACGTCTTATGAACTCCATCTATATATAGAAAGTAGTTACCCATGCCTGAAGACTCAAACCAAATTTTAACTTCAGGTGCTGAGGTCTGGGTAACCACACATTTTGCTTCTTTCTCAAGGAGCAACTTCTTCATAACACCTTTGACTAGAATCCTCGCCTCTGATAAATCGATGCTCAATTCACCACCATCCCTATAGAAATTTCACCTGAGAAGGATGCCATATGATGATGGGACGTCTGCTACCAAGACAATCATCTTAATTCTTTTGTCTGGAAAGGCAGCAGACACAAATAGGGTATTTTTAATTTGTCCCAGCAAAGGCACTTTCTTGTTCTCCATGGAGAAGCATCTACCAAAAGTTTTGGTCAAGGTGAGGTCAAGGGATTCGGCCACTTTAGCAGGTATGACATTGTCTGAAGCTCCAAAATCAATGATGCAATTATTTAGCTGATGTCCATTTATCAACAATGAGACATAAAAAGGTTCACTCCTGCCAGGAGCAACAAAGGGAGCAATGACAAGGTTGTTCCTGGTAGGTGCATTTCTGGCAGGATCATGTGTCTCTTTGGGAATTGCTTGTTTAACAGGGATGTTTTAGTTTTTAACACATTGATTCAGTCTTTCTAATTGCTCAGGATGGGATAGCAAAAATTCAAATTCAGACATTTGAATTTTGGTTTTCTTTATATGGTCAATGATATCAAATGTCTAAAACGAGCTAGGAGCAGAGGATGGGAGTTCATCATTTTGATTTTTGAAAGGGGGTGGACTGGACTAAGAATTTGAAGTAGAAAGCATAAGGGCATTTGGGGTACTTACCTTTCTCATAATCACCAGGTCCTTTGGCTGAAAAGGAAGAGTGGATCTCCACTTAGCAATTGAAACTGTTGGTTGAGGTCGCTCCTCTACTTTCTCTTTATCAACTTGTTGAGCTGATTGATTTTTGGACCAGGTGAATACATCATATGACCCCTTAGCTGCATTGCCTTCACTTTTGGGTTCATTCTAATAGTTCAGAAAACCAATATGGGAGTCGCCAGCGATTTCTTCTTCTTCCTCAGTGAAGAGATTAGCATCATCTTCATGATTCAACTCAGGCTGGAATGAGAAATCTAATTCAGCTTCAAGATATCCAAATATTGAGTTGCTTGGAGGTGCTTCAAGGGCGAGTTTTCTCTATGGAGGAAGAAGGTGATTTTGTTGTCCCTAATTCCTAGCAGCATTGCCTTGGTACACCTAATTCTGAAACATCCTCCTGGGCATATCTCTATATGCAGGAGTAGATGACATCCCTTGCGCCACTTGCTTTATGAGAGCTAGCATTTCGTTTGCTAGTTTTTGCACCATTAGGTCAGTGGTAGCTGTAGGTGAGTATTCAGAAGATGAAGAGGATTTACCTTTATTAGGGTCTCTCCTTATCTTTTCTGCCAAGATAAGGTCATCTTCTACCTCTGAATCCAAGTCTTGAGCAGTAGCAAGGTCTATGTGTCTAGCCCATCTCAGCAAGAAACTCACTTCAGGCAGTTGTGAGTTGATGAAGAAGCATTTGAGGTTTTGTGGTGTCAGCTGGGTGACCATGGGAATCTTGTGCCTTAGCTTGTCAAACCTGGCAATAAAATCCCTCATAGGCTCATAAGGCTCTTTCTTCATCTGAGTGAGCTGGGCCAGTAAGGCATGTGCATCTTCTGTAGGCTTGAACTTGGCTTTAAATTTATCTTTTAGAGTGTCCCAATCAGTCACTGATCCAACCTGTAAGTGGTAGAACCAGTCTGCAGCAGCACCTTGTAGTGTCTCCATGAATAGCCTAACCGCTATGTCTTCAAATTCCACCCCTATTACACCACAAGCTATGCTAAAAGTTTCAATGTATCCATCAGGATGAACCTTCTCATCACCAAAGAATCTGGAGAAAATCTTCCTTGAACTGTGTGAAAGCTCATGCAGAGGTGAGTTAAATTTAGTGGACCGAAAGAGTTACCCCAAGGGCCTTGAGCCATGATTTGATTATGTAAAAGTGGGATCACTAATCCAAGTGGGGTGTGGATAGGCAAAGCTCAGCTAGCAATAGAAAAAGAAGCTCTGCCTTGTGTTGGTGGCCTGGTAGGGCTAGGAGGAAGACTCCTGGTTTGTCTAAGGTGAGGTTGTGGAGGAAACAACTCAAAATTACTCTGCTGCACCAGCTCAAAAGCAGGGTCAACAACACCTTGGGATTTTTGGCCTCTGGTATAATGTGGTGTTGCAAGATTATAGAACAAAAAATGGAAAAGAGTAGGATCTACTTCAACTTAAAGTTTGAGACTTCAAACTGTGCGCTCTTGCCTAGCGGAGTCGCCAAAAACTTTTGGGTGAATATTTTATCGACCGACTAACTGGTGAGCAAAATAGTTTTTATCACCACAGCATAGGGCGATTGGTCATCCAAAGTTGCAGGTTTACCACATCCAATGGGGACAAATCTCTCCTCTCATCAAGGGGAGGTTCCCTATTAAATATGCATCGCTATATGTAATATAAATAAACAGAAAATAACACATGGGAGCAAAATAAACCATCCATCTCTCTTCTTTCAGAGATGATGTTTATAGATAAAGGAGAAAATTTTGGTGGAAACACTGAAGGCACTTCTCTTCTTTCAAAAGTGTTCTTGCCTGAAATAGCAGGAGTTTTTTTTAGGTAGTAAAAGTAACTGGTGACAAAGAGCGCAGTAACCAGCAGGATGAAACAGAACACAAAGTTTCCACTTCAACTGCCCAAAGAGTATAACACAAAGGATAATGGGGGCACAAAGTCATCCCAGAATCCTCAACACAAAAAGAAAGAAAAAACACAGACTGAAAATAATTATGAAAGCACAAAGCCTTCTCACAGTTGTTTTCAGGACACCTCCCTTTTTACCTTCACTAATTCTGCTTGTCAAATTAAATAAATAAGAATGCTTCTAGGAAATAGACATAAGAGCAATTTCCTAAAGTGGCGCAAGCCAAAACAGCACAAATTCTGCAAATGACTTTCTTTCTCATTCAGATAAAATGAAATGAAATTACAATCTGAGCTTAAAGTCTCAATCTTCTTCTTTCAAAATGGGCAGAGTTTCGCTCTTGTAAAAAATGAAAAGTCCCTTTTACAAATGAGAGATATTACAATCTTATAGCAAGTACGCAAGGGTTGGTTCTTTTTTCCATGGGACAGCCCATGCTGCAATCAACGTCTTCAACGTGCCTTCAGTCTTGTCTGGAGAGACCATGCTAAGAATAGTGCGCTGCCATAACTATGGCGTGTCCCTTCATCTAATATGTCTTTTCCTTGGTATGGATCATCTGGTCCTTTTCCAATTTGTCTTTACTTCATGGAAGAAAAACCGACTGCGTCCTTGGTTTGGTGCACTCAGAAGTCTACTCGATCCATTGTTTTACCTACTGGAAATAACTCTTTCGAAGAAATTTTTGGTTCTTTGCATTCATCTTCTCTTCCCTGAAGCGATTTGAGTCTTTGGGCTCTATTTTCAGTCAGTCGCTTGATTCTTCCTTTAAATTCCATGCTCTATTTGAATTTCCATGGATATCCCTTTAAATTTGATGTCCACAAGACCGTCAATGGTCGCCAGCTGCTTGAACCATGTTGAACCTTGAACCCGTTGAACCATTGAAAGTTCATCAGTTCATTGGTTCATTCTGTCTCTTTTGCTCTATCGCTTCTTGGTTCAATCGCTTCTTCGCTCCTTGGTTGAACCATCCGTTAAACCACTTGTTTGCTGCTTTTTCCTTGATTGAGGCCGCCTTTGAACTTTTGAACCTATGAGCCATTAAACATTGAACTCTTTCAATTCAAGGTTTAATCAGTTCATTAGTTCATTCTGTGTCTCGCTCAATCACTGCTTCCTTTATCTTTCTAAGCTCTGGTTGAACCTTTGAATGTGAACTCGTTGAACTTTTTGGTTCAACGGTTCAATGGTTCAATCGGTTCATTCAGTTCATCCTTTGAAGCCTTTTTTATCCAAGTCTTTGAAGGTTCTTTTATGCATCTTTGTTCAATGTTTGGAATGTCCCGAAGGGAAGGTGTCCCTTTGGGTTTTTAAAATGGTCCTTTCTCTATCGTCAAGTGCCCCCCGTAAGGGTACTTATCCTTTGGGATGTTCGGGCGGACTTCAGGCTTCGACTTCCCCGATGGGCTTTTGGCTTTCGGGTTTTTTCCGTCAAGCAAAAAGCCCGAAAGAATTCCTTCGGACAAAAAGTTTGAAGGAAAGTTCATGTTACTCAGCCATTCCTTCTTTTCCATTTCTTTGGACTTTTTCTTCGAGTGAATTCCTTCAGACAAAAAGTTCGAAGGAATTTTGCCTTAAACATTTTTTTGAGAAAAATCTTCTCGAAAGAATTCTTTCGGCCTCTTGTACTTAGCCATTTTCCCGAGGGATTTCCAATTTTTGTCCACTTTTGCTCACTGCCCTCCATAAGGGCACTTGTTCCTTTGGCTTTGGGGCATCCCCTTAAACCTACCGATTGAACCAACTTTGGTTCAATGGTTCAAAGGTTCAATCAATTCATTCTTTGTTATTTGACTAAGTGTTGAACCCATTTCTTTCTTGCAGAGTCCGTAGAAACCAACCGTGAAGCCTGTAGATTTGAGCCTGCCTGCAAAGTTCGTAGAAGCCAACTTCATAGTTTTCTCTAACTCTGAAAGAGTTCATAGACATCTATTTGCGGAGTCCATAGAAACCATATGTGAAGTTCGTACTTCCAAGCCTGCAGAGTCCATAGATTCAAGCCTGCAGAGTCTATAGATTTCTAAAAAAGCTCTAAAAAATGAAGAACTTGGACGTTCAGAACAATTGTTTGAGAAGGGAAGGGAGAAATTTTGGTTTTGTAGAACCAAGATAGCTCATATGTTGTTTCAAAAAATGAGTGACATTTTTTGGGACCAACACCTTTCAAGGTTGATGATCTCATTGGAGTAAGTCCTAAGGATGTTCTTGACATCATTCATCTCCGATGTAGATGATGGATTTGTATCTATTACTCCTTGAGATGAGGGGTAGGTATACATAGAATATTAGTTTTTGAAGTGCGAGGAATTTCTTCCTGGATGGGTAGAGATAGTTTAGGGAACATAGGCATGGGAGGCCTCAGAGGGAGTTTCTTTGCATCTATTAAATTTTTATCCACTCTTTCAGCGAGGTCATATGCATCTGAAAGGGTTTTCCCTCTTAGGGACTGAATCATAACTGAGATGTTTTTGTTAAAATATTTTAGATGGAAAATTATGGCCATACCTACTAGCAGTCTGGCTAAGATTGGAATCCTTTGCCAAGTCTTCTGAAACCTATTATTAAAATTACTCATCGCTTCTTGAGGATCTCTCTTTATGGTGATCAACTATTGTAAGAGTGATGATCTATCGCCCTTCTTATTAAATGTCTTATATAGTGCATCTCCTAATTGATCCCAATCTCCAATGGAATTTGGAGCCAATGATTTATACCAATCAAGGGCCCTTCCTTTGAAAGAGGTAGTGATTATGGCTACATTTTAATGCGTAATATAATGGATAGTGCACACATCTATTACGTCTTGAAGGTACTCTATTGAAGTCTTGAAATCCTCATCGGTGAACTTTGGTAGTGCTTTTAAAGCATTAGCTGGAATCAGATCCCATGTAGTAGGGGGGACTAGTGGAATAAGGGGACTACCATTGTTCCAAGAGGCAAACTCCCTAGGTGGAATTAGAGCAACCATTTGCCCTTCTAGTACATTTTGCTGAATCGGCCTTCTTGAAAATGTTGCCAAGGGTGACACCAAGAGTCTTGGATTGATATTGGTATGAGATCTTGTGCTTGGTTTGTGACTTTGCCTTCCACAAGGATGTCCACTCATGCGCTTCTAATCAAGCTTGATTGTGTGATACCACCAAGCATGCCAAGAAAACTGTTGACGTTTAATCTTTGTAGATAACCATTAAAGTTGTGGGAAGTTTCAAAGATGTGAAACTTGACCTTTGAAATGACCTCCAAATTTTAAAGAAGTTGGCTCTTCTCTTTTTATTTTAGGTAAAGGGAAAGAAGGAATATAAACAAATGCTTTAAACTTAAAAGATTAAGGTGTTGCGCCAAGATTTTCCACTATCAAATGATACTAGTATTAAAGTTATTAATACTAACAGAACCTACTAAAATAATTTAGGAGCATACAACATGATCAATGGTTTTAGAATGAACTTTAAGTTAATTAAAAATAAGACTAAGACTATTATCTACCAACAACACAAAAACTAGATTCAACAATATTCACTGAAAGATTCAAGAGCATAGTGCATGATCAATGATCCAGTGTATATGCAAAACTAATCAAGAGGTATAACAGAGAAATAGGAATACAATCTATAAATAGATTAGAACACCACTCTCTCTTCATTATTTCAAGGAAGAACAAAATACATAAGGCAAATTGCATAGAGTACAATATTCAATCCCTCGAGAGAGGCACCCGCTAAGGCAAATAAAATGATTGCAAAAGAAACTAAACCCTAGACTCTCTGTTGGTATTCAGACCAATTTTTTCCAAAATATTCCTCATCCTCTCCTTACTCACTGCTCCTCTACTTATATCACCCAAATCCTTTCGAGACCCAATGCAACTTGTTCAAACTCTAACCACCTAGCCGTGAATCTTGGGCATGATCTTTAGTTCTGTTATGTACTGCAACCACATGTCGTTATAATAGTTGTAACTTGTGGTTTTGTTTTGTTATTTTCACCCCATTATTTATTATGATGAGTCTATAGATCATGCAGAGGCTCAATTTCTTGACAAGTGGTAGCTTCCTCTCCATCTTTGACTCTTTGACTCCTTCCGTGAGCTTCTCCCTCTTGTTAAACACCCACCGCTAGATCTACCACTTTTAAACACACTGTAGATTAGATTCAGGGCACTTTATTCCTGAATGACCCACCATTTCACCACGTGACCACCGTGTGCAAGTCGAAGGCTCTTTGGAATGCCTTTTAGTTCAAAATAGTGCCAAAGTGACATGTTGATACCCTCCATGTTTAACTCTAAAGTTAGATGATTTTTGGCCTCAAAACTTAGAAAATGTTGCATGATACTTAGCCAAAATTACATGAGAGTCCTGAATATAAAATAAAATTGTAGAACCGATTCTATAGGTGTATAATGTATGACAATTCCATGGTGTGAAACTAGAGGGCATGCAAAACTTGACCAAAGCCTTTTTTTAAAAAAATTGCTAATATCGAGCACTGCAAGGCCATAACTGCCCATGGTCCATCGTTAATATGTAATACTTTAGTTGTCTTCTCCCACAGGTATAGGGATCTCCCTTTCTCAAAATAATCCAAGCTTAAAATCCCTATCTAGGATGAATTCAGGTTTGTGTTTACCCCTTTTGGGTTTCATAGACCATTTAATAAAGCTACCATGTCGCTTTATCGACCATGAAGAAAATAACTTTTATGTGATTAAGTCGTAAAATCACTTGTGTTCGGGTCTATCTTTCCAAGGATTTTAAGGAGTCCATATATATAAAAATAGAATATAAGTGTATTATACACTGCATATTGTACATCATGCTAAATACCTAATTTTGGTGCCATGCCACATACCATAAAATTTGTGAATGTTCATTAATGGAAAACTCATGATCTACTAGTCTAATTGTTAGTAGAAGGATGCAAAGGATAATTTACAAGTATTTATATATATATATATATATATTGTACATGTGATTAATGTACAATTTTGTATATTTTATGTAGTGTAAATGTTCATATAAGTTAATGAGACAAATGGAAGATTGAACGTTTACTTTAGACTGAATATAAGAGGAAACAAAGGGTCAAGAATGCAAAGAGTCATGTTCTATTCTGATGCAGGAGCATCTACAATAGCTTCATGTTAGATATGGTCAACTATCATTCTATAGGTTCTAGTCAAGATTGAATTCAAATACAAATTGTGATTCCCTCCAAAATGTTGTCTTAGGGGAGGAGTAATTGAAAATGTAAATGTAAAAGGTGAAAAAGTCAAAAATGGAAGTTAGTTTGAATCTCCTACGTTGGAAGACAATCTTGGCTTGTGGAGAGGATCAAGGAAATAGTTGAAATTTCCCAAGTATAGGTTAGATAATCTTTCTCAATTAGTAGAGGAAATCATGTATGTTTGTTTAGAGTCCAAAGTTGGACATAGGAGTTAGAAAAAAAAAGAGTTTTATATGTAACGATTGTCTTTGATCAGCTAGTCAAAGAGGAAAAATAGGGAGGATCTCCTTGGGAAAAGGAAGCCGATTCAGAGAAGGATCTCCAGGAGAGAGAAGAGGAGAAAAGACAAATCCATTCAAGAGGATGAAAGGTACGTAAAAAAAAGAAAAGAAAGGAAGATCTCCTTTAGGGAGGAAAAGAGCCATGAAGGCCATTCGGCTTGTATTGTCCTGTGTGGCCATAATGACTGCCTCGAGGGAGCACATAGCAGCTGTAGGAGCTTCTCAGTGCATGACGAGAGGTGGTGGCAGAGTCTACAGATGGAGGCTGTAGACAATGGAGATTGGAGCGAGCCATTTAAAAAGAGGTGAGATCATCGAACAACTGGATGCATAAGAACTCTGCACACAACTCCCAAATGGAGAGATCATGCAATTGATGAGGTATTTGAAGTAGGTGAAACTTATAACATCTACAAATGCTACAGAGGAGGCCGTGGTGACTGCCTCGGGGGAATGTGTGCTGGTCCAGATTATATTCCCTGTCTAGATAATGAAATGGATTTTAAATGGCTTCACAGTATTGGACACTAGGAGCATCGGGAAAGGCATTGCCCCGAAGATCCCCCTACATGTCTTGGAGATGATAGTGCACCTATCCAGGAGGCCAAAAAAACATCAGGGAGAGACAAGACGACTCAGTTATTTACAGAAAATACTGATGAATCAGTAAAATCATCCAGAGAGCAATTGGATGAATTGAAAAGTAACGAGTTAAAGTAATAACAATAGAAAAGATGTTGAGCAGGTTAACCCATATGAGAATAAAGAGACTAATGAAAATTTTATTGAGAAAGTAGAAGATAAAATGGAGAGTTGGGACCATAAAAATATTGATGATGGCAAACCAGAAAAGCAAGACGATGTTGTCATTAAAAGTGGGAATGGGCAGACTAAGAAGAGATTGTCAAAGATTCAAAATCTTCTGAATTGTTAGCCAATGCTGCAGGAACTGAGCTTTTGAAGGAAAACCAAGTAGAACCAGGTAATTGGGCAACACAAGCAACTGAATCAAAGCAAGAACAAGGTAGTGAGGAAATTGAGCAGGAAAAGGAAGAGAGAAGAAAAGAAGGCCCTAAAGCGAAAGAATTATAAAAGCATAACTAGAATGGATCACAACTAGGTGAAAACTCACAGGCCGTAAGGAGTAAAGAGGAACCAACCGATAAGGTATTTTGGCCCTGAAAGTTTTATTTATTTTTGTAAAGACTTTTTGACTGTATACAGTCTAAAATGTAATGTGTGCATCTGTATTGACATATAGAGAGATAAAAGAGCCCTGTGATTGTAAATTTTGATTACCTCTATGTTGTAAAGTCAGTGGCTGTAATAGTTACAGGGTTAATATCAGGAGATGCAGAAATGTGATAGTTAGAGGCACTTTTATTTAATATTATGATCTTCTGCACTTTGCAATGCTGGCCCAGTGTTGTTAGAGGAGAGGGTCATGGATGTAGGAAATTGACTTGTTATTTGGTTGGGCACCTTTTCCAAATGATGACTCAGATCTTTCAAATGATGAAGAGGCTATTGTCTATAAAGGTTTGACTTAGAATAGGTATATTGTTGAAACAAGTTCTGCACACGCTTATACCATGCATACAAAGCATATGGCTGTAGATTTTTCATTGACTTCTACAGCGCATCATATTCTAATCTATACATATCTTGTATGTGTAAAGGGATACATTAGCTCTATGAAGTAGTTTTAAATCTAATTTAAGTTTTGATTACTAAAAATTCTATTATATCTTGTGTCTTGTGTATGTCTTCTTTGCAAAACTAATGTATAATTGCCATCGCATACGTTGTATTTTCTATGATTGAGCTTTTCATATTTGTAGGATTCCAAGTAAATAGGTAATTTGTGTGCAAATAACTCTATAATCAGTTCTATAAATAAGATAATGATAAAAAATAAGTAATATAAAGCAAACAAATACTTAATCTATAATTATGAAAAATTTAACATCTTGTGAGTCTTATGGCAACTTGTAGACTAAAAAAATAGCATGTCTTGATGAGGTAGTCCATGGATCGTTGCTAACAATGATTTCGTTGTTGGGACTTGAAAATGTTAAGATGGTTGCCTAGTCAAATGGACCTTGAGAATTGGCTAGACTTGAGGATACATGGGTTTACAACAAAAGAATCTATTAAGCTAGGAGTGCATCACCAAGAGATTATTTATACTCATATAGACAAAGAGATTTATGAAATATTTTGGTGCACATTTCATGTGATATTAGTAGCATGGTTATCTAGGCTTGAATATTAATGCTTTAGACATCACAGAATGGAGCACTTTGTTTGGAGTGAAGAGAAGTTGGAATAGTTTCAAAACCTAGACATTGAGTGGATGCATACAATTGATTACTAGGTAAGCACTCCTATTGATGAGTACGTTGTTGAATTTGTTCTTCAAGGGTATGCTATGTTTGATCCTACATATGATTTGTTTGTTAGAGGAACAAGGGGGAAATTATTGAAGTGAATTCCAATATTATTGAAGACATTATAGATGGAAAACGCCATGGTGTTTATTCCATCCGATATGAAGTAGTTGGACCAGGCACTACGGGGATAAATATCAAGGGGAGATGAATGAGGAATAGAGGAACCTGTGACTCTGGACTAGATGAAGCCTAAAAGGAAATGTGGACCAATGGACAAGAAGAAAACAAAAGATGTTAAGAATATTTTGGGGCTTCAATGAGAGCTATAACACAAAATATCGAGCAAGCAAAATCTTGTGGAAGATGGAAGGTTGAAGGTAGTTGCTAGTAGGAATAATCAAATAATTATGAAGGGAGTCGGAGGGAATATACCTACATCGACAAAGGCCAGTATGGAGCTTAGAGGTAACTCAAGGAAACTATGGAGACTATGGGTAATAACCAATAATACAAGACTGACTTTGAAGGGAAATGGGATGGAGAATGGAGAATTTATGTGGAGGACGTTGAAGAACAAATAGAGTAACTAAGTAGTAGAATTAGTGAGTAGCTACACTATTAGCCATTGTAGTTGGAATGAAAAGGGAAATATTTATGCGATAAATTAATGGAAGAAGGGTCCATGTTAGGTTTACAGGTGGTCATTATTGACACCCCAAGTTTAGTTCATTCACTCCATAGAGACCCATCTCCTATGCCTATAATAACTACAAATATTAGTAATCCAGAAGCATACAAGGAGTTGACAATGACTAGGAAGTGGTTTGAAGAAGTCGTAGAAACTTTAGATAGACATAAGAGGGAAATTAATAGTGAAATCAACATAATGCATGTTTCAACTAAACTAAACATACCTGTCAGTATTGCAACTAGTTCACACACACTAGAGTAGTCATCTACAAATAAGTTATTAATTGTCCACTTTTAGAGACGATGGTTCTCCTTATAGGAGATTGTTCGTGTAGGTTTTTATTTTTCCCTATTTATTAATTAGGAAAATTGTATTTCTTGTGCATACATGGAGTTTTCCTACATTTGTGGGATATGCTAGCTTATGTGGAGGTGTGTGTCATAGATGTGTCATAGGTGTCATAAGAATGTCATAAGTAACTCCCTTGATGGGAGTTACTTCTCTATTCTTAGCACCTTGTCACCACCTTTCATGGAGGAGTTACATTCTATTCTTGGGGTGCCTTGTCCACCTTTTGTGGAGGAGTTACTTACGTACTCTCCTATTTGTATTCCTCACTTTGGCCATCTCATGCTAATCAAATTTTGGTTTTCTCCATTTCGTCTTGTGCAATTTCTCTTATTGTGTTATTTTCAAATTGCTTTAGCATCTATGTGGTGTGCACTTGCTTCAACTGGTGTGATCACGTCTCCATTACACTCGTATTATCCAGATTCTTGCAACTCTGATATGGTATCAGAGCAAAATCGGTAATCTTGTGTGTGATAATGCTTTTAGCTTATTTTGAAATCAAGAGGAGTGGAGTTCTCTTTATTTTTTAATTCTAAATTTGGTCTAAAATAAAAAAAATTTGTCAATATCATTTCTGGCATATTTGGCCTTTGGGTGTCTTGATTAATCTGTTGTGGCTTTAGTAAGGCGGAGGAATTTTTTGTTATTTTGCAAAAAATATGCATTTTGTTTGTTGTTCTAGTAGAAAAGGTGAAGATTTCCAGTCCAAGCGCTGCCCAGACCAGGGGCCTACCACTTCAGGCGCTGCCCACTCAAAAATCAGCTGCTGCTCAGTCAGTACAATGCGCTAACTATTTGCCTGGAACTCCACGCCACAGTGTTCTGCCACGCCAACTTCAGCTCCAGCAAGGCGCAACAATCAGTAGTCAACGTTGCAATCCTTCAGCACTCCATGCCACAGTCAGTTCCAGCCAAGCCATAAGCCGTACGGCGTCCAAGTTTGCACTCTTTTTTTGAGAGAAAATTCAAAACTGCACCCTTTTTTTTGGGACGACACTGCTGCATCTGTTTTGTTGTCTAAAAAATAGAAGTGTGCCCTCTTTTCTGGTAAAGACATTCTGCTACTTCCTTCTAGCAAGGCGCCTCAGTCAGGCCGTACGCCCAGCAGCAGGTCTGCATTTAATTTTTTGTCTTTTTTGAGTCAAAATTCTAGATTCTTTGCTTTTGGACACCCCTTCCTTACTTGGCATCTTATTTGGCACCCCTTGGACACTTGGCATCCTTCAAAACTGTCTTTGCTTCATTATTTTCAGTTAAAATTCCCTGTTAAAACAAAAATTAGTGACTTTGACTGAGTATTTAATTTTTTTAGACAGTTTTTTTTTTTGGTTTGAATTAAAACTTGTATCTTCAACCTACGAAGACGAAGAGTGAGGCCCGAGTTGGCGGGAGGCCAATTCCCCCTCACACAAACCTCCTTTGGATTTCTCATTTCGTGTCGAATCTAACGAGTGGTTGGAAGGCCACTTTATCTCCCCATAACAGGGATTTTTTAATGTTTTAGTATTTTTTTGGCAAAAACACTAGTTTACGAGAAAATTGTAACTTTAATATCTTGCAAACAGTAGCATGGTTTTGGGTGCCATTTTTTGCAAAATGGCTTGTAATTCAATTTTCCACAGCGTAGACTTGTTATTTTTTAAAAATGCACTAGTTTATAAAGTGCCAAAAATTTGGGTCTCTCGAGACGCATTTTCGACTGAGTCCAACGTCTTGTTTGCTTTAGTCTTGCACTGATTGCTCTAAGATGCATTTTAGGCTAAGTCTAACGTATTTTGAGCGTGCAATTGCATATTTGGGGGGGCTCAATATTTCGAAGAGGTGTGATTGCTTTTCACAAGTTGCTTTCATTCTCCTTTCTGCATACATTCACAACTTGCAATCAATACAACTTCACCTAAATTCAGCTAAAAAATGGATTCTTTTCAACTTAAACCCCTAACACCCTTCAACTATCATGAATGGAAAGTTAAAATGTCAATCATTCTTAAAAGCAAATGGTTGTATAGGATCACCATGGGTACAGAAGTACAACCCAACACAGATGCTGAAAAGGTCAAGTGGTACAACCGTAGTGATAAAGCCTATGGATTACTGAGCTTGTTTGTGTCTCCAAAACTTCTCTTCTATTCAAAATCTTCCCAAACTCTTAATGACATATGGGACACCTTAGAAAAGTTATTTGGGAAGCTTGATGAGATGAGAGGTCATGAGCTCAAAAACGAACTCATAAGTCTAAGTGGTAGCAACTTTGACACCCTACAGGACTTCTTCACTAAGTTTAAGGCCCTTAGATTGCAATTGAAAGAATGCGAATAGAGAAGAAAGATGATCAACTCATCTTTTCTATTCTCGCATAGTTAGGTCCAAGCTATTCAGTCTTTGTCTCCACTTTCCATGCCACAAAAGGTGCCCTTGGCACTACATAAAAAATGCCTTCTTTGGATTCATTCATTGCCAATTTGACTAAGGAGAAAGATAAGCTAATTCAGATGGGCACAATGAATTCTAATCAACCCCAAGCCTTGATAGCTGGAAATGGTACGAATAAGACTTCAACAAAGGAGAAGAAGAAAAAGAACAAGGACCAGGAGAAGAAGAAAAAAAACACCAATCCTGCCAAAAACAACACTGAGACTTCATCTTCCAATGCTAAACATAAGAAGGAGAAGGTTAAGTGTGCCTATTGTAAAAAGATAGGGCATGATGAACACAAGTGCATGAAGAAACAAATAGATCACCTAACTCATCTTCTAGAGAAGAACAACATAGGTGTTCCAGAGTCCATCAAGCAGAATTCATCTATCCAAGATTCTACTAAGGCAAAAGGCAAGGGTAAGGAGAAAGAAAAGGGCAAGGCCCTTGTAGCAACTGCAGCTTCTACATCTTCATGGGTCATAGACTTGGGTGCTTCTCACCACATGGGCTCTTCACTAGTTGAGTTTTCATCTTTAGAGCCTTGTAGCATGACTTCTATTAGTTTGGGTGATGACACATCAGTTTCTGTTGCAGGGAGAGCGTTAGTTGAAATGGAAGGAGGAACATTCAATAATGTTCTAAGTGTTCCTTCTCTTTCAACCAATCTCCTATCAGTGTACCAAATCACTCACATTGGTCAGGGCATGAGAGTTGAGTTTTCACCAGATTCAGTGTCTATCAGGGAGTTGCATAGTGATACTATAGTGGCAGTGGGAAGGGAAAATCACCAAGTTAGGTTATACACCTTTTCACATTTTGCATCAGATTCTTCTCCTACAGCATTGTTGACTTATTCGAATGGAGTTAGCAAATTGTGGCATGAGTGGTTTGGCCACCTTAACTATTGCTATCTTGAGCAACTTTGCAAAAATGACATGGTCATTGGCTTGCCTCGTGTCCAATTCTTAAAAGGACTTTGTGAGGGGTGCTCCCTTGGAAAGCATCCCGAAGCAAAATTTAACAAAGGCAAAGCTTGGAGGGCTTCACAACCTTTGGAGTTAGTCCACAGTGATGTATTGGGACCCTTTCCAAAACCATCTTTCACAAGGGCCAAGTACATCCTCACTTTCATTGATGATTTCTCTAGGTACACTTAGATATATTTTCTCAAACAAAAGTCTGAAGTGTTTGAAAATTTTCTAGACTTTAGGCTCTTGTTTAGAAACAGAGTGAGAAATCCATCAAGGTTCTTTGAACTGATAATGGAGGGGAGTATGTCAGCATCAGATTTGAGCAGTTTTGCACCACAGAGGGGATTGATTTGCAGCGCATAGTCACTTACAATACTTCACAGAATGGGGTTGCAGAACTCAAGAATAGGTTCTTGAAAGAGATGGGTAGCTGTATGATTCACTCCAAATCCTTAGCACCACAATACTGGGCTGAAACCATCAATTGTGCTTGCTACATTCAAAACAGGGTTCCTCACAAAGCTTTGAAAGGGATAACACCCTTTGAAGCTTGGCATAAAAGGAAACTTGATGTTGAGCACCTTAGAGTTTTTGGATCCCTAGTCATGGCCTGCATTCTGAAGAAGAAACACAAAGCTATGGAATGTCAGTCCAAGCCTTGCATCTTTGTAGGATATCCGAATGGTATTAAGAGATATCACCTTCTAGATCTAGTCACTCATGAGTTGTTCATCGAGAAAAGTGTCCATTTTTAGGAGAGTCCTAGAGACTCCACACTTGACACTTCTTCTCCCTCATCGGATTTACTTCTTCATGATGATTCCTCATTAGATTCAGATCAGCCACAATAGGTTCTTGAGCCAGAGACATCTTCTTCTTCGAGTTCAGACAGTGAGGACAGTGATGTAGTGTCATCCACCTCTAGTTAGTTAGAAGAGGAGTTAGCACCTGACTCACCCACTTTTGGGCCACTTTGGGCCAAATAGACACTTGAGAGTGCTAGCACTTGGGCAGGAGATCTCGCAGATGATAGACGTACTAGGGGGATTTTCAAAGAGATTCACATGCCTTCTTTGCTTTAGTTTCAAATCCATAGACCTTTCGAGAGGCATCGGGGGTACTTGAGTGGGATAATGCTATGGAGGAAGAATATTCTTCCTTAATAAAAAATCACACTTGGGATTTGACTTCACTTCCTAAGGGAAGAAAGATGGTTCGATGTAGGTGGATATATCAGACCAAGTCTGCAGCAGATGGGTCGGTTGATAAGTACAAAGCGCGATTGGTCGCCCAGGGTTTCTCACAGGTGGCAGGCATTGACTACTCAGAGACCTTTGCACCCATTGCAAAGATGACTTCTATTTGACTCACCTTGGCTATTGTCGTAGCACATGGTTGGGATGTGCATCAGATGGATGTGAAGAGTGCCTTTCTTCACAGAGACCTAGAGGAGGAGATCTACATGGAGCAGCCACCAAGATTTGTTCAAGATTCTTACTTAGTATGCAGACTTAAGAAATCTATCTATGGCCTCAAACAGGCACCTCGGGCTTGGTATGCCAAGATGGATTCCTTCCTTCTCATAGCAGGTTTCACTAGGTGCAATTCTGATCACAATGTCTACTTCTTACGATAGAATTATTCGCTCTTGATTTTGGTTCTATATGTTGATGACCTTTTGATCATCGAGAGTTCTTCATCGACTAGTGCAGCGGTGAAGGCATCTCTCCAGGATAGATTTGATATGACAGACTTGGGTTTGTTGCACTACTTCCTTGGCATCAAGGTCTCACAATCAAATTCAGGGATTTCTTTTGCACAGCCTAAGTATGCTCTTGACTTATTGGCTCATTTTCACATGGCTGATTGCAAGCCATCTTTGACTCTCTTTCTATTAGGAGTCAAGCTTGAGGCTGATTGTTCTTCACCATTGGTTGATGCCACTCAGTATCGACAAATTGTTGGCAGTCTCATCTACTTGACTCACACCAGGCCTGACATTTCATATACAGTGGGATTAGTCTCCATATTCATGCAGAAACTCCATGAGCTGCATTGGAAAGCAGCTAAGAGGATCTTGCATTACATATAGGGTTCACATAGATATGGGATTCATTACAGATTTGGTAGAGGTTGACTTGGTTGGATATACAGATTCAGACTAGGCTGGTGATTCGCAGACTCGCAAGTCCACTTCTAGTTATAGTTTCTCTCTAGGTTCTGGTCCTATCAATTGGTCTAGCAAGAAGTAGAATGCTATTGCTATATCATCCACAGAGGCAGAGTACAGGGGAGTTGTTAATGCATCTACTGAGGCTATTTGGCTTAAGGGGATACTTTCTGAGTTTGGTATTCCTATTAGGCAACCCACCATCATTTATTGTGACAACCAGAGTACCATTTAGATTTGTAGGAATCCAGTTCAGCACCAATGGACCAAGCACATAGAGATTCACATGCATTTCATTCGGGTGCTGATTCATAGTCAGGTCATTGACTTGATATTTTGCCAGTCTTCAGAGCAGGTTGCAGACATCTTCACCAAACCTTTCACTGAGAGCAAGTTCATTCATCTATGAGCTCTTCTTAGGGTGCGGTCCACATCTATAGTAGCATCATCTTCAGGGGGGCCTTCTAGCCTCTTCTTTCTTCTATGTCTCTCTTTTGGATGGGAGTTTTTTCCTACGAGTTTTCTCCTTTTCTCTATCTTATGGGAGATTGCATTTGTACATGGGTACCTCATCAAGCCTAGTTGCCAGGACCCATTTTATATTTCCAAACTGCCCACCTAAGCTGCCCTTATGGGAGGGTATTAGTGTAGGTATTTATTTTTCCTTATTTATTAATTAGGGAAATTGTATTTCTTGTGCATACATGGAGTTTTCCTACATTTGTGGGATAGGCTAGCTTATGTGGAGGTGTGTGTCATAAATGTGTCATAAGAATGTCATAAGTAACTCCCTTGATGGGAGTTACTTCTTTATATTTAGCACCTTGTCACCACCTTTCATGGAGGAGTTACATTCTATTCTTTGGGTGCCTTGTCCACATTTTGTGGAGGAGTTACTTACGTACTCTCCTATTTGTATTCCACACTTTGGCCATCTCATGCTAATCAAATTTTAGTTTTCTCCATTTTGTTTTGTGCAATTTCTCTTATTATGTTATTTTTAAATTGCTTTAGCATCTATGTGGTGTGCGCTTGCTTCAACTTGTGTGATCACATCTCCAATGCACTCATATTATCTAGATTCTGGCAATAACTCTGATAGAGATTTTGTAACATTAATTCCCTATGATGGGTCTACAAATCCAGAATAAAATTTTGTGATTTACAAAATGAAGTGGAGGCTAAGGGTGTCATAGCAAACAAGGCCAAGTGATGTGATCTTATATGAACATTAACCGATCGAGCTATAAAATTCATTTTGAAGAATAATTGCGATAATCTACCATTAAATGATGTTAAAGATAAAATTATTAGAGAGTTTCAGATGCAAAAGTGGGCTAGCCATACTATTCAATATCTCAAGGAAATTAGACAAAAGCCTTGAGAGTTTGCATGGGAATAATGACTATAGGTTTTATGATGTAATAAACAAAATGAATTTCCAATTACATGATGTTGATAAAGCTATGTGGTTGAGGGATTATGAAGTAAGATTAAGTTCACTTTAGCTTGAGCAAAATTACAAACTAAATTTGAGGCCAAAGCAATAATATTAAAGGTGGATCAGATAGAGGACTGTGGTGAAACTCTGCCAATAATACAAAAAATGGCATCAAATTACATGTTGGATTGCAGAGAATGGATGAATTCCAAGAAGAAAAGAACCCACCTGGGATTATACAGTGTATTGAGTGTGGGAAAGAAGGAAACCATTAGAATGAATACCCTAAAATAAAAAGGAAATTTTGTGAGCTATGTCGCACAAGGGACCATGCTACTTCAAATTGTCACATAATATAACATTACGTTTATCAACCACAATGTATATTATAGTTTATGCAAATATCATAATCATGATGAAAATAATTTTAGGGTTATGCAAGAGTTGAAGGATGGTATTAATAGAAATGTCTTTGTGGTCACTACACAACCACCTCCCTTGTCAAAGCCAAGTGCACCGGTTCTATATATTGAGATGGCATAGCAAGGCAGATCAGGTCCTCTAAGAGCACAACCACCACTAGGACAAGGCCATCTTTCTCTCGAATAATATCCTAGATGGGCACCACCATCACCATAATATCAACATTGATGGGCTCTAACATCACCTCAAAAGAAACCTGATTACGCACCTCTGATGTGGGAATATTAGGATAATTGAGCACCTCCATCCCCTCAGATGCAGTACAAAGGATATTCTAATTAGTGATAAGGATGGGGATAACCCTAAAGCCAGGGAGGCTAACAAGGTTACTACCAAGCCCGTAAGCAAGGGAACAGGCTGCCAAGACAACCAATCACTTGTTATCTATGTGGGGAGGTGAACCATATTGTACATAATTTCCCTTGTAACCATCAGTGGGAAACTTATTGTGCTTATAGTATAGTTTCAAGGCAACATAATAGGTAGGATTGTCTAGTGTTGGAAAAGTTAAGGAAGGAGGAAAAAATGTGAATCGTTAGTAGGGTGAGTAATCACCTAAAAGTGAAATATTTTTTCCAGGTTTACACCAAGAAACAACATAGGGAATAGGGTCTTTCACCACTATAAATGCCTATAAAGAGTCCAATAAAAAACATACATGAAAATCAGTACCCGGATCCTACAAGAGAGAATGCTTTTAAGAATGAAATGGCCCAATTATTATGGTTGGTCTAGAATAAAGATGCTAGTGAATGAGATGTTAGTCTTATACATTTGACAATACCAATAAGGGATTTAACCTTCAGTTCTAGACTTTCTCACTACCGAAAGGCTCACATTCATCATCTCAAAATGCCAAGTTTCTTATCTTATAGTCCAATCATTTTCATTCTGATGACTCAGATGTCTTGTACCATACAAAAAGTTTAAAACCTAATATACATCCTTCACCATCAGTTTAGATCTTTGACTATTTTTTATCCTTCTAGACACTACCGCCCATAGAGGCACACTAACATTGATGCTAGTGTCCAGATCCTTATATAGTGTCTAGTCCTCAAAAGTCATTCAAATTACAATTTATTCAAAACCTATGGGTTAGACTATGTATTATTAAACCTTACCGTGAGATATTTACAAAAGATGTGTTATAAATACAAGTCTAAGCCTTCTCACTGTTCATCTAACAAATACCAATCAAGCACCTACCAAGGCTCATTCAATCACATAATTATGTTATTCTACCATATTCATCCCCTTTTTTTATCAGTCATAGGAGCAATCATACAAAAGGTTTGAGCATCCAAAGAATAACCCATTAGTGGTATTTGTCAAGTTACAAACTAGATTAGTACATACATCTACATATAACATATAACACAATTGTTCACACACACTCCCACATATAAGAGAGAACTATATAGGGAACGCTTGCTAAGATAGGGTTATTAGAGGTCAGCTTGACATTGTGAGCCCACTATACTATTTTTGGCAAACACATCCTAAGAGTGAAGAAGGGTGAAGAGATAGGGTTTGATCCATAATTAGATATATACATTTTGTGTTCTAGATAAAAATGCATCAGCGAAAAAGTGACAAAAAACCTATAACAATGAAATTGGTCACATCAGAATTTAACACATATTTTGTATTGGACAATAGCATTGCAAAAGGGATAGTAGTATTGATGGTAGTGTTTGTGGCTCTAGAAACATCATTTTTAGAATCTATCGACTATATCAGAATCCTGATCCTGCATACTTCTACCTATGCACAACTCAAATTCACATGCACATTATAAATCCATCTAAGTATCATTTCTTCTTGACATTAGAAATAATATAACATCTTGTGAATTTGGTACTTCCTATATTTAGCATATGTTAGTATTTTAATTCAGAATATTCATTAATCTGTGTTTTCAATTAATCGACTTGCTACAAAATAAATTTATTTGCCCTTGTGTATAATTTATTCTATGCCCTTAACCCTTAACATCATATTTACAAAAAGGGTTAAACATTTGGTAAACCAAACCACTGTGTCTTTTCATGCAACTCTTAACTTGTTTTAGGGTTTTCAACCTTCTAGGGTTTCAAATTATAGTAAGTATTCAGTTCTGATATTTTCTATCATGTTGAAATATTTACTTACATTTGTATGTATCTTCTTTTATATTCTCATATTAGCTTTCGAAACACTTAAAATGGATTAAAAAGGGACCTCTTTCTTCTCTTAACCTTAAGGAGGGTGATAGCTCACATCCCTTTAATTAGCTCCATGCTATCACTACTTCAAGGGATAAGGTTTCCCATCCTATGATTTCAAATGAAGGTAATCAATATATCATTTGTCAAACCCCTCCACCTCTCAAATCTCCTTTAGATGGTGTCTGTGTATGCATATTCAATCCGAAGTACCTAGATTTTGTGTTTGTGAAGCCTTTAAAGATCAAATCATCCTTATGAACAAATCAATGGAAGAGTTGTAAAATAATTTCAGTTCAAATATCACATTATTAGAAAATCATATTACATGCCTACAAAATCTAAATATTCTAGTGTTAATCATGTGTTTGCATCTTCATCTAAAAAAGTTGTGCCTAACAAGGTTTCATATCAAAATAAGAAGCTAAAAGATAATTCATCTACAACTAGTGATTCACAAAGTGAATAAAAGGTATTAAGAGTCCAAGTGAAATCTTAAGAGAAATGCTTTGAAACAAAGTGATTAAATTGCCTCCTATACATCCTCTTTTATGATTAAAATATTATCATGTATTTTAAGAAATCATTCAAATTTTTTCTCAATATATTTTTTGTCAGTAACAATTCATTATTTATTCAATACCACACAGTTACATATATATTAAATATATATCCTAAAAGCAAGGAGATCTTATTTATCTAAGCCTATCCACTAAATCTCTCACAATCCTATCTTCTACAAACTCTATGTGGTTTTTTCTTACAAATCACTTACATTAATATATTTTAATATAACTCCTTCACCTAACAATATACCCATACAACATTATTGTTCACCACTAGTAAATGTGAGCACTGATACAATTAGTTTCTAACATGTATATCATAGAATGCATGGGCATCATACAGATTGGTGTTTGGTTTAAAGAGAAAAATATAAATTACATATGATAGTGGTGATCTTATGATAGATACATCAATCAAGCAAACTATTCACATTATGTGTACCTCTCCTATAGCACAAGTGTAAAAATAACAAGTATGGGTACCAAAGGATAATTTAGAGCAAAAAAAATTGCAAATATAAAAATTAGAGCAAGAAAAGATTCAAATGGAAAATCTAGAGCAAGATATGTTACAAAAAGATCAAGAAATCAAAGCACAAATTGTGTATTTTCCTCATGTTCAAGAAAAGATACGTGACTCTTTTCTAGTCTATAATGAGATGCAACATTTTGACAATTATGAACATACCCAAGAAACACAAACTTTCAAGAAGGAAACTCTAGTCTATGGTGCAATGGGTTTTGCATACACACATGCTCAAAATCATATATCACATGTTCTAAAACAACCTAAGAAGTTACATGTCTCCTATAATAATGATTACATTGATGATTGTGATCTTAATAATACATAATATTGGTATGATCCTAATGATACTGATTATGCAATATATGAATATGACATACATGATATAGGGACTTCACATAGGCATCCCCTTGATAAGCTCCTCAGCTTATAGTAGCACTTTTCATTGTCCGTAATGTTAGTTCCCAAATCTACCCAAGCAGTTTGTCCCCTTTATCTGAAAATTTTAATTGTTGCCCCCAATCTACAAGTGTCATCCTGAGTAAAATCCCGCTCTTGCATTTGTGTAAATGCCATGAAATTTAAATTTGATTAATACTTAACGTTTTCATGTTTTAGTTGCATTGCAGGGTCTGTGGTATAATCAAGCTAGGAAGATTCAAAAAATGACTAGATGTTAAAAAAGGGCTAAGTTTAACATTTCCATTGCAAAGAATATGCAAAGTGAATATTTTGAGGGAAATTACAATGTGCATTTGCAATAGGCATTCAAATTTCTGCCAAAGTACATGCCATCCACAAGGAAATTAAGATCCACATGGAGTCCAATAAAGTGAAATGAAAGTTAGGAAGGCACGTACCAATAGTCAAATGCCCAAGTGGATGCAAAGTCAAAAATTTCAAGCAAGCATAGATTTTAAGAAAGAGGAAGGGCATGGCAAAAAATTTTAAGGAAAAGACAAACTTTGAAATTACAATTTACAAGTGGTATTCAAGACTCTAAAACCAATTACATTGATGTACATTGGCATTGCTACCTTCGTGATCCAGAGTCTTAAATGCCACTTGCAAATTGCAACTTCAAAGTTTGTCTTTTCATTGAAATTTTTCGTCATTCCCTTCCTCTTTATTAAAATCCAAGCTTGCTTGAACATTTTGACTTTGTGTCCACTTGGGCATTTGACTATTGGCATGGGACTTCCTAACTTCCGTTGCACTTTATTGGACTCCAGGTGGATCTTAATTTCCTTGTGGATGGCATGTTCTTCGATAGAAATTTGAATGCCTATTGAAAATGCACATTGTAATTTCCCTCAAAATCTTTGCTTTGCATATTCTTTGCATCAAAAATGTTAAATTTAGCCCTTTTTTAACATTTAGTCATTTTTTGAATCTTCATAGCTCGATGATACCACAGACCTTGCAATGCCACTAAAATATGAAAACGTTAAGTATTAGTCAAACCAAAATTTCATAGGGTTTACACAAATGCAAGAGCAGGGTTTTACTCAACATGACACTTGTAGATTGGGGGCAATAATTAAGTTTTTAAGATAAATTAGACAAACTACTTGGGTAGATTTGGGAAAAAACACTGGCTCTTGCCTGGGGACGTACACCCCCTACAGGTATGTAAAGAACCCTAGAAACAAGACTAGGTGCCAATCCCTTGGGCCACGGATTCATAATTTTGACAATTTATTAACAAACACCTTTGTAGACTAACAAAAATAAATTAGGAGGATCTGAGAATGAACACACAATGAAAAATAATAAAAGGAACTGTACAAATAAGGCCCAGTGCAAAGGGGCAACAAAATAATAGAAATATACACTATACATTATTGTATAAAAACACAAACTTAGTTAAGGAAGTGTTTCAGATGTCTGCTATTAACTAGTATCTCCAATATCTCACCATTCAAGTCTCTTAAGAATAAAGTGTGTTCCCCAATTCTGTAGTCAATAGAATAAGGGCCCATCCAAAAGGCATCAAATTTGCCATGTTTGCCTTTATCCTTATGCCAGTTGTCCCAAATTAAAACTAGATCACCTACTTAAAAATTTCTCGGAGTGACCTTTCTATTGAATATTGTTTTTGAGTCTTTCCTTGAACTTGAGGTGTCTCTCATGAGCTTGTCTTCTAGTTTCATCAAGCTCAACAATCTGATTCATTCTATTTTCATAATGGTTAAATTCATCATCTTCTTATTGTTGTTATATGAATTGATAGGTTGGCAACTATAAGTTCATAGGTAAAATAGCTTGAGCTCCATAAACAAGCTCAAATAGAATTTTACTTGTATCTCTCTTAGGCATGATCGTATCAGCCCACAAGGAAAACTTTAGTTGTTCACCCCACTTCTTCTTGTTAGCTTACAAAGTTCATCTAATGGTTTTGAGCAAGTTCTTATAACTGGATTTTGCTTTCCCATTCCCTTGAGGGTTGTAATTGGAAGCATAATTCAATGTGTTCCTATACTCTTTGCACAATACCACCAAAGTTTTAGATCTCAAACTCATGTCATTATCAACAAATACCTTGGTAGTCACACCATATATACAAATAATCAGATTCAATAGAAATTACATAATCACCTGGTGTGTGACCTTCTTCATAAGAACCGATTCAACCCATTTTGTGAAGTAGTCAGTTGCAACCGATATCCACCTATGTCAAGCGCTTGATGAATAAGTGATCTCCCCAACAAAATCCATTTCCCATTATCAAAATGGGCCTTCAATCATTACAGGTTGCTAGGGGAGAGAACCAGAAACTTTCAACCTTCCAAAAAAGCACTAACATTTCTCACACTTTCTTACTCTTTGTGCAACATCTTTAAATAGTGATGACCACCAATAACCAATTCTCAGAATCTTGTGAGCTATGAATTTAGGTGCAAAGTGGCCACCACATACTCCACTATGAAAGTCTTCAATTAAATTGACAATTTATTCTTATACCAAACATCTTAGGAGAACCCCATCTGGATTTTTCCATGCCATTCTATTTTCAATCGAGAGATATTTTTGGGATACAAGCTTAAGAGTTCTCCTTTGATTCTTATCCAAGTTAGAGGGAAAATTCAAACTTTCAAGTAGTAAACAATGTATTTATACCACAGAGACATGCTAATTCTATTCAAAGAATCATCAATATTAAAAACATCAGTGTTTACCTCAATGACTTAAAAATTAGTCTCAACCATGACTTGGCTAAGCCCATCCCTCTCATCAGTTTGGTGGTCTGGATCTCCATGTCATATTCTTGAAACTTGTTGACCTATGTGCACTTCTTTCTTGATACTTCAATCTGAGTCAAGATGTCCTTGACCATTGTATACGAGATGTATGCAACAATCTTCAAACTCAGAATGTAAGGTCTAAACATCTTGACAACTTTCAATAGAGCAAAGGCTTATTTCCATGATAGTATAATTCAGTTCAAATCCTTACGTAGCTTTGTTAAAGAAAGTTATGGATTGCTCGTGACCATCATCATTCTTTTACAATAAAACAACAACTATAGTACTCTATGATGCAAAAGAGAATATTTAGATTTCCCTAGTGTAATTAGGGCTAGCCAAGATAGGGGCAGACTTTAAAGCTCTGCTGATGTTATTGAATGCTTACATAACCTTCTTCTCCCACTTGATGGCTGGTCTTTATTTAACATGGAATTAATATGCAAAGTGATTTTTGTAAAGATAGACACAAACCTTTTGACGAAGTTGATTTGTCCAAAGAATGATTGAATTCCCTTCTTAGACTGTGGGATAGGCACTTTGTCAATGGCTTCCACTCTCTCTAGATCTATCATAACACCATCCTTAGACACTATGTGGCCTAGCAACTTAGATTTTTGTACTCCAAAGTGACACTTCTTAGGATTAAGGAAAATACCAAATTCCCTGCATCTAAGAAATATTTTTTTCTAGATATTCCAAATGTTCTTTTATATTTTTGGAGTACATTATAATGTCATCCTAATACATAATGATGAACTTGTTAATTACCCCTACAAAATCAACATCCATAGCTATCTGAAATGTTGCACCGACATTCATCAACCCAAAAGGCATCCTCATATAAATATAAGTGCCCCAAGGCATTGTAAATGCAAGCTTGTGTCTCTCAGATTCTTTTATCACAACCTGGTTATATCCTAATAAACCATCTAATGTGGATACCATTTTTGATCCTATAACACTTTGCAAAAGGTTATCCATATTAGGTAGGGGGTAATTATCCTTCAAAGAAGCTTTATTCAAATTTCTAAAATCCACACATAAGCAAATGTCACTGTTCTTATTTCTTACAAGGACTAAGTTTACCACCCATGATGAATACCTAATGGGATAAATAATACCACTATCCCTTAGCTTCTTTAACTCTTCTCGCATCTTGGTGGTCAATATGGGGTTAATAGATCTTTGTTTATCCTTGAAAGGTTTGTTGTTAGGTTGTAATGGGATGACATGTTAAAACACATACTCTCTATACACTTTCAATTCAAAATAAGACCAAGCCAAGCAATCCTAGTACTTCTTTAGCAGCTGCATGCAGGCTTGCTTCCCTTCTGCACTTAAATGAGTACCCATCCAGACCTTCCTTAGATTTTTGTGAGAGCCCAAATTGCATTCAATGACATATTTTGAGATAAAGAGATATTGAGTTTTAATTCAGTTTGCTCCATCAAAAGATGCCTCTAAACTCACCAATCCCCTTGAGATGGTATTCAACTACAACTAAATGATGTATTTCCTAAACAAGGTTTCTTTCTCATCATAGATTTGGACCATGGATTCAAAGTCTGTAATTTGATCTTGAAATTCAGATTCACAATTCAGAAACCTCTTAATCTAATCATCATCATAAAAAACTTGCCAATAATGGATGTTGTCTGGAATTGAAGGTCTAACAAGCACTTCCACTTGATACTGACAGTGAGGGTTCATATTTTCATTTTCAAATTAGGCATCCAACCCTGTGAGTCTATCAACTTCTTCATTGAAACTTCTATCATGATAACAAATATTGAAAGCGTCAAAGAATTATGACAAATCCCATATGACATTTCTATATTGTTTCAACCTTTTATTCTTGGTGGTATAAGCATTGTGAACCTACTTAACCACTAGATCTAAATCACCCTTTACAGTCAGACTTGTAATTCCATGTTCACAGGCAATTCTTAAACCGAGAAAGAGTGATTCATACTCAATAGTGTTGTTTGTGCACTTAAAGGACAACTTGAAATAAAACTTAAAATATTTCTTGTTGGGGGCATAGAAGACAACCCCAGCTCCATTTCCAAGATTGGAGCAAGCCCTGTCAAAATACATTCTCCAAACATCATCATTTCCATCGTCAAACCTAGCATTAACAACAACAAATTGTTCAACACAGTCTACATTCCCAATGAAGCTTCCTAGCTCCACATCAGTGTACAACACCTCACTTAGAGCATGTTTTAGATCTTAAAGTACATGTAACATCTTAGGCTCTCTATGAAGTTTGACCATATTACCATTTAAAGGAATGACAGCATAATAAATATCCATCTGTACACTTCTGCCCATGCTGACAACCCATTTTCTTGACAACAACATCCCACAACTACCATGTCCATATTTTTGAACTTACTTGGATGAACAACCAATTGCACTACCAATCCTTTAACTTGTCCAAAAATTGGCATCTCTTTTGATTCCATTTCATAGTACTTGCCAAAAGCTAATGTTATTTTCACTCCAAGCTCATTAAGGACACCCAGGGGCATCACATTACAAGAGGCTCTAGAATCAACATACAATTGTAAACAATTAAGCCATTAATTAGTAGGGTTGTGTAGAAAGGGTTGACATCCAACTGACTCTCTATCAATGTAGTCCTCAAATAAACCTATGGAGCTGGTTCAATAACCTCATATGACTCTTCATTATCATCTAAGGGTGTTTGGGGTGAGGCAATTTCATTGATAATTGCATTCTCACTAAACTCCATACACTCAAATGCCCTCTTCCTATGTTTAGGTATCCGTAACAACTCAATAAGTTAGACGGTTATTTTTAGTTGACTCAATACCTAATCCATATCACATGATATACTGAGGGAGGGGCATATTTGGAAGAAGGGTGACAACACCTTCAACAGGAATATAATCATTCAAAGTCATAGGTGGAACAAGATGGGATGAATTAGCATTCCTAACAACAATTTTCAAGGGTGGGATTTTTATTACATCATTTCTACCCTTAGGAATACTGGATAATATGGGTTCTCTATTATTGGTTGGAGCACCTCTCTGTTTGACAATTTGGGAAGCAGGTGTTATTTGGAAGAATTAGGGACTTATTTAGTCTTCTTAACTTCCTTATTTGCGTCCCCTACCCTTGGATTTTTAGGGGTAGTCTCTTGAGGAGCAACACCTTGTTGCTTGCTTCTTAGACTATATTTTTTCTCTTGGGCAACTGCTGTATTAATTAACAATTGTTTATCCTCAATTGAAGGAATTCCCCCATCATATTTTTTAATCATCATGGATCTTAAAAATTCAAAGTCATGATAGGGTAACTCATATGATTATGTCATGTTATTATCATAAACAAACTTAAAATTTGGGACACATACCTTTTTTACTCTACTCCAAAATTAATCAACGATATTAACACTCAACAATTCCATGGAGGTAGACTTTTTGCTTCAGGAGATTTCATAATCAGACATCATAATCTCATTGTCTTCAAATGCAGACTCAGGTTCTTCTACATCTTCATCAATTCATTCAATAGTATCATAAGGAGGATGGGGGAGGAATCACGTATCACACCAATCAATATCAAGATCATAATCTATAACATTAACTTTGGCATTCAATAGATTAGGAACTTACTTCCCATATCCTCTATTTTGATTCCTATTATTTTGGATAGGTCTCTTTCCTTTATCATTATCTTGATTGTGGAAAGAGGGTCTCCCTTATGCTTGATTCTAGTTTTGAGATCTCTCATAGTTAGAAGATCCATGATGGATCCCCTTCTCAGCTCTAGCCAACTTGTATGATATTTCCTTGACATCAGTTGTCAAGGTTTTCATGATCTCCTCGAGGCTGGCATTCTTATTGGACTGAGTCTTTTTAGGATTAATCAACTTTACATCAACCCTTTTGTTCAAGGGCTTTCCCACATCCTTTATATTGTTTTCAACTTAGATGGCCATGTTGAATTCCAACCTCAGATTTGTGAGAGCCTTGTCCCTCAAGCAGTACACAACCTTCTTATCAAATGCATCACAATATTTAATCAAGCAAGTAATATCACTAGGACTAATATTTTCAGGTAGCCTCATCATAGTCTTATTAAATCTTATGTTAAAATCATACATACACTCATCAGGGTTCTTCTTTATGTATTCAAATTCTACAAGAAAGAACCTAGGATCAACTCTATCACCATATTGATATTTTAAAAAAAAAATCTTTATTTCTTACCATGAATCTATGCATCCATGGGGAAGAGAATTGAACCACTTGTGTGCATCTTCTATCATGTGCATAAATAGTTTAATGTAGACATCCTCATGCTCAACCTCATATTCTTCAATTATAATGTGGAAATCCCTCAATGTTGCTCACCAGTCATTGTATTATTCCCTTGAAACTTAGGGAGTCTATTCCTTACCTGATTTGGAACTTCATTGGGGTAACCCTCCATTTCATCAAAGTTAATAGCTCTAAATCTGGGAAACCTAAATGCAGGGCACTCATTATCTTCCTAATCTCTATGCATCATGACTAGTTCAATGGTAGGCTCAAGATCAGATGGTAAAGGGTTGTGAGGGGGTAAGTGAGGTGGACTTGGGGGGATTAAACCTAGGATGAGATTCCATTTGTTGAGAAGGTGTTGGGTAATAAATTGAACTATAAGGCTCTGAGTTATTAGGATAACTCTTACAATATTTAATCAAAGGAAGTTCAATAAATAAAGTTCAGGTGTACCAAAATTTTGACAGTCCAGACACTCCTTTGCAACAGAACTTTGTCCTTCAATTGGCTTCTAAATTTGTCTCCTTTTATGATGAACACTTAACTAAGAGACAAGTTGCTTTGATGCATCACTTTTGAAGGAGGATCTCAGTCCTTCCAGCTTTGTAAACAAGAGAATACTCAAAACTAAAAGAATTAAAATGGGCATTGATATTTCAAAAACCAGATAGAATTTTGAAGTTGCCACTAGAAGAAAACTTCTAGATTAGAACAGTTTATAAACAGGCAGTGATACAATCTGAAATCATACTTTTGTTGTAATTAGCGATGAGATATAATAATAAAGATACTGAAAATATAGGTTCATGTTCAAAAGGGGAAATCACTTTACAACATGAACAAATTAACAACTCTTTGCAAGAAATCAACAGAGATCAATTGATTAAATCTTTCAATATAAAGAACTTGAGAACATTAACAAATAATAGCTCTTTGCAAGAGTCCCCAGCAAAAAGAGTACCAAAGTTCTTCCCTGGTGATGATGCCAATCGTGTGTTGTTTCCCAGTTGTAGATCTATAGGATTTAGCCTTGCAAACTTTAGAAGATGGCAAACATAGATGATAAACCTAATTTATGTCATTATAGTCAGGGAACGGTTTAACATTCAGATGGACTGAATGCAGACAATGATTGGAAGACACCAACATAGGGTATGGTTAGTTCCCTGTTACTTCTGGCTCTACCTAAACTAAGGTGAGAGGACCTATAGGGTAGATTTTCATGAGGAGGGATACTACAATTCAATCTCCATGAGGATTATCGGCACACAAACACATTTGACCAAAGCATAACCAACCTTGAGCAGTCCACTAGGGAAGAGTTGTCACACAAACTGGGCAAATGCTTTTAAATCAGACAAAAGTTACTAAAGATGGAAATATGATTGCAAACTTCATTTCTAAAGAAACTTTTAACAACCAGGGGGAAATGGAAGATTACAATGCTGGGCTTTAAAGAGTAATTACAGACATATTTCAGATATGCAAAATTCATGCATTTGTAGGCAAATAACACTCAAAATATTCAATATCATGTATTATTTTCATGGGTAGATAGGTAGGACGAGTTAGGAAGATATAAAAGAGTGGTGGTTGTTGGTGGATTTCAATGCAAGGAATTCCTTATAATAGCCATGCTATTATTCATTACAATACACAAAAGATCAAGTAAACACACTAAAGAAAACCATCAGGAATAGTTTGCATTCATTGAAGCCAATCCAATGCAAACATTCAAATGACCCCAAATTCTCCAAAGCATACATTATAAGTGAAAACTCAGGGACCTTCTTGTCAACTCCATAAGTTCAGGATATCCTTAAAGACTATCAACACAACATTCCCAAATCACATTGCAGAAAGGAATTTGCAATCTATATTCATGCTCAGAATGACTACCATTAATAGACATAAAACTAAATACCCAATCATTGATGTATGAATAATGTCCCATTACATTTCATTGACAAGATACAACATAAATAACAAATGTTTTCATTAACTTGAAAGTAGATCAATGTATATAATGTTCAGAATGCATAACAATGGTGAAAAACATGGTGTATTTGCTCTAAAATAGGGGAGACATATACATTATGCTCTCAAATTTTGGTAATGATTGTACAGATGCAACCACCTTAGTAAGAGAGACAAAACACACACAACTTTAAGAAAGTTGAAAAGCTTAAACCCTAGAAATAAAATCAACAACCTTGTAAAGAGGATATACCCTCTTTACTTATACAAATTTCTCACCCAGAATATTTTGGGAATATGCCCCATCTGGAAGATGCCTTTGGTCATGCCTAAAAGCTCATGCTTTGCAAGGAAATCATTCTGGTAGGCGGTTGTCCATGTAATGATGAAGATTTCAAATGAACTTTGATATGCTTGGTTGGAAATCTTGATGCAGTTGGGATTGAGGGAGAATATTTATTTTGGGAGCAAAACTGATTTTGTCTTCATGTGTAACTGCTTTGCCTTGCTCTCCCACTAATCATTTGCTCAACTAGAAGCTTGTAAATGATGGTTGCCCTCCTCCTTGTGCAAGCCAACAAATGGTTGTAACTTTGTCATGATTGCATTATATTACTCTAGCTGTAATGGAGGTAGCATGGGATCCATGGCCATTTGAAAAATATGCTTCTAATGGCCCATTTTGGTCTCAAAACCCCTGCAACGATTTTCCTCATCCATGGAGCTCTTTGACATTAGCTAAAAATAGGCATGTGACACTTAGCTTCATTTTTACCTTTTTGCCTTTTGATGTCAACTCCAAATTTTCCCTTTTTTATTTGCACTGCCAAACCTAATTGCTACATGTTTATTTCACTTTATTTTGCCTTATGCGGGATTTTAGCCCCTTTTTGCAATTTTGCACTTTTTTGGCCTAGTAGGATTTCGAGCTTCAACTGCAACTTTACAACTTTTTGGTCCTGGTAGGATTTCAAAATTCTAGTGCACATTTGAAATTTGCAATTTGATGTTGTAGTTTCGCTCAAAAGTTCTACAAACTTGAGCTTTTGACCTTGTGTTTGACTTGCAGGTTTTGGATGTTGGAATGCATATTATAATTTTCAATTTTTTAAGTTGCAAATACATGTGGCATTCCCATTGGAAATGTTTGTTGCACCTTTTGAATATCCATGGATGGATAAACTGCCCTATCATTCATAATTTTTGTTAGTCATTCATGATTTTACTGAACACAAGTTCTTTCCAATGATGGAAACTTTGAAAAGAAATCAAATGTTTACAAAGTAGAATTCCCATAATTATGCATTTCTTTCTCATTTGCAAAAACAACATGATAATCTATGAAGCTACAATATGAGAAATTCATTTTGGTCTTGGTATGCCAATGGTGCTACCTCATAAATGTGTGTTATACTGTTGCATCTGAGATGTTTTAACCACATAATATGGTCTGTTACACTATCATTCAAAGCTTGTGTCTTATTTAGAAGCATTTGCCCAATCTGTGTGATAACTCTTCCTGAGTGGACTATGCAAGGTTGGTTATGCTTTGGTCATATGTGTATGTGTGCCAATAATCCCCTTGGAGATTGAACTGTAGTATTCCTCCTCATGAGCAAGCTACCCTTTAGGTCCTCTCACCTTGGTTTAGGTAGAGCCAAAAGTAGTAGGGAACTAACCATACCCTTTGTCGGTGTTTTCCAATCATTCTCTACATTCAATCAATCTGGATGTTAAACCCTTCCCTGGCTATAATGACATAATTTATGTTTATCATCTACGTTTTCCATCTTCTAAACTTTGCAAAGCTAAATACTAGAGGTGTGCAATTGGGAACCGACACATAACATATTTGATATTGAAAAATTCAAAAAAAAAAAAAAATCAAGAAAATACAAAAAACATTCGATAATTCAAAAAAACAAAAAAAATTGAGTATTATCATGTTTACTAGCTCTTTGGCACCTATGTTGTTTGCTTCATGTTAGTAGATAACATATCATTTCATTTCTGTATACATTCATGTTTCATGCATCTTTGAGTGTGATACATGCATACTGCAAACACATGATATATGCACATACAAATGTTGGACCTCTCCTCTTCCCATGTCATATAGTACATTGCAGGCATTTACTTCATTGATCATGATAAAGGTTACACATACTTTATGATCATTTCTACATTATCATGTCTGAGCTTATATACTAACGCTTACACATGTCCATATCCATGCTCTTATCTTTCACAATATACTTGATATGTTATGTTACATGACATTTTAATTTAACACATATGTATGGCCTAGTACGATATGCTTATGTTGATTAGTTATACTTTATTTTTCACATTTTACTTACTTGAATGTATTTCAGTGCTTGCTATTGTCTTGCTTGTGGACCATTTGAATATGTTCCATTGTATGTTGTTTAGATATTTGAACATGTCATTTTATGTTGATTGAACATTTGAATATGTCATTTCCTTTCAATTGTGCAACATTTGAACATACCCTTTGTATGAAGTCTCCTTGAACCAATATTTTACATTATATTGAGTTCTCTTGAGCATGCGCTTGATTGTTTGTTGAGCTTGTACTATTACTCTCCAGACGTTGGCATGATGCATATCATGCATCTTAAAGCTTGATGTGATCACATATTGCAATCTTCATTGATATATCTGCTTGGACATGTTACTCCTTATATGATACATAGTGTATACACAAATTATATAGTTATCTTATTCATTTGAGATAAAGTAACTATGATATTCTATTCCCCTCACCTCGAAAAGGGGGGCATGTCATAAAGGCATGACCTCCACATTTGCATAGTTTCTATATTTTAGTGGGGGCATGCCATAAAGACATGACCTCCACACTTACTCAGTTCTTATTATCTCTAGATTTCAGTGGAGGCATGTCACATAGACATGACCTTCACACTTGCATAATCTCTAGTATAGTTACATGATTTAGATATACACTTAGGTCAAAATCATGTACATTGCACTGATTCTTTATAAATTTGAAATAGAGTTTTTCAAATTTGTGGCACGTATGCTTTCGCTAGTGCACAAAAATTGTAAATTTTACCAATTATATCTCCATATTACTATCACCAAGAAGCACTATTTTACACCAGGTAGTATTGTTATCGAGAATTTTTCAAATGCAACAATTGGTTCTCTTTATAGTTATATAGTTATCTTATTCTTTTGAGATAAAGTAACTATGATATTATATTCCCCTCACCTCGAAAAGTGGGGCATGTCATAAAGGCATGATCTCCACATTTGCATAGTTTCCAAATTTTAGTGGGGGCATGCCATAAGGACATGACCTCCACACTTACTCAGTTCTCACTATCTCCAGATTTTAGTAGAGGCATGTCACAAAGACATGATATCCACACTTGCATAATCTCCAGTATAGTTACATGATTCAGATATACACTTGAGTTAGAATCTTATACATTGCACTGATTCTTTATAGATTTGAAACATATTTTTTTGAATTTGTGGCACATATGCTTCAGCTAGTGCACCAAAAATTGTAAAATTTACCAATTATATCTCCATATTACTATCACCAAGAAGCACAATTTTACACCAGGTAGTATTGCTATCAAGCCTTTTTTATATGCAACAATTGGTTCTCTTTATAGTTTGAATAGATTAAATCATTCAACCTCACCATATTTATAGGTTAGATTCATTAAATCACTCAACCTCACCTAATTTATAGGATGAGTTGATTCAATCACTCACCCTCATCAGATTATTTATTCACACTTGATTTGTGTGATTGCGATTTAATGATCGCAATGGTTGTGTCATAACTCATACTTGCACTAGATTGGGGTCATAATACCTTCCAATCTCCCTCTTCAAATATTCAGGGTTCAAGTCTGAACCTCTCTCAGCTCCAATGCTTCATAAGGAATCATCTATACCAAGTCAAAGTAAGAAGGGACAACATGGTTACATCGACACATAAGTGTACTCCTTACTTTATCTGTTTATTTTCAAGCATTTAAATTATTTCAAATTTCAGCTTATATGCATCAATTTATAATGTAACATGCTCTTGGTTATAGGGCATACACAAGCAAAACACTTAAAAAAGGCTCAAGCAAAGGCAAGGTGTGTTGCACCCACCCAGATGCACAATTATTTCTTTTAACCCAATAATTTCATCTTTATGCATTACTAGATTAAAGGGGATTAATATAGATATTAAAACTAAATATTTATAGCATTTCAGTCTTGTACATTTGACAAATACCGATCAAGGACCTACCCTTCAATTCTGGACCTTTCCACTGCCGAAAGGTTCGTATTCACCATCTCAATGTGCCAAATTGTGTATCTTATAGTCTGACACTTATCATTATGATGACCCATATCTCTTGTAGTGTACAAAATTTTTAAAACCTGATATACATCCTTCACTATCAATTTCAGATCCTCAACTGTTTTCTATCCTTCTGGACACTCCCAACCACAGAGAGATATTAACATCGATGATAGTGTTCAGATCCTTACCTAATGTCCAATCCTCAAAATTCATCCAAATTGCAAATTATTTGAAACCTATGGGTCAACCTATTTGTCTTATTGAACCCTATTGTGAGATATTTTTAAAAGGTGCGGTATAAATACAAGTCTAAGCCTTCTAATTTTTCATCTAAAAAATACCAAGAAAGCACCTACTAAAGCTCATTCAATCTCATAACTAAGTTATTCTGCTCTATTCATCTTTATTTCTTTATCAGTCATACAAAAGGTTTGAAGCATCAGAAGAACAACCCATGAGCGGTATTTGTCAATTTACAAGTTAGACCATTGCATGTATCTACATATAGCATACTACACCATTATTCACACAAACTCCCACACATAGAAGAGAACTACATAACTTTGAGGCCCTCCTTGGAGTATTAGCTTTATAGGCAACACTCATTGATAGAGGGTTCTTTAAGGTCAACTCGACATTGTAAGCCCACTAACCCATTTTTGGAAAATGCACCCTAATGGTGAATAAAGGTGAAGAGATAGGGTTTGATCCATAAGTAGATATATACAACATGTGTTCTAGATTTGAATACATCAACAAAAAGGTGACAAAAAACCTATAATAATGAAGTTGGACTCGTCACAATCCAACACATATTCGTTACTGGATAATAGCATCGCAGAAGGGACAATAACATTTATGGTAGTGTTCCAATGTCAATAATAGTATTCACAACTCCAAAAATGTCATTTCTATAATTTGACAATTGTCTTAGAATCTTGATCTTGCATACTTCTACTTGTACACAACTCAGATCTGTCTGTGCATTAGAAATTCAGTTAAGTATCATTTCTCTTTGACATTGCAATCAATAAAACATCTTTCAAATTTGGTACTTTCTATATTTTGTATATCTTAATATTTTGATTCAGAGTATTCATTTATCTGAGTTTATAATTAATTGACTTGTTATAGAATATTTTTATTTATCCTTGTATATAGGCTATTCTATCTCCTTAACCCTTACATCATATTTCTAAAAAGGGTTAAACAATAGGAAATCCCCCAAGATCCTTTCAAGTTTAACATATGCAGCTTTAGAAGGTACCCGACACAAGAAATAATACACATAAATACCAGCAAAAACTTTAAATCAAATTTGAAACTTTCCTTTAAAAAAACTTAAAAATATAAAAAACAATTTGTTTTTCAACTCTTTGAACCCCATAACTCTATAGAAGTTTCAAATGTCGTTTGAATCACCTTTGTATTAGGAAGGATTGAGACCATTTAGTGGTTAAAGTCATTAGAAAATATGAAAATAATTATTGAAAATTATATTTACTCTATAGAAAAGAGCAAATACAAGATTTCAAAATCAAAGTTTATTTCAACGAAATAGAGTGGGTCTCAACTCTAACTCCTATTTATTTCAACTAAGGAGAGTGGGTCTCGACTCTAACTCCTTTAAAATTTGTCAGGGTGATCACTCAACTCTAACTCCTTTAAAATTTGTTAAGTTGATCATTAACATTTGACGCAAAATGTCTAGAAAGATACAATTATAAAAAAAATTAGATTTTTTAACAATACATTAAAAAAAATTAGATTTTTTAACAATACATTAATAACATTAATAATAGAAAACTATGAATATGGATACGTTGATTTCATTAAATCTTGGACAACTTTTGTGAAGGTATATTCTGTAGACCACAACTCCAATACATCATTAAATGGATTAAACCATCTTTATAATCAAATAAGGATCGAACATTTATAATGCTTGCTTGTGTCAGAGTATTTGTGTGAAGGTAAATGTTAAAATAAATTATTTTACTTGTTATCATAAAATTTTATTAAAATATAGAGTTTGATTTTCAAGTTCAATTTTACATTTTAAGTAAAAAAACGAATTAAATTTTACTTTCAAGTTTAATTTAAAATTTAAATTCAATTTCAAAAATAAGTTCAATTTCAAATTTTTGAAATATTATAACATAAAATTATAATTCAATTAAATTTTATTAATGATTTAGATTTTTAATTATAATAATTTAAGTATGTTTCAAATATGAGGCGCACATATCGTACTCCATATAGGGTTCAGATTTGTGACTTCTCTTTCAAAAATACAAGTTTTTCATTACTATATCAATTTAGATGTATGCGATCAAACTTTCCCTTAAAAGTAACTAAGAGGTTTTAATTTACCTGATTGACGATATCTAATCTCAGCGTACATAATTTTTTTACTATTATAGAGTGGAAGTTATAAATCTTTAGCTTGAGTAGTTATACCGATATATTTACAATGACAGTGACAGTGGTGGCGAAGTGTAATAGTGTGATATATCAAAAAAAATGACCAACCTTAAATTTTACATCCATTTGACCATTATAGAGCAATTTTGACCTAAATTCTGACGTCAATTTGTTCATCATATTTTCTTCTTGTTTAGAGGAGGTGATTTAAAAACCATGATCTCTTGGAAATATGTAAGAATTTGGACCCAATTTGTATTCTCTAAAGAGACTTTCCAAGCCCAACATAATGATGTTGGTAGATTGAAGCCATTTGTCACCAATTAGTGAAAATTTTGTGAAGGTAATGGAATCATTAATTAGTATGGTATGTGAAAAATCTAAGATAGATACCTCAAAATTGATATCTCTAAACATTTTTCAAATATATATATTTATATACATGTACTAATTGTGCTAATATGTGTAACCTATAATGGTAGGCAAGGGTGGAGGTGGAGTATAATAGTGTGAAATATCAATAAAAAATAGTCGATCTTAAATTTGACATCCTTTTTAGAATCATAGGACAATATCAATGCTAAATTTGAAATTTATTTGACTCTCACATGAAAAAATTTCTTCTTGCGTGAAGAAGGTGATGAAAAAATTGTGATATGTTGGGCATGCGGTGAAGTTTAAAGTCCCTATTTTTTTTTTCCAAAAATGTTGTTTTTACCGTGATGTAGTGATCGAGCTAAATTAAGGACAATTGATCCAGGCAACAATTCAGATGACAATTCGGGTGATGGGTCCACCCCAATTGATGACGAAACTTCTGGGAGCCATAACTTTTGCACCATAGCTCCAATTGACTCATCGTTTGAACGATTGGAAAGCTAATAATGAGGGGAACATCGTGAGATGGCATGGAGCTTTTCTCGATGAAGTTTGACCCCCTAAAACCCAATGAAAGTGTCTCAAATTTCAATTTTAGAAGTGCAGTCTAAAGTAAGTTTCTAAAAATAGTAATTCCTCAAATTTTATATTGTTGTAAATCATGGAAGTCAAACCAATTCATCTCCCTCAAGATTGGTGACCTTACACATCCTCCCCACACCTTCAAAACATGTATAAATGAAGATGTAACCCGAAATGGAAATCTGACATCTCTTCTCAAAGATAAGCATATGTTTGGGTCTGCAAATTTGATCAATAAAACATCTATTCTCAGAGATAACATTATTTGAATGTTTTGTTCTTATTTCTTGAATTATATTTCAACCAAAGCTTTCAAGTTTTGGATCTATTGGTATCAGAGCTAGGTCTCGAGGTCGAGACCCATGAAAGCTAGTGGGCATGATCCACACATCCCTTCTCAAGGATAACGATACATTGCTGCCACGTGTCTGACTGGGTCCTGCCTCGGGTGCTTCAGTCCCTGGGCCACATAGTGGTCTGGAAGAGGACCCAGATCACTCTAGAGATTTTAGCGTGATGGCCAGTGCTTCTATTGGTATCAGAGCAATTTATCTTTAGAGTGTATGATCTCGAGGACGAGGTCAAATTATAGGAAGCTTGGGTGGAAAATAGAACCAGAAGACTATCCACCTATTCACTCCAAACGACTTCAAATGGCAAACAACACTGAGACATCCGATCTTTTCAAGAAAATGGTGAATGAAGCCCTCCAACGGCAGCAAGCGTAGATGCTCCAACAAATCTCGATGGAAAATTCTAGCTCCCCATCTGCACCTGCACATCTTTTCAGTGCCCCAACACCCTTTAAGGTTCAGGTGAATTTTGATATCCCTACATTTGAAGGCAAAATCAATGCTGATGCAGTAGAAAATTGGTTGGATCAATTATCTTCTTATTTTTCTGTAAATAAATTCACCGATAAAGAGAAGATCACTTTTGCTCTTTTGAAAGCATCATTGCCTGTCAAAAAATTGGTGGGAAGTGTACAAAAAGAGATTCAGTGCAAATGATATTGGCCTTGAGATAGAACCTACTTGGGATGATTTCATAGAAGCTATGAAAGAAGAATACTACCCCATTGGAGCATATGACGATCTGTATATAGAGTGGCAACAACTTCACCAAGGTAAGGACAATCTGTTCAAGATTACACTGATATTTTTTATTCTCTATCTGCAAGATTGGGCATCCAAAAAAGTGAGAAACACAAGGTTCTCAAATATCGTGGTGGACTACAATGGTACATACGGGGAGAAATGGAACTCTTCAATTTGGAAACCCTTGGTGAGGCGTACAAATTTGCAATGAAGATTGAGCAGAAGCATGGAAGAATGAATATGAAGAGTCAGCCTTAAAAATGAAGAAGTGACAAAGAAGGTCAAACACGAGGCCAAAATTGGAAGCAAAAGGAAGGAAAGACTGGGAGATGGTGTGATTATCACAAATCTGGAACTCACTCCAAAGAAGAATGTCGAGCCATCAAGTCCTTGATTTTTGAGTCACAATCCTCAACATCTACTGCTCTGCCTCATATAGACACTACAGTTGAAGAGGTTGAAGAAGAGATTATAGATGCTGAGCCTGAAGCCATTATTGCTTCATCACAAACCCATGAGGAGAGGCCAGATGACAAGGAAAGGTTATTTCACTCTAAGTTATGGGTGAAAGGTAAGCCTCTGCATTTCATTCTTGATAGTGGAAGTCAAAAGAATTTAATCTCTGCTAATGTTGTGAAAATTCTAAATCTATCCATGAAGCCTCACCCAAAGCCATACAGTATTGGATGGTTGAGGCCAGGGAGAAACCTCCGTGTCACCCACCAATGTCTTCTCTTATATGCAATAAAGCCTTTCTAAGATGAGGCCTTATGTGATGTGGTCAATCTAGATGTTTGTGATGTACTCTTTGGTTAGCCATTCATGTATGATCAACATGGCATCTATGAATCAAGAACTCGAAGGATTACTCTCACTCTTGAAACACGGCGCTACAGGGTACTAGAGGTACCATCTTCTACATCTGTCTCTCTGATTAGTGCCAAGAAATTTGTTCTCATGGTGGTCAAGCCACAAGAATCCAAAAGGATTGATGTTATAGCCCTGACTACACAAACAACACAACAACAGAAGCAAATAGATACTAAGTTGAAGAAGTTCATGGCCTTCCATCCACAGACTGATGGTCAAACAGAAATGGTGAACAATCGGGCCCTACACAGTGCTATAAATCACAGTCCCTTCCAAGTATGAATCTTAAATCAAATCGATGTACAACTACCACACTTGATGACAAATCTTGATGTAATGGGGGCCATGGCTTCTCAAGGAGGGAGGAATGATCTGGGCAACAATTCGGGTGATGGGTCCACTCCAATTGATGATGAAACTTTTGAGAGCCATAATTTTTGCACTGTAGCTCCAATTGACTCACTGTTTGAACCGTTGGAAAGGTAATAATGAGGGGAACATCATGAGATGGCATAAAGCTTTGCTCAATGAAGTTTGAACCCTTAAAACCTAATGAAAGTGTCCCAAATTTCAATTTTAGTAGTGCAGTCTAAAAATAGTAAGTTTCTAGAAAAAGTAATTTCTCGAATTTTGTATTGTTGTAAATCATGGAAGTCAAACCAATTCATCTCCCTCAAGATTGGTGACCTTCCACATCCTCTCCACACCTTCAAAACATGTATAAATGAATATGTAACCTGAAATGAAAATCAGACATCTCTTCTCAGAGATAAGCATATGTTTGGGTCTGCAAATTTGATCAATAAAATATCTCTTCTCATAGATAGTATTATTTGAATTGTTTTGTTCTTATTTCTTGAATTATATTTCAACCAAAGCTTTCAATTTTTGGATCAACAATTTTCACCAATTAGTGGGAAATATTCAAAGAAGACAATGGAGTTGTGTGGTATGTGACAAATCTAAAATATAGACCTAAAAATTGATATCTTATATATTTTTTTCATATTATAAATATTTTAAAGATATTTATACTAGTTAATTTACTACTCCAGAGGCATAACTTTATTGATAGACAAGGGGGTGGAAGATGTGAGGAGTGAGTGTAATAGTGCGAGATGTTAATAAAAATGACCAAAGTAAAATTTATCGTCCATTTGATTGTCATAGGTTAATATCAACCTTAATTTTGACATTCATTTGACTAGCATATGTAACTTTTCTTTTTGCTTGGAGAAGGCAATCAAAATATTGTGATATCTTGGGCATATGGTAAATTTTGTAGCCCATTTTTCTTCACAAAATATGTTGAGTTATGGAGCTAAAAGCTTCACTAGTGTGCTAATGTGGAGGTTGTTGGGTTACATAGTAACTGACATCGATCAGAGCCAACCGACATCGATTAGGGGTCGACCGACATCGGTTATCTTCAGCTACACAGTAACTGGCATCGGTTAGGGGTCGACCGACATCGGTCATCTTCAGATCGACATTAGTCATCTGTGCATTTCTAGAATTGTTCTAATTTTAAGAGAACAATTATTTTGCATGTAAAGACTAATTTTAGTCTTGAGTCTACTTTTCTAATTATTGTTTGCTTTGGGTTCTATTTAAGAGACCCATGGGGCTGTATTGTAATTAAAAGAAATAACAACTCAGTGTTTGAGTTAGTTGTAATTGATTGAGAGAGAGAGAGAGAACTCTTGAGGGAGAATTACTATACATCCAAGAGGTGTGATGAAAAAGAGATTTTTTCAATGTATTTTCTTCTGGAAGAGTTTAATAGAGATTGGTTGTTTCTTGTATCTCCTCTTATTTATTGTTTCTGATTTCTAGTTACTTATTACTTTTAGTTTAATTCCGTGTTTAGTTACTTATACAAAAGTAATTAATTGTACTCCTAGATCCTAACAAGTGGTATCAAAGCTTGAAACACTAACAAGTGGTATCAGAGCTAAGATCACTAACAATTGGTATCAAAGCTATAAACACTAACAAGTGGTATCAGAGTGAGGTTAGTGTATGTTGATTGCATGATTCACTCACAGGGTTTCTGATTGAGTGAGAGTAAAGCAATGGCAGAAGAAAGTAAATTAAGAATAGAGAAATCTAATAACAAGAATTATCAATTATGGAGGATGCAGATAAAAGATTATCTATATCAGAAAGATCTATACTTACCTTTGGGTGGGGTTTCAAAAAAGCCCACAGATATGAAAGATGAAGAATGAAATTTTCTTGATAGAAAGGCTCTTGGAGCTATAAGGCTGAGTGTAGCAGCTTCTGTGTTTTCCAACTTATCACAGGAAAAAACAACGATAGAGTTAATGGATACTTTGGCAAATTTATATGAAAAACCCTTAGCTTTGAATAAGATATATCTTATGAAATAATTATTTAATTTGCAAATGCAAGAAGGTGGATCTGTATATAGTCATCTTAATGATTTCCATGAAATTGTAAATCAGTTAAATTAAGTCAAAATAGTTTTTGATGATGAAATTAAGGCTCTCTTAATCTTATGCTCTTTACCTGAAAGCTGACACAGCTTGGTAATGGCAATTAGTAATATTGCATCTGCTTCAAATATCTTGAAAGTTGATGATGTTGTTAGTGTAATCTTGAATGAAAAAATTCGCAAAAAAAGCACAAGAGAAACATCAGGTAATGTTTTAAGTGTTGAAAGCAGGGGAAGGCAAAGAGAGAAGGGCAAGCAAGGGAAATCAAGGTCAAAGATGGAAAGTAGATCCAAATCCAGAAATAGAAGGATAACCTGCTGAAATTATGGAAAGAAAGGGCATGCAAAGAAAGATTGTTGGTTGAAGGATAAAAAAGAAAATCAGCATGAAGGTAATAAAGAAGCAAATGTTACAGGTATTGTTGCACATGATGCTCTTATATTTACTTTGGATAATAAAGTAGAATCATGGGTTTTAGATTATGGTGCCTCTTTCCATGCAACCCCAAATAGAGAATTTTTCAATGATTATGTCCATGGAGACTTTGAAAAAGTTTATTTAGGAGATGATGAGCCTTGTCAAATTGTTGGCAAAGAAAAAGTGCAGCTGAAATTGTAGAATGGTAACACGTGGGTGTTGAAGGATGTCATGCATGTACCCATCCTGAAGAGGAATCTGATTTCTACAAAAAAGTTGGGTGATGAGGGTTGCACAGTAACTCTTACAGCTGAATCTTAAAAAAATTTCAAGGATGCACTTATATTAGCAAGAGATAAGAGAGTAGGTACACTTTATCTATCTACTTGTCTTACTGATTATTCTCCTTCTGTTTTATCTACTTCAGATGTAGATACAAAGTTGTGGCACTTTAGGCTTGGTCACATGAGTGAGAAGGGAATGAATGTTCTTAAGTCAAAAGGTAAGCTTTCAGATTTTAAAAGCATAGATCTAGATTTCTGTGAGCATTGTATTTTTGTAAAATAGAAGAAAGTGAGGTTTCTAAAAATTGGGTCAACAAAAAAGAAGCACAAGTTGGAGCTTGTTCACACAGACGTATGGGGACCAGCTTAGGTAGCTTCTATTGGAGGATCACAGTATTATGTTTTTTCATTGATGATGCTACAAGAAATGTTGGGGTTGGTATCACCCACACTGAACCTACAACCAGGCTCTGATACCAACTATCAGGATCTTGCTCCTCAATAAGAGCACATATATGATTACCTTGTATAAGCAACTAATCACGAAATTTAATCAGAATGATAAGTAACTAGAAATATGAAACAACACAGAATATGAGAGACAATACACAATTATATTAATACATATACAGAAAGAAATACAATAAAGAAGATGCCACACTTCTTCTCCTCACACCTCTAGAGCTCCCACACTTCTAGGGCTTACCAGTAATTCTCCTTCAACACTTCACTCTCATACCAAAATGGTCACAACAGACAACTCAAACATAGAGTTGGTGTTCACCTCCAACTGGTCAATAACAATGCTGCCAGTACACCAAGTACACAACCGCACTCTAAGTAGATCTCCCTTCTCTTGCTACCACCTGCAAATGAACAGACCTTACTTATCACGTAGATATCTCTACACCCTGAAGAACCCTTATCCTTGCCTCACCAAGTCCTTATGATTCTTCAACCAGTACCCATGCTTAGCACTGATGTGAAACTAGGAGGAACACACCTTGTTCTCTTCCTCTCAGAAGGAGCTAATATTTGCTCTCTTACTCTCTAGCACAAAATTACAATATAGCCCATGAGTCTATTATATAGATCTCATGCATACAATAATTAGACTTTCTTAATTAAAATAATTAGACTCACAACTCTAAGACTAAAATAAGTCTTTACATGCAAACTGCCTGTCCAAAAATAGGCATATCCAGAACCCACATGCAAACTGCATGCACACACAGGTTGCCAACGTCGGCACCTTCTTGACCGATATCGACTGACTTGTAACCGATGTCAGTTGCTTCTGCACTGCACTATGACAGATGTCAGTTGCCCTGTAACTCATTCTGCAACTCTCCGCAACCTCCGCAATTTTTGCAACTCTCCTGTTCGCATCTTGGTGAAGCTTTTAGCTCCACAACCTAACAATCTCCTACTTAGAGATAAATAGCTGCACCTGTACCTGTACACCATCTAATTCATTTCTGGCTTGTATCCCTCTTCAAGCTCAATCCTAAAGACCAACCACCACACAACCTATGATGCGTATCTTGTCATCCAAGTAACCTGCCACATCCAAACCTACAACTCATGCAGTGAAGACCTTGACCCTGCATAACAAGAAACCCTGTTGCTGATCCCTCTCAGATACCTAAGAATCCACTGAACTGCACTCCAGTACTTCTTCCCCGAATTGGCTCCAAATTTTTTGACAACTCCCACTGCTTGGGAAAACTCAGATCTACACTCGACCTCATGTGATTTTGAATACTTGTTCTAAGCTCAGCTTAAACTGTCCGACCATAGGTGTGCTTACCGATTCTATATCTTGAACCTCGCCAACACCTTCTTCATATCAGCTCCCACTTGAGACAAAACCAACCTATGATCTTCCATGTCTCTTATGCCAAAAAATTTTGCTGCTCCCAAATTCTTCATAACATACCTCTGAACTAGCTTTACCTTTAGCTCAGAAACTCCCTGCATGTGTAACCCTGCAACAAGCAACCACATAATAGTAACAGAATAATGTTGTGACCATTATCCTACCTAGTAAAGAAAAAAAAACACAACGATTACATTGACCTTGACTAAAGCCATGCTTAGTCATACACCTGTCAAACTTGTACCACTGTCTTGCAGCTTCCTCATGACCATGTACCCTGGCCTTCCGTCTCACCTATCCATTCCCGCTCTTCTTTATCCTAAACATCTATTCGTCTCTCAGTGCTTACTTTCGACTAGCAACTCCACCAAAAACACTTGTTTGTTTCTTCTCTAAGGAATCACATCTCTCATCCATGCCAAGCTCCCACTGTTTCCTAGATCTACCTGCTCTGCTTCTTTAATAACTTCTTGATTTTTGATTATCAGTGAGCAACAAGTAGTGTAAAGAAGAGAAATGACGAATTTGAAAACTTACTTACCACTTCAGTCCTCCATATGGGTGCTTGAGACTTCTTGACAACTTGCTGTCCACCCAAAATTCGTCTGTGACCGATGCCAGTCACATCTTAGTCTGCACCCGACTGATGTCGGTTCCATGCGACTGCCTCCTTACCGACGTCAGTTCCCTCTGACCGATGCTGGTTGTTACCTGTTTTTGAGTCATCGATGTCAGTCTGCACATAGCCAACGTCGGTCCCTATATGGATGCTGACGTTAATTTTCTAATCGACGTCGGTCTCTGTGTTTCACTAGTGAGCGATGACTTTTACCTGCGAGCTCCTTTTAGATTAAAATCTTGTCCAAGTCAACCTTGCTCTGCTCAGAATTCTTCAGCCCCTCACACTGATCTCTATCTGCCATCTTTTCCTTGAAAACCAAAGCTTTTTAGTTCTTAAGTTTGTCAAATACATATGTCTTTCGCTTAAGAACATGCATTTCCTTCTTACACATGTGACCAAGCTTACAAAGTCACATCTCTGCAATAGAAGGTGAATCAATAATATAAGTAGATAGATAAAAGATACCTACTTTCTTACCATCGTCTAATTCAAGTGCATCCGCTGTGATAGTTACTGTGCATCTCTCATCACCCAACTTTTCTAAAAAATTAGACTCATCTCCAAGACTAGAACTTGCATGACCTTCTTCAACACCTGTGTGTTCCCTATCTGCAATTTTAGCTTCACTTTTCTTTCATCAATAATCTGACAAGGCTCACCAACCCCTAAATAAATCTCTCTAAAGTCTCCCTAGACATACTCATGAAAAAATACTCTATTTCGGGCTACATAGAAAGAGGCAACAAAATCTATAAACCAAGATTCTACTTTATCCAAAGCATCTTGTGCAACAATACCTACAACATCTGCTTCTTTAATCTCTTCATGCTGATCTCCTACCAACTAGCAATCTTTTTTTACCTGCTTTTTCTTTCCATCAATCAGACCATTCGTGCTATTCAGTTTCTCAATGCGTAGCTTACTTTCTTCTGCCATAGCTGTACTCCCACTCAATCAAAAACTCCTGTGAGTAACATGTAATCAACACACACTAACCAGATCTGAAACAACCTGTTAATAAACCCAACCAAAAGCTTTGATACCAGTTGTTAGAGTTGGTACCACCCACACTGAACCTACAACCAGGCTCTGATACCAACTGTCAAGATCTTGCTCATCAATAAGAGCACATATATGATTACCTTGTATAAGCAACTAATCACAAAATTTAACCAGAATGATAAGTAACTAAAAATATAAAACAACACAGAATATGAGAGACAATACGAATTTGTATTAATACATATACAGAAAGAAATACAATAAAGAAGATGCCACACTTCTTCTCCTCACACCTCTAGAGCTCCCATACTTTTAGGGCTTACCAGTAATTTTCCTTCAACACTTCACTCTCATACCAAAATGGTCACAACACACAACTCAAATATAGAGTTGGTGTTCACCTCCAACTGGTCAGTAACAATGCTACCAGTACACCAAGTACACAACCGCACTCCAAGTAGATCTCTCTTCTCTTGCTGCCACCTGTAAATGAACAGACCTTACTTACCACATAGATATCTCTACACCCTGAAGAACCCTTGTCTTTGCCTCACCAAGTCCTTATGATTCTTCAACCAGTACCCATGCTTGGCACTGATGTGGAACTAAGAGGAACACACCTTGCTTTCTTCCTCTCATAAGGAGCTAATATTTGCTCTCTTACTCTCTAGCACAAAATTACAATACAACCCATGAGTCTATTATATAGATCTCATGCATACAATAATTGAACTTTCTTAATTACAATAATTAGACTCACAACTCTAAGACTAAAATAAGTCTTTACATGCAAACTGCCTGTCCAAAAATAGACCTGTCTGGAACCCGCATGCAAACTGCATGCACACACAGGTGCCGACGTCGGCACCTTTCTAATCGATGTCGGCTGACTTGTAACCAACGTCAGTTGCGTCTGCACTGCACTATGACCGACGTCGGTTGATCAGACTGACATCGATTGCCCTGCAACTCTCTGCAACTTCTGCAACTCTCCTATTCGCATCTTGGTGAAGATTTTAGCTCCACAACCTAACAAGAAAGGTATGGATTTATTACATAAAGAGAAAATCTTATGTTTTTGACACATTTAAGAAATATAAAGCTTTGGTTGAGAATGAAACAAGTTTGAAATTGAAGTGCCTTAGATCTGACAATAGTGATGAGTACTGCAACAATAAATTCAACGGTTATTGTTTTATGAGTGGAATACACAGGAAAAAGATGGTTCCAAATGTTGGGGATCAACCAAAAATATGATTACACTTATGAAAGCAATAAACCGCAAAATTAAATCAGATAGATAAGTAACTAGAATCAGATAATAGCAAAGAACAAGAGATACAAGAAACCACCCTGAAAACTTGTATTAAACTCTTTACAAAAGGAATACAATTGAAGAAACTTATTTCTTCCACACCTCTCTCAGATGCACAAAATCTCTCACTAGATCTCTATCCCTTAAGAGCTCTCTCTCTCAAGTACAATCAACTCCAACAACCTGGATTGATACAACTCTGTACTGTTCTTCAACATTCACATACAATGAACTACTACAATAATCACTCTAAGCTAAGAAGATCTAATTCTACATATAGAATTAGGAAACTTGAACATGCACTTACAACCAACAGTTAAACCTCTTGAACAAGAGCTCTAAAAACAATCTTACTAATAATAGAAACGCGAACTTAAGACTAAGACTTAAACTTATCATGCAAACACTCGCTTCTGTCCTCGGAAATAGCATTCTGGACGCACAGGTAACCGACGTTGGTTCCTGCCTGCTTCCATGTGATTGACGTCGATCGATCATCTACCGACGTCGGCGTCTCTTCAATTGCACCGGACCGACGTCGGTCACTCCTGACCGATGCCAGTGACTGTGTAAACCTGCAACTTTGGTAATGCGCTCATATGTGAAGCTTTTAGGCTCCACACCTTAACACCAAAGACACCTCAGCAAAATGGAGTTGTTGAAAGGATGATTAGAACAATAATAGAGCATGCATGGAGTATGAGGTTGCATGCTGATTTGCCCTTATAGTTTTGGGCAAAAGCTGTAGATAATGCGATTTACCTGATTAACAGAGGACCTTTTACTGCACTGAATGGTGAAATTCTAGAAGAGATGTGGATAGGTAAAAAGGTAGATCTTCCATTTTTTAGAGTTTTTAGTTCTGAAGCTTTTGTGCACATTGATAAAGAAAATAGAAAGAAGCTAGATGCTAAATCTATGTGATGCACTTTCATTGGTTATGGTTTTAGAGATTTCGGATTCTAGTTGTAGAATTTAAAAACTAACAAAATTATTAGAAGCCGTGATGTAGTTTTCAATGAGAAGGTGATGTACAGTGATCAGATCAAGAGGCTGAAGAATTTTGAGCAGGGCAATCTTGATTTGGAAGAGGTTATGTTCCAAAATGAGCTCACGAGTAAAAATCATCACTTACAAAAAAACACAAAAACTGACGTCGGTCAGGTAGAGATCGACGTCGATCAAGTAAGAACCGACGTCAGTCAGGTGGAAATCGACGTCGATCAGGTAGAATCGACATCAATCGGATACAGACTGACATCGATCAAAGATGACGGGGATCGGTCACTATCAGAAAAATTGGGCGGACTGCAAGCTGTCAATGAGTCTCAAACACCCATAAGGAGGTCTGAAAGAGTAAGTAAACCTCCAATTCGTTATTTCCCTTTTTTATACTACATGTTGCTTACTGATGGTGGAGAACCAAAAAGTTTTGATGAGATAATACAGGTAAAATCCAAAAAATAGTGGGAGCATGGCATGAATGAGAAAATTGATTCTTTGAAAGAGAACCATATGTGAGATTTGGTTGAATTGTTAGTCGAAAAAAAAGCACTAAAAAACAAATGGGTATACAGGTTAAAGAAAAGAGAGAATGGACAAGCTCCAAGACAATGGTATTTGAGGTTTGACAGGTTTATGACAAAGCATGGCTTTAGTAAATGTCAATCTGACCATTGTGTTTATTTTACTAGATTGGATAATAATAGTTATATTACCCTGTTACTGTATGTAGATGATATGCTTGTTGCAAGTTCACACATGTAGAAAATTACTGAGGTTAAGGTAAAATTAGCTCAGACATTTACCATGAATGATTTATGAGCAGCAAAAAAAATCTTTGGCATGAGTATTAAGAGAGACAAAAAAAATCACAGTTTGATTTTGTCTCAAGAGGATTATGTGAATAAGGTGTTGGAGAGTAACTATTTGCAAGATGCAAAACTGGTAAGCACACCTATGGCTGAACACTTCAAGTTGAGCAAAGAATAGCGTCTTAAATCACATGATGAGGTTGAGTACATGAGTAGAGTTTCATATGCTTTAGTAGTTGGGAGCTTGATGTATGCTATGGTATGTACTAGACCTGATATTGCCCAAGTAGTGGGAGTTGTCGACAAGTTTATGGCCAATCCAAGAAAGGAACACTGGAAAGTAGTTCAGTGGATTCTCAGATATCTGAGAGGGACCAGCAGTAGGTATTTAAGCTATGGAGGGTCAAACACTTCTCTACATGGGTATGTAGATTTGGATATGACAGGTGACTTGGATAGTAGGAGAAGCATCACAGAATATGTGTTCACTATTGCCTTGTCTACTACAGAGGTAGAATACATTGCAGTCACAGAGGCTAGCAAGGAAATGATTTGGATGACTCGGTTCATGAAAGAGTTGGGAAAGGAGCAAGAGAGTTGCAAATTGTACAGTGATAGTCAAAGTGTGATTCATTTGGCAAAGAATTCAGCCTTTCATTCAAGAACCAAACATATACAGCTTAGGTACCATTTCATTAGACAGGTATTGGAGGATGGATAGTTGAAGCTAGAAAAGATCCATATGGATAAGAACCTTGCTGATATGTTAACAAAGCCGATAACAAAGGAGAAGTTGAATCTTCATTCAACTTTTGTTGGTCTTCAAGATTGAACTTAAAGAGGGAGAAATAACCCAGAGATGATTAAAGGATGTTGTTGTACAGGTATAGGTGCAGCTGTTTATCTCCAAGTGGAAGATTATTGAGTTGTGGAGCTAAAAGCTTCACTGATGTGCTAATGTGGAGGTTGTTGGGTTACACAGTAACCAACATCGGTTATCTTCAGCTACACAGTAACTGGCATCGGTCATCTTCAGACTGACATCGGTCATCTGTGCGTTTTCAGAATTGTTCTAATTTTAGGAGGACAATTAGTTTGCATGTAAAGACTAATTTTAGTATTGAGTCTGCTTTTCTAATTATTGTTTGCTTTGGGTTCTATTTATGAGACCCATGGCGCTGTATTGTAATTAAAGGGAATAACAACTCAGTGTTTGAGTTGGTTGTAATTGATTGAGAGAGAGAGAACTCTTGAAGGAGAATTACTGTACATCCAAGAGGTGTGAGGAGAAAGAGATTTCTTCATTGTATTTCCTTCTGGAAGAGTTTAATAGAGATTGGTTGTTTCTTTTATCTCTTTTTATTTGTTGTTTCTGATTTCTAGTTACTTATTACTTCTGGCTTAATTTCGTATTTAGTTGCTTATACAAAAGTAATCAATTGTACTCCTAGATCCTAACAAAATATATGTTTTTGGAGCCCAACACATTGGTACAGTTAATTTGAGGCTCTCTATCACAACTCAATAAAAAAAACTGTAGAGAGTAACAAAAATATCAATCAATACAATACATAACAAATCCAATATAAGCCCCTAATATCTATCAATAATTTTTAAATATTTATATTTAAAATATATAAACCAATTATCTTAGAATATTTTGTTAGAGCTATGACCCAGTCTGGGACAGAAGGAGGAGGCCCATGCCTCCCTTACAAACATCACCAACAGTGGCAACATACCTCACTAACATCATTGGACTGGACGCTATCACCAACAACCCAATATTACCAATGGTTCCAACCATCTGAACAACTCCAACAACCATCATCAGTCTAACATACCCTTTAAAATTCAAACCTAAATAACACCGAATACAACCAAACCTCTTTAATCCACCTACATCTCATTAACAACCCTCCAATATAATTTTATTACACAAAATAATAAAAATAGAGATAACTACTTAAGATTTTTTTTTTTTCATTTCACTATTCCCTTCTTTTTAATGTACCTTTCCTTTTCAACTTAGAGAGCTCCTGAAATTTTAAAATTATTCACAAAGATAAACCAAATAGACCTACCTTTCCTTCTTCCCAAAGATAAACATATTCACAAGCAAAGATTTGGCTTTTCTTATAAGCCAAGCAGCCTCCACTTCATGTGACCGTGACCGTGATCTCTCAATCCCACATATTAATACAATTCAGCGCAAAGCTGAAACATTTTCAGTTCCGCGGTCTTAATGGCGGATCAAAATAAAACCCGCTCTGCTCTGTGTATTTTAGCAATCTGTGTGTTAATGCTTAAAATCAATGGCTGTTCAGAAACATTCACAAACGCTAGCAGCAGCATAAGCAGCAGAAGCCGCGGGTATTTGATAGGCACAGGGTCCCATGACATCACGGGACCAGCCGCGGACGTGAATATGATGGGCTACTCCAATTTGGAACAGTCGGCCTCTGGCATTCATTTCAGGCTGAGGGCTCGAACCTTCATCGTGGCAGAAGCCACTGGAAAAAGAATCGTATTCGTTAATCTGGACGCTTGTATGGCTTCTCAGATTGTCACCATTAAAGTCCTCGAGCGTCTTAAGGCCAGGTTTTTTTTAATACTCGAGAGAGCATTGTGCTTAAAGCTTCATTAAATTGAAGGAGGTTGATTATTCATAAATTCGATGTTACTTAAAATATTTATCGATGTCGTAAAAATATTGATTTGAAGGAGGTTGGTTGTTCATAAATTCGATGCTAATTAAATATTTATTATGAAATTAAAAAAATATATTATAATTTTAGAATTACTTTTTTTAAGAAGCATCTTAAAATCATTTGATTTTTTTCGTCAGTTGCTGTAAAAGAGTTTTGTACACTAAATTAGTATTTCGTTTAGTCATAACTTAATTAGTTTTGTCCTCTAAAGTTTATGATGAAGTCTAAATTCTGAAAAATCCTTCTCAACCTTATGCTTCTTTTGCAAGTCGATATTGTAGAAAATGTTTTTAAATAGTATGAAACAATTGTCTTATTGCTTACTATGTCAGTTGCATCCCTTATAAAGATTTCCTTAATGCATGGATTATACACCATTACAAGGTCTTGGGATTTTAGGATACTAGGGTCTCTAAGCTCTCCAAAGGTTTTTTCCCTGTTTTCCTTCAAGGAACCGTCACAATTCCAAGCTTTGTTTGTTAAGTTGAGTTCTTGGTTTATTTGGAATACCTTTATGATAGGGTCCCCATGGTTCCACAGCTTTAGGGTATCTAAGCAGACATCCCTCAAAGTATCAGTTTGGTTTGAGTTACCTTGTCCCTACTCCCCTTGTGACCTTTTCTTTTGGAAATTGACAAACTGCTTTGCAATGAAATGGGGAAAAAATCAACATACTAATAAATGCATGTGTCGAAGTTGATTTGACAAAGACTTGAAAGAGTCTATCAATATTTAAATAAGGAGTAAACATTTTTCATAGAAAGTCACCTATATCAACCTCCCAAACACTTATTTGGATGTCGATCACCCAACCATAGGATTTGTGGTTGTCCCCTCATGGTCCGCTCAAGGACATCTGTTGAGTAAGCGCCACTTGAAAACTAAAATGTCATTGAAATGAATGATGGGTGGAACACTGTTACAAATAAAAAGTCACCATTGGAATAAAAACCCTAAGCTAGATAATTCCATTTCCAATAACAAACCGAGCATGTTGTGAAGAAATAAAGAGTGTTATTCCCCCTCCCCTTCTCTAGTATTAGGACTTCCTCAATTAGCGCTCATAGCACATAGTGATCGCATAGTCCACCTCACGATGGCAATAACTCACCTTGGGAAGAGAAATGGGTTAAACGTGACACCATTTCAATACCTGTAATTTTTTATTACGACACCACCAATCATTATTGAGTAATTGTTTTGTCGCACTGGGTTAAGAGGAAGAATTTAAGGATGAGTAGGGAGATCTTCACACAGAGGATTATTCTCAATGAATCTATTCACATGGAATGTATGAGGTCTCACAGAGTCCTCTTAAAAATTATTTGTCTATCCTCTTATTGGTAGTTGGGTTCTTTAGATTTTATATATTTTCAGGAAGTTGAATTTTATGGATTTCTTTTGTGTTTTCTTTAAGAAGTATTTAGCCTGACGCAACATAATTATCCACTTTGAATGAAGATGGACTTGGCGGTGCTAATATTTTGGTTTTCCCAAGTTTTGTCCATTTAGTTATTGCCTCAAGAGAAAGCCCATCACATCAAATTTTCTGGGTGATTGTTGATATCAACGGTCATTCTTTATGGATTATCAATGTTTATGTTCCTAATGATGGTCTTAACAAAATGATATTATGGCGTTGGTTAGCCGATAATCTACCTTTTTCCACCGGGTTGATTTTTAGCAACTTTAATATGATTGAAGCCCTTAAGGATAAAGAAGGCACTTTTCCTATGCAAAGGTGTGTGGGAGAAAGTGAAGTTTGGTATTAATTTAAACACTGTTGGGGTTTGTCAGATCCACTTTTTTGGCAACACTCTTTAAGTCAAACCATGGTTTACTTGGTCCAACTTTGGGGCTGACATCGATTGGGTTCTTATAAAGCTAGACCATGTAATGCTTTCCAAGCAACATGTGTTCTTTTTTTGCATTTCTCATGAGCACGTTGTCATTATTCACTCAGATATGTCCTTTCTGACCATAGTCCGATCACATGTTTGTTAGATTGGGAAAGTGGATACCATAAAGTTCCTTGCAATCAATTCTTCTTGAATACATCACTTCTTAGTGATGAGAGCACAATATGACTCATTGTGAGAGTGTGGAAATCCGTGCCATGTCCACCATATTTTCCTATTTAGGTTGAGTGGTGGAATGAAGCAATCAAACACACTACCTCTTTCTTCCACCATTATGACAACTAAGTTGTGTGGGTTTGAAAGCGGGCCGATGACACTTTGTCTATGGAATACTAAAGGATTATTTACTACTAGAACAAAGCCTCTTTGACTTCTAGTTGTATACCATGGTAGCAAAACTTAAAATTATAGAAAACCATAGAGCCAAAAGTGCTTAAATCTAGACCTAATTGCATTGCCTCAAAATTAGTGAGCATGCCTCTAAATATTTTAAAAAATCTCTTACGGCTAAGTAGGCAAAATACAAAATCAAGTTATCAAAATTATGCATAATTGCCTCACTAGTCTGCTAGATATATCCTCAGCCTTTTTGAACCACTATAAATTGATGTTCAAAGCCCCAAAAAACACAACAAAGAGAGATCATGCTTTGTAATAATTTTTAGATGTGGTACGTCACAAGTTAATCCCTTTCATGTAAAAAATTATGAAGCCCCTCTCTCTCTAGATGAGCTCTATGTTGTCATTCAATGCATGGCTAATGATAATTTGTTAGGAGTGGATACTTTTCCTTATGAATTTTACAAACCAACCTGGAAGTTTTTTGGAATCGACTTTCTTCAGGTTTACATAGAGGCCTTACATAAAAAATCTTTAGGGTCCATCATCAACAAAGGCAATATTAAGTTCATTCCTAAATCATGAGATCCATAACTCATTACTAGTTGGAGGCCAATCACCCTTCCTATTGCTCCCTATGAAATCATTATCAAAATTTTAGCACTCCACCTTCGACATATCCTCCCGATAATCATCAAACAATAATAAACTAGGTTTATTAAAATTTCTTGCATTCTAAACAACATTATTATTGTTTAGACAGGAATGGAAGGGGCCAATGCCTCTCAACAGAACCCATCTTCCTGAGACTTGAATTTGAATAAGCCTATGATCATATTGAGTGGCCTTTCATTCTTGCCATGCTTAAAGCTTTGGGATTAGCAAATTTTTTTACTCAATTATTTAGATTCTCTTCTTAAAAGTCGTGACTTGTCTAACCATCAATGGCCACAAAAAGCTTTGGGTTTTTTTTTTCTCTATTTAGTGAGATTTCCGTCTCCCCCTACTTTGTACATTCTCATAGCCGAAGCATTTGGGTATTTGCTTGCGCATAGCATTGAGTATAAGTTAATTAGGGTAATTTCCTTTTTTGATAGCACCACTCAATTCATCGAGGGTTATTTTGTAAATAATTCATTCCTCATGCTTACAGAGCACGAGGCCTATTTCAAAGAGGCATTATGTTGCCTTAACATATTCTGCAAAGTTTTTGGACATAATATGCACTGGGGAAAAATACAGTGCTACTAGCAAAGTATGATGCCCTTGTCATATTTACTCAAAGACTTTCAATGGAAATGGATCAAAAAAAGGGAGAAGTTCAAGTTCTTTAGTGTTCCCTTCACCTTTGACAGCTCTCACATAGTGTTATGGCAGCATGTGATTAAAAAAGTGGCAAAAAATATTTCCTACTCGATTACCAAGCCTCTTTCTCTTGTAGGCAAATCTCAAATTTTTACCAAAATTCTTGGAGCCACTCATGTTTACTACTCTTCCTGTTGGACTCCCTCTAAAGCCTCATATGACAAACTAACAAAAAAAATTAGAGATTTTCTCTGGGCTAATGCTAAGTAGATTTGAGGATTTCAAAGAGTATCTTGGGATATTTGTTGTCTTTCTCTTGACAAAGGAGGCATGGGCATTGTAATGTCCCCTTTTTATAGCCTTCCAACATTTTTGGAAGCTCCAACTTTCTTGGAGAATGCCAACATTTTCATAAGAGAATCCAATTAGTGGCATTGCGTTCAAGGGATCTTAAGGAGCTCATACACTACTTTGGTACATGAATGAGAACACTATTCACAAATTACTATTCATGGGTACTATTCATGGTTAGTATTCATAGTGACTATACATGGTGATGTGGCATAGTGATGAGATAGAATTAGAGTGGTGTGGCATGGAGAAAAAGGTTGATTTGAAAGAGTGGGGCATACCTTTCACTAAAGGACATGTTTCTTATCTTTTGTGATTCACATGCTTGAATGATGACATGAGTGAATAGTTGGGGCACATTCCTAAGGCATCTTCATGATTTGGAGTGTGGGGAGTAGTCAAGAAGCAATTTTGGAAGTTTATAATTACATGCAAGAAGATGACAAGATTGCACTATTACAGATTGATCTCACATGTGTGAGTGAGTTGTCCTTTTTGGTCTCACATGGAATGTGGGAGATAAAGACAAAGTAGGGTGAATGATCATGTGATCCACTTTAACCATTTGCATGTGAGGAGAAACATCACACTATTGTTCATGTGTGAAGGTGGGGCGCCAAACATGGAGTCACATGGGGTGGATAATCATGTCCTCCTTAATGCTCTCCTTTTTGACTTACTTGCATATCAAGATAATCAACTCACATGTGAACATTGTGCTTGATAATGAGGATGACACATTTTTCCTCCATGTGAAGTTATCTCTCCTCTCCTCTCCTTGTAAATTATATAAGTAGGAGCTATCTACTTTGTAAATGCATCTTTTTGCAAATCATAAACCACCTTATTTTTAGACATCACACTTGTGTTCAATTCTTCCTCTCCTAGGATTAAATCTATGGAGTGTTGACTGTTGGTTTCGGTGGTGAGATATCCTCCCTAGTTGGTTATGAGAATTCCACCCAGGAATTACAATTGGGCTTCATAGCAGATCCAAAATTTCTAGTTTTGGTGGTGTGAGATCCTTCGTAGCTAGTTGATGGTGGTTGCATTCAGGAACCACATTGGAGCTTCATAGCAGATCCAAATTGGCAGTGTGCAAAGTGTTTGTTGTATGCAAGAACTCTAGTGCAGTTGTGTGGAGAATTATGGAGTGTTGTAACTCATAGTAGTTGCTTAGTGTATATGTGTCTAAGTTTTAGTTTTCATGTAATAGATGTATTATCAGTCGGTAGTGTTCTTCATGTTACGAGTTGTGTTATCTAACAAGTTATTCATTCATTGCTCCAACTATATGTATTATTTTGTATCTCAATGTATGTAAGGAGTTTTTATGAGTAGTCATCTATTGTATCTTTCAGTGATGCACTAGATGGAATGTGAAGTTGTTGTGTCAAATATAATATATGTTTGATAGTCTTGAATTTCATGCAAGTCTATGGGGTGAAGTGGCATTATGTATTGTTTTAAATGATAATAAGAGTATGTACATGTCAATGTAAGTGTGGGATTTGGGGAAAGAATTTCAAATTTGAATCTTTGACCATAAGTGTGAGTTTGGTTTATTATAGTTTGGGTATTTTTAGCAAATATCCCATTTGGGGATATTTGAGGCATTATTAATATCAATAGACAAAGCACTGCTCTTTGTGTTAAGTGGATTGTGAGGGATATTTAGGGGAATGAAGCTTGAAAAATCCTTTTAAGGCACTATATTACTGCAAGTTCTCCATATGACAAGAATTGTTAAGAAAACATAGGTTTTCACACTCTTTTGATTACTTTTGTCTCCATCAAAATTGAAGGGTCCTTTGTTGCTAAGAGAATTTGAAAAGGCTTAAAAGATATTAAGCTTCATCTCAAGTCAGTTGGCGATGGGTTCAAAACTAGTATATCTTTTAATGGCCATAATATTTGATGGTCCCCTGTCATGACAAACACCAACCTTCCTCTTATAGATACATTAGATATAAAGGCCCTTTAGCTTTTTAGAAGTATTTTCACTTTTAATGATTTTTTCATCAAGAGATTGGATCCCAAAGCCTACCTTTCAAACAACTTTTAAATTGTTGAGATCATACTTACCATCTATTCTGTATATTCAAGAGTCGATGTCGGATGTCATGCTCCATAATATGAGACTACAAAATCAGATTTCCTAGTGGAAGGATTTGTTTTGGAATTTTTTATCCACCTTCAGAAGTTACTCCCTTGGTATCCTCTATTTAATTATGAGTCCATATTACTTGGATTTGGGTAAGCTTAAAAAGCATTGGACTTTGAATTCCTCTCCTAGAATATGGCTTGCTAGACCCAACTAGATATGGAATGTCGAGCTCGAGCCCAAACTTTCCCAATTTATTTGATGTTTTGTCTATTAGGGCCTTCTGCTTGGGGAATGTCTTGATCACATTGGAGTTATTAATTCTAAACTCCCTGCTTGTTCCAGACATGAGACTTTTTGACACCTACTTTGGACTCGCCCGAGAGCTCAAAAAACATGGAATGGATTCACAACTTATTTTAGCCTCATCATCCAAATCCTGTTAAATGGAGAATGGCTTTCTTTGAGGGAAATTCTTAGTGGATAACATACATTGCTTTTCTCTAGATTTTTTTTCAAATCTATAATTTTATTTAAACTATGGAAATCTAGAAACTCAGCTATATTTAATAATGAAGAACTCACTCTTCAATTTTATATTAATGATAAAGTGCTTATTATAGCTTCAATTAATCAGTTGATCCAAGCTCAAGGAGAGAAAGTGGCTCTGTAATTCAACATCTACAAGCGTTCTCAAAACCTAGGGGAGTGATCCCTATACTATGAGCCAACTTCCTTTAGACT